>CM031387.1:13114585-13730670 GCA_018350135.1 Citrus trifoliata | reverse complement strand
TCATGAGGGTCCAACACAGCATGAATGTAAAATAGTGGACAACCATCATAGACATGGGCAATGAGAGCTAAAATTTTACTATAATGTCATAAGATGATCTTGACCATAAATTCCTGCTAAATAACAGATTTCAAGCAACAAATGAGATGAATGAATAACTAACCATTCCCATGTGTTATCAAATTGTCGAGCCGAAAGAGTAAGCATTTTACAAGGCTAGGTATCAATGACCCAGAAGTCACCAAAATATTTACATGCTCGGATTTTGTATCGGCAGAATCAAGACTGGCCAAACCAAGAGAAGAAGTTGAGACTTCGTTCCCACTTGAACACTGCTCCAATAAGACCCTTGCTACATACCCAAAACAAAATTCATACTATGTATAAGTGATTGGAAAGAACTACTATGTAACAAGCTCAAATTATTAGCAAGTGCTGATGGATCATATCGAAAAGGCAGTAGGAAAAAGGCAATAAAACCAGCAACGGGAACAAAGGCAAAGGAAAACCAGGTAATATACTGATAATTTGAACTAGATTACTAGAATGAAGCTGAAAAGTAGAATAAATAACAAAACTATAGCTAATGGTTGTAATTCCACTGACTGCATCTAGTAATTGTCATCTATGATGAAATTTAACCAAACATAATTTGGTCATAATTCCTATGATACTTGCCTAAAATTATCATCTATCTACAGTGAAATTTCTATGCTCTCTCAAATTCATTCTAATTGATGCTCCAACTTGTTAGGAAATGAGCACCCGCACAGGTAGTTGACATGTCCGATCCAAAAGTGAGCACTAACATCAGCTTGCCTAAAAGATACATATTTTATTTCTTTTCACTGTTACATAAACGTGCTCTCCCCGCCCCGATGAGACTAAGATTCAAACTCTAAACCTCATATGGCATTCCCATAGATCTCATCAATTGAACCAAAACTAGGACCCAAAATTTACTTGATGCTTTAATATCAACAAGCAATTTTCATGCACCTATTTAATTATCCATAGGCACCATATTGTAAGCATTCCTTCGCTGGTTTATTCCAAAAACTCTTAACAAAAAGTTAAAAAGTGTGAAATCAAATTAAAATGCATCATTAACAAGTACCCGAGGACAGCCATCTATCAGTATATTCATCAGTCATATCGTACAATTCATCCCAGACTCTCAACAGCTCTTTATCAAAGATATTTTGCAAGCCCTGAAATAATAGAGATGAGCATTTGACTAAATAATACACCAATCTAAAATGGCTTTGAGGAATAGAACAGAATACCTCTTTGTACTTATGGGCAATGGCACGGTGCCTGTAGGCAATTTTCTTTAAGCTGAGATCATCAAATGGAGGACATAACCCATCACGATCAAATTCATAATCAGAAAGATCTCGGCCATCGTCATATTGCTTTAAGGCATCAAGAAAAGGTGTATTGTTGTTCTCAATCTGCATGCACATTCAAAATTTGATGAAAATTAGCACAAATAAAGGCAAAAAGATAAACCCATTTGAGTAAAAATGGGGAAAAAAACTCACTTTCTCATAGAAGAAGCATTCATCACAAACATTAAGAATGTGATTCTCCCACATTCTTCCAAGTTGAACACCTTTGTCTGCATCTTTTAAGCCATTGAAAGACTGGGCAAATGTTCCATTCAACAAAGACTTGAGAAGAATAAGGGTCTCGTCCATGTCCCATATAAACACTTTTGTTAGTGTTGCATCCATGCCTCGTTTTCTGTTCTCCTTTTCCTCACAGTTCTCACCCACGTCGATATGCTTATTATGGAGTTAGCAGTGGGGATGTAAGCAAGGGATCCCAAGACCACACGCTAGGGTTTAGGAAATTTTGAGATTAAAACTGTCTATAAGAATAAGAGCAAACTCTTTTTCAATGGTGTTTGATAATTTAAGCGATAATTTGTATTTTGGTATCGGGTCCAGGCCAGCTATTGTGCCTCTGTGGCAACCTCGTTTTTTGTCTTGTTCCGAAGCACCCGTCAGATTTTAAGCTATCCAATCTAACGGCTGTCATTGCTAGGGGCAATTACGTGTAGTAACGGGTTACGGGTATAAACCGGTTTGGACATAATGTGTCGGAGTTTACTGATTGTTAAATCAGGAATAGGTGAAATCAAAATAAATAGAAATAAAAATGAGTTGAAATGAGAATGAGAAATAAAAATAAAATAAATTATTTATTTAAAATATAAAAATTGAAATATAAAAAAATTATTTTTATTGATGTGTTTATTTTATTTAAGAATCAAAATTAATTATTTTAAATTATTAAAATGTTGTTAGTTAATTATCATCATTTTATTATTATTTATTACAATAATTATTATTAATATAACTCTAACATTAATCGTTATAAATTATTATTATTATTACCACTACTACTAATACTCCCATTATGGTTATGATTATATTTTCATTATTATTATTATTATTAACAAAGACAAAAATAAGAATAAGAATAAGAATAATAAGAAGAATACAATAATACAATAATATTTAATTAAGAATAAAAGTGAAATTATAAAATTTTGGTGAAATAAAATGGTGAGCTTAAGAAATGAGAACTTAATTCACACTAATCAAGTTTCTATTCCTTAATTTAAGAAGCATATAGGTCCCACATAATTCATTGCCATTTCCTCTTCAATTTAAACCAGTAAGCATCACCAATCATTCTCATTCCAAATTTTAATTCTTTAATCCACAAGTAAATACACTATAAAATGAAAAGATGAGGTTTGTTATTGATTTTGTTATTTTTAGATTTTAGAATGCTTCCTTGTTGATTTAGTCTGTAAGTTAACTTCAATATGAGTACATTGGATTATCTCCAACTTGGAGATAACCAATCTAAGTCATTGGATCTCAAGTTTTATCATGGAGGGTCAAAATTATGGAGACAAATTATACTTGATCGAGTAATAAAGTTAAGAATTTTGGCATATAAAAAGTAGATGATGTTTCGTTTTATAAAATAAAAAATTAACTAAATTTAATCTTTCAATCAAATATGAAAAAACAAACTTTGCTCTTTTGGTTTTCTTTGGGGCTAAATTCGGAAGAATTTATGGTCAAGTTGCAAGTTGATAGATGGCAAATGAATAATAAAAAAGATTCTAATTAGTGGAAAAATGACACAGCAGTTCCACTACATATGCCAATCAAGGATAAGTACAATTTTCATAGAAGTGGCTTAGCTCAGAGGGCAAAAAAAAGAGAAAGAAATCAAGATATTTTGGTGCCACACATGTGCTTCCTAAATGTTAACATCAATTAGTAAAATTTGTTTGTCTTTTAACCTAAGAACGAGGAACTAGTAGGAAATCATGTCTGAAGAGGTATCCTGTCAGCACATGATACCTTTACATCTCTATAACTGCCTTCACAAGGGCAGCAAGTACGAACAAGCATAAGGTAGGCAAGGGTTCAAATGTCAAACACCACATATAGCTTGCTCAACAAACTCATTTAAATATATTTTCTAAAATATCCTTAGATAAAGAGGATCTAACTATTAGAGAGATGTCATGTGGCACAAAAGATAAAAGTGCTTATAGGACACCTAACTTTTATGTACTCACCTAAAGGCATATAGAATGACTCTTTTTTAGTTCTTTCTCTAGATCTCTTGAGACCCTTAAATTATTTCATCATCTTTGTACACATTTGTAGGGTTTCTTCTATTTTCGAGAACTCCAAAGAAGATTCTTAACAATCTCAGCTCTTAAAAGAGCTTCTTATTTGTTCTTTTCTTAGAGAACTCTCTTATTTCCCACATTCATATTTGAATTAAAATATGCGAAAAAAGAAATAGATGAAGCTAGTACCACCTCGCATCTTGAAGCAGCTACTCTAAGAAAACCCACTTCATAATTAGTATCACACACCCAACATCCCTTCTCGCCTTATAAAGCTACAACAACCATTAATAAGTAAAAGATTTGTTCCAGCGTGGTTGCATAAACCAAAACGAGAAGAGCAGCAGCTAATTAAAATAAGAAGGATCAAATTTGGTTATGCAAGATCCTATGAGAATGATAATATCGTATCCACAATATCTTAATCGGTCGATAACAATTTTAAGATATTCACCACTAGTAGGCCCCTTATTCCTGCACAGACATATGATCGTTCATCAATATCTGGCGCTGTCTCAACTTTAACCTCCAAAGACAAGACCAAGAGCTAAATAAGGTACATAAAACTCTTCCCTACAACCATGATGGATCACCTGTATTGGACTATCCACGTGCATTTTTCTTAGAAAAAATTCTAAAATACATTTGATATATTACAACTAATTGATGTATTCATGACATGTGTAATTAAATTTATTATAACAACTACTTGCATGACGATTTTTCAAAATAAATACTCACATATTATAGTTTCATTTACTTATTGTATACGGCTGATATGATTCCCTGACGTATTCTATAATTTCTCTCTTTTCTTAGAGTATGACGATAACTCTATTCTCACTCCTTGGAACTGGAAGATGGATTGTGGCCATTCAACTTCTATAAACAAACACTTATAGATGGGAATGGCGCTTCGTATTTTTCTTTGAACATGCACTTTTTTTTTTTAATTTTGTGCAGGCAATACTCTTAGAGTGACCGGGGATTATAGATGAAAAAGTAAGCCATGTATAGGATTTACCACCAAACACATTTGGTGCTGCCTATGCAAGTTTTATAAGATCCAAGAACTTCTCTCCAGATGATCGCCCACCAATGCAATTCATGGACACAAATGAATTAGCATGCGTGGCCGTGTCGGCACGTGAGGTGCATGATTTTTGGCATTCCCTTTTTGGCCTTCCCACTAACTTAATAGTGAGTCTACCATCAAAGTAATAGAGTTCCAGCAAATGTACTTCCAATGCGCTTCTTAACAGTTATAGAGTTATAGGGGGTTTTGCTAGATTTAGTGAAGAGCAAAGGAAGTTTTTCTTCCAACATTACTTGTGCGTCTATTATAAGTGGCACTTTCACGAGGATTTGGTGAATGTTCAAAAGAAATGGGGATAGTCCCTACTCTTGCTGGTGATGTCTGAGAATTTTTTTTGTCAAACTCTTTTTATCTTGCTGGGATACAGCTTAAAGTATTGGAACATTTTATATTTGTATGAAGAGATAATAGTCCCTAAGTGAGATTGTACCATTGATTGGTACAGATTACTGCATTATAAGTTACAGACCCATAAAATTTTCTTATAAATGCAGAAAAAGGTACTATGGACGACATAAATCCTCATGGGAACAATAGTCATGGGGATTTTTCCTAATCGGGGAGGGTACGAGAATTATTTTATACCTAATTTTTTACTCGAGGAACGAATGTGGATGATTTTTTGTCAAATTTCTTATTCAGAAAATGGACATTGATGATATGGAATCCCCATCCCCTCCCTATTTCTCCATTTCCCATTTTAATTTTTAATTTTATAGAATTGTTAATGAATAAATGATAAATTTAAATTATAAAAAATAAATATTAGTATAAATAAAAAATATCAAAATATTTATACAAATATACTATAAAACTGTCAGGCCTAGTTAACTAGTTGTAGTCCTAAAATATTATTCAATCATGCATTATTCAAAAGGCATTGTCCCAAAATTTTTGTTTTAAATTTTATTTAATAAAACAAAAATTGAAACTAAAACAAAATCATAAAACTTATTTTCTAAAGCAGCCAACCACCAATGCCCCACTGCAGACATTCATGATCATTAGTTCATTTATTTCATTATTCGTAGAAAAGAAATTTCTTTTTTTTAAAATTATAGTATTATAAAAATTGACAAAGATAATATTATAATGATTTGAATTTTATAGTGTTATCTTTTTAAATAGATTAATGTAAGATATATGGTCAAACTCTACTTTTATTTAAGTTTTTTATTTCAATATGATTAAATCAAGTTTAGAAACTAAAAATGTATTGATTATTTGAGGATTGAGAATCCTTGGAGATTCTCTGTTATTATTCGGGAAGGGAGCGGGGACCTTTTAAACAATTCTAACAGGGACAGGGAGAGGACAAAGACATATACAGAATATCGGGAATGGGTACGGGGATGTCAATCTCCTTCCTTCCTTCCGCATTGCCATCCTTAAAAGCTACATGGAAAAAACAAAATCATGTTATTGAGATATTCTTGAGGGGTGTCGGATATTTTAGTTCGTTCCCTTTGTATCTTTAAAAAAAACAGCTGAAACATGCTCTTCAAGAACTCAAAAGTGTGGGGGGATTTTACATGAAAAAGCAATAAAATGAAGAATGACAATATCAATCTACTCAAGAGACGAGTGAACAATTTTGCATTAGCAACTATAAAAATTTACTTTTGATTGTAATTGCATCTTGTAACAGAAGATTATGCATAAAAACTTATCTTGATTTAATTAAGCAGACAACCACACCATCTATATATTACATCACAACATCTGACAAGTTTAACTGTATATGTAAACGATGAGTGCATTGCCTCATCCAAATTACAAGTTTCACAAAAATCACAAACAACACTTCATATGAAGATAAGGAGGAACTTCACAGTTACTACCACCTCCGAAGAGTTAACTTAGAGAAGATCCACTACTAGGGGCAGCATGAACCTTGGTTTAAGGTCGATCTTGTAATAAAAAAATAGAGAGATCGTCATCACAATCATACAAGTTTAGCCATTCAACAGATAATTAAAACAAGTTTATGCAATCTAAATAGACTCACAGAAGTAAAACATACTTTTGATTTTACATTAAGAGGCCCAAGACATTCTTGTATTAAGGCTTATTGAAACTAAATGATAGATACAACCATCATGTAAAAACAATTTGAACTAATTTCAAGTTGTACCATGTTTACCAAGAAAATCGGGGTAATGGGGTTGGGGACTAACTGCAAGTGGTTCATGTGCAAGTGAATTGATTATTTGAAATGAACTAATATGGGCTGAGATACACATTTCTTGACTCCACAAGGACACAAAGCAAATTATTCCTAATACAACATTTTATAAAATTATGCAACTTTTATAATTGCATTTTTCTGCCTTAATGTACAATACAGTTAGTTGGGCCTACTAAATTTCTTATAATCATTTTAAGACATTCTATTTCCAAATTGGTTAATAGTTTCGAACAATAGTCTGATACGTGCCATTACTCATAGAGTCATGCAAGCCATTATTCACGCCATCATTCATGGAGCCATGCATGCACGTGTTACATTTAGTTGTTTTTTTTTTTTTATATAAAAGGGAGCCAAACAAGGCTAAACCGAAACAACACGTGGGAAAGCATTCCCGTACATGTCATCAGTTAAAAAATTAACAACACCATGAGGAGGATTGTGGAGGACATGAAAACTAAGAGGTTGCCTTATTGCGAAATTTGCAAAAAAGTCTGCTGCAAAGTTTGCTTCACGGTAAATGTGGCTAATGCACACATGCCATTCTCTATTAATGAGCCTTCAGATACTTTGAATCACAGAAGAAAATTTGTTTGGGTTATTGTTCGTGTCTGCAAGAAGATCAGTGATGCACTTGCTGTCAACTTCAACCAACAAAGACCGAATTCCCATCTTCCAAGCCAGGTCAAGACCATAAAATAAACCCCAAAGCTCAGCATTTGTAACCGAACTAATTCCAATGTTCGCACAGAATCCAGCAATCCAGTTCCCATTTGCATCTCTTATCAAGCCCCATGCAGTTGCCATGTTCCTCTTTTTGCATGCCCCATCAATATTCAATTTAAAGACATTCTCAGGAGGTGGTTTCCACCCAAAGTATTTAACCATCTTTGAAGCTCCAGGCTTGATCAAAGCCATCATAGTGTTATGGGAATTTTCAGCTCTGGTCATAATATCTAAAGTAATGTTTTGATTGCTCCTCTGTACATTCTTAAACAGAGCTTGGTTCCTCCAAAACCACAACCGCCAGATTATCGTGCCAAAAATTACCGACCAGTCCACTCCATTACACTCATAACATTTTGGCTTTAGATTAGTAAGAATCCAATCCTCTAAGTTTAAAGAGAAAAAACTTCCACGTAAGCTACACGGGACTATGTCTAACCAAATACACTTGGCTGCCACACAATCTCTCAGGGTATGAAGAGAGTCTTCCATGCAAACTTTGCATCTCTCACAATTGTTTTCTGCCAAAATATGTCTTCTAGCAAGCTCAGCTTTAGTCTTTAACTTGTTTTGAATAGCTAACCACAGGAAAGTCTTTACACTTTGTGGCCCTTTCCAGCTTCAAATAAGATCCCATCTTTGTCCAATATGTCTGGAGACTCTCTTGAAATGTTTTGGTAAGCTGATTTCACTGTAAAATTCCCCTTAGTTGAAAAGCCCCAAAAAATGCGGTCCATCCCCCCCTTTACACAAGAAGGCATAATGGCAGCAATGGCAAGCACTAAGTTGTGAGGAAGATAATTGCTAAAAGCATCCCAGTTCCATTGCCCATGATCATTCACATAATCCCTGATCGATTTTTCCAGAATATTGCTCGGCACCGGCATCACAGCATAATCCTTCAACGTGACATTTTGCATAACCCAACAATCTTTCCAAAACCGAACCTTTGAGCCATCTCCAACTTGCCAACAAATCCCCTGCAAGACTTTATGCCACACCCTCCCCACAGCCCGCCACACATAAGAACCATATCTTGTAGGTAACTCTGTGGGGAGGTTATTGTTCTCAACTCCATATTTAGAGCATAACACTTTAATCCACAGGCTAGTAGGGGACACAATAATATTCCACCCAATCTTCATCAACAGCGCCTCATTGATGTGGCGAAGATTTTTTAAGCCAAGCCCTCTTACCATTTTAGGTTAACAGATTCTTTCCCAGCTAGCCATGGCCATGCTATTCCTCTTGTTATTCCCACTCTAAATAAATCGGTGAGAAATGCGATTGATTTTTTCTTGAGTGCCTCGCGGAATCATTGTGGTTTGCATAGAGTAAATTGGCAAGGCCTGAATTACCGCTTGAGTAAGGGTTAGCCTTCCAGCAAAAGAGAGGTGCTTCGCATTCCATCCTGAGAGTCTTTTATCTACACGATCTAGGACCTCTTGATAGGTTTTATTGGTCACCCGACCATGAAGAAGCGGCATACCTAAATACTTCCCCAAGTCTTTGGATGTTGAGAAACCACTTAGCTCACTAATCCTTTTTGACATCGCCGGTGCCACATTTTTTGAGAAATAAAATCGGGTTTTTTCTGTGCTAACTTTCTCTCCAGACATGTTACAGAAATTCTTCAAAGCATTGATCACCACCTTCGCTTGATCAGAGAAGACTTCTGCAAGGAGAAGAAGATCGTCAGCAAAAAAAAGGTGGGTGAGGGGTATACCATTCCGAGACAGCCTTATGGGTTTCCATCGATCTTGCAACACTTCTCGATTAATGATATGGCTAAGTCTTTCAATACAGAGCACAAAAATGTAAGGAGAGATTGGACCCCCCTGACGAATCCCTCTAGAAGTCTTGAAAGATTTGGTCAGTTGGCCATTCCAAAGAATTTGCATGGAGCAGGATGTGATGCATTCCATTATGATTAGTATAAAATTTGTAGGGAGACCCACAAACTCCAAAGTATCCTTAATAAACTCCCAACTCAATCTGTCATAAGCTTTTTCCAAGTCCACTTTGATAGCCATAAAGCCTTGTTTGCCCGTCCTCCGTCTCATACTATGAATAACCTCCTGGGCGATAATAATATTTTCGGTGATATGCCTTCATGGAATAAAGCTTGTTTGATGCGAACCTACAAGATTAGGGAGAAAGGTTTTTAATCTATTGGCGATAATCTTAGTGATCGTTTTGTACATAATTGTGCAAAGACTAATTGGCCGGAAGGAATTTAAACTAGTTGGATTTTCAATTTTAGGAATGAGAACGATTAAAATCTTCAAAAACTCTTCAGGCACTTTTTCTCCATTGAAAACAACTTTGATTGGTTTGCAAACCTACTTTCCCACCACCTCCTATTGAGCTTGGTAGAAAATCGCGTGCAGGCCATCACTCCCCAACGCCTTTAACAGTTTCATGTTGAAAATAGTGTCACGAATTTCCTCGTCATCCACAGGTTTTTCCATGCCATGGATCCTTCCTGTATCAACGCAAGGAAAATCATTAGGGGTATAATAGCTCTCAATAGAAGTATTATCAGCCATGTATAACTTAGTAAAAAAATTGATGGCATGAGCCTTAAGATCATCTTCATCCGAAATCCACTGGCCCCTATCATCTTTCATCCAGACAATTTGGTTATGTCTTTTCCTCGTCATTGTCCTTTGGTGGAAAAAAGAAGTATTTCTGTCTCCAAACTGGATCCAATCACATCGAGATTTTTGAAGCCACAAGAGTTCTTCTTGATTAAGGATGTCGTTAAGCTCCTTGTTGAGCTGAATCTCCAGCTTTACCAGATTATCTGAGTGGTGACTCTCCAGAGCTTTTTGGATTCCATTTAATCTGGCTAAGATATTTTTTTTTCGCTTAAAAATATTTCCAAACTCATTCTTGTTCCAATGGTAAATTTTTTCAGTAAACTCTTTTACCGAGACATTATAATCCACATCCTTCTTCCACACCTGAGAAACAACACCTGAGAACCGCTTGTCAGTGAGCCAAGAAGCAAGAAAACGAAAAGGTTTCAACCCTCTGTTTCCAATACTCTCATTATTCAAACAGAGGAGAATAGGGTGATGGTCAGACCCCAATCTTGGTAAGTGAAAGACCCGTGCCTTGTTAAAAGTATTGAACCACCTGTCATTGCAAATGGCTCTATCCAAACGTTTATAAAGGGATCCCCTTTTCCAAGTAAATTTTGGTCTCGCATAATAAAGGTCGCAGAGGCTGTGATTATGGAACCACTTTTGAAAATTTTTACAAGGTTGGCTACGGTTATTAGTGCTTCCTCTGCTCTTTGAGATTGAAAGAATAACATTGAAGTCACCTGCTAGCACCCAAGGATCCTGAATATTCTCAGCCAGATAATTTTGATCATTCCAAAGAGAGTTTCGGAGAGAAGGAACAGGACTTGCATAAATCGCTGTGACCCAAGTGATTAACCCTCTTGTATCTGATACTTGGAGGTTGATATATTGCCTATGGTTAATGAGGGTGGTGACCTCTGAACCCGCTTTCCATAGAAGCCAAATTCCACCTGAGAAACTAACCGCCTTCACACGATGGGAATGATCGTACCCACTGTGACGAATAAAGTCATCCGCTTTCACTCCACTAATCCGAGGTTCACAAAGAGCCACCATTTGAGGTTTATAACTTTGAGTAAACATCCTAAAAATTCGTCTAAAGGACTGCGAGGTCGTCCCCTGGCAGTTCCAAAACAAGAAAGACAGATTCATTATATAACAAAAATGAAAGAGAAGGACCGACTTACTTCAAAGGCTCAACGCCTTGCTGATTAACATCCATATTATCCGCCTCAACAAAAAAGTGAGACTCTTCTGAGTTTTCAGAATCATCCTCCTCTGATTCCTCCATATACTCACTATCGGATGATTCCTCCCTCACCTTTTCCATGTCTCTATCTCCGATATCAGGAGGCTCCTCATTTGGGTTTGGTTTGGGAGGGATTGATAGGGGGGCCTGAGAGATCTCATTTTCAAAGTTATTTTTAAATATAATTGCTGAATGATATTTGGAATCTAGAGACGTTGGGATTAAAGTTGGTTCAAGGTGAGGGGATCTAGATAACTTAGATTTGTTTCTCGAGATATTTTTATCCATGGCCTCGAGGGGTTGTTGATTTGATGAGCTGGGTTCACTTGTGGGGGGGAAGGGTCTAGTGTGTATTTCACGTAAAGGTGTGAGTGCAGTGTGTGCAGGTGTGTCAGTCTTCTTATTTTTTGTCACGAGTTTTTCCTTGCTCTCAGCCAGCTTCGTTTAAGTGGGTCCTTTAGGGTCACAGGATATCATCATGTACTTGTCTCTGGTCGGATCAACGGTCTTCTTGTGGCTGTCCATGGTGTTAGCCGCGTTTGAACTCACCCTAACATCATTTTCTAACCCATTTTCCTGATGTAAAACACTGAATCTGGAGCCTATCCTCTGTTTCCCAAAGCTGTTTTGATTCGGCTCCTTAGCATCGATTCTTCCCTTATTTCCTCTATAATTTCCTTTCCTAGCCACGACCATCCAAGGGCCAAATTTTGGATTTTCCAGATTAACTACCGCCGACGAGACTTCTGAATTTGCGTTGGTATTTCCACTTAGAGCCATATTATTTACCTTTTCCCCTCTAGTTTCCAAACTCAAATTCTCTAGGCAAGAGGAAGAAATGTGTCCATACTTTCCACATCCAAAGCATATTGTTGGGAGAGCTTCATATTCGATCCTTTGGATTCTTCCATCCAATAAAAATTGAGAGATTAAAGGACTTACAAGGGATACTTCAACTTCAATACGGGCAAACTTCCCTCTCGTCGCCAATTCCGTATTATAATCAATTTTGATAACCTTTCCAATGACATGTCCCAACATTCTAATGATTTTTTTATGATAATAATGTAGAGGCATACTTGGAAGCCTTATCCATGCCGTGATTTTGTCAATTTTCTCATTCGAGCTATCAAAATGAGGCGACCATGGCTGAACAATCAGGTAATGCCCCGCAACAAGCCATGGCCCTTGTGTAAGAACAAAATCAGCATCGCCTTCCTTCCTGAGCTTAACGATAAAATAGTCATTGTCCAAATCTATAACAGAGTATCCCCCAATATTTGGCCACAAGATTTCTAGCCGTGAGCGAAGTGCTTGTATCCAATCATGCGACCAAGGAGTTTCACCACCACAGTGGATTGCCATGGTTTTATTAGTTGCTCATGGAATTTTTGTGAGAAAGAAATCGAAGGTAGATAGCCTTCCCGTTCAATGACCACATCCTCCTTTTTTATTTCAATATCATTTTCCCTCCCCATGAATTCTTCTCTGCCGATTTCAGCATCAATCATCCCCCTTTGTTGTTCTATAAGCTTATCTCGAAAGGATAGCATAGATGGGTTATCTCCATCCTCCCTTTGTGCTCTGAATTTGGTTTTCTTAGTTGATCTATCATCCTCAAGAGGAGGGGGGCTGTTCTTGTCGAGAGAGTTTTTGGTTGAGAGCATTCTCAACGACTAGCAATTAATGAACAGTTTTTTTAAAAGCTTAGTTGTTTTTTTTTAGTTGTGGGTTTTGTTCAATAATCTCGTGATGTGCTGATTTTCAGCGAAGTGGGAAGTTGGTTTCCTATTTTTTTGGCATTGTTTGTTAATTTTCAGTATTGTAAAGACTATTATATATAGGCGAAAGTGTTTCAATAAAGGGGAGAAAATTAAGAAAACCAAACCATCTCTTCTTTCTCTTCACTTCTTCTTTATAAATTCAAACATATCAGTGGTATCAGAGACCGGTTCCAACCATGGACACTCGCGGCAAAACAAATGCAGAGTTCCGCAATGATGTCACTACGACTTTAGCTCGACATGAAGCAAGTTTTGACCAAGTTAATGCTACCTTGCAAGCTGTGTTAACTGAACTTCAAGCTCTTCGTCACTCTCGGAACCCAAGTTCCAGCCAACCCGATACCAACCCATTTGCTCCTGAAGAAACCTCTCGTTCAAATGCTGTCAATGAACGTTCCATCCACCATGAGCGGCCCCATCACCACCTCAAGTTGGACTTTCCAAGGTTCAACGGCGAGGACCCAACCGGCTGGGTTTATGAGGTAGAGCAATATTTTGATTTCAAAGATATTTCCCCAAACCAACAAGTTCAGCTAGCATCTTTTCACTTAGAAGGCATTGCTTTACAGTGGCATAGGTGGTTGACAAAGTTTCGTGGGCCACTCACATGGAAAGAATTCACCAAGGCAGTACACCTCCGTTTTGGTCCAAAAGATTACGAGGACCCATCAGAAGTTTTGACTCGCCTTCAACTAACCTCGTCGGTGGCCGCATATCAAGAAGCTTTCGAAAGACTCTCACATCGTGTTGATGGCTTACCTGAAAATTTCTTGATTGGTTGCTTTGTTGCAGGACTTCGCGATGACATCCAGTTGGATGTGAAAATTAAACAACCTCGGACATTGTCGGACACGATAGGTGTGGCGCGATTAATTGAGGAGCGAAACCAATTACAACAAAAACTGACCCAAGCAGCTCGCTCCCAATCCACTGTGATCACGCAAAGACCAGGACTCAACCCAACAGCTGGTGTGCTCCCCTCCAAACTAGCGCCCAAACCAAAATCTTGTGACACCGCCAACAACATTCCGTCGTATCACCAATCAAGAGGCACGTGAAAGGCGTGAAAAGGGATTATGTTACTATTGTGATGAGAAGTTCACACCAGGCCACCGCTGCAAACGACCACAATTATTCATGATCGAAGACCTGCCCTATTTAGGAAGTGAGGATGTTAACGGCGTTCAATTCGAACAGGACACTCAAGAAACCACACCTGAGATTTCGTTTCATGCAATGGCAGGAACTGAACATCCCCAGACCCTTCGCGTCTCGGGCAAGCTGAAAAATAAGGAAGTAACTGTATTGATAGATGGCGGCATCACTCAAAACTTCATTGATCAATCCAAAGTCACCAAATTTGGGTTCCCAGTGGTCAGAGACAAGAAGCTTCAAGTTATGGTTGCAAACCGAGAAAAGATAGAGTGTGTTGGGCAGTGTCAAGCGCTCACACTCATCATTCAAAGACTTCCAGTCACAATGGATTTCTATGTCCTTCAAGTCACCGCATGCCAAATGGTCTTGGGAGTACAGTGGCTTGAAACTCTCGGACCCGTTGAAACTGATTACAAAAAGCTAACCATGACTTTCCAAGTCGGAGGAGTCTCTCATACCTTTCAAGGCTTGGGCCAAACTAGCATTGCAGCTTTAACTGACAAGGAACTTAATGGAATACATGGCATTGGGTTTTTTTTTCAAATCATTATGACAAGCACTAGCAAGCCAAAGGTGCATTCGCTAGATATGAGTCGTCTCCTAGCAGATTTTTCTCAAGTTTTTGAGTCGCCCATTACAGCCAAGCGCAGAACAAGTGAGTGTACGACCATATCTTTGCCCATACTACCAAAAGACTGAGATAGAAAAGATGGTGCAGGAGTTTTTACACTCGGGGTTGATAAAGGCTAGTAAGAGCCCATTCTCATCACCTGTTCTGTTGGTAAAGAAGGCATACGGAGGTTGGCGATTTTGTGTGGACTATCACGCCCTAAACAATATTACAGTTAAAGATACGAGTTATCATCCTCAATCCGACGGTCAAACCGAGGTAGTAAATCACACCTTGGAGCAATATTTACGGTGTTTCACAGGAGATCAACCACAAAAATGGATAGAATGGATTCCATGGGCTGAGTTTAGCTACAATACATCCATTCATTCATCTACGAAAATGACCCCTTTTGAGGCTATTTAGGCTTCCCACCTCCAAGCTTGCTAGCCTATGTTCCGGGCACATCCCGTGTCCAAGCTGTTGATGAGTATCTACGTGATCGTGATACTATTTTACGAGAGTTACGGCATAATCTTTCAGTGGCCCGAGATCGAATGAAGAGCCAAGCATATCAGAATCGGCGTGAAGTCTCTTTCATGGTAGGAGATTACGTGTATTTAAAGCTTCAACCATACCGCCAAACTTTCGTGGCTTTTCGACGTTCCATGAAGCTGGCTCCCCGTTTTTATGGTCCATATCAGATAATTAAAAAGGTGGGTATTGTGGCTTATAAGTTGGCTCTTCCTCCGGGTTCTCAAATTCATAATGTATTCCATGTTAGTTTGTTACAGAAGCATGCAGGAACCAACGCTCCGGCCTCTACTCAACTTCCTCCAGTTGCAGAGGATTCTACCATTCTTCCTCAACCTGAAGCTGTCCTGAACTGTCGTGTCATTCGTAAAGGGAAATATAGTCCAAGGTCTGAGATCTTAATTAACTGGAAGGGAGCCCCAATGGAAGACGCCACCTGGGAGAATGAATGGTGCTTTTCCAAGTCATTTCCTAATTTTGTCCTTGAGGACAACGATCCTTGAGCGGGGAGGAATGATACGTGCCATTACTCATGGAGCCATGCAAGCCATTATTCACGCCATCATTCATGGAGCCATGCATGCACGTGTTACATTTAGTTGTTTTTTTTAGTTGTGGGTTTTGTTCAATAATCCCGTGATGTGCTGATTTTCAGCGAAGTGGGAAGTTGGTTTCCTATTTTTTTGGCATTGTTTGTTAATTTTCAGTATTGTAAAGACTATTATATATAGTCGGAAGTGTTTCAATAAAGGGGAGGAAATTAAGAAAACCAAACCATCTCTTCTTTCTCTTCACTTCTTCTTTATAAATTCAAACATATCATAGTCTCCCTCAACAAAAATATTTAAAATAAAGATCTAACTTCAATGTGAGATTTGAAAAAATAATAATAATTATTGCTTTGTGATTTGGCTAGTTCTTGTCATATAGGTCTTTCATTTTTTGGACTTGTACAACATATTTATTCATTATTTTCTTCTTCAATGAAGTGATGAGAAATTTTACCAAATAATACACCCAATTTAACTGTCAAATCATTATCATAAGTATGTTGGGAAAGTCGTATTGAAGAGTAAAGCTAAATGTCTACCAACATATGAATTGGAAAATTTTGAATTTCATTTTAGTTATGATTATTTGATACGATATGTTATTTGCTGGTAACTCTGTTAAGATCTTGCAAAAAGAAGATATACATATTAATATTGCAATAGATTAGCTTAAAGGTCTTATTTCTTTTTTTGAAAGTTATAGAGAAAATAGGTTCATTTATGCTACAATCTCAACTAAAAAAAATGCACATGAAATGGAAATAGAATCTAAATTTCATGAAAAACGTGTAATTCGTAGAAAAAAATAAATTTGGTGAGAATATTAGTGAAGAAAGAATTTTGTCTCCTAAAGAGTCTTTTAGAACTAATTATTTTATATACATAGTAGATCAAGCTATTTCTTCACAATGGGTAGATTTGAACAATTTCAAGTGTATTAGAATGTGTCTGGATTTTTGTTTAATTTCAAAAAATTACAATTGTTAAGTGACGATATTTTAAAAAATTATTGTATTAATATAGAAAATACTTTAAAACATGATACGCTTTCTAATATAAATGATTTATATTTGTTTTCAGAGATAAGAATTTTAAAAAGAAGTTTTTCAAAGTGAAAAACGTACCCCACTTGATTATTTAATTATTTGAAAAAATTAATTCTTTTCCATATGCATTTATTACTTATAGATAGGTAAAATGACACATACACCCTCATGATTTGAAGATATGATTACAAAGACTCTGAAATTTTCAATAAGGGACATCAGACCCTCTTTTAACCACAATATCATTTTTTATTCTATAAATTCAAAAATATTGACCTCAAAATTTTATAATAAATAGAAATATGACATTAAAATAAATGTAATAATATATATATATATATATATTTAACATTTAAAAAATATTTTATATTTTACAATCTGTTAGACCTATTTTATTATAATAAAGTAATTTTAATAATAAATAGAAACATGATATTAAAGTAAATAAATTTAAAACTAAAATTATTTTAAATTCTATGCAAAAATTAATTTTAATATTATTAATAGGGACATATTCTATTAATTATAAAATATATTTAACCTAAAGATTTATTTAAAATCTTTATAATAAATACAATTATATTATTAAAATAAATATAATAATTTAAATTTTTAATATTTTAAATGTTAAAATAATTTAATATTATTAGTCTATTAGATAGATTATATTATTTATTTATATTTTTATTAATTTAAAACTTTAAAGTAAATTTTCTAATTATTTTTATATTCAAAGAATATTATGGTCAAAAAAAGATTTTAGTGTCCTTTTTGAAAACTTAGGGATCTTTGTGACCATTTTCCAAAACCTTAGGGGTGTAGGTGTCTTTTTTCTTATAGAATATTATTAAAAACACTAGTGACAATTGCTTATGTAGAAAGAAGTTTTTCAAAATTAAAACTAATAAAATCTTATTTAAGATCAACCATATAATAAGAAAGATTAAATGGGTTAATTATATTATTTATTGAGAAAATGTATTAGTAAAATCAGAATCTAAAAATTTGACTAATAATTTTACATCTCGTAGAGTTAGAAAAATTGATTTTAAATAAATGAATTTTTAATAATATTTTTTTTAAAAGGGCTAATTGAAACAATTGGCCTAAAACCCTAAAATTAGTAGAATTCATGCATGTAATGATATTGACGTAGATGTAATGCTAGAATGAAAAAAGTAAATAAAATTTACAAAAAAGCAAAAGATTAGAATCAAGTTTTTAATAATTTTTCAACTTTGATGTGCATGGCACGTTAAAGTATGGGTGGCTCTAGCTCCTGCATACACCAAATACTGGACTATCAAGATTATTACTATTTTTTTTTATAAGGACTCAAGATTATTACTTGCTTCAGCAAAAAGTTGATTCAATTGGCGTTAGAATCTCAAGAATTGGTGACGATAAGACCTAACATTTCTTCTAACAACAGTTGCTGGCAAGTGTCAAAAGGAAAAGAAAACAAGGTGAAGATGAAAGCAATACAGACTCATTCATAGAAACTAAATTGATTATTAATCTGATCAACATTATTTTCAATCTGATCACGATTTCACTTTCTCATTTCTTTCTTTTCCGATGCAAATTTTTTTTTTTTTAACTTGTTTCAATATTTTACTTACTTTTATTTTTCTCACTGAGCTCTTGATACCCTTGGACGGGTCCAACAAGAGTCATATGAATGAAACTTTTTCTAAAAAAAAATAAAAGACTCCAAATCTCAAAATTTGTTCGAGGTCGGACAAAAAGTCAAAATCAGCCTGCACTTACTCGATCATAATAAAGCAAGTAAAAGCAATATAAATAATTTTTTTTTTCAAGGCAAGTAGAGTTTTTAGAGTCTCAAAACTTACTCGAGGTGAGGCAAAAAGCCTAAGTTTGCCTCAATTGTGTGACCCGGATTAAGGCGAGCAAGTTTATTTCTGTTTTCATTTTTAGTGAAAATTTTATTTTCAAGTGTCGAGATTATGACTATTATGTTGGAATAAGAAAACTTTTGCTAAAAACTATCATCTATATCTAAAGAATATTCATGTTGGCGGATGTAAAAAAATAATTTACTGAGGGTTAAATTAAATAATAATAAGACATAAAAACTGAAACATGAATATAATTTTTTTGATTTAATGCAATCTCTAGTTAAAATACGGCACCCATAATTCAATAATTAGAAATTATAAATATTTTGGGCTCTGGACTTTGATTTTTAAGTCAAAGTATAACTTTATAATTAATAAAATAATAGTTTAAAATTTAAAGGATGAGACTACCTAATAATTTGACAAGATTATTTAGAAATATGTTAATTTTTCTTTATAAAATAGATTTTTTTTTTCAGTGGGGGCTTGAGCCCCCAGTGGTCCTATAGTGAATCCACCTCTGTGTTGTATCACCAAGAATCAATAACGAATTATGCAGAAGTGTACCTGAATCCATAACGCTGAATTGCTCTCTAGAGTTGTGTGTCTGACCTTCTATATCTATATATTCTCCTACAGAATTATTTAATATTCTTTGCGCTCTCTCTCTGATAATGAGATGTTAGTAGATAATAGAAAGATATGTGTGACCTGAGATCATAACCACTTATATAAAACTATTTTTCTTGTTATCACTGGGTATTCCTAATTCTGCACATCATAGAATTAGAATATCATTGGGTCTCTACACATTAAAGACTCAACCCTATTAGATACATTAAAGTCCGTAATACCGAAAACCTTAATAGATCACTTTTAATTAGACTTAACTTTATATGACAGTTTAAAACACATAATTATTCACATATATCTCAACGTTAGATTAAGAATCCAACAATATTGGATTAAGGATCCAACAATATTGGATTAAAAATCCAACATATTAAACCATTGGGACCACAAAATATAACTCTCTTTGCAAATTTGGCATATTAGGGATGACAAAATATAGATCTGGATATAGGTGCATCTAGATCTTGATCTGCATTAATATTTTGAGATCTAGATCCAGATGCAAGTAATATTTGTTCAGATTGTGGGCCAATTTTTCAGGTATTCAGGGCCGCATAATACCAAATTTAAAATTTCACATACATTTAAGATTTAACAATTTTACCTAATAAAATGAAATAAAATTCAATCATAATTCAACAATTAATAATTCAATATCTAGATTAACATATAACAACACTATAAATTTACAAATAAAAATATGGTTAGCAAAGGATACTAAATATCTGTGATAGTAAAAAAGATGTAATTAAAAAAACTGATTTCTATCTACATTATGGACGGTTAAGGCAACAAAATCAATGTTTTGATTGGAAAATCGAGAGGGATGAGAGAGGGAAATAAATATTTTGAAAATCATGAATAAAGATTGAAAGTGAGGGATCAGAAGATCAATTCAAATACTTAGTAATTAATTTCAAAGATTAAACTTTGGGAGGCGATCTTTCCACTCCATAAATTCAGTAAATCCACCCCACTTCTAAAAAATAATTATAAAAAAATCATATTATTTTTAAAAATTTAAAATAAAGAAGATTTCTGAAGAATTAATAAATTAAATTGAAGAATTAATCAATTAAATTTTTATTAAATTCTTAATTTATTTTTAACTTAGTTTTTTTAATTATATTTGACAACTAAGATTGCTTTAACCTAAATTTAAATTGATTATTTTATCCTTAAAACGTAAAAGCACCAAAAATTTACTCTAACTTCAATATTTATTTTATTTTATACAAAATATCATTGTTTCTAAATTGTCAATTCTACTTTATTTGAATGATCATTAACTTTTAATTAAACTAACATAATGTCTTTATGAGACAATACTCATGTAAATTATTAAGTTGTCAAATTTATGTCATTTACATGTAAAATATTGACAGTTATTAAACTTCATTTGAAAAGTTAGATTATAAGTTACAAAATTAAATACTTAAAGTATTAGATAAAAGAACATATATTTTTTTAGGTAATTGAGTCATTTTATTTTATAAAGATAAAATAATTAAATAAAACTTATATTAAAGAACCTTAATAATAAAAAAAACTAAGTAAAAAAGATGTAAGAGTGATTTAATTGATACAAATATTTTTGTTGATTTGTATTTATTAGAAACAATGTGCATTTATTGTAAATATCTTTTAGAAGTGGGGTGGGTTTACACATATAATGGGTTGGGAATATCCCCCTTAAATTTTTTGACACATATTAAACTAGTATTAACGTGGAACAACCAATATAAAATAGAATTTCTGATAGAACCCTCGTAAATATTTTGCACACCTTCCTACCATTTTGGAATTTGGATAAAAGGTCTAATTACTTTATGGCAACGTGCCCTTATTTTTGTCATTTTGCGGAACAGCCGTTAAATTGTAACCAAGACTTACATAATGTAATCCAACTAATGCAATTTAAAAATTAATAAAATAATTAGTTGCAGGCTATCGTCTGCGCTCAGAATGGGGTTATTAGTACTGCATGTTAGGTGGTTTTTTTTTTTGAATTATTAAAAATAAATTTTAAGTTTTTTTAACTAAAAAGATTTGAAAACTAATATTTATATATTTATATCCTTACTAATTATAAATGTTAAAAAAATAATAAATATCTCAAAAACTTAAATAAGATAATATATTACTATAATATAAAAATGTTCAATTGAATACAAGTATATAGCGTTTTTTATTCTAAATTAATATATGTTAATTAATTTTATTGTAGTTCATGGTGGTTTTAGATGAAAAATATTCATAAAAATTATGAAGATAAATAATGATAATTTGAAGAAAATAGAAAAACAAAAATAATAATAGCGTACCACTATATTATCCCAAATTATATACATGTGTAATAATGCAAATTGATAAATTTTATTTAGGTAAGGATGAAAATTAATTATTTAGATAGGGATATTTTGAAGAATATTTTTTAATGATATCATTAAGACTTTCTGCAAAAAGCTAAAAAAGATTGGTTTAATAATTTAATAGCTTAATGACTGAAAGTTTTCATTAAGTAAAAACAAACAAACTAAGTTAATGACTTAACTTATTGAAATTAAGTCAATTAATATCATAGAGTATTTAGTAGAGAATTCACATATTTCCATTAACCATTAAATGAATATATAGTACAAGTATTGGAAGAAACCAAAAAAAAAACTTAAGCTTCTAAAAATACTGAAAATCAAATATAAGAATACAATTCAAATACAAACTAACTACATTAAGAAAGAGTCAAATTAAGAGATAAAGAAAATATTAAAATAATAAATATATTAAATATTAACTATTATGCCCCCTCAAGATACGCCGCGGGAACAAAGGCCAATCTTGAGTTTGAGAGACTGAAATTGAGTATGGGACAGAGGCTTTGTAAGAGCATTTACAAGTTGATCAGCAGAGCAGACATGAGCTACACAAAGAGCACTAGTTTGAATTTCATCCCGGATAAAGTGAAAATCAATGGCGACATGCTTTATCCACTAGTGGAAAACAGGATTGGAACATAACTAAGTAGCACCAACATTATCACAATAGATGACAAGAGCATTAGACAAAAGAACACTAAGATCAGTTAACAAATAATACATCCAATTAAGTTCAGCAGCTGTAACAGCAACAGAGTGATATTCGGCTTCCGTAAAAGAAAGAGCAACAATATGTTGTTTCTTTCAGCTCTAAGAGGTAGGGTTAAAACCAAGATAAACAATATATGCACTGGTGGAGGTATAATCATCCTTCTTACCAGCCCAATCAACATCAGAGAAGGCACGAAGAGAGAGTGGAGAATTACGATAGAGAAGAACACCATCATCCAAGGTACCACATAAATAGCATAAGAGACGTTTGACAAGAACCCAATGCTCGGTTGATGGGCGATGCATGAACCGAGATAATTTAATAAGCACATAAGAGATGTCAAAACGAGCGAGGGACAAATATTATAGACTACCAACAATAGTGTGGTATTTTATAGGATTAGAGAGGGGAGTGCCTGAGTACAAACTCAATGACAAATTATGAGGCAAAGCAGTGGAAACTGGTTTAGCACCCATCATGTGAGTGCGAATGAGAATATTCATGATATAACGACGTTGTGATAGTAAGATTCTATGACGGTGAGGCACAATTTTGACACCAAGAAAATAAGAAAGAGGGCCTAAATCTTTGAGTGAAAATTGTTGAGTAGACAATCAACAAATTGATGAACGAGAGCAAAATTGTCACTTGTAAGAACGATATCATCAACATAGACCAAGAGATAGAGAAGATGAGTACCAGTGTTGAGGACAAACAAGGATGTGTTAGCATAGGAATTTTTAAATCTAGAAGTAAGTGAAACTGGTGTTAACTCATGATACCAAGCTAGCGGTAGTAATTTAAGACCATAGTTTACAAGCATATGTTAGATGATTAGAATCAATGAAACCTGAGGGTTGCACCATATAAACATCTTCAAAAAGCTGACCTTAAAGAAAGGCATTACTAATATCCAATTAATGAAGAGGCCAACCATGAGTAACAACAATGTTGAGAACAAGTTGTATTATGGTGGGCCTAACAACCAGACTGAAAGTGTCATGATAGTCGACACCAGGCCATTGATTGAACTCTCAATACCAATGTGCAAGTATACACAACAAGTGATAAAGTGATAAGTACTCAAAATCGTCTCCATAGGGATTGATGTTACTTAAAATGCTATATCTCTCACAATAACGCAACTCAACTTGAAACCAAACCAAACAATTGTCAATTAATTTCTATTGTAATCAATAATTGAAAATAAGAACTAATAAAACAATACTGTAATGAAATAACCTAAGTTGAATGTGTTTAAGATTCAGTTGAGAATATAGTAGTTGAATGATTAAATTCTCCTAATGGGGTGATTGTTGTTTACCGAATTAGCACCAGTCGTTACAATAAGTGTTGCAGCAATGGGTAGAATTAATCTGCATCCGCAGTTATCGCATATTGGAAATCTCATACCATTAAATCTACTAACAATGACCAATTGCTCATATATTTATGGTACGACATGATAACTTTTAATCTCTTTACCCTACAAGGTGAACACCTATGTCTAGAGTGTCACAAATCTTAACTTCAAGTATTGCCTTTATGGGATTCAAGATAACCTAATCCAGGAAACTCAACTTAAGATTAAGTAATACTCTAATAATGTCCGCTAAGACATGTCATTTTGCTGCTCTATCTTAACTGCAACTATTAAATGGGTAGTCAACCGAAATAACAATTATAATAATAAAACTATTAGAGTATATTGCTACAACAATACTATAACAACATATAAAAACAGTCAAGAACCCATTGGATTATTTGTCACCCAACTACAAATAACTTTAGTTCATAATCTGAATAAGAAAAGTAAACATAAATATCTTGGTCTCGGAATACATTAAATCAATTAAAAGAAGAAGATAAATATATGTTGAGCACAATGAAAATCAAAGTCAAGTGATTCTACCTGATTGTCCAAAGTTGCCGAAACAGCCCATCTTCAATTCTGATCTTCTCTCTTTCGTTCCTCCTAATCGTTCTAATAATAATTCCCTTGCCACCTTTTTATGTGGTGCACGCCTCTTTTTTATATTGCAAACTAGGTTAAACCAAAGCCCGTGAGCGTGTATGTGTTTTAATTAGGAAACATGCAGATCGCACTTTTATGGCTGACTCGCGCCTAAGTTTTCTCCCGCATTGCTCCTAGATTGGTACAGCACTGGTTGCTCTAACAGCGGCCACAACACTGCTTTACTCCTGATTATGCTTTGCTTCTTTTGTGGTCATCTTCCTTCTTCCTCTTGTTCTTCTAATGCCTCAACATCCTTTCATGAATTTAAAACCTATAATTAAAAACTTGTTTTTAGCACAAATTATTATGATTCAAGCAAAACTTATTAAAACTCAACTAAAATGAATGTTTATGCAAAATGTAATGAAAACACCTTATTTGTTCTCTAAGTGACCTTAATTCAAGTCGAGAATTGATGTAATAACTCTCATTTTCTAGAGTTATCAGTGAGCTTTAAACATGTCAATAGAACCATCAGAATGTCTTTTAATACGAAAAATCCATTTACAACCAACATATTATAAGAGGAGGGAGGTGGAACCAGCTCATATGTCTCATTATGAACAAGAGCATCATACTCGTCTGACATAACTTGATGCTGGTTAAGATTTTTGATAGCTTGGGTCAAGGTTGTGGGTTCAGAATCAGAGGAGGGGCTAAGATGAGCATGGAGGTTAAGTTTTTGTAAAGGCTTGTAAATATTATTTTTAGCTCAAGTAGTCATCCTATGATGATTTGTAGGGCAAGAGTTAGTGGATTTGGGAAGATAATTGAACAAGGAGTGGAGAAGTGCTTTGTGTAGATGTAGAAGTAGATTGAGAGGATGATGTTGCAGGTAGAGAAAAAGGAGTAGTGCACGGTGGCAACTCTGGAGGGCCTGCAGTAAATGGAGTAGTTGCCAATAATGGAGGACTAGGAAATGAAACAATAAAAACTGGCAGAACCCATGTGTCCACTGTGGTTGAATTAGGACGTGATAAATGAACATGTAAAGATTTGTATGGAAAAACAGACTCTACAAATTTTACATGATGGGAAACAAATATTTTAGAAGTGGATAGATCAAAACACAAATAAGCACTTTGAGATAGTGAATATCTAAAAAAAAAAAATACAAGGTTTAGAGCACGATTCGAGTTGTTCAATTGGCAGTGACTAGAAAATAAATAAGTTCTTTCATGTTACTTTGCAAAGATGCTTCGAATGTTAAAAGTTTCTCATGAAGGTCATCAAAGGTGATTGGGATATCACGAGCCTGAACAACACAAACCAATTCTTTATACTCATCTCTTAATCCATCTCCAAGTATAGCAAGTTCATATGCACGAGCTTTAACAGATTGTAGAAAGTCAGTAATATTTTAGGCACTTTTGGTTAAATTTTTTAGAGTATTTTTGACTTGCTTAATCCTTCCACTAGAGGGTTTGGCATAGGTATTGGCAAGTATGGTCTATACTTTCTATGAAGTTGAAAAAAACCGTGAATCTTTTTCACTTCACTCACTTTCCATAATGGTATGTACAAGAGATATATACAACAAAATAGGAGAGAAAATAGAAGGCTACACATATCCTTTCCTAAATAATAGGAAACAAAATCATAGGAAAAGATATTAATTAATCTTCCCGTTATAATATAACTTATTCCTAAAATAGCTTAAATTACAAATAAATCCTAACTTAAAATCTTTATTTTCAACACTCCCCCTCAAGCTGGTGTGTGTATGTCATACAAACCCAGCTTGTTACTTAAGTCTTCAAAGTTATGACTTGGCAATGCTTTAGTAAGGATGTCTATAATTTGTTGTTTAGTTGGAATTTACTTTAGCTCCACACTTCCACTAGTGACCTTCTCTGAGATGAAGTGCCTATCAATCTCGACATGTTTGGCTCGATCATGATGCATTGAGTTTTTAGCGATGCTGATTGTTGCTTGATTGTCACACCTCATTAGAATGGATGACGGGTTGCACACGCCGAGTTCCCTGAGTACACGTTTTATCCAAATTCCTTCACAAATTCTATTTGCCAAAGCTCTAAACTCTGCTTCTGCACTGCTCCTAGCCATAATCGACTGTTTCTTACTCCTCCAGGTTACTAGATTTCACCAGACATAGGAACAGTAAGCAGATGTTGATCTTTTATCTGTGATGTCTCCAACCCAGTTTACATTGGAGTAGATCTCAATATTCCTATCTTCTCATTTCTTAAAAAACAATCCTTTTTCCAGGTGTCATCTTCAGATACTTCAGAATTCTAAAGACTGCATCCATGTATTCCTTTGTAGGATTGTGCATGAATTGGCTCACAGCACTAACAGCAAAGCCTATGTCTGGACGGGTATGTAAGAGATAGATTAAGCGACCAACCAGTCTCTGATATCTCTCCCTATTGACTGGAACACTATTATCAACTGAGAATAGTTTCTTGTAAGGATCCATAAGAGTATCAATTGGTTTACACCCAATCATACCAGTTTCCTTTAGTAGGTCTAGAGTGTATTTCTTTTGGGAGACAACAATTTCTTTTCTAGATCTTGCCACCCCCATCTCAAGGAAATATTTAAGATTCCCTATATCTTTAACTTCGAACTCTTGAGCTAATTGTTTCTTCAACTTCTGCAGTTCTTCCTCATCATTTCTTGAGAGAATGATGTCATCAACATATACAATTAGGAGAGAGATTTTCTCCTCTTGTGATGTTCGAAGGAATAGAGTGTGATCTGCTTGACACTGAGTGTAACCAAGCCTCACAACTGCCTTTGTAAATCTATCAAACTATGTTCGAGGGGATTGCTTAAGCCCATACAAAGATTTCTTGAACTTGCACACTTTATTTCCGGCAAGATTCAAATCAAAACCCTGGGGAATTTTCATAAACGCTTATTCTTCTACATCGCCATGGAGAAATACATTTTTTATATCTAGTTGGTATAAGTACCAATCTAGATTTACTGCTAAGGCGAGCAAGATTCTGATGGTGTTGAGCTTCGCAACCGGAGCAAAGGTTTCAAGATAATCAATCCCATATAACTGTGTAAACCCTTTAGCTACAAGACGAGCTTTGAGCCTCTCAACACTTCCATCTGCCTTGTATTTAACAGTAAAAATCCACTTGCATCCAACTGGTCATTTCCCATTAAGAAGATCTATTATAACCCATGTACCATTTTTCTCAAGAGCATTTATTTCTTCCTGAAAAGCTCTCTTCCACCCATGATGACCGAGAGCCTCCTGTATATTGTTGGAAACATGTATATTATCTAAATAATAAACAAAAACTCTCGGTATGATGAGGATAAACTATCATATAAGACATATTTGCCAATTGGATAAGTGGTGCAACTTCGAACCCCATTTCTTTCTACAATTGATTTATTAAAATTATCAATGCTTGGAATCATAAAATCAACTGAGAAGACTATCTATACCTGTGTTGTCTTCACAAGAGCTTGGATTTGGTTCAATTTCTTGGACAAATGGCTAAGTTCAGTGCTCTATCTGCTCTCCAGTTCTTCTCCTCCTATAAACATTGAGATTATCAATAGCAATCTATGAAAGAGGTGAGCTTAGAGGCTGTAGTTGATGAGATGATGGATGACAGGGTGACTCGGTTGATTGTGGTTGGGAGGACTTAGATGACTTAAAAGGCTGTGAAAATAAGATTGCTGATTGTGGTTGTTGGACAAATTGATAATGTGTGGTGGTTGAGTTATTAGGGTTTTCAGGAGGTGTTTCCAGCTAAGATTCCGAAGAAAATTTCCAAGGCTGATGTTCACTCGTACTCTCCTTCTGAACATTAGTTTTGGAATAGAAATGCAGGTTTTCAACGAATGTTACATCTCTGAACATTTATATTTTTTTGGTGTGAGGAGAGTAGCATTTGTATGCTTTTTTTTATGTGGAGAATAGACTAAAATATACACTCGAGAGATCGGGGATCAATTTTGGTCCTGTGTTGAGAGTGAACATGGACATATGTTGTGCAACCAAATATTTTTTGTGGTAAATCTGCTGAAATAGTCTTGGTGTGTGGAAAGAAATTGAGAAGAACTTTAGTTGGGCAATGAAACCCTAAGACTCTGGAAGGCATTCGGTTGATTAAGTAGGCTACAGTGAGAACAACTTCACCCCAGAAAAAATTAGGAACATAAGACAAGAACAAAAGACAGTGGGCCACTTCAAGAAGGTGTCTATTTTTGCATTTAGTGACCTCATTTTGCTGCGGGGTGTCAACACCAGAGCTGATGTAAAGAATACCATAATGGAGAAGATATAAGCTGAGGGAGTCTTTGAAATATTCTTTTGCATTGTCGATTTTAAGAACTTGGATTTTGGTATTAAATTGTGTTTGAATCATGGCATTAAAGTTTTGGAAGATTTGGCTAACTTCGGATTTATTTTTCATGAGAAACACCCAAGTGAGACGAGTATAATCATCAACAAAGGACAAAAACCAGGGAGCCCCTGAAATGTTTTTAATTCTTGAGGGACCTTACACATCATTGTGAATTAAAACAAATAGATGAAAAGACTTATACTTAACACTTGAATAAACATTCTGAGTATGTTTTGCAAATTAACAAATTTCACAATGAAATGATAAAATGGTTTTTATTAATGAATAGATTAAGAAAAAATTTTGCGAGATACATGAAATTAGGATGACCTGGTCGATAATGTAACAAAACAATTTCATTATCGTTATTGATACTTGGACTAACAATAGAATGAGGAGAATTAGTTGATAGACTCTTGGACTTAGCACAATTTGCTCGCGAATCTTGTATAAAGGAGGATTGATCACTTTTGAGTAGATAGAGTCCAGAACATAGCTCAGCACTGCCAATCGTCTTCCCCAAATTCAAGTCCTGAAAAACACACATATTTGGATAGAATTTAGTTACACATTTATGATCACGAGTAAATTTCCTGATTAAAAGTAAATTGTAAGCCGAATTGGGCACATAAAGCACATAATTAAGGTGTAACTCCTTCATGAGTCTGATAGTACCTGTCCCTGCTATTTTTGTGTGAGAGCCATCTGCAATCTGAACTGAAGTGTTGTTGATGCTATCTTTATAGTCTTGGAACATTGAGGCATCTCTGGTCATGTGATCAAAAGCACCAGTGTCAACTATCCAGGGTTTACTTGCTCTACTATTGGTTGTAAATACTGAATGAGTCTCTTTCTAAGCCACTAGATATGTCCATGCATTGGAGTTCAAAGTGACTTGATTGAAAAGCTTATGAAGAATCTCCATTTGCTCCTTGTTGAATGGATTTGGCTCGGGTAGGGCTTGATTGTCCATGGTGGATGCTGCATGAGTGTGAGATTCATGGTCACCTTTGGAATGGGGTTTCCAGTCAACAGGTTCGCCATACATTTTCCAACAAGTCTCCTTATAGTGGCATGCCTTACGACAGTGATCACACCATGGTCTTTCTTTCTTTGTATGATTTCACTAACCCCTACAGAGTTGGATACACAGGCAACAAGTGCAGAGGCGTCCAATGTTAGTTCTGATGACCTTATCATCACCTTTTTCCTACTTTCCTCACACCTAAATTCAAAAAATAAACTTCACGAGGGCGCGGTAGAGGCTTTGTCCCGAGTACATGACTCCTAACCTGATCAAGATCTTTATTGAGTCCGAGGAGAAATTTAAATGTTCTCTTTTGTTCCACAATCTTCTTGTACATGGTTGTATCATCGGTGCACTTCCAAGGGTATGCTTCAAATAGATCAAGGTGCTGTCAATGCCTAGTCAGAGTATTAAAGGACCGAGTAACATATTGTTCTCCTTGGCGAAAGTCATGGAGGATGGTTTTAATCTGGAACAACTATGTTGTGTTCCCAGAGCTAGAATAGGTTTCCTTTGCAGCATCCCATATGTCCTTTACAATCCCAAATAGAAGAAAATTCTCACTAATATCATTGTTTATGGAATTGATAAGCCATGACATGAACATGTTGTTCTCTAACTTCCACCTTTTGAAACTAGGATCTGACACCTTTGGCATAGCCGCCTCACCCGTGAGATAATCATCCTTGCCCTTACCGCAAATGAACATTATGACATATTGTGACCACTGGAGATAATTGTGGTCGTTCAATTTATGACTGGTAATTAAGATCGGTGAAGAATTAGTTCCACCATGAGTTGCAATCTCCACGTTTCTTCTAGACTGTGAGGTTGTATCTGATGAAGTCGCAACGAATGTTGATGAAGAAGCCATCCCGTATTTTGTCATAGAGGATACAACTGATGGGAGAGGAAGGAATGTGGATACTGTCGGAAAAGAGGTGGTAAAAGAGAAGAGGGAAATGGCGGTTGATAGGAGAACTAGGGTTTAGAGCCCAACTATGATACCATGAAGAAAACCGTGAATCTTTTTCACTTCACACACTTTCCAAAATGGTATGTACAAGAGATATATACAGTAAAATAGGAGAGAAAATAGAAGGCTACCTATCTTTTCCTAAATAATAGGAAACAAAATCATGGGAAAGAATCTTAATGAATCTTCCTGTTATAATCTAATTTATTCCTAAAATAGCAAAATTACAAATAAATCATAACTTTGAATCTTTATTTTCAACAGAAGTCTTGGCTCTGGCAACAAATGGAATAATCGTGGGAGAAAGAGAGCCAACAAGGGCATTTAGAATAAGTTGATCTTGACGGATCCAAATATTTTAGGCTAGATTTGGTGTTGTTGCATTATTTACTATAAGAGTTTCAGGTGGACAAGGTTTGGAGCCATCTACATAACCTAAAAGATCATATCCAATGAAAAGAGTTTGAAATTGAAGTTTTCAAGAAACATAGTTGTTGGTGGTAAGTTTGAGTGGGGCTTGAGCAAATATGTTTATGGTAATCAATTGAAATTCATTAGTGTGACGAGTGGTTGAATTTACTGGTGTGGCAGTGGTGATTGCTTGATTCGAAGTGTTAGTTGGATTGTTTTGAATGGCCATTGCGTTTATTGGGAACAAAGAAGAGGAAGCTCTCAAAGAGTATTTGGTAGAGAATTCACACACTTCCATTAACAATTAACTGAATATATAGTACAAGTATTGGAAGAAACCAAAAAAATTAAAGCTCCTAAAAATACTAAAAATCAAAGATAAGAATACAATTCAAATACAAACTAACTATATTAAGAAAGAGTTAAATTAAGAGATAAAGAAAATATTAAAATAATAAATATATTAAATATTAACTATTAATTAAGTCATTAAATAAAAAATAAAAAAACAAATAGCCACTTAGTGTTTTAACAACAAATTTTAATCCTATTTGGTATTGAGGTACTGTAGACTCTGTGGAAAAAAAGTTATAATCGTAAAATAAAAGTTAATAGTATATAGTAAATAATAATTTTTTTACAAAACTAATAAAAATACAATAGATTTTTCATCTTATAAATTGTAAAATCAAATAAATTTAACTTTTAAGATATAACAACTATTGTTTACTAAATAATTTAATATTGTAATTTCGTCCAACCCCAAACCCAACCGAAGTCTTTGTATGATTGAAATTCAGAAACGTTATGGACATCAGCGAGCAGAACCTGAGGGGATTGTGTGGAGCTCGTAGTTCTAGGGAAGTTGGAGGATCGAACGCCTCATTGCGTGGGAAAATTGGAGGTAAGGTGACAGGAAATTTCAAATTCAGTGTCGAAAATAAACTATTCAATTCTATTGAATTGAACAATGGTAGCTCTTAACTCATTGCAAAACTCGATTTTTTTCATGTAGGAAAGTAATAGCTTAAGAAGATGGAAGGGTGTTAGTCTTTTTGTTATCTCCGTTCATTTTCTATTTTGTTCGGTCAAATAAATTATGGGAATCAAATTGACTTGGTCTCGTACATAAACTAAATTCAGAATATCATGTACCAAAAAAGGTTATCATTGGAAGGGTTTAAAAAGTCATAGAAGGTGTTGTCACTGAGACTTTCAGCCCCCAAAGTTAACCGCGTTGTTGGTGCCAATGGATTCCAGGCCGTTCATTTTGTTTTAAGTGAGAACTTTCGAGTTATGACTAGTTGACGTTTTGTTTGCATTTGATATCACGAAAAGACGGCTTATGAACCAAATAGAATGAGGGTTGCTAAACAAATTAAGTTTTATTAATCCCATTAATTTGACAATGAATTATCTAAGAAACCAAAATTAACTGATTTAAATTAGAAAATCTTAAGTATTCTCGTATTGTACGAAAGTAATTTTAGTAGATCTATTTTCTTACTTTATTTTGAGTTGATGGCGGATCATAAATAATTACAAATCAATTTACAGCCACAGTAATTTTAAGAGAGCTTCGGGTTCGAGAGTTATAATTGGGAGTAGTGATGTTTGAACTTCATAATTTATCTCACAAGTCCATTACTTTTCAGTTAATCTCATTAATTTCTAAAATTACCCTTATTCGGTGCCATTGCTGGACTGATGGGCACATGCTTCTCAGTACTGATTCGTGCGGAATTAGCAATGATTACCCGGGTTTAAAGTTTTACTGTTCACAAATTATCCACTCACAAGTTGACTTCAGGAAAATATTTTAGAAGCGTAGAATCTCAAAAAATATAAGCATGTGTATCCAGAAAATTCCACATGGATCATATTACCGGATTAGGACTACAAACCAGCAGATTATAGTCAACAGATTTGAGCCACCTGATTTGCAAAATTGGAACAAAGGAAAGGTCCTTTTTTAAAGGCAATTTGCTTAGTCAACTTCAATTGCCTATTTAATTAATAGCATAATCCTCAAGTAATACCACAAGATGTTATATTTATACAAACTAAGATATTATCATGTTAAAACGTTATCTCAAGATTAGATTAATCCAAAGTTGTTAGGATTATAACTATAATATAAAGTAATTGTTCATGAAGCTTACAACATGATAATGACTGGAAAAGACTCTTGAGGGATGGATATTTCATTTGGGTCGAATTTCAGTAGATTCACTTTGTGAATCACAAAACTTTCTCATAAGGTACAAACAAAATAAAAACAATCTGAATATCACAATCACTACGTTACAAAATAAAAAATAAAAATTCAATCACATTTTTTCTTGTTTGAATGTAAACGCATAAGCTACAAGTTATGCACACATTGTTGGACAAATTTGTGTAGTAAACAACTAAATATGAAAATTTGTTGAAAAGAACAAAGCAAATACAATTATGCACATTGAGCTAAACATTTATGAGTTAAAGCTTTGGAAAATTACACACTTGTTATGGCCCCTTTTTTTCGAAACGGCCAACATATTGAGCACAGCGTGAGCCAGAAACTTTTCTTCTCCTCGTCTGCTGGTTGAGATTTAGCATCCCTATTAGCAACAAGATCTACCATGAACTGGACAACAGCCTGAAAAAACATAGCCCTTAAAGTGAGTAAAAATGCAATAAGGATGTTTAATGATTATTAGGTGCAGGCACCTGTAACTTATCAAGTGTGAGTTCAAATCCAAATCCGCACTTTATATTTACAGGCGCCTGCACTTGAAGGCCACTGCAAAAGTGTAAATGTAATTTCAGCAACAAAACATTAGCTAAAATTGAGAAGGTTGGGAATTACCTGAGCACCCAATTTAGCAACTTGCCTTGGTGGAACTTCTAAAGGAGTCTCATCAGCGCGTAAAACTCTCAATTTTGACAACAACCTGAAAGAATCTGGTAAAATCCTTATTTGATCATCACTTATGTCCAACTGTTCCAGCATCTCAAGATTTCCAATTGACCTTGGCAAGGCTCTAAGATCAGCAAAGTTGTTCCCTACATTCAATTTCTTGAGACTTACCGCAAAGCACAGGTTCTCGGTGATTGACTCAAGCTCATTGAAGCTTACATCAAGCTCCTTTAACTTGGTAAGGTTACCTATAGTTGTCGGTAACCCTTTTATTCTATTATAATGCAAAGTAAGAATCTCCAAGCACTCGAGCTTCCCGATTGCTTCAGGTAGAGCCCTGAGCTGATTGAAATCCAATCGTAGCTCTGTAAGCGATGAGCAGTTTCCAATCGTGTAAGGAAGATCCTCGAGTTCATTTGTTTCCACATTCAGTGTCTTCAAAGAGGTTAAACACCCAATTGTATCCGGCAAATGGGTGAACTCATTTGAACCCAAATCCAAATTCATTAGGTTGATCAAGTTCCCAAAAGTAGCTGGCAGTGTTTTGAGCCGATTTGCATGAAGGTCTAGATCAATCAGGTTGAATAGATCCCCAAATGAGTCTGGGAGGTTAATGAGTTGGTTTGAGTGGATATCAAGCTTTTTTAAGGTTTTGATTCCAGCAATAGAGGATGGAAGAGCCATGATACGGTTTTCAGATAAGTTCAATTCAGTAACATCCTTCAATTTTCCAATTGATACAGGAAGCCATTCAATCTGGTCCGTTAACTTGCCTCTAAGATCAAGAACTACTGCTCCGGTTTTAGCAGAGTTCTCGATAACAGCTGCCATCTTCATCAGACTCAATTTTTCAGTGTTTTCTTCACCTGTAATTACATCAAAATCAAAATTCAGACACTTGAGGAACTTTACATGACATGTAACACGAATAAATTCCACATCAAACAATGATCCTAGTCAATCCTTTTAATGACAGAGAAAACAATTAGTAAAGTTATAAGCATTTCTCAAAATCCACATTTAAATAAGAACAAGAAATAATAACATTGACCTTCTAAATCTTGAATTGAAACCCTCATTAATTTTCATATATTTCAACCTTTCAAGATCTAAGAAAGAGCAAATATGCAAAATTGGATGAGAAAACAAGCAAAATCTCCAAATAAACATAAAAAATAAGTGCATGGTTAATTTACCTTTAAAGAAAGAACCCTTTGTAGAAGCACTTTTGACCAAATCCTTTAAACCATGTTTCTTAATTTCACCATCTTCTCTTGTCTTCACCAAAGTCTCATCAGTGATCACACATTCCTTTTCAATTTTACCACCTGAGTCAGCAAAAGCAGCCACTTTCTCCATCTGGTTATCCCCAGAAACCAAGCCAGAAGCTCGTCGGACAAGTTCATCAAAGATCCCATAAAGCTTATCAACTTCAACCAAGTGACTGGCTTCTTTCCTCTGTTCACAGCTTTGAAACAAAACCATTGTCTTTTTAAACTGCTGCAGCACAGAAAACAAATCTTCAGAAACATCAGGTGGCTTCTCTTGCTTTGTTATTTCATCAAGCTTGGTCTGTTCTTCAGTATCAACAGTTTGGAGGACAGACATGGCTGCTTCCACTTGTTCAATGGAGGGTCTTGGTGGCAGTGATCTGTAAAGACTCGTGATCTCTTCAACAGTTTCTACAAAAGCAGACGAAGGGGAAGGCTTTTCTTTGGACAACAACACAGTCATGGCTTCGGTGGTTTTTAGATTTTGCTGCAGGAATGCCAATCACCAAATTTTTTAAAGGTATTGAAAGATATTGTGAGCATTTATATGGATTTTTTTATTTTTTTTACATCAACCAACGCAAGAGATGAGGCCATTATTTTAATATGGAAATAAAAACTCATTAAGCCCCTCTAGGTTTTGTTTGAATATATACATGCCTTCCTTAGTTTAAAAACTAGTCAAATAAACCCCCTTTTGCGTAAAATGATTTTTTATAATTAGGATTTCTCTATGATAGTATATGAGTTTATATAGCATTGATAATGCAGTTATTGTGCACTCCTAAATTTAATTATTTTAATCTATATCATTCATATAGTGAATAACTAACCTTCAGGTTGCAAGTAAATGTAATTTTTTTATTTTTAATTAATTGACAAAAGAAATTTTCTATTATGTCAGGATAAAAATCCCACAATCAATAATGAGATTATTAAATTTAAATATTAGAATCTTCACCCTTAATTTAATTTTAGTGGATAAATAATTATTTACCTAGTAATTTGTAAGTTGTAGTATTTCTTCATATTTTAAATTATTTTTTATCTAATCAATTCAAAACTTATTTTTTAAGTCACCAAAAAAATTGAAAAGAATGCAAATAATTTTGATATTATTATATACTATTTATAACTTTACAATTTTACATTTTTTCTTTTATATTTAGTATTAGAAACATACATACATACATACATACATACATACATACATACATACATACATATATATATATATATATATTTCATTTCAATAATACTTCATATAAAGATATTCATAAGGTCTTATAATAATTTGTGTTGTATAAATTTAACTGAAAAACTATTAATACTTGAACAATAATTGTATAGAAGGCATTGTAATTGTTGGGTATAGCGTGAATGCAAACATTCAATGGAAATGACATCATTTTGTTTGCTGATTTGGTTCAGAAAACATATGTGACATTAGCGTGAGTTACTTAAGCCATCAAAACGGCATCAACTAACTGGTGATGGGCTATGGTTTGGGCTGATATGATTTAAATGGAAAACATTTGACGCTCACATATGGCTTTAGTGATTCATAAACAGTTAAAAAAGTTAGGTCACACATCTCTCATCTGTACAATCTAGATTTGAGGTTGTTTCATTTTATATTTTTATAACTTTAGGGGTGCAGGAATTGAATCATAAAAGGATATATAAGAGAGAGAGAGAGAGAGAGAGAGAGAGAAAGGCTAAACTTGTTCTCTGTATTATCATCACTCAATCTCTAAAAATTCTCCACCAATAAAACTCTCTAATGGCATTACCCGCGGATATAGGTCTATAATGGCCGAACCATGTAATTGATTCATTTTGGTGTATTTGTTCTACCATTTGCTCTAATTCTTTGTTTCAATTTCAAAAAGTGAGAACTAGAATTCTTTATAATCATTGATTAATTATTGTTTGAAAATTGGTGAGTTTGCAACTTAATTAAGCAACCAAAGCAATAAGAGTTGTCCTTGTTAAGTTTCAAATACAAATCAACTCCAACAAGTGGTATCGAAGCAAGTTCAAAACAGAATAAGAACTTGTTGAGATAAACAAGAAAGCAAGGGGTACTATAATCTTAACTCTTGATGACTCTGTAATTAGGGAAGTAGTAAAAGAAATAACAATAGTTGTGTTATGAGAGAAATTTAAGAGATGGTTTTAAAAATAAGTAAACATCATATGTGGCTCTGGTGAAGGCTTAATGGCAAGAGGGAAACTAGATCTAAGTGAAGGAAAGAAAAAGAAGCAAAACAAAGTAAAGAACAAAAACTTGAAATGTTTTCACTATCATAAAGAATGGCATTTTAAAAGAGACTATCCATATGGGAGATACAAGTTAAAGGACCAAAAGAATCAAAGTAAATATGTTGCAGTTGCTAAAGAAGAGGGTAATGAGTCAGCAAATGTTCTTATTGCATTTTATGTCAAACAAGAAGGTAAACAAGTGCTTGGTTTTGGTTGTTCTTTTTATATATGCCCATTTAAGATTCATTTAAATAAGTATCAAGAATTTGATGGTGGCAAAGTGATGGTGGAGAATAATGCTATGTGTAAAATCACAGATATTGTTAATGTCAAACTTAAGATGCATGATGGATCAATGTTTAAATTGAAACAAGTGAGACATATTCCTGATCTCAAAAGAAAGCTAATCTCCATAGGAATGGTGGATTAAATAAGATGCAATGTTAAAGTTGAACATGGGGTTTTGAAAGTAATTAAGGTTTTTCTAATCTGAATGGAAAAAAGTGAGAAATAATGAGCTTTATATGTTGGATGGTACTACTGCCATAGGAGAATTAACTATTGCTTTAAGTATCAATATTGATAAACAAAACTTTGGCATCGAAGGCTAGGGCATATGAGTCAGAAGGGATCGAATAAACTATCAAAACAAGGGTTGTTAGATGATGACAAGATTGGTAATTTAGTGTTTTATAAGGACCGTGTCTTAGGTTCAAGAGAACTAGCTTCAAGTAATTAGTATGTACATCTAATGGCATCCTAAGTTATGTTCACTCAAATTTACGGGGGGCCTTCATAGGAGTTATCTATTGAGGGAACAAGATACTTCTTTTTAATCATTGATGATTTCTCGGGAAGGTTGCTAAAGAACAAAGATCGGGTTTTTGAGAAGTTCAATGAATGAAAAGCTTTGTTGAAAATCAAACAGGAAGAGGGGTGAAGAAGTTGAGGACTGACAATGGACTTTAGTACTGTAATCTACAGCTTGATAGTTTTTGTTCAAAGGAAATGATAGCTAAACACAAGACTATGAGGTTAACATCTCAACAAAATGGGCTAGCTAAAAGGATGAATAAAACTCGCATGGATCAAGTGAGAAGTATGTTAATCCAATCTAAGCTAGCTTGAAGTCTGTGGGTTGAAACTCATGTCACTGCTTGCTATTTGGTTAACTTATGTCCTTTTACTGCCATTGGCTGCAAGACTCTATTTGCAATATGGAATGGAAAGCTTGCAAATTATAAAAATCTGAAGGTGTTTGCCTGTCAAGCTTATGCATATAAGAGCCAAGGGAAGTTGGCACTTAGAGCTCTTAAGGGTGTTTATTAGTTATCTAGATTGAGTGAAAGGTTATAACTTTGGTGTATAGATTTGACTCCACACCAAAGAGTTTAATCAGCAGGGATGTTATTTTCAATAAAGAAGTTGCGAGCAAGTTTCAAGCAGATAAGGATAAACAAGTTGTCAGTGCTACTGATGTTCAGTTCTAGGTGGAGCCACATGCTCGAAGCAGCTCAGATAATATTGTAGAATCAGATGAAGCTGCTGAAGATTCACGTGAGCTTGAAACTCCCAACAACAAACTTTAATAATAGTCTCAATCCCAAGACTATCAACTAACTAGAGATAGGCAGAGAAGATAGATAAAAGTTCATAAACGATATGGATATGTAGACTTAATCACTTATGGACTGTATTATGCACATGACATAAATGAAGAAAAACCCAAAAGCTTCAAGAATGCTATCAACAATCAGCATAAAAAGGAATGGATATCAATAATAGATGAGGAGATGAGTTCTTTGAAGAAGAATAACACTTAGGAATGGGTCTCAAAGCCAAAGAATAAAAAAATAGTGGGCTGCTAATGGATATACAAGGTTCAAAATGGTTGTATAGCATCTAAATCAAGAAGATTCAAGGTCAGACTTGTTGCAAAGGGGTACAATCAGAAGGAAGGCAATGATTTTAAAGAATTGTTAGCACCAGTAATTAGACATGCTTCAATAAAGATATTACTTTCATTGACAGTAGTTTTTTACCTGGAGCTAGATTAGTTAGATGTCAAAATATCTTACATGGTGAGCTACAAAGGGAGATTTACATCTCAAAACCTGAAGGGCATAAACAAAGTTGATGATGTATGCTTACTTAAGAAATCTCTTTATGGCTTAAAGTAGTCTCTAAGGCAATGATATCTCAAGTTTGATGAATTCAGGGTCTTTCATGAGTTCAAAAGATGCAGTTATAGTTGTTGTGTATTTTAAATAATATCAAGCATGTAAGCACATATATCTACTCTTATATACGGATGACATGCTAATTGAATGTAAGGAAAGAACCAAGATAGAGAACTTAAAAAGGCTCCTCAAAATAACTTTTCGTATATAGGATTTGGGTACTGCAAGAAAGATGTTAGGAGTGAAAATGATTAAAAACAAAAAATAAGGAACTATATTTTTATCCTAAGAGAAGTGTATTAAGAAGGTACTAGAAACATATGATATGCTTGACTCAAAACCTATACATAATCTATTGGCTACTCATTTCAAATTATGCAATCTTTTTGTTCAAAAAACAGATGAAGAGAAATCTAAAACGTAGAGGGTTCCTTATGCAAATGTTGTTGGGTGCTTAATGTATACTATAGTACTTATTAAACCTAACATCTCACTTACTGTGACTGTGGTCAATAGATACATTGCAGCACCAAGAAAGGAACATTAGAGAGGTGTTAAATGGATATTGAGGTATCTTAAGGGAATTATGAACCTTAATTTTGTTTATAGAAGAAGTAGTAGAATTTGTAAGGGTTTGTGGGGCTATGTTGACTCTGATTATACTAGGGATCTAGACATAAGAAGGTCACTTATTGGATATATGTATATGTTAAATAGATGCTTGATTAATTAGTAGGAAAGTTTGCGGCATGTTGTCTCTCTTTCCACGACTAAAGTAGAGTATACTGCAGCTACAGAAGTAGTTAAAAAGGCAATATGGCTAAATGGGTTATTGATAGAACTTAGTCTGATTCAAGAGTTCATTATAGTCTTATGTTATAGCTAAGTACTCTGCATTTATGCAAGAACCCAGTTTATCATGAGACATAAAAGCATATCGATATTAAACTTTATTTTAGAAGTAGTGAGATCTCAAAGGATGTCATCAGTATGGCTAAAATCCATACTAACGAAAATCTCTCTGATATGCTTACTAAGCTGATTGTAGTTCTTAAGTTAAAAAAAAACATTAAACTTAGTTGGAGGTTGTAGTATCTGACTGTGAAAAGGATTTGGTGAAGGAGCCAATTTGAGGTGTTTGATTCAAGGTGAAGAATTGTTGAGTATAGAGTGAATACAAACACTTAGTGGAAAAACATTGTTTTGCTTGATGGTTTGGTTCAGAAAACACACGTAGACGTTGGCGTGAGTTACTTAAGTCATCAAAATGACATCAACTAATTAGTGGTGCGTTGCGTTTTGGGTTAATATGATTTAGGTGGAAAACATATGATGCTCACATGTGGTTTTAGTGATTTATAAATGGTTAAAATTGTTAGGCCACACGTCTCTCATTTGTACAATATGGATTTGAAGTTGTTTCATTTTCTGTTTTTGCAAGCTGGTTATCCAGCGAACTTCAAGTGCATGGGAATTGAGTCATAGAGGGATATATGAGAGAGAGAGGCTAAGCTTGTGTTCTGCATCATCATTATCACTCAATCTCTGAAAATTTCTCCTTAAAATCATCAATGAAACTTTCTGATAGTTTTACCCGTGGATATAGGTCGAACCACATAATTGATTTTTTTGTGTGTTTATTTTGCCATTTGTTCTTAATTCTTTGTTTTAATTTCAAAGAGTGAGAACTAGGGTTCTTAGCAATCATTAATTAATTCTTGTTTTGAAATTGGTGAGTTTGCAACTTAATTGATCTTATGAAGCAACGTGGGCAGTAAGAGTTATTCTTGTTAAGTTTCAAATGCATATTAACTCCAACAATAATAAATTATTGGATATATGTTTTATTAATGATACTATATGAGTCACAACAAATGGAAATATTTTATTCAACAACTATAATTGAAAAACATGTGTATATAACTACATGATAGCTTGGATATACGCTTTTAGACTTAGGTTATTTTAACTTGATTTTTAACATAACATGTAAACTATTAATTTTATGCAATTTAATGGTGGGTGATATAACATCATAAAACGTTGCTCTGCCTTTCAATATCAACATTAGATTGTGAGAGATTAATGACTCAAATTTTAATTTAAAAAATTCCAAACCATGTTTTTATAATGAAAATATAAAAGTATACAAAGAATTTTTTTTGTCATTCTTTCCCATGTAAATATTATTGGAGGTAATATTTTACTTATTATCACCATTAATTATTATTACAAAAGTAGTGACTCTTAGTAAAATAAAATTTTATAATTGCAATCAAAGAATATCAATAAAAAATCTTTCTTAATTTATAAACTAAAGCTAATTAGGAATATATGTTAGAATTAACTTTTATGAAATTAATAAAGTCATTTTCAAAAAATATAATAAAAATATATAGGCTTGTGCACTTAAATTTGATAAGGATTTGATAATTTCCTATCATATAAGAATATTAATTATAACATAAACCATAATTTCATGAAATAGGTAGGTTAAATGAGTGTTAAAAATAATATATACTTCATGTAATCGGTGTTTTAATAAGTGATATTGAATTTAATTTAAACATGGGGGATCAAGTATTTTTTAAGTTGCAAACAATCTTACTCATGAGTTCATTTATGTAGTTTACGACGTTCATTTAAATATACGTACTTAATTGTGTCATTTATTGGTGTTACACCATAGATAAATTTTATATAATTACAAATTATTTAATTAATTTGTGCTAGATAATCAACTAGATATTATATCTTATAGTTAATACTAATAGGTTTTCTAACATATATGTTAAAAAAAATTAGATAACAAATTTAAAGGAGGGTTGAAAAGTGTTTTTCAAATAAAAAATAGTATTTGAGTAAATTATTTCAAACAATAAGGGTGGTCATATTTATTTTACAAAAATTCTCTTTGTCTTTTTCATTAGTACAAATATTATATATCACTGGTTAAATCTAATGGTATAAAATTAAAATATTATTAATAATATAAAAAAAATTACAGTATAATAGAAGGACCCTTATAATTATGTTATTTGACTATGGTAACTCAAGTGTATTTTTATTTAAATTAAATTGTTCAAAAAAGGATTATGTGACAATTTCACAATTTAAAATAAGTCTCTATGTACATTTTAAGAAAAAATCTTGAGAGTCTTGGTGATTTTTCCCATTTAAAATATTGAAATTTGGTTTTGGGAGTTACAATCTATAATACACATATCTAAAATATTTATATATACAATCATTCTTTAGTGTAGATGCCTTCTTTTTTTTTTATGTGAACATTCTTTTAAGTTATGAGGTTTAATAGAGTTTGTTTTTAATGCTATTGAATCACATGACTTTATAGTATATTGAAAATTAACTCTATTAAACCGCACAGTTTGATAATGTGTCTGCATTTAAAAAATAAAATAAAAACTTACACTTGAGAATGATATATATATCTCATGTCAAGAATATATTAAAAGAAGGTCCATGCACCCACATTATTTTAGACTTTGTCTTGTTTAATTTTATTCGTTCATTTTTCCCCTTTGAAATCTATATTCATTTGACCAGTCAATGAGCTAGACATTTAGTTTTCTAATAAAATATGTTTTCTCATCACTGATCGTAATAAACGTTAGTATATAAAATGATAAAAATACAAATTATTATTTAGGAGAATCAAATATAATTACATCAAGAGTGAGGTTTGCACTCTAAAAAGTATTTTCTTCAACCATTTTTAATTAAATTTTAATTACTAGAATAATAACAAAGTAATTTACTGTTATGGATAATTAAGAAAAAAAATTAATCAAATAAGAATCCTCTCTCTATGATTTTGATGAAATAAATTAAAAATAAGCTAGTCAATTGTTTTTTGTTCTCCCAAGTAGTTGAGAATGCATCCACGGAACCATATTGAAAGGAGTAATATAATGACTACTCTATATTGCCTTTTTTTTATTTGACTTTCTAAAATAATAAGTATTTTAGAAAGAGAAAGTGATGTGACAGAGTTAGGTATAAAGCTTTTGCTAGAGAGAGAAGAGATTCCTCACCAGTTTGGGAGCAATATTAGAAAGAAGATGAAGAGATCCATTTGAAAGTAACTTTGGCATTTTGATATATTTATAGTATATAAACTTAAATTACCAGTTTAATAAATTTGAGTTTTAGCGTGCAAATATCCTCATTTTAATTTACAAAATATTATTACTCTTTCATCCATTTTATATCTATAATCAATTCAATATGTTCATTTAACATAATGAAAATCGTATTGATCTCTTATATTTTCATTGATATCTGAAGTGAATTTTGATGAAGTCCGTGGTAGTTATTAAAACTCATCCTAAAGATGTAAAAACTTTGTGGAGGCATATTAACTAATTTACTCTCAAAATAATTATAAACTCAATGCAGGCAAATTTAATTTTTATAAAGAATTTTATTTTGCTCATTGCATCTAATAAATACATTTCATGTGTGTACACACAAACACAATTAGGAAAATCACCGAAAAATCAAAGCTAAAGTTTAGATGGCTACGAATTTTCTTCTCCTGTAAAATATCCAAAACTATGCTATTTCTTGAGAATAAGAAATATTTTTAAAAAATAAAAAAGAATTAATTATAATTTTAACTTAAAAGGCCTCTAACTTCAATAATGTTTTTTAATTGTTTTTCAATGTTTGGTTTTGGTTATAAAATATAAAATGTGTGCATGCATTATGTCATCAATGATGAAAATGTTAAAGTCTTCAGTCTGATAAATGACTGATGACGACAATTAATCCTCAAAAGTCTTCTAATTGGATTCTCAAAAGGTTTTATTTGGTTCTCAATTTGAATTTGTAATTAATGTGCCAAAATTTCAAGTCATTAACTCACTTTGAATTTTTATCATGTGCGATGAATCCGATCAACCACGCCTTATGCTTGCAAAACAATTATTTTTTAATAAAAAAAAGTATAATTTTAGAATGATACCTAGTTTCTTTTCCCACACATGTAAGATTGGGAGTTGGAACCTTAATTCTAAATATTTGACCAAGTTAAGTTAACCAGTACACATGAGCGAATGTTTGGGAGTTAAGATTAAGTGTAAGATTGAATTAACTTTTGGGATAAAATATTAATTTCATGTTTGGTATGTTCGCTTGAATTGGATTAATGAACTAAATTTGAATTTTAATCATAAATTCATAGGATTAGTAATCACAATTTTCATGTGGGTTTAGTTAGAATTAAATAATAGGTAGAAAAATGTTTGTATATTTATGATATCTTCTATAACTTATTACACTATTTTTATTTATAACTTAAAAATTATTTATTTATGGTTACTAATTAAGCAATTTATTTTTTTGTTATTCATGGTTACTTAAAAATTATTAATTAATTTATTATTTGAATAATTTTATTTATTTTATTTAATGAAATGATATATCTCATATGAAATAACCTATAATTTAAACAATTTATATTTTTTTATTATCATTATGACTACCCAATAACTAATTGAATACATGAGTACATATATAATATCTATAAATAGTTGTTATTTAAATTCAAATATTAACTTAAATACTGTTTAACTTCATTTAAATTTAATTTAATATAATCCAATATGATATTGTATTAAACATATGTCACCCTTTTACATAATCCAACCTACCTTAATCTAATTTAATCTAGTTCAATCCAATCATATGTGCTAAACGTAGTTATAAATTTTTCATTAATTCCTTTCTTGTTTCCTTTCATTTATTTATACCCCTTCCTTTGATTCCGAAATAATGAGCGTTGGATTTTGATTCCGAAATCGAACGGATGTGGATAAATGTGCTTTAAAATGCATGTGATGGCCAACCTGTTGGAACTTGTAAGGGTTATTCTTTAACCTGTTGAAAAAGGTTAAAAAATGAAATGATGTCCAGGGCTTTAAAAAAAAAGCAGCAAAAGATAGATAAAACAAAATTTTCGAACTTGGTAAGCATATCTTGTGAAAAATCGACTTTGTTTGTACACTCTACAAGCGATTTTTGAAAGTTTAAAAAGTTAATTTTAGTGTTTAGTATTTTATTTTTTAAAATTTTGTTCAAAATATTTATTTTAGTTATTAATTATGTATATACACAATAAAAATAGTATATATATAAGTTTTAAAATGTGTAGATAAATTTTATTCGATATTATGTCTATTTCAATCATTATATTCTTACGTTAAAATTTATTAAATACATATAATTATGTTTAAATTTCACAGTTGATTATTTATACAACATAATTAACAACAATTATTTTAAAAATTACCGTATTACTAAATTGCTCCTCAATATACAAATTTTTTAAGAGAAAAATTAGATACTTCTTTGTAAAAGATGGTTTCAAAAATATTTTATTAATTTTTATTGGTATTATTTAATATATCTTGTACAAACCCTTTTTTTTTCCGACACTCCACAAGTTAAAGTCGAAACCATATATTAAAAACATACATGGATCAATTTGTATTTACTTAATCATTAACAATCAAATGTACCTTCAATTGGACTATGATAATAATTTATTGCCAATATAGCATTTACATCACCAATTTTTTTTACCATTTTTCTTTATATATTTTCATACACTTTCATTGATCAAACTCCATCAAAATAAGTCAAATTCATACTATGTAATATTTATACATGTTTTATCGCCCATAAATTTCTTAGTAAATATTATGTCATCATATAGGCAATTGCTGTTTCACCGCTGGGAACAAAACATAATTATCAACGACGTCGTAAATTATTAGATAAACTTGTAGTCCACGGCCACATTACAAAATATTTGGGGTCTCATTGGATAACGATTGGAGTTAAATAACTTATCTCTTACAAATATTTATCCGATTGTTCCTGCTACAGGTGGTGATTTTAGTATGCATTTCTTGTCAAATCAGTTTGGGTTACTTGACGGTTCTTCGCAACGCAGCAAGACCCCATCATTTGAATAAGGACTCGGCTACGTACATTGCGGAAAACCAGTCTTCTTCTTCTTCCCCAAAAGCCACTGCTGATTTGAAAATATTGGGGTTACTGACTGGTTTTTATTTTACTTGCTAGGGTTATGATTTTGGAATAATGATAACTAATTTTCCAAAAGTTTTGGGTTGATGAACGGTGATCAATTTCCAAAAAGGCAAGTAACTCTTTTAGGGTAAATGAACTAATTTTTATCAATTTTATCTTTTTTATTTATGTTGACAATTATTTGGCGGGCTCATGTCTATACAAATTAACATTTTTTATGGATTTTGCTGGGAATTTTGAGAAGAGATTTTATAATTGGTATTCTTGTTTAATACCCTGATGTTGTAATTTTATTTACAGTAAAAATAATAATAATAATAATAAATATGTGTCTTTGGACCAAATTAATAGTATACATTATCTCTATTAATAAAAAAATTTAATTAGTTTTAAAATGATATAGCCAATTAACAAACCGATAAAAAGGATGATTTTAAATTTAAAAAATAAAAATAAAAGGAAATATGATAAAATATAATATCTCAAGTTCTTTTATTTGAATTAAAATTTTTGACAAATTCTTTTATTTGAAATTAAATTCTTGACGCATCAAGTATGTAATCTTCATTATATAATACTTATCTCTTAATTAATTAATTAATTATCACTGTATTAAATTATATAAAATAAATGGCTGAGATTAAACACTTAAATCTAAGAGTTTTATGAAGATACATACAGCATCACAGAGAAATCTTTCTTTTTTTTTTTTCTAACTTTTCCCTTCCTGAATTAATTTTCTCGATTCCCCATTGTCTTTATGTGTCCATGGCTCGCGTGGATATTTTTATTTTCTTTTTATGAAATATCTTTCCCACGGACCATGTTTATTTCGTCATCAATAAGTTCAAATTGGAACCATCTATTATCGACATACATAAATCTATTTGTATTTACTTCATCGTTAGCAATGAAATGTACCTTAATTGGCCTATCATAGTAATATATTGCCTAATATAATATTTATCCAACTAGAGCCAATAAAATTTGATGAGTCCCGATTATCCGACACAAATAAATGAGTATAAATCATTAAATTTAACACAATTATTAAATTAATCAATTTCAAGTTGACATGATTTGTTCGTATCGAATTAGGGTTAAAGTTTTTTTATCCATTTACCTAGTTAGTGACACAATTATATTTTTATTCAAAATTAAATTGTAGATTCTCATTATCAAAACTTAAATATTGGACATGATCATTTTTTTTTCTTTTGAAAAAGGTTGAATATATTCATGGTGTTTCATTTATAAAATTTTATATAGATTCAAGAATCAATAGTGTAAATGTGTGCATGCACGTGCATGTGTAATGGAATATAAATATTTAATGTAAATCTTATTAAATATATAAATTATTAAGCAGGTTATTGGATAACTTATTTCTTTTTCATGTCTAGTTAGAATCTTAATATTTTAATTTGATTATTAATATGTTGTATTTAGGTAAGTTTAAACTTAATACAACATGAAGTTGATGCGAAACACAAAATTGACACGATACAAGCACTACCTAATGATCCATTTTACCACCTTTATACTCAACTACGTCTTTACTATTTACTATTTTCTTTAGATCTTTTCATACACTTTCATTGATTAGTCTCTATTAAATAAGTACAATTCTTAGTAGAAATGTCTTCTCCATCTTTTATTTTGATACACTACGCTATGCATATATATTATATTGCCAATAAATTATTTAATAAGTATCATGCCTTTAGTCAATACCAATTTTATCACCGGAACAAAACAAAATTACTAACTGAGGTGGTCCATCGCCGGAGATGAAAATTGTTTATTTCTTATTACGTAACATTTGGTTCTCATTCGATGACAATCGGGTAAATATCTCATCTTTAACTTATATTTACCGTTCGGGGTAAATCATCATTCTCAACTTAGCAAATGGGCTGTCAGACCAAGGCCCAATTTTTCCGATGGCCTCCTTGACACCGGTTAGCAACAGTATAATTGGTTTCAACACAAATGCTCATATTACACGTGGCGCCCTCAGCATTCGTTTCTTGTCATATCCATGTCTGTCAGTTACGCTTTCCCGTAACATAGCTAAGACCCTCGTCACAAGGATCCCCTATTTTACAGATACACCTTATGTGAGCTCCACATATATATTATTTATGTATAAGGGTGTATTTTACATTAAATATAAGATAGTGATTGTCTCGTCACAATTATTAAACTTTTATCAAATACTCAATAATTTTTTTTATAACTGTTAATTTTGTTACACATCAATAATACACACCTAAGTTTCAAATGTCCCTTAAAACCAATAGATTAAGATAGTATAAAATAATAAAATATCTATGTAATACATTATCGGTTATCATCCACTAGAAATTCCCATCCTACATCTATACATTTATTTTGAGAAAAAAAATCGATCGAGTTAGTGGCTCTTATTAATGGGAATAAGGATAATGAGTGTGTATTTAAAAAAGTTTGTGAGGTGCATATAGTAGCATAACCAAATTAGTTTATCATAGAGTAGTTATTCAGTTTGATTTATTTAATTATAATAAATATTTTTTTAATACTGATTATGTATTAAATTACTATATTACACAAATATTTATTTACAACTGCTATTATAAGAGACACGTTATATTGATATTTACAATCAAATATACATAACTAGAACTTACATTATTACATTAAATTCTATTAAGTACATGTCCAGATAAATAACCTTTACAGACGAGAGATGTCTTTACTCCACTCGTATTTTACAATGGAGAAAAACTTATAAATATTTAATCTCCACAATACTTTTGTGGGGATTTGAACCGCTGCCCTCACGCTTATGAGGGCAGTAGCCCAACCATTTCGGCTAAAAGCTTAATTAATAAATATTTATTTAATACCATAAGTTGACATCGTTTAAATAAAATTTTTAAAGATTAAATAAATATTTTGTATCTACTATTATAAGCTCAAATTTTAAGTTTTTGAGAAGAGAAATTAAAATTTTTTAAAACATTTATATGTTCTTTATTTATTAGATAATTTTATGTTATCATTTATAATATAATTTTAAAAAATTTACATATTAAAATAATTTTATTATCTTTAATAAAATTTTTAATGGCAATTAAGTGAAAAAAATTTTAATAAAATTTACACTTATAAAAATTCTAATAACAAAAATTTTATTTAAATAAGATTTATTTAAAAAACTATACCTACGGGCTACGGCAAGTACAACTTTTCATTTGCAAATTTTTAACCAGTGATGGCCCAACTATCATGTATAATTGGGTCCCACTTAACAACAAAAATTAATGAATCAACACGTTCTTAAGCCAATTGCATTTGCCTTGACACCATTTTCTCTCACAAATTCAGAACTTATTGAATAAACCAACCAAACTCCATCCTCTTCATCGTCAACCCCTCACTGTGAGTTCCTCTCTCGCTCTTATTTTTCAATTCCTTTTATGATTTTTATTATAAATGTTATTGATATTATTATTGATTGTTTTAGGGTTGTTGTTGATCGAAAGAATAACATGGGTTGCACTGTGAGGGAGAAGCATATCCGCACAACACGGAGGACCCGATCCGTCAAACCGGAATTCGATCCATGTTGTTATCTTGATAAGGCGTCGATATCAAAATCCATTCTTGAATCTGGACTCAAACCCTTGAGTTACCATCTGGGTCTGAACGATCCGTCCCATAATTCTAATCCCAATGCCGATGATCACGGTTGGGGTTACTGTACTGAAGAACAATTGGAGGAAATTTTGTTGAAAAATTTAGAGTTTTTATACAATGAAGCTATTTCTAAGCTTGTTGCCTTAGGGTACGATGAGGATGTTGCTCTGAAGGCTATTTTGAAAAATGGCCATTGTTATGGGGGCATGGATGTTTTAACCAATATTTTGCATAATTCTTTGGCTTATTTGAATAGTAGTAGTACTAGTGGTGGAAATGGTAATACTAGCAGTGTCAATTCGGAGGATTCCGAGCCTGTTTTTAATGATTTGAGACAGTTGGAAGAGTATTCCCTTGCGGGTATGGTCTGTTTGTTGCAACAAGTTAGGCCACATTTGAGTAAGGGTGATGCCATGTGGTGTTTGCTCATGAGTGATCTTCATGTGGGCCGTGCTAGTAGTATTGAGATTCCTGGTACTAATGTTTGTGGTGGTACAATTTCAAACAATGTAGATAGTGTGAGTAATGGTGGGGTTAATGGTGTTGTGGCTCCGGCGCTGTGTAGGTTTCATGGAGGCTGGGGGTTTGGGAGTGGGGGGAATGCGGAGTTTTCAGTTAATGGGTTTTTTTCGTACAGTGCTGAAATGACTTTGCCAAGGGATATTGAATGTCCTAAGAGGTTTAATCTTTCACCTTCTATGAAATCGTTACTGAAAAGGAATGTTGCAATGTTTGCTGCTGGCTTTCGGGCTAGTTCGAAGCAGGGGTATTCACAACCTCAGGCTTGTGTGAGTGTTATGGCAGGTAGGGATGCATCTCTGGTTGCATCAGGGGCTGAGGTAACGGTTGAGAATTGTGAAGACTCAAAGAATTTGAAGGATCCAAATGGGGTTGACTCTGTGCTGAGTAAAATGCGCGATTTGAATATTGATGAGAATTTGGAGACCATAACAGATGATCAGAAGGATGAAATTGTGGTCACTATGCTTCATCAGATTAAGGACCTTGAGAGACAGGTGAAGGAGCGAAAGGAGTGGGCACACCAGAAGGCAATGCAAGCTGCAAGAAAACTGAGTAATGATCTAACGGAGCTTAAAATGTTGAGGATGGAGAGGGAGGAGACTCAGCGTTTGAAGAAAGGAAAACAGACTCTTGAAGATACAACCATGAAGAGGCTCTCGGAGATGGAGAATGCTCTGAGGAAGGCTAGTGGTCAGGTGGATAGAGCAAATGCAGCTGTTAGGCGGCTTGAAACAGAGAATGCTGAAATTAGAGCTGAGATGGAGGCTTCTAAGTTGAGTGCTGCTGAGTCTGTTACAACATGTTTGGAGGTTGCCAAGAGGGAGAAAAAGTGTCTGAAGAGGCTCTTGGCTTGGGAGAAACAGAAAGCTAAGTTACAGGAGGAGATCGCTAACGAGAAAGAGAAGATTAAGGAGTTGCAACAATGTTTGGCTCGGATTCAGCAGGATCAGAAAGAAACTGAGGTGCGTTTAATTTGTCTGTTTCCATGGTTTTCCACCCATAAAATTTCCACAAATATCCACAAATATCCACAGATTTCCTAATATGTCTTTAAATATATAGGGTTACAAACGTTCTAGTCAATTATTGAGAATACCAACTGTACACATGGTGTACACCTGGTGTGCTCATTGAGTTTTACTTTAAGGAAATCATAACCCATGTACAGAATTCATTAATATTATTGACTTAAAATTTAGTGGCCCAGTGTCTTGTGCTGCACTGACATAAGTGAATAAAAATAAATAAATATTAAAAGTAGGTAGACGCATAACAATTTATATAATGAAATCGGCCCATTGAATCAAATGGGAAGCTGGGACTCAAACACAGATGCTGTGTCTCAGTGAATTGTCAATTTAGAACTCATGGATGAAAATCAGAAGTATGAAGTATTGAAGTTACAAACAGCCTTATATATAGATTCTGTATGAACAATGGTAGGTCATGTGGTTGAGTAAAGAAAAATGATGCTAACTGTAGGAAGTTTTATTTTGGTAGAGTTATTAAGGGCATTGGTCAATTAGAAAGTTAATACACAAGTGATATCTTGCTGGGCTAATAGTTAACCACTGCGTTGATTCTTGGATGTCTAACTTAATTTTAGAATGAAGAGGAGAGGGTGCTGCAGTAGGCAAGTTTAAATGCCTATTTTGCCCCTGAAGTTAGCATGGAGACGGTTACCAAATGCAATTTTCTTATCACCATATATAAGCTACGGTTCAAGATCAATCAGTGATGATGCGTTTATAAGCCAACAGAAGGAAAAGCAAACTGAATATTATAAAAAGTATTACTGAAAGAGTAATCTTGGAACAAGCATAATATTGTTGGTGTCGTAGCAGATTTTTGAGTTGAATGTGATTCCTACAGTTTCTCAAGTTGATCATGTGATTAATATTAGTTTTCAGGATAATGTCGCTATTTGGCAACAGTATCTTTGCTTTGGACTTGGAACCAGGGTTCATCACTAAACATTGCCTTGTCTTTTCTCCCCTTTTGGTTTAGTTTGTTATCAATTTACTTAATCTCCAAATTCACATTTTTGTGTTGGATGCCTTGAAATGATATTGCATTTTTAAAAGTCAGCCAATGTATACAATTTTTTCTAACAATATTCTTTTCTTTAGCTTACTTGCACTAAAATCAGAAGATTGGTATATAGATTGTAGTTTCAGTGCATGGTGGATGCAACCAGTTACTTAACTTTCTTTTTTTCAGCCTGTAGTTTAACAAAGTGGACATTAATTTAGGATAGGAACTATTAAAAACTATTAACTGAATTATCTAATAAGTACAGTTTCGTTAGCTTGTCAACTTTTAGCCCTTGGGCTTTAGCTCAAGTCCAAAGGGGATGGAGGGTAGTTGGTATATTCAAATATCAAATTTTATGATTTTAAACAAATTGAGATCGCCAAGTCAGTTCAATGTTTTCAGTGGAAGTATAGTGCTCAAGTGTGTGATCAATGTATGATAGTTCAACATTAAGCTGGTGTAAAATTGCATTGCGGCAGAACAGCCAAGGTGGCCAAAATGCATTTATGAGTGTGATAATTGCTGGATTAGATAATATGAAACTTTTAATTCTGTTTAGCTATTTTGTAATACACATGTTTATCCGGTCGCATGTCCTGTCATTTTATAGTTTTAGTATTTTGTGACTATGAGAGTGCAATTTGGATTAACAATAATCATTAAGAAAATGTAAATGGAAGCAAATACAAACGTTACCAATCTGTTGGTGGCATGATGTGATTTTGAGGGACACTTATTTTTTGAATCTTCTACTAGTATGCTGTCTGATTATTTGTCTTTGACTTGACTGTAAGGGTGAGTTCTTTATATGTTCTGCTTTTGAATTGAGCTTACTTTGGTTGATCAACTTTTCAAAGTTGGCTCACAATTAGTTTTAATTAGTGCAGATCTCTTTATTTTGTGTGTACACCTTAGGAACACCATAGAACCTGACAGTTTAAACTCTCGAGGTTCTTGATTTCTCTTTTCATGTAATGAACAGATTCGTCTTACTGTGGATAATGGCTTTTGATGCCGCAAATAAGTTGCTCTGTTATTTAACAAATTGTATGATGGGCCATCACATGGGATAATTTACTCCTATCATTTTTATGTGAAGTGTGGTCTGCAAGTTTCTAGTTTGTTTTGTTATTTTCATAGTTCATCCTCTTTTAAGTTCATTTCCCTCATAGAGCTCGCAGAATGCAATCAAGCTTTTGATTTCTGTCCTGCTTATTATATGTTCATTTTACATACAACCATCTTCCTTAACCACGCATAATAGTTTGCATTCATTGGTGTGGCTAATGTTCAGTATGATATGTGAATATAAACAGAACTTCTTCCTTTTATATTTATAAAAAGGAGTATTGATTCAACGGTAATTAATTTATTACAAAAGCAAAATATAGCGGTACCCAGCAATTTCCTGTTCCCGACAGTACTCAAACCTTTTTTGAGGATGCGGGTGGCATTAGCTCATAACTTGGTTTTGGTGTTTCAATAATACGAGATCTGGTCCTAACTCCAACGAATACTTCCTTCTTTACACACACACACGCGCGCGCGCGCGTGCGCACAAATATATATACCTGGTAAGTTAGGTACACGTCTATTCTTTCTTGCCAACCATTTAGATTATCTTAAGTTAGCATGTGGATTTACTGTATCTTGTTATTCTGTCATCCGTCTTGCATTTCTATAATTTTAAAAGCAGTATCTTTCTTTCGGGGAGAAAAAAAGTGTACTGGCTTGTGGTTTTCATGTAGAACGGTTGATGGGGAATGTTGCCTCCTGAATTTAAATTACTGACATGTATGAGGTAAAATTGAGGTAGATTACAAATATGGCCTTGGCCACTTAAGGTATCTATTTATAATATAATATAATACCATCCTTGTTTCTTCTACTGGTGTGATGACTTTTGTTAGCTTTTCTAAATTCTTCCCCTTCAAGTCTTAGTTTATTCACTCTGCTCTTCCCATTTTCATGATTGAACCAATTAGAAAACACAATCTTCTTATTACAGTTTAAGTGGAGGCAAGAGCAAAAGGCCAAAGAGCTACTCCTGGCCCAAGTGGAGGAGGAACGGCGATCCAAGGAAGGTGCTGAAGCTGGTAATAAAAGAAAGCTTGAGGCTTTGCGGCTGAAGATAGAGATAGACTTCCAGCGTCATAAGGATGATCTGCAAAGACTTGAGCAGGAGTTTTCGCGCCTAAAAGCTTCTGCTGAGTCTAATGAGCAGAATCATCAGTCGAATACTTTACCATCGGGAAAGTTAGAGAGGGCAAAGCCCCAAGGAGAAACAATTGCTAGGTTGCTCCATGAATTAGATGAACTGGAGGATTCTTCTGAGAAAGAAACCAACTGTGATAGGGAATGCATAATTTGTTTGAAAGATGAAGTGTCAATTGTTTTCTTGCCATGTGCGCACCAAGTTTTGTGTGCCAGTTGCAGTGACAATTATGGAAAGAAGGGGAAAGCTACATGTCCATGCTGCCGGGTTCCAATTGAACAGAGGATCCGTGTTTTTGGTGCCAGTTCATAGTCATAGTTTGTCTTAAGAAAATGCTGTCAAATCTCCTTCAGGTATACTGATATTATGCAATTTAAATTTTGTCCCGGCTGTTAGACTGCATGCTTTTAAACCTGTCTTGATATGCTGAAGTGCTTCAGTGGAATATGGTTGGTATGTAAATAAGAAAATTCAAGCCTAAATAAGTGAAATGCATTTTACTTGGGTTTGAAAACTCAGAATCTAGCTATAATAATTTCTCTTTTCTTATTTGCCAAATTTTCATTAAGATTTTTTTTTTCAAAATTTTATGTTTTCATATTCAGAAAGAGTTGAAGGAAAGCAATTGCAGTAGCAGTGTGTATTGATTTTGTTGATTGGCTTGAAAGTCCGAATTTGATTCTTTAAGGTAATATCTAATATTTTCCAACATAACTTTTGATGAAATATGTTATCTTGGTTTATAACTGAAAGTAGTGCATTGTCTTAATAATTTGCGCAGGAATTAGTTAATACTTTAATGGCATTTTTCTGAAACAACATAGATTTCATTACATGACAACAGAATTGTAAAGCATTAAAATATCCATTACAAGCCAACAAAATAGTAGAGCATTGCAATATTTAGTGCTAACATTGTATTGGATTATTTTTCAATTATCATATACTTGGTGCTGCACTATATTAACTTTTTTTGTGATTAATTTAGGTTATTTATTTGAAAAAATATTTACTATATGACAACTTAGAAAAGTATTACATCGTAAGTCTTAAATTTAAAATTTTTTATATTTTTAATTTTTAGTAGAAATGTAAAAAATATCATAATTCTTTTGAGCATATGTTAAACTAATAAATTCTATAATTTTAGGCAGCATAAAATTTATTTTTCCAACATTTCTCAAATGTGTACTCAGTGAAATAAAGATCTGGGTAAACAATCTAATCAAATAGCCTCTAAAAAGTATCACACCATCACAACATAAATAAATAGTTAAAATATACAAACTTAGTATAGAAAGAAGTCATCTTCGAAATAAAGATATGGGTGGGAATATTTGAATCACCAAATTTTTCTCTATACTCATTTTAAAAAATAAATCCATCATAAAAAATATAAAATTTGAAAATCTCAAAATTACCGTCCACTAATCACTTTCTCTCTCTATTTCATAATTGTATATTCTACCTCTATTATCATATTTAGCAAATTAAACATTCAATTTCACTTTCATTTAATTTTTTTTTTCATGTTTCTTAGTATATTATAATCTATAATTCATACTTTCTTTATTTAAGAATTTTTTTTAATATTCATTAGCTTTTGTATTTGGTAAAAATTAGTTTTTGATATTCATTAATCTTCATGGCTAATAAAAATTTGTTGATGTTTATTTTTAGATATTTTTTTAATTTTAGTTAATAATACCAATTATTTGCTACTAAAAAAATACATCTGAATGAATTGATGAGAGTTTGTGAAATTGAGAAGAGAAAAAGAAGAAAGGGTTATTTTAAGTAAGTTTTTCAATTCTTAATTAAAGAGAAAGTGTAGAGAGGAAATTAGTGGGTTCATATAGTTTCATTCTAAAGATATTTTTATAAAAGCTTAGGAAATTTATGAATGTAACCACTTTTCAATTTTAAAAAAGAATAAACCCTCAATTTTCTGATAGTGTTTGATGTTTGGATTAAAATAAAGCTAAAAATTTGTGATATTCAAAAGGAAGCTTCACACTCCTACAAAAAACTTTCCATTTCACTTATTACCCATCTCACATGGGGGTGGGTATGCGTTGGTTGGATCTAGCTTGTGAAAACCAGTGCCAATTCACTATTGATTGGGTCGAAAAAAAATCAACCTAACCCAACTAAATAAACAAGTTCAATTCAATCCAATTCAATCTTAAATTATCGGATTAGGTTGGGTTGATTAAAATTAGAAATGTAAAAAGTTTAAATATAAAAGTTAAATACACGATTTGGTACTTAAAATTACATTCAAATAGTAAGAAAACATATTAGTTCTCCATCATAACATTAAATATAATCGATTGTACCCCGCATCTATCAATAAATAGTATGAAAATTATCTTTGAATATCTATCTTACCTTTAGTGAAAATTCAGATTTAACTTTTAAATTTGAAATCTTGAGAATTCAATCAATGTCAGGTTTAATAGAGAGAAATTGAAAAAAAAAATACATATGTTTTATAATTTATCTTGTGAATATAAATACATATGTATTATAAGAAAATGTTTGAAAAATAACAAAATGTGGAAGAAAAATATTTTTTTATGATTTTTTTATTAACACAGAAACATATTTTCTTATTTTTAATTCTTAAATTTTTAATTCTGATTTTCAATTATATGGTTTATTTAATTTATAATAAATAAGAATAAATATGTATTTAAAAATAAATGTAATATTGTAAAATTATTCTGCTAGAGGGTTATTGATTATTTTAAAAACAATATAGGATTAGTATATATTGATTTCAATAGAAAAAAATTGACAATCTCTTATTTTATTATTTGAGATGGGTTGGGTAATATGAGTTCATTAATTAATTATTAATCAAATTGAAAAAAATTGACCCAGCAACCTATATAAATTTAATTAGGTTTAATTGAATTAAATTGGGTTCATTGAGTTAAACTGGGTGTATGCACCCCTAGTCACTTGTTCATCAAACAACTATCGTTGTCCAAGCATTGATGACAAAATGAGTCAACATAAATTTAGAGATTATAATTTTCTATTTGTAAAGGAGAATGACACTAACTTTTATGACACTTTTCGCTCTTGGGCGTGGGTTCTATTATAATTTTTTTTTTTTATACTCTATTTAATCCTTGGTGATGAACTGTTTCTTATATGACCTTTTAATGTAAAAATAAGGGAAAATGATACTTACATCTTCAAAATTTGGATGAATGGTCATAAAGACCCTAAGTTTTCAATAAGAGACATTATAATCTTCTTTTCAATATAATACTCATTGACTTTATAAACCCAAAAAAATTTATCTCAAAATTTTGTAATAAATAGAAATATGGCATTAAAATAAATTTAATAATATCTCAATTTTAGAATAATTTTAATATTTAAAAAGTATTATTATGTTTTACAATCTATTAGACCTATTTTATTATGTTAAAGTAATTTTTAATAAAAAAATAAAAAGAATGTTAAAATAAATAAATTAAAAATAAAATTATTTTGAATATTATGTAAAAAATAATTTTAATGATATTAATAGGGAGATATTTTGTTAATTGGAAGATCTATTCAACCTAAAGATTTATTTAAAATCTTTATAATAAATACAAATATATATTTAAAATAAATGCAATAATTTAAAATTTTTAATATTATTTTAAATGTTAAAAATAATTTGATATTATAATCTAATAGATAGATTATGTTATTTGTACTGAATTTGTATTAATTAAAAAAATTTAAAGTCAAATTACTAATCACTATATTTTAAGAGTATTACGATCAAAAAAGGATTTCGGTATCCCTTTTTGAAAATTTAAAGATTTTTGTGATTGTTTACTCAAACCTTGAGATTGTAAGAATTCTTTTCTCTAAAAATAATTTAGTTTAATTTTAATACGTGTGTACCTAAGATAATTAATTTATATGTTAAATGGTCACATTTACCCATTATCGATTTCAATTTAAGGGGCTTGAGTTTTGAAAGGGTCATATTTCTTCATCTTCTTAATAATAAATGAGAATTCATCTTGTGGAGAAGAAATAGCAATTAGCAAGCATCGGGCGAGCCCCAGTACCAACAAAAAAGTGACTTTAGAAGATCAAATTGAAGATGAATCAAATATCTCCTGACATTGACTTAAAGCGACAAGTGGCAACTGGTGAAGCATTTTTCCCATGCAAGAAGAAACTAAAAGTGGGTGACATTGACAACTGGCCAAACCGAGGCTGCAGATTTTTCATTGAGAAGTTGAGAATGCACGAGAAGAAGTCAATGAATGAATTGCCCAATTTGAGTTTTTGAGGATTCACAAAAGTCAATCACAGCTGTTGAGATCAACATTTGTTACTAGAAACGAAATGTCGATCACTTGAATTAGGTTAAAGAAAATATTTTACTAATAGTGGCAATAACAAGCGTTGGATTCAGATTGCAGCTTCCCCTTTTGGGCAGGTTGCTAAATTACTTCATTAATATAACTAATAGCTGTACTGCAACCCAAACCCGTGAGCCTCTAGCTAGCTGCACTTTTGGATGATCATTTTGGTCAAACGACGGTTCACGGTTGATCCAACCCAACTACAATTTTGTGTGCTGTGCCTATGCTTGTTGATAGCCTGAGACTGATGAGTTAATTGCTCGACCAACAAATGGTGCATTTGAAATTGGACCGAAGTCTCTTTTACGAGGATATACTGTACGTACGTTTTTCATATCAATGGCTTTTGAGCCAAAATCAAATTAATTTTTAAACCCTGCAAGTACCACGGTACCCTCGTTGCACCGTCTAGTCCTAATTGTCCTTCGCCCCTCTATCTAGCTAATGGAGTAAATACTCATTATCGCAATTTAAGCACTAAAAATACAACTTATAATTTTGAAGGAATAAAAACAATTAATTCATGTGAGATATTATAGATATAATGTTCATACATCCATATATTTGGCTTAATTTGTTTAGGTGCAATGGTAGAGGAGTTTACGTACCCGAATATATATTAATAGAGAGAGGGGAACGATTTGGTGCTTATAGAGCAAATTTATATACTCAAAATAAAATCCTAATACATGTATGTATATTGTTGCACATGCCCGATAAATAGGGACACAGGGAACCAAACAATATAATTTATTTACTTAGTTTTCAATGAAAAAATATGGTTACGTCTCATCATGACCATGGATGCTATTTTATTAATTTTAATTATATTATAGAGTGACTGCTACTTTCATTATCAAACTGTTATTAACAATATGCATTACTTTATTTTTATTTTTTAATCATCTTTAAAATAGTATAAGAATCTTTTTTTAATATATATATATATATATATATATATATAATATTTTATCATCAATTCTTGCATATATATCTTCTTTTACTTTTTTTTTATAATGAGAAAATTTTGTTAAAACAAGAGATATATTACTACAGAACGTTGGCATTGAATGTCGGTTTGTCTTGAAATGGAATTGGCACATAGTCTGGCAACGCTGGCACTTACATACCATGCCACATGGTTAGAGAAATCTGGAGAATGTTCCATAAGTTTTAATGGTAAATTTTGGATTATTTCTCTTGTAAATTGATTATTTTTAAATTACTTCTTTACTTTTGAAAATCTCAAAATTTTCTTATTTTTATTTAAAAGATAATAAAAAAAAGTGTTCGTTGATTTTTTTTTTGTCTTTATGTTAAAATTGAGGGATAACTTGAGATTTTCAAAAATAAGTTGGTGATTTAAAAATAATCAATTTCTAAGTGGGTATTTTGAAATTAACCCTATGTTTAATGAAATTTCATTTAATAGAATTTGAAATCTAAAATAAAGAACTAATTTTAGGTCACATAGTAAAATCTAGATCTCAAGGGAATTCTCTTTTATTTTTTAGAAGAGAATTCAAAATAATATTTTTATAAATATAGATATCACACTTATTACTTACCTATTTTTGTTTTTCCTCATTTTGGTAATAATTAATTTAAGCAGCTGCTAAGTTACATTAAGTTACAACTGACCTAAAATTAGTTCTTTCCAACGTCTAAATTGTTTGAATAGCAACGACTTAGAGGCACAAAGAAACTATTTTTAAGTTGTTGTATGTTACAATTAATGTAACATAACCCATTTATTTATTAATTGCAGCTATATAAAATATCAATATTTAAAAAATGTAAGAGTTAAAATATGTACTTAAAGCAGCTGGAAGCTAAACCCTAGAAGAAATTCAACTACTCCTTTGAGTTTCTCTTCTTAAAGGTATGTTTTGCCTACCCATGATCCTATTAAATGGGAGTCCCCACTTTGGTAGGTTATAGATATTACAATCACACCTTCATCAATATTTTTTTCTTTCATGTTGACTCTCAAGCCCTTGTGAAAGCAACTCACCCTTCAATTATTTGTGCGCTTTATAATGCAATGCATGTGAATACAGGTACCTTCTCTCGCTCTCTCTTCTCTTCTCCATATAAAGTAAGACAACTGATTCTTTTAGAAACTTGGGGTTCTTCTAATATACCAAAGTAACCCCAATTGTACGAAATGGCTAGGAAGGTTCATGTGGGCATTGAAATGGCCATGAATGGTGATCAAGGTGTTTCTAGAAAAAGCAGCAGCAAGGAGAAGTTGAAGAAGCACATGAATGTTATTGGTGAGAAAGCAAGAAGATTTCCCAATTTGTTATGGAAGGTTGGTCGAGAAGATCCAAGACGAGTGATTCATGCATTCAAAGTTGGCTTGTCGCTAACACTGGTTTCACTCTTGTATCTGATGGGGCCTTTGTTCAAAGGTATTGGAGAGAATGCCATTTGGGCTGTCATGACCGTCGTCGTCGTCCTTGAGTTCACCGCCGGTGCCACTTTTTGCAAAGGACTCAATAGAGGATTAGGGACTCTCTTAGCTGGATCATTGGCATTTCTCTTCGAGTACATCGCCAATGAATCCGGTCACATTTTTCGAGCCGTCTTCATCGGGGCTGCGGTTTTTCTTGTTGGTAACTCTATAATCACGAACTCTTTTTACAAACTATTTTTGTACAAATTGATGATGTGGCATAATTTTATTAATATGATTTTGAAATTTTTTGACATTCATGCAGGAGCTGCGGCAACATACATGAGGTTCATTCCCTACATAAAGAAGAATTATGATTATGGTGTTGTGATATTCCTTTTGACATTCAATTTGATCACGGTGTCAAGCTACCGCGCTGAGAATGTACTGAGGATTGCTCATGACAGGTTTTACACAATTGCCATCGGATGTGGCATTTGCCTTTTCATGAGTCTTATCATATTTCCAAATTGGTCAGGAGAGGACCTTCATAATTCCACCGTCGCCAAATTTGAAGGTCTAGCCAAATCAATTGAAGCTTGTGTCAATGAATATTTCAATGATAGTGCTGAGGAGGTAAAAATAAATTTAATGGATAAACCATCGGATGATGAAGATCCCATTTACAAAGGTTACAAGGCTGTTTTGGACTCGAAATCTATTGATGAAACTCTTGTAAGTTCTTTTTTTTTTTTTAATAATTACATTATCTAATAAAAAAGTTTAATTTTGTATGCTTTGATACCTATTTAATTTGGTATAACAGGCATTATATGCGAGCTGGGAGCCGAGGCACTCAAGGCATTGTTACAGATTCCCAGGGCAGCAATATGTAAAACTGGGAGCCATTCTTCGCCAATTTGGATATACTGTTGTTGCTCTTCATGGTTGTTTGCTTACTGAAATTCAGGTAATTAATTAATAAATTAATGTTTGAATAGCGAAAATTCAGTATTATTGTATTGATCGGGGCAAATTTTTGGGAACCATGTAAGACAAAACAACTTAATTAATGCAATCATGCTATAAGTAGATGCTTGAGGAAAACTTTCCTGTTTGCATGGTGCTATTCATTAGTTCCAATATAAAGTATACATTAATGCATATATCAGAACTTTCTTGACGCTTATTTGAGGAAAAAAAAAAAAACACTTCTTTCATTCTTGAACAGTCTCAGCCCATGTTGTGTCTCATTGCTACACATGATATATGCTTGATTCTCTATGTATATGTAATTAAGAAGTGATTATCATTTAAACACTGTCTTCCCCAACTTCATATTAGTAATATGGCATAAAACATATGGCTTAATTGACGTTTAAGCTATGATGAATAATGTCTCTTTTCTTCTCAAAGTACAATCGACGCATGTTCATGATTTATATTTTACGAAGTTAATTAACGTTATTATAAACTATAAGCATTGAAAACTTTGGACGTTATTATTATTATTATTATTTCCACCTATCGGAAATTACATATGTAATGCTTTTATTGAATTTTGTGTTCGTTAATTTTAGACCCCAAGATCAGTTAGAGCCCTGTTCAAAGATCCATGCATTCGCCTTGCAAATGAAGTATCAAAAGCACTAATGGAGCTAGCCAACAGCATCAAAAGTCGCCGGCACTGCTCGCCGGAAGTACTCTCCGATCACCTCCATGAAGCCCTACAAGACCTGAACACGGCTCTAAAGTCCCAACCAAGGCTCTTCCTAGGGTCCAACAGAAGCCAATCCTCCAACTTGCTTGCCCTAGCAGCCGCACATGCAAGGCAGCAAAAGGAACATGGGGTATCACTGTCAAGTTTCAAAACGGATACTAGTGCATTGCTCGAATGGAAAAGCAAAAGGGCATCATCCGAGCGATCGAAAGAAGCCGAACGGAAAGTGCTGAGGCCACAGTTGAGTAAAATTGCAATAACAAGTCTTGAGTTCTCAGAAGCACTTCCATTTGCTGCTTTTGCTTCTTTGCTAGTGGAGATAGTGGCAAGGCTTGATAACGTGATTGAGGAAGTTGAAGAACTGGGGAGAATTGCTTGTTTCAAAGAGTTTAATCCTGGGGATGATCAGATCATTGTGACTTGTGACAAAACTCCAGTGGATGTTACTCAGAATCATTTGCCTTCCCATCCTGCAGATTAATCGTTAGTTCTATGATGTTAAAGATATGTTATTAGGTCACTTATGTTAGATATATTTTCCATTTGATTATTAAATTTACTTGTATTTTTGTTACAATGATTATTTTGATTCATATGTGGGGATCAGATTAATTGATTTAGGCTTGCAGTTTTAAAGTTTCAATAAAACTGTAAAATCTAGAGAAAGAGAATTGAGACAAAGGACTATTGTACGGTCTTCCATAGATTGAAGACTCAAGAAACTATATTATTTAAAGATGGATTAGAAAGAAAGACAAGTGCACAAAATAGGAAAATTACAATATATACATAAACAGACAATGTCAAAGAAGAAAGTGAATCCTATGATTATGATAAGATAATTGAGTACAAGATCACCACAATTGCTATGACGCCTAACTTGCCAATATGTCGATGAAAGGGATCTTGTCCAATTTGTTTTGTAAAGATGTCTGCAATTTGCAATGATGTCCTTATATAATAAGGAACAATCAATCGAGATTGGATCTTGTCAAGAATAGAATGACAATCCAGCTCTATGTGTTTAGTCCGTTCATGAAAGACAAGCTTTTCGGCAATATGTATAGTAGCTTGATCATCATAAAGGACTGTCATTGGCTCTGGATAAGGAAAACCAAGATCACGAAATAAAAACTTAAGCCACTGCAGCTTACAGGTAGTGTCAATATTCTGCCTCTGCTGAAGAACGAGATACCACAAATTGCTTATTGGTCTTCCAGGAGATTGGATTGGAGCCAAGCATAGTACAATAAATAGCAATGAATTGATACGTGGTTGGACAGCTTGCCCAATGAGAATAACAATAGCCATGAATATATAAATTGCATGAAGAAGATAGAAGAACTCCTTTGCCTGGAGATCCCTTCAAATACCGTAAAAGTCTCAAAGCTACATCCATATGACTAGACCGTGGTTCGTGCATAAACTGGCTCATTATATTTATAGTATAAACAATATCAGGTCTTGTGATGGTGAGATAAATGAGTCTACTAGTCAACCTTGTATATCGTGAAGGCTTAGGAAATAGAACACCATTAGTTGGCTTAAGGCGAAGTTTTTGCTCCATAGGAAAAGCTAAAACTCATACATCATGCTCATGTCTCGTAAAATGTCTAAGGTATATTTCCTTTGATATAAAAAGATCCCATGCCTAGAATGCGCCACTTCAATCCCAAGAAAATACTTAAGCCTCCCTGAATCTTTGATTTAAAAAAAAAAAATCTTGGCTAGAAAAGTCTCCAATTCCATAATGGCAGAATTATCATTACCAGCAATTATGATATCATCAATGTACACCAGAATAAAGGTAGAAGAGTTACCTTATATCTTGGTAAAAAGGGAGCAGTCTGCCTTAGACGGAGGAAAACCAGTTGCTTGAACTGTGGATCAGAATTTAGCAAACCAATTCCGTGATGCTTACTTTAAACCGTACAAGAACTTCTTTAATTTACAAACAAGCAGCTCCCCCTGTCGAAAAAATCCCAGTGTCAATGTCATGTAAACATCTTCATCAAGATCTCCGTGTGGAAATGCATAAGTTGATGTAAAAACCACCCTTTAACTGCAGCCAAAGACAATAAAGCATGAATAGTGACTAATTTTGCCACAGATGCAAATGTAGCATGATAATCTAGTCCCTCAGTTTGGGTGTAACCCTTTGCCACGAGAGGTGTCTTAAACATTCTGCGCTTCCATCGAATTTGAATTTTATCTTGTACACCCATTTACATCTAATAGGCTTTTTGCTTTCTAGAAGTTTAAGTCTAAGTATTGTTTTTCTCCAACGCATTGATTTCAACAGCCATCGCTTCACACCACTCAGCAATTTTCACAGCTTAGCTAAATCCATTTGGTTTACTTGTGGAAGATATGGCTGAAAGAAAAGATTTGTGTGCAGCCAAGAAAATATTTTTGTGCAGCCAAAAAATAATAATAATTATCAAGGATATGGCTTACCTATTTGCTCATGGGAAGAAATGGCTTCCCATGAACGTTCTCAATATGATTTTCGCCCTCCAACTTACATTCAAGATTATCATATAGCCTAAAAAGGCGCGCATCTTTTTAGGCTATATGGATATGCAATAATGATTCCAACTTTGCCTTGTTGGTCAAATTTATTTTTGATTCTCTGATTATGAGCAAAGCATATACCCCCAAAAATACGAAGGTGAGAATAATTTGGTTTGCATTTGAAAAGTATTTCATGAAGGGATTTATTTGACAGCAATGGTGTTGGCATCTTATTAATGAGATATGTAGTTATAAGAACACACTTCCCTCAAAATGTTATTGGTAAATTTGCTTGGAATCATAGTGCACGAGCAGCTTCAAAAAGATGCCAATACTTTTGCTCCGCCACTCCATTTTGTTGGGGTGTGACCACAGAGCTACGTTCATGTATAATGCCATGCATCTGATAGATATTAGATTGCACTCCTTAGAAAGGAATTCAGTACCATTGTCAGTTCTAATTTCTTGAATTTTTTAATCAAATTAGGTTTAATAAGAGCAAACAATGATTTCAAATGAATTGTCATTTCAGCTCTAGAATGCATGAGAAATAATCAAGTACAATGAGAAAAATCGTCGACAATAGCTAAAAAATAATATGCTATAGAAATTGAAGGCTGATAAAGAAGAGCCCAAGTATCACAATGAATTAACTGAAAAGGTTTATTGTGCAAATAACAATAACTGGAAAAGATAATGAGTTTGTTTTGCTCGGGGACGAACATCACAAACATAATCATGCACACTAGAAGTAGATTAATAATGTTTAGCTAAATTTGCAAATGGTTTAAAGATGGATGCCCAAGTCGCCAATGCCAAAGATTGAAATTTAGTAAGGTGGTGGTAGTGAGTAAAGCCGTTGGATGCTGAAAATAATAGAGTAATGATACAGCCACAAACTCGTGTACAAACTTATTTTGTACAAACTGATGTGGCATGATATCATTGGTTGAATTAAATATCACTTGGCCCACATGATTTGTTTTATTATTTATATTTTCATTCAACCAATGATATCATGCATAAGTCTATCATGAACTTTACCACTCCAATCTTCTTCGCATTTAAGTCCTAAAAAACACAATGATAAGAGAACTGAGCAGAAGTGGAATTTAGTTAATTGGCTGACAGATAAAAGATTTGATTTAAAGAATGAAATATAAAAGACATTATCCAATTTAAAATTCAATGAAAAATGACAGTTCCAACATGTGTAATAGAAACAATGGTATCATATGGTAACTGTACTCAAGGACACTCTGGATGTGAATTATAAGAAGAGAAAAAAATTTGAAAAAACCTAAAGAGGAGCACATATGGTTCGTGGCACCTGTGTCGATAATCCAAGTGGCAAGGGAAGGGGTAGAAAGTGTTATACCTGCTAGATTTGCTGTTGAATTCAGATTACATATAAGAGGTGCCTGAAATATTTTTTCAGTTACAGGTGTGGAGGTCGCTGCTTTTCATTTATTAAACTCATATTGATTTGACTGAGAGGGCTTATTTTTGGTACGGCCCTCTTTACCACAATGTTCTTAAGTTGGCTTATTCTTACTGTTCTTGCAATCATTAAAGTTACCGTCAAATAGATGACCTTTGCTATAAGTCTTGTTTTGAGTGGCAAGTGCGACACCTTCAGGTAAAAAAGTGAAACACATGAATTTCTTGTTGTTTCTCTTCTTAGCGCACTAAAGAATATATCTTATTGCGAGAAGGGAATGGATCCATAAGTAAAATCTGACTTCTGTATGGACCGTACCTATCATATAGCCATTGAAGAAATTCCACAGCTCGATGTCGCTATAAAAGATTTGTTATGGCTTTGACATGGTCACAAGAGCATGGATTTATGTAGGTAAGAGAGTTTAATTCATCCAAAGGATTTTTAATCTAGTGTAATAGACTAAAACAGGAGCATCCGCTTATCGCAGTGTTGAGATAGCTTGGTTCAACTAGTAAACCTTTCTTGTAAATCTATCCAAATCTCATGTGCAGATTGTGCATACAAAATGTTATTGGCAAGTTCGTAAGTGATGCAGTGAAGAATCCATGAACTAACTAAATCATTGCATTATTGCCACTTCTGAACATTTGGATAAGAACTTGCAGGTTGTTTGACTATAATAATCCTATAAACAAATCCTTATTCTTTTAGCACTCAAGGCTATAATAATCGCACAAACCCATGTGCTGTTATTGTCCCCTATGAGAAGAGGTGAAACAAATATAGCCGTGGAGCTATTTTTATGGTGTACAATACAATCAATGGATCATCCAAATCTTCTATATGTGAAGATTCTAAAAAATCAGCCATAAAAGCTTATAGTTTCTCAAGATCGGCAGATACCATGTAAAATATAGAGAAAGAGAATTGAGACAGAAATATTGTATGGTCTTCGATAGATTGAAGAATCAAGAAATTATTGATAGTTGGATTAGAAAGAAATTCAAGTGTAAAAAATAGGAAAATTACAATATCTTATATATAAATAGCTAATGTCGAACAAGAAAGTGAATGCTATGATTATTATAAAGTAATTAAGTATAGGATCATCATCATTGCTTTCCTAATAAAAACCGACAAAATTTTCAACAACATTTATTGTATTAACATAAAAACTAAGAAGCACTCATCATCTAGTCCTGTTTATATTAATATAAAGGATGGAGTTATTTTGAACTATATAAATTATTTTGAACACTAGTATTTTGTACACCCATAAATTAATTTTAAAAAATTAAGTATTACTTTGTACATTCTTTTAAATTTTTAAAAAATTCTTTACTTAAATTATAAATGAATTATTTTTATTTACTTAAAGCACCAATAAAACTATTTAACACACCTAATTTTAAGAGATTTAACGCATGCTTACAACAACATAATCAAGTCAAGTTATAAAAAATTATTTAACATAATTTTAGTTATTAATTTTCCGCTTATTTATGTTCAATATTAGATTTTGCACAGAAAACAACTTGTAGTGAGAACATAGTAATTAAAAAGATTCTATATATATTACAAAAAGAAAAGGAAAATGAAGGAGAAGAAAAAGAAAAAGAAGACACGAAGAAGAAGAATAAGAAGGGTCAAAACCCCATAAAAAAGGCTTTTTAAAGTTAATTTATTTTTGAAAAAAAAGTATTAGATTTTTTTTCAAAATATTGATTTCTTTGTTACTCATCTAAAATTTAATTAAAATAGTAGAAATAAAAATTTATGGTTTACGGCATTAGTATAATACATAAAATAATAAGTGTTTTATATGGGTATTCAAAGTAATTATTAATAATTTATAATAAATTATTTTTAATAGTAATTCACATGATAGATATATTTGTAGTAATTGTTTTTATTAAAATTATGGTATTTAAAGTAAATTTTATAGTGTAAATAGCCCATCCTAATATAAATCATATAATTAAGTAACAGTAAGTTGCAATAAATCATACTAAGGGGTTTAAAGCTGTCTTAAAAGAATAAAAAAAAATAAAATAAATTAAGTCTTAAGAGGGCCCAACCGGGTTCGAACCGGTGACCTCTTGATCTGCAGTCAAATGCTCTACCACTGAGCTATGGACCCGTTGCCTCAACAGTAAGTCATCAAGTATAATTATTTATAATCAATTTGATCAAATCCAATCCTCTTCCATAATTATGTAATTAACTAACTAGCAGTTGACTGTGAATTCTTTCTGTTTGTTACTCTACCGTGGGGTCAAAATTAAATTTTAAGATTTAACTTGCAATTAATGCAATGAAACTCACATCAGGGCCCCATGATACACATTATAAGAATGAGACAATTTTAATCAGCAAGGGAAAGAAAAAGGATAGGGTGCCTTTTCTTTGGTAGAATTTGTGAGGCTATCAATGAAAGACAGACAGTAGCCATTATGGCCTTTTGCATCTCAAACTCTGCAATCTGTAAAAGCGCAAATAGCTTATTTGGTTGGAACACAGGCAAGAAAAATTCTGATGAGAAGCCACAGGCACAGCCTAAAATTAAATACCATGAAGTTGATCTTCCCTTTTCTCTCTCTCTTGTGGATAACACATTCTTAAGAGGTACTTCAATTAATTTTCTTCTTGTTCTGCACACTTTTTGATGTCGTTAGAAAATGATTTTGATTTAATCTATAGTTTTGAGGTATATATTTTTTGGTCAGGTAGGGAATTAAAATGTTGCTATAAGGCCACCATTGATGGATTTAGTGCTACAAATTTTCACAGCTGCTGTGATTTCAAGGGACCATGTGTGATAATCGGACATACAAATAAGTCCTTAAAGTTTGGTGCATTTAACCCTGAAGGCTACAGAAGCACAGATGATTACTATGACACATTTGATGCATTTCTCTTTTATTGGACAGATAACAATGGAAAAATTGATGACCCAATTACTCTACCCAAGATAGGGGGCAGTGGTGCTGCACTTTTTGATTATGCAAGAGGTGGGCCTCAATTTGGGGCTGACGGACTTCTCATTGGGCCTCCGCTTGCTCCGGTTATGGGCGGGTTTGCCGGGCCCGATACCAATTCTGGTATTGGTGACCTAAGGCAAGCTAAGTCTAGACTGGGATTATCATATGCTAAGAGGGAAGATGGTAAGGAGTCTCTATTCGGAGATGATTCAAGGGCTACTCTTGAAGAAGTGCTTGTGTTTTGTAGTCCTCAAATTGCTAGCTTGTACTAAGTGTCTATGTGTTACTTGCATTATAAGGTGAATAATTCATTACAATCAACAATTGGTTAAATCATTGTAACTTTGTTGATGGTTAGGGAGAAATCGAGTGCACTTTATACGATCTAGTTATGCATATGTAATTTTATAATATGTGTAGTTTAATGAAATATTAATTAGTTTAAAAAATAATGAACACAATCTAAAAACAACTTTTTCCACATTTTTCAAGTTTCTAAGTCACTTGATTTTATCATATCAGTTTTCACATTTGAAAGGCTAAAAGGTAATGATCCAATTGACACTTAATTCAATAATGCACATCTTTTGATTAGCAATTTTTTTTTTCTTTTTTTAACATCACATCTTTCTCAATCTATCTAAGAAGTGGAGCATATTGTTGAAAGTGATTTTGGAAACAACCAAATCATTTATATATTTGGTGGGGAAGAGCCTATTAGGCTGAAAGAAATAGGTTCTGCGGGTGAAAGTCATTTTTGGGGTTGGGGGGTGGTGGGAGTATCTGAAATATCAATTAGATTTTGGTGCTTCATGGAAAGTGATTAGAGATAATTGGTGTTTTAGGAAAGCATTCTTATAAAGTCACATTAGTGTACTCTCTCTTTATCAAGATTCTTACTAAAGTGAAGAATGCGCGGGGAACAAATTAAATTGTTAACTTGGGGTTCTTTTTGGTTGCCTCTTCACGTTCACCATTAAAGTTAATATAAAGCTACAATCAATAATTCCTTTCTTGGCTCATTGGTTGATGTAAGTGCTTCTCACATAATCAATTATTGGGAAGAATTTGGAAGCACTTGGAAGAAAAGTTCAGAAAGGAAAGTAGTGTTTTAAGTCTTTGTAAGTCCTTTTGAATGGCCCTTCATGCTAAGTAAGGTTTTCAATGCCCTTATTAGAAATTCCTTCCAAATATATATTGCTCGTGGAAGTTATGATGAACTTGATATGGAAGTGAGAGTTTAGAATGAGTATCTAACTGGTATTGCCTAAAGGAAACTTAACTGCTTGTGATTCTTTGAAGAAAGTGATTCCTTCAAGATTGTATACGAGTTGTGCAAATATGAAAACACAATGCATAAGCACCTTTGCTGTAAAGAAAACGCATATGCATTGCATAAACACAATGCATATGAAAACAGCTAGTTTTCGGAGAGCTTAGACATTTGAATGCAGTTTGCATAAACTGTCTGCTAATTGACCTTGCTGTATCAGCAAAAAATTTAAAGGGCATGCGTAAAAGCAACTTTACATTGTACTTAGATATAAGCTTTGAATTTCTTGAGAATTCAAGAATTTCGAGCAGTTTGACAAGCACAGGCAGAACTATCATATTTTCTTAGCTTCTGAAGTTAAGTTAGAATCAGCTATTTAAGAACTAAAAGGTAACAAAACTATATGGTGTTTTATCTAAAGGAGGTGCTGCACGCGGCAATTTCTGTGTCGAATGACTATAGCAATCCTGCAGAAATGCTCAAAAAACAATTTATTTATCTTTTCCAGATCCATCTTCAGTGCCAAATACTAGTACCAAGCTTTATAAAAAGTTTTTCTAATGTCAATACATTTCAAAAAATTGTAATATAAACATTAAGAAGATTTTGCAGCAGTAAAAACATACATCACAAGGTAACTTGTGCAAAAAGCTTATTTCACATTACAACAGAGAGAGTACAAACTGTTATTATTCCCACTCCTGGTGAAATCGATAAAAGTGACCACCTGGAAAACCTTTTACTAAACGTGAAAATAGAGCAAGAGCAACCAGAACTGACAGGCAAACCAGTACCCTGAACACACGACAAAGAGTTTTACTTGTTATTTCCTCTCCAAGATCCAACATCTAAAACGCGTTGTCTTGAAGATACATTGATGATAACAAGGTACACTAGTTAATCAAACTTAACGACAGACCCATATATCACACCCGGAGACCACTATACTCCCATGTATGCTAGCTAGTTCCTGCTTGTCTGCCTACGTATTGGAGCTCAATCCAGATTGCCAAGTCCCTACATTGGGAAAAAGGAGAGTTACAAATGATCTTCCAAGTTGTCTTTTCAAAAGAGACTAGAATAATCCGGTGAATTGCTGTGGTCATAGCCTTGATAGGGCATATCTTCATTCCCATAGAAGCCTGTGTAGTTTGCATGAATCGAGTATGGTGACATGCAGCCAAAACGACTGAGATCCTCTGCAAGTTCAATTTCTCCATTAAAATTAGAGTAAGATGAACCAGGCGAGAAATCTTTATGCTCGAATGGATGGCAGGGAGTCACTGAGTTTGAAACTCATAGTTGGGATTGTACTCAGATACAGATTCATGGGTCTGTGGATAGTCCTGCAACATCCCGGCGAAAAATGAATTAGAAAATCACAAAAAAAAAGTACGTAAATTCGGTCCTTGAAAGTCCCTTCTTTCAAATTCTAAATGTCTGACCTTTGAAGAATCAAGAATTAGATCAGGCGAGACCCAAAGATTTGCAGGATTGGTCTCCATTGGAGCATGCTCAGACTCTGGTACTGTTGAGACTTCATAAGGATAAGGAGAAGTGATCGGGCTTGAATAGCGACTCTCATTGGACAGGTAACTTGCTTGAGAAGAAATGTCACTGGAGATGCTCAAGGGCCCGTTACAAGCCTTACTTGAGGTCAAATCCACAATGCTTGAACTACTTCCGACCCTCTTGCCTTTCGGTTCCCCATATGAAGGATGACTTGTCTTCTGTGCATTCTCATTCTTTTTGACAACACGGCATAAAGCAAAAGCTCCCTACATAGAGTAAGCGTAACCAAGCATATCTCAGTTTCTTACAAAACAGAATAGAGGCATATAAGCTCTACTGAAATGAGAGACTTTTCGTTTGATGTTAAAGAATTTACCCAAAAATTTGGTGATCCATGAGAAACATCATCACAAAGTCGGTACTCATGCATTACCCAATCTGTTCGATCCCCTAGAGGTGCACGTCCACGATAGAAGACTAGGGTCTTACGGTACCCAGTTGCAGAAGTAGATTGGCAAACAACCTTTCTATCTTTTCCAGTGGCTTTCCAGTAGCCAGCTTTGGTGGCTCTATTTGTTCTCGAGCCATTCGGGTACTTTCGATCCCTAGGACAGAAGAAGAACCATTCCATATCTCGTTTTGGAAGGAATGATTTCTCTGCAAATTTACAGTTGGAAATTCATTTTGTTGAATTCTCAAATCAATAAGATTAAGGTAAACAGAATGACCAAATAGAAAACAGCTACTCACTGCTTTTTTTCTCATTATTGTACATGAAAACTTAAATCCCGTAAAATTGGCTTTTAGTACAAAAAGTTAAGGCCCCATGTGAAGAAAGATTCTAACAGGAATCAAATAAATAAAACAAACAAAAAAGTGCTTTACAAAGCAAAAAACAATTCCTTGTTCACATTAACTTTGAACTGTCTTTGATCACTAAAGCTAATTCATGTTTTTCATGGCAATTAGACAAATACAAACATTGCACGATTAAAATCTGAGGTACCTGGTAACTCCCAAGGATCAAATTTGTACAATTCGACCACAGGAATCACTTCAAGCTCAATCTGAAGACCATCTACTTTTCTTTTCAGGTAATATCCCACCAATTCTTCATCAGTTGGATGGAAACGAAAACCCGGCGGCAACGATGCCCCTCCCATTTTTCTATATAGAAAGTCAAAATAAAAAGAACAATGAAATAAAAGGAAAAAACAAGAAATACAAAATACAAAGGAAGTATAGTTTATCTAATAGAAGCAAACAGAGCAGAAGAAACAGAGAGGCAAGTAATAGGCTAAGTGCCAAAACTGTATCTATTAAAGATCTGGAAAATCCAAAAATAGAAGCTTTTAACAACAGTTGATTTATTCTGAAGAATCGAGTGCAACCTCCACAGAATGCACCCGTTGAACATCAAAATCATTTTTGTTAAAAAGCTTGGAATTTGTTTCTTATGATCAAATGTTCACCCCCACCACCCCCCAACAAAAAGTTTAAACCCAAAAGGAAGTTTGAAAAACTAAAAAGTTGCACTACAGCAAGATACTAAAATTTCCAAAATTGGAATCGTTTACAGTAGTACTCAGAAGCTAAAATCATTCAAAATTGAAATTTTTGAACTAAGTGAAGACTAATAGAGGAGAGAAGAGAAGTTGAGTTGAGTTGAGTAGAGTAGAAAGGGAGTTGTATGGAATGCGTTATATATAGGATTTGAAGAAGCCATCAGTCCAAAAAACACAAACACCGAAAGTTTTTAAGAGATTGCTTTGTCTGAAACGTCCCCAAAATTCCACAGAAGTGGGCCACTAATCCGTGCACTCAGTTCACACTTAAAAACAGTCACTTCCCGCCAAATTAACTCTTGACCGTTGGTGAAATTTACATTAACCAACATGGCCCTGCAACAACATAAAATTCATTAGAGCTGTCAGCTTGATAGTTTCAGTAGCAAAGGTATTTTCAAGTCACATAACTCTCATATTGAGAGTCAGCTATTAAAATTTTCTCCCTTCTCTCTCTCTCTCCCCCCCCCCCCCCCCCCCCCCCCCCCCCACACACACACACAAAACCATCGAGAATATGGGGGTTAGGGAGGACTCTTATCAGTAATATAAATCAAATAATGAATACAATATAATGAGGGGGATATAAGTCAAAATCTCCCAGGAAAAAAATAAGAATATTAAGTATGATACAAAACAGTTCTAAAAAATAACAAACAAGATAAAATCAACATCAAACATATGGGATTTCGAGTGCATCCAAATAAAGAATGCTAGACAAACCAGTCAGAAGTTCCGCGAGACTAAAAAATTACTAACGAGTCTGATGAATACAAGTTCAGTTGGCCATAAAATCAACAATAAATGTAGCCTCCCAAAAGACATGCTTGATAATAATAGAAGGACCAGAAGATAAAATACGAACTCAATCAAGGAGATAAGTAAAATCCCATCACAATGAGCCATGAGAAATAGGCCAAAAAACTACAGAGGCCGAATTTGACTCCAACTGAAGAATAGGAGATCCAAGTAGTCAATTATTATAAATTTTTGTCACATTGATTTTATCTTCCTTCTTTGAATTGTTAGTTGGATATTGTTACCATCATTATCACCTTAATTGATGGGTAACAAATATTAAAGAATTGACAACCATATTTCCCAATTTCCTATAATTCTTTATTATTGTTCATTACATTTTTAGCCATTTAAATCTAACAGTTATCAATTCTCTAATGTTTGTTACCCCATCATATATAGAATAATAAGGATAAATTGTTAATTACTTTCTCTACTTATACTATTGTACTCTTTTTTTTATAATTAAATTAATAGAATTTGATCCTAGCAAATGGTCAAACAAAATATATCAAGAGGTACAATTTTAAATACAATTAACGGAGTTCTTCTTTTCTTTTATAAACATAATTCAAATCTTAATCTCAAAAACTTCTCATATCATTGCAAGAGACTATTGTAGTTAAACACTTCGGTGAACTTGCTACCAACCACTTAATACCAATTGATTCTTAGCTGAGTTACAAAATCTCACTCCTAAGAATATGTTTTTCCATTTTGTACTTGGAAAATTATCCTATTATAATAGAAACTACGGTGACAATCAAAGTGGTAAGGAATACTTTCATTGGAACTTAAGTCTTAGATTCAAGTTTTAATGGGTAAATGAAATAATAATATTAAAAAAATAAAAATTCAGAGGACTGAAAGCATAAAATACATTCAACGGTCAGCCGAACTATGCCTAGGGACAACAAATAGGCTACATAAATCGTCATTTATCATAGAACAAAATGTCAAATTAAGAATACAACAGAAATCATCAAATTAGTGAAGAATTCGGAGCAATTGAAAGGATCTAATTGCAGTGTGGTCAAAGTCATCATTGATGGGGGAATTTGAGTTTTCTTGGTAAGTCCATCTGGTCCAACCTCCTTCCGCGTCATACTGAGTCGGACAAAAACACTTTTTGCTTTATTTTAAGCAAGTGATTGTGCCATCAAGCAGCTGCAGGACCCACCGTCAAAAAAAGTGAGTCCCAAAAGTGCTTACCGAGTTTCTTGAGTTTTGGAATGCCCAAACACGCCTTAGAGGAAAAGCTTAGATAGAAATAGAACCGATTTGAATTCACATATAATGTATGTAAACTGTAAAGTGCAAGTCTTAATTACTCAACAGTGGGACCGACTAGCGTCACGTATAGCAAAGAAACTATTTGAGCGGTCAGTTGAAATCTTTTGCATCTATACATTTGTTGAAGAGAGAATTTATAGCCTTGCTTTTGGGGTTTTGAGATTGTTCTTTTGGCTTTATAGCAAGCCATTTTAATGGATAGATTTCCACCTAGCTACATTATGGATTACTAGTTTATTAAAGCTGATTGGCGGGTTTTGTTGGTTTTCACATTAGGAAATGGACAAAAACAGAAAACAAAAGGGCATATTAACTCTTCATTTAGGCAAATGACTTTTATAAGATAATTTCATTTCTATATCTTGCTTTTTATACCTCATATGATTAGGAAACTGACGTAGAAATCAATTTTGAAGTTCATTAGGCATATCCGCATATGCATTATTTTTCCGTAAAAAAACTGCTCGACCAAGTTCTCGAGGCAGTTGTGTTTGAGCTTCAACGAGATATTTATGTTCTATGTTCAGTAATAGCAATGAAGATAGAAGCACGCAAAATAATTTAAAAAATCCCTGAATTTATGTGCTTATTAGACGATAATCTACTCTTTTTCTTGCTTTTTATACCCAGCATAAATAATGCGGGAAAATGAAGCAGAAATAAATCTTAAATTCACCAGGCATATGCATTTCCCTTACATCCTTGATTCCCAATAACATTAAGTATTTATATTGGCAAGATTATATAATTTTTTTTTGAGAAAAATATCTACTGAATTTAAAAAATAAATAATTAGATGCAAATCTTTTTTTGTTTGTTAAGATATTACTTTTTCTTTAACTCAGAATCATCGATTGCGTTTGAGGTTTTTTTTATCATTTATTTTTTCAAAAAATAAAAAGTGAACAAAGTTCAAATTGAAATTTTAGTCACTATCTTCTATAAACTCTAGTATTCCAACTTGGATGGCCAAAATTTTTTAAGTCAAAAAATATTCAGCCAGGTCTCTAGAGGCGATTGTGTTTGCATTTCAACCAGATATATATGCCTCATGTCTAGTACTAGGAATGAAGACTAAGCATGCCAAAAATTGTTAAGAAAAAAGCACTGAATTTATGTATTGGTTAGACTATAATTTACTTTTCTTTTTGTTTTTCCTACAATAATAAGGTATTATTAAATAGAAATAGAAGGAGAAAAAAAAACAAAAGTTAACTTTTTCCACAGTAAAAGTAACTAAGGGCTACTAATAATTGATTACCAAACCCTAGAAGATTCAGAATATTCAGTTCTCGAACCTACAAGACAAGGGAGCTCAATACCATACATATTTTGTATTTGGTGCATTGTTCCATAATCCATGAAGTCAAGTGAAACAGTGAAGGAATTATATCCGTCCAAATTTGACAATGTAAATGGGGTTTTGAAGATAAATTGACCAATTGACTACTGAGCCACCAAAGTCTTGAACCACACAATATTCACAATGTTGTACAGCTTAGAATGAGCTTTATTGATGATGGGCATGGAAAGTAACAAAAAATAAAAAAGAGGAGAGCAATGGTGGTCATGGACTCATGGTCTAATATATGAGTGATGAATAATGATAATAATGGAAGAAAATAAGGTTCGTTCTTTTAATTTTTACGGGGAATTGGAAATTGAGAAGACCCGTCACCTTATCATCGTTTCTGTTTGTCTACTGCTTTCGGCCCCTTTGTCCCTTCCCCTTGCTGCTATGGCTTCCACTTAAAAATGTGATTCAATTCCAAAGACCATCTGCCCATTTCCAAAGTAAACGCGTTCCATTAATTCATCTATTCTATTCTATGAAATTGAAATTGAATTCTTGTTTCATCTATAATTGTTTCGAATTTAATCATATATTTAGTTAGATTACGTTAACTTGAGACGTTAGAATAACATCATGTTCTAATAAATTAAATGGCTCGCTTATAAGACCACATGATAGATGTACTCTTGGTTCAACTAAATTTTTCATTATAAGTTTTAAGTGAATTTTAATCTCACTCAATATCTTGTAACTAAAAATATCAAATAAATAATAAATAAAAAATAAATTGAGTATAAAAATAATCACACAACAAAAAATTTATGTGAAAAAATATTATACTAGAGAAAGAATTACAATTATCAAAGATGACAAAAAAATTTACTATGAACAAAATTATTACCGTTTCTCTCACACTAAAAACTGTCTACTTATAAAAAAATAATTATTGTGTTATACAAACAAATAAATTTAATTTCCTTATATATAATAATTATTTCTTAGAGAAATATTTTTTTAATACAAGTTGTATTTTTCTTTAAATAAGTTAAATCTAAAAAAAATTATATTTTTAAAATAAAAATACTTCCAAAAAATAACATAAAAAATACTTATTAAAAAAAGAGATATATTTCCTAACACGAACGGCCAAATAGAGAAAGTTGTGACGAGTTGCTTTCCAGCATCAGTGGGGTGGTAGAAGATCGATTGATTATGACAAAAGCAAAGGAAAACAAGTGTGTGCAACAATAATACAATGCGTCTTTTTGGTTCTGGCTGCATCAAATAATTCATATTTCATGTCAAATAAGGCTAGCTCATTGTATAGATGGGTCTACAATTATTTGGTTGTCATTCAGAAACTACTTAGAGGCAAAGGCAGCCTCCAATTACTATTCCCAAAAGCTAATAAGACAAAATAATTTTGTAATTAATTATAAGATAATCCTTATCACAATTATCAAAGGTACATGTCTCTTCTAATTATGAATTTATTATTTAATAAATTGTTAAAGGAGGTTATGACCATTGAATTGTGAAAAACACCGAGATTTTTGTACCAGACATGTCTGGGACATCGTGAAGAATGTGTATGGGGCTGCAGGGGCTTAGACTATTAAAATTGTGAAACACACAACATTGTATGTGATTGACTAATCAGCAGGAGCATCATAAGAACTTTGAATTTGTTATTTTTAATCGTTCAGGACAGATGTATACATTTTTCCATTCTTTACTCCTATTTACTTTGACATTTTGGATGATGTAATGATGTATGCCTCAATAATATTCAACATTTTAGTCAAACAATAATGGATTGGATCATCAAGGGATCAATTGAAAACTTAATTTTTAAATCCAAGAAATTAAGACTAAGAAGAGTTGATATGAGGTGAAGATCTTCAATTGATATCGATCGAGAGTCTGATAATTTGTTTTATTGATACTGTCCAACACCAAAAATTCATTCAAGTTCTTTTTATAACTGGCCAAGATATAGACCTGGTACGGATGGATATCTTCTCCTCATTCTATTTCGGGTTTGATTCAATATTTTACAAATTGAGTGGCTTATGCAAGATCCGTTATATAGTTAGCCAAATTTAATTAAGATTTATTAACCTAATTATCTATCAAAAACAGTGAATAAATACAAAAGAGACATAAGATTTTTATGTAGTTTGAAATTCCCTTCCTATGTTTTACTGGCCACACCCAACTATTAAAAGATTTATTAAGTAATAGGATATTCAACCAACTAGGCTTGAACCATCAAGACACTTTCTAATTTTGTTGACGCTTTGCTGAATTGAAATTTGTTGAGAATTATAGTTGATTAAACCAAATTCTATCCCCAAGAAATCTCCACACACTGATCTTGTTGTTAACAAGAATGAATTTCAGAAATAATAAACAAAATTAAAAAAACAAAGAGTTTGTGAGAAACATAAAGAAAAATGAGAAAGAACTGGGCATAAAAGAATTATAGAGGTTCGACCATATAGCGTACATCCTCTTCAGAAAAAGAAGCCATAGCCTATCTTTAATGTTCAATAGTTTACAAGATTTTGAGAGATTGTTACAAAGAATGTTATCAAACTAAGCTTGGACTTAGAGACCTTATATGTAGCTCTGGAAGGATCCATATGTTGAAACAAACCTAGAAAGTTCCCGCCAATACTAACAACCTTTTAGCTATTGAAACGACACTTGCAGTTGCCGTTTAATCTAAGCATGAGTTTATTCCTACTCGTGCAAGTCACGTGCATCACTTATGCTTCTTGTACAACACAAGGTTGTTGTCGTATGAGCAACTTTATTTGTCTGTCGCTTTGTCATTTATTAGCCAATTCCAGACCCAACAAAGTCGTCTCTCCAGAAGCTCTTAATTCAGGTTCACATCCAACAATCTCTACCTTGAACCTGAATCTCTACATCCTTACAACTTCTTCTTCTTGTGTTTCTGTATCTTTATTTTCTACAGATATCAGTTGAGTTTAAGCAGTGCTCAAACTTAGCTGTGGAAACTAGTTTTGTCAGCATATCAGCAACATTGTCACTGGTATGTATCTTCACAAGCTTCACAGTGCCTTTAGAGATTTCTAGCCTAATGAAATGGAGCTTAACATTTATATGCTTGGTTTTTTAATGATGAACTTGGTTTTTGCTCAGGCTGATAGCACTTTGACTATTACATAGAACTGTTATAGATGATTGTTCATACCCTTTAACCATATTGCTTATTTGAAGGCCTCTGCAACAGATGTGTACTCTACCTCTGTTGTTGATAAGGCCACTCCACTTTAGAGTGTGGCTTTCCAACTGATTGTGCAGTTATTAAGAGTGAATAGAAAGCTAGTAAGTGATCTTCTATTATCCAGGTCCTTTGCATAATCAGAATCAACAAAGCCTTTAACTAGATTGTAGCTGTCCCTTTCCCCTCCATACAACAAACCATAGCTTGTAGTTCCCTTTAGATACCAAGTATCTAATTCACAACCCTCCAATGTTCTTTCTCTGGATTTGACATAAACCTACTCACTAGACTTACTGCATATGACATATAAGGTCTTGTTAAAACCATTGCATACATTAGGCAACTAACTGAGCTGGTATATGGTATTTTCAACATTTCAGATTGTTCTAAGTCTGTTCTTGGACATTGCTGATTCAATAATCTGAAATGAGCTGCCATTGGTATGGACACTGGTTTGCAGTTTATCATTCCAAACTTTTACAAGACCTTAGTGACATATTTTTCTTGGGAGAGAAACAAAGTTTTTGTTGTTATGTTCCTTATCAGTTCAACTCCTAAAATCTTTTTAGCTGGACCAAAATTCTTTATATCAAACTTATCCTTCAGTTTTTGCTTTAGTAAATCAATCAGCTACATATTCTTACTGACCAGAAGCATATCATCAACATATAAGACAAGATAAATCACCTCTTCTCATCAGTTTTTCTAAAATAAACACAGTAGTCATAACTTGATTTTTGGAAGTTCAGCTCCTGCATGTAGTTGTCAAATTTCAGATACCACTGCCTTAGAGATTGTGTGAGCCCATAAAGAGATTTTCTCAACAAGCAGACTCGATCAAGGTGATTTGTATCCACAAAACCCTCAGGCTGTGACATTATAATCTCCTCTTGCAGATCACTATTAAGAAAAGGTTTTTTGACATCTAACTGTTCAAGATGCATGTCATAAATAGCTACCAATGACAGAATGATCCTTATAGATGTGTGTTTAACTATTGGTGAGAAGACTTCAGTGTAATCAATCCATTCCCTTTGAGTGAAACTCTTTGCAACCAGTCTTGCTTTGAATATCTTTGGTTCAACTTTAGGGATCCCATCTTTTATCTTGTACACCTATTTACAGCCCACAACTTTCCTTCCTTCTGGTTTCTAAATCAATTCCCAGGTGCCATTCTTATTTAGAGAGTCCATCTCATCTTCCGTGACCTTGATTTATTGTGCTGACTCTTTACTTGCTACAACTTCTTCATAAAATTTTAGCTCCTCTTGGTCAACTTCCTGTGCTGCTGTCAAGGCATATGCTATTAAGTCAGCATATCCTAATCTCTCTGGTGCCCTTACTTGTCTCTTTTGTCTATCCCTTGTAAACTGATAATCTTGTATAAACACGTGCCCTAGTGATTGAGCACTAACCCCATTTGAGCCTTCATTTTCTTGTGTGATTTGTGCTATGTTCACTCTCAGTTTTAGACAGCTCCACCTCAAAATGAGGTGTCTTTGCTCCTGGAATTTTCTGTGTTGAGCCTTGTGCAGAACCTTGACTCTTCAACATCTAAGACTCATTAAAAGTTACATCCTGCTTATTATACACTTAGGAGGCTTAAGATCTACACACCACAACTTGTAACCCTTAGTTCCATTTAGATACCCTAAGAAAGCACATTTTAATGCCCTTAGTTCAAGCCTGCTTTGCTTGGTATGAGCATAAGCTGTAACACCCTAAATCTAACATGTGCGGAGCACGTGAAAAGAGGTTACTTACAAATCATAATCCTTACTCATAAATTCCAAATCGAAATACCTCAAATTTTTATTCAAATAAATCCATAAATTCATATATCTAACACTAAATAATCTCTCCCAAAACATAACAATAACAAAAGTCTCAAACTCCAAATTACAAGTTCATAACATAAATAAATTAAAAGGAAACATGAGTCTATTTCTCTTCTTATTCAAATAGCAAACAAAACGAAATCTCTAAATCCAAAACTAAGCACACCTCTCAAAAGTAACTTAATCTGCAAAAAGTAATTATGAGGGGTGAGTCGTCAACTCCGTAAGTAAAACCATTCCTAACACACTAGGCCTATCGATACCCAAAAATGTTGCAAGCCTTCTTTTAGTTAAAACATATATTATAATCCATAAATTTCATAAAACGATATATCATGATAAAATAACATAAATTCATTGTAACTCAGAATATCAAAGCATAGTTACTTACGAAAGCAAATCATATATCACATTCACATAAAACAAAAGATTAGCTCATGTCACATAGTGTCGCCTATAGTATTGGTGACCCGGCCAGAAATAAAATTAGAATATCGTGTGCACACTCAGAACAGAAACCCAATGCAGGTCCAGAACAGACATATATCGTATTATACGATCAGAATCAGAATAACTACGGACAATGAGCCAAAATATAATGACTTATACGTGGAACTTTGCACTATATGTGGCACTTTGCGACGCTTTGGCCTTCAAGAGGTGGCCCTCATAAATAATTAAATCATACATAGGCACAAAACATTCGTATCAGTTTCATAAATGTCGATAACAATAATTTAGGCTTGCAAAGTATTTTATAGATAAAATCATAAAAGGTAGTCATGTCATAAAATAATTTAAATATTTAAAAGTATCTATAAAATACTTTGTTAAAAAGAATTTAGGTTTTGAAAACATTTTCATAAGCTAATTTTGTTATGAACATTCATTAATCTTTTAAGTAGTATTAAAACTTTATACTTATAATAATAATACCAAAATACTTATACATATCCAGTATACTAGGAATGAAGTTACTTACCTCGACAAAATAATTTGAATTAACGCACCTCTATGCCTCTAAGAGCCTCAATCACCTCCAACACCTTAAACAAATGCAAGGTCTGACAATTAATAACTTATTCTAAGAACCTGGTTTTTTCTAATTCATACCCGCACAGGTCTGATGCTCAGAATTTTAACTCTTAATCTAAAACTGAGAATGACATAATATTCTACAAGGCTATTTTGGACATCCATGGGTACCTCATGTAAAATTTTCAATAGGATCCGATACCAAAAACATTTTTAAAACTATTTATTACTTGACAAATTGAAACTGTTTTCACAGTACCTTAACCGAACAGAATGGGTTTTGAGATTTATATGAAATACAATACTGATCAGAAAATTATAGAATTAAAACTGGGAATACTAGACACATATATTAACTTCCATATAAAATTTCATAATTGTTAGAGTTCATTTGATGTACAAATAAATTTCTAAATATGATCGCATTGCTGAAATCGCAGTTTCCTGTTCAGTGGTGTTATTTCGAAAATACATATAAAATTGAAAACGAAGTCGAATTTAATGAAATAAAATTTATTCAAGAATCTGTACTTGTCTAGTTTCTAGAAATATAAATTTCATAAGAAAACACATTCAGAAGATATAGGTTTAAATTTGAGATACTCATGCTGTCCATAATTATCTTATGTGCTTAATACATCAAAGGTTGATTAACTAAACTCATAATAAATCAAAAACCCTAAACAAAGCCTAAACACATTCAAAATCATGCGTTATGATCTATAACAATCTAAAATCATGCCAGTATAAACCTTAGATAGAGTGATTGGAAATCTTGTGGGGATTAAGAGGAGTAAACTTACCAATTGCTTTGATTCTCTTCTAAACAAAAGCTTGAATCCTAAGGTTTAGGTAAGAGCATAATGAGCAGTAGAAAAGAAGAAGAGGCATCGTAGATTTAGGGTTATGGAAGGGAAAAAATATGAATTTATAGGGAGTCTTAAGAAACCCTATTGAATTTGGAAAAATAACTCTTTCTTAAAAATTATCCCATGAATAACCCTATAATAGAAATTATCATTTACAAATTCCATTAAAAATAAAATAATAGAAATTTGGGCATTACATAAGCAGTGAAGCCAAATATTCTCAACTTAGAGTAGTCAGCCAACTTCCCTGAAAAAACCTCATAGGGTGTTTTAAATTCAATTGCAGTTGAGGGGCATCTATTTATCAAATAATAGGCTGTACACAAAGCTTCAACTCACAATGTTTTTGGCAACTTTGAATGAAACGACATGCATCTAACTCTCTCCATTAGTATTTTATTCATTCTCTCTGCCTAACCATTTTATTGTGATGTGTGCCTTATAGTTTTATGCCTTAGGATCCCATTCTTTTCACACAAATCATCAAATTGTTTATTACAAAACTCAAGACCATTATCAGTTCTACGTCTTCTAACTTTTTCTGTTGGCTTGAGTTTCTATCAGATTTTTCCAGACCTTGAATCTATCAACAACCTGATCTTTACTCCTCAATGGATACACCCAGACCATTCTAGAAAAATCATCAATCATAGACAAAAAATAGCAAGCTCCACCTAGAGATTCAATTTGTGATGGCCCCCACAAATCCGAGTGAATATAATCCAAAGTGCCCTTGGTATTGTGCACTGCAATCCTAAACCTGGTTCTTGAGGACTTTCTTACGACACATTCCGCACAGAACCCTACAATACTTATCTTATCACTCCCTAGAGCTCTTTTTTTTTTTTCAAGTTCTTTCAGCCCCTTTTCACTCACATGAACGAAACTGAAATGCCACAATAATGTTTTATCTTGTTCATGATTTTCTACTACACCAGCATCCCTAGATATGGTTATACCTTGCAGTATGTATAAACCATGCTGCATCTCATGTGAGGTACAATTTTCTTAAATATAGTAGAATTTATTTTTTAAGCTAACAAACCTCTTAAGTTTATAATATTTAATTTTAAGGAATGACGCATGAGCAATGGCATAAGAGATGATGACGTAAGCGATGACATAAGCGATAATGTAAGAAGAAATGTAGAGAAAGTTAAAGAATTCTAGAATTTAGTAAGTTATTTATGAAGGTTAATCTCAACTATTGGTCAATAGTTATGGTGACAAAATTCTAACAATCTATTAGCCTTAAGAAATCCTAAAAATACCCCCCCACCACCTCTCATTTTCAATGCAACCTAAAAATTTCATTCCCTTATATTCTAAGTCATAATAATAAGAGTAGAGAATCCTTAACTTAGAAATGATTAGAGAAGTCAAGATCAAGAGGTAAGTAACACTCCAATTGCAATGTAAGGACAAAATTATTTTTATACTTATGTTCAGTTTTAACAATCCCTTTATATTATGATGGCTATTATAGTGTGATTAATTATATTCTAAATCGTTATATGGTCGGCCCTGCCGCCTAATATGTGATGTCATGGTCGGCTATGCTGCCTAATATGTGATGTCATGGTCGGCTCTGCCGCCTAATATGTGATACTTATACTTAATTATACTATGGTCGATTATGCCGCCTATACTAAAGACTCTTGTTTTTAAATAATGTTGTGTATTGATTTTGTTATGCATCGATAAATTTCAAATGTTATAAGTTGCATTGGATGCATGCATATTACAGACTATATTATGAAGAAGACGTTTCAGAAAATGAATTTATGAAAAATAGGTGGTTGTACTACCAGATGAAAAAGTTCTAAGGAAAGCAAGCCCTCAAAGTTAAGTTGAAAGAAATCTTTTGGGGACGGCGATACGTAACGCCCAAAAGATCAATTAATGAGGCCCAAGGGCATATTGTTTAAAAAGTAAAAGTGCCAGCCTTATAGTGCAACATACCTAGGGCCCAAAAAAAGTTGTTTTGTATTTTATAAGTTCATTTTAAGAACTTATTATGGTAATCCATATGCATAATAATTTATACATGCATCAAAGTGTTATCTTACTGGGCATTAGCTCACTAAGTCCTTAGATTGCAGGAAACGATGAGTAGGGCAAGTTGACGCTAAGTCCTAACCAAGATAAAGTGCATTTGGGCATAACCGACCTTAGGATTTTATGATGGGCTCAGCTTTATGTTATAAAAATAAGTATTTTGACTTTATGTAATAATTAAGTTTTTCAATAAACTAAGAAATCTCTATATGACTTTTACTGTTCTGTAAGAAAGTTTTGGTGGATTGTGCTAAATTTTAGAATTCGTATTTATATTAAGAGTAACTGTGTTTTTAAGCATTTTTAAGTAAATAATATAGTGGAGTGTTACATCTCACTCTTCATCAGTACCAAAGACCCTTTAATGACTTTTAAAGAACTTGATTCAAGCCTAATGCTACACTCTGCCTTATCTAACATGCTTAGAGAAATTAGGTTTCTCTTAAGCTTTAGAATATGCCTTACATTATCTAGTTCTCTAATTATACCATCAGACATTTTCAACCTCACAGAGGCAATACCAGTAACCTTAAAAGAAGTATTATTTCCCATCAAGACTTTACTACCATCAAAAGATTGATAACTGCTAAATAAGTGTTTATGAGGACACATGTGATAGGTCCTGATGTGCTAAACTTTTACTTTTCTATAAGAAAGTTTTGTTAGATTGTGTTAAACTTTTAGAATTCGTATTTATATTAAGAGTAATGTGTTTTTAAGCATTATTAAGTAAATAATATAGTGGAGTGCTACATCTCACCCTTCTCAGTACCAAAGATCCTTTAATGACTTTTAAAGAACTTGATTCAAGCCTAATGCTATACTCTGCCTTATCTAACATGCTTAGAGAAATTAAGTTCCTATTAAGCTTTAGAATATGACTTTTACTCTTAAGCTCTAAAAGTCATTAAAGGGTCTTTGGTACTGATAAAGGGTTAGATGTAACACTCCACTATATTAAGAGGAACCTAATTTCTTATTTGAACTTGATTCAAGCCTAATGCTACACTCTGCCTTCTCTAACATGCTTACAGAAATTAGATTCCTCTTAAGCTCTAGAACATGCTATTATCTAGTTCTTTAATTATACCATCAGACATTTTCAACCTCAAGAGCCAATACCAGTAACCTTACATGAAACATTATTTCCCATCAAGACTTTACCACCATCAAAGGACTGATAACTGCTAAATAAGTGTTTATGAGGACACATGTGATAGGTGCAGCCAGAGTTAAGAACTCATTTACCTTTAGTTTGCATATTTGAGGCTACTAGAACACTAGCAGAGTCATATCCCTCATCTGATTCTTCAGAAACAACAACAACATTTCTATTCCTGTTGTTAGTATCCTTAGGCTTATTTTTTTTCTCAGGGCAGTCCCTCTTGAAGTGAATCTCCTTGTGGCAACGAAAGCACTTTAAGGCCTTGTTCTTGGACTTTGATCTCCCTTTCTTTTTCTCTTTCCAGCCTTCTCATTTTTCTAATCTCCCCCTTACTGTCAACCCCTCACCATCTCTGATTTCTAATTTCTTGGAGCTTTCCTTGGAACTCAAAGCTTCTTTAACATCCTGCATTGTCAGAGAATATTTTCCATATAAGAGAGTGTCAACAAAATGTTCATAGGAAGGTGGTAATAAAGATAACAAGATAATATGTTTACCCTCATCTTCAATCTTCACATTAATGCCTTCAAGATCTAAAATGATCTTATTAAAGGCATCAATGTTAGTAGTTAAAGAGCTGCCTTTTTCCATTTGAAGTGTGCAAAGTCTTTTCTTTGTACTCCATCTTTTTGTTAAAGATTTCTTTGTGTACAAATCCTCCAACTTCTTCCAAAGGCCTGTAGTTGTTGTCTGATCTCCCACTTCTCTCAATACTCCATCTCCCAGACTCAGGATTATATTGTTATGTGCCTTGTCCATGGCGTCTAGTATGTCTTCATCTTTGACCTTACTGATCTTTTTCGAGGTTCTTGAATCCTCCAGAACTTTTTCAATTCACTGATGAACCAGCAATGCCCTCATCTTCAGCCTCCAAAGATGAAAGTTATTTTCCCTGTGAACTTCTCCACATCTAGCTTCTGTGTTTCTATTCTTGCTCACAAGATTCAGAGATGTGAGCTCTGATACCAATTTGTTGAGAATTATGGTTCATTAAACCAAATTCTATCCCCAAGAAATCTCCACACATTGATCTTGTTGTTAACAAGAATGAATTTCGGAAATAATAAACATAATAAAAAAACAAAGAGTTTGTGAGAAACAAAAAGAAAAATGAGAAAGAACTGGGCACAAAAGAATTATAGAAGTTCAGCCATATAACCTACATCCTCTTGAGAAACAGAAGCTATAGCCTTTCTTTGATGCTCAACAATTTACAAGATTTAGAGAGATTATTACAAGGAACGTTATCAAACTAAGCTTGGACTTAGAGACCTTATATGTAGCTTTGGAAAGATCCAGATGTTGTGGCTACTCGTCAGCTGACGCTCTGGGTTTGTTGAAACAAACCCAGAAAGTTCCCGCCAATACTAACAGTCTTTTAGTTATTAAAACGACACTTACAGTTGTCTTTTAATCTAAGCATGAGTTTATTCCTGCTCATGTAAGTTGCGTGCATCACTTATTCTTCTTGTATAACACAAGGTTGTTGTCGTATGAGAATTTTTATCTGTCAGTCGCTTTGTCATTTATCAGTCAATTCCAGACCCGACAAAGTCATCTCTCCAGAAGCTCTTAATTCGGGTTCACATCCAACAAAATCTAATAATGAACTTACTAAATGCGAAGGCTTAGATCACCTAGTAAGAGCGATGCCTTCTTAGGGCCAAGATCCTATGTTCGAACCTCATCTAATGATCTTATTTAAAAGAAGGTAAAAAAAGTGAAAAAAAATCCAATGAACTTAGAAAACAGCAAGCATCATTCATCCCTGATGTGGTGATATTAATGATTAAAATTCTTATTTTATACATGATGTCGTTTTATTAAGAAAAGATAAAGATGGGAATGAGGAAGATGACTAGATGAGATTGAGGAAAATGTTTTAAAGAATATAGAAGACATTTAAGAGGATGATTGATAGTACAATGTTATTCAAACATGTCAAAATTTACAGTAAATTTCGATAAATTAATAGTAGTTGAGACCATGAAAAATCTATTCATTTATAAAGAAATTTCTTATTTATGGAAAATATGCTTACGTTTATAGTATTTGTTATTGATTTAACATTAATTATTTTTTATTTGAATAGTAGTTAATTGTCTTATATTGGTAGTAATAAGATTGTTTTTTAGATTTATTTTTCTATAACAAAAATAATGGACATTACAAACATAAATTTCATATTTACAAAAAGAGTTAAAAATGAGATTTAATTTCAAAACAATTTCAAGAAGAAGCAAACAACATTGAGAAATATTTACAAAAGCCACACTATTATGAGCAACACTTGATTTTTATAACTTCCTATATTTCACAACGAATTATGATTTATATTATTTTTATTAATTTCATGTAGTGATTATGTAACTATAAAAAGAGAGCTCATCCCTTTATTTTGTACACACTTGAAATGGATGAAATCATTATATATTATATATTGCTCTCTCATTTTACTCTTTATTTTATGTTACTTATTTATTTAGTGTTGCCAGCTATTAGCATTCTAATACGTTATAAGCACGAGACTTTGATAAGGTATTAGTTCTTTTGTTTCTTATTTCTAGCCATTTTCTTTCACCAACAAAAAGTCCATCTTGTTCTCAAGAGAAATTAATAATTTAGCAATCTCTAATAAAAGTAAGTTTTAATTCTCTTAAGTTTTTAAAATGAATATAAGGGGATCTATGTGGCCTCATACACTCAAGTTGCGGACTATTTCATTATTTCATGGTCTTAACAGATACATTAACTAGATGGTCACATGTCTCTTTATTTTCTAATCACGGTGTTGCATTTGATAGATTTCTTCCTCAAATCATTAGATTAAAAGCACAATTTCCTGATTTTCCTATTACAAAATTTGACTTGATAACACCAATGAATTTGCATCAATTTCCTAATTTTTATATTAAAAAATTAAACTTGATAATGCCAGTGAATTTACATCTAAAATCTTTTAATGATTGTTGCATGTCTAGTAGAGTTGATGTTGAGCATTCTATTGCACACACTCATACACAAAATGGTTTAGCTGAATTTTTTACTAAACGTTTACAATTAATTGCAAAACAACTAATTCTTAGATCAGATTGTCTTTTTCTTGTTTGGGGAATGCAATACTATATGCTACATCATTGATTTGCATTACTCCAAGTTCTTATCATACATATTCATCGTCACAACTTGTTTTTAGCCAACAAACAAATTTTTCTCATTTGAAAATTTGTGGATGTGCTATTTATGTCCCAATGCTCCCGTACAAAGAAATAAAACAGGTTTGCAATAAAGAATTGGAATTTATGTTGGTTTTCAATCCCCATAAAAAATTAGGTATGTTAAACCTTTACTTGGAGACATTTTCACTAGATGGTTCACGGATTGCCATTTTGGTGAGCAAGTTTTTCCGTTGTCAGGGGGAGCAAAAACAAAAATAAATTAACGATGTGAAATTACATGGCATGTATCATCATTATCTCATCTTAATCCTCGTACAATCACTGTGAACTTGAAGTTCAAAAGATCAGTCATTTGCAGAATGTTGCAAATTAAATTCTTGAGGCATTTACTAATTCAAGAGAAATAGTATAATCACTTATTTCACCTAAAAATGCCCCCCAACATGTGTGAAAATCCTTGAAGGATAAACATGACAAACTAATGAAAGTAACCCATTTTTGAACATGGAAGACCAATTCGCTTAAAAGATAAAATTCTCTGGAAGAGAAAAACACAAGAAATGTTGCAAAATCAAATTAACACTCCAAAATAGTCATTGCCTACTAATCAAATTATAGAAATTGGTCAATTGAATAGTATTGGTCCCATTGACCCAGCAAAAAAAAATTTGCCAACAACCAAAAGAGCATCCATGTCTCCTAAAGAAACAAAAAAAAAATGAAATTACAATTGGTTTTGTTGGCACAGAAAAATCTTGGGATCAAAATGAAATAATTATTGATTATAATTTTCATTTACTATTGCTCTTACTATCATAAATAACGATGAGGATCCTAATCCAAAACCTGTGGAAAAATGTCGACATAGAAATGATTGGGCAAAGTGGAAATGTGCTATCCAAGTATAACTAAACTCACTTGCAAAATGTAAAGTACTTGGACAAATAGTTCTGACACATGAAGATGTCAAATTTGTTGGTAAGGGGTATTCATTAGAAAACAAAATGCAAAAAAATAAGATTGTGAGATACAAAGCAAGATTATTAGCATAATGTTTTTATCAAAGATATGACATTCATTATGAGAAGACATATTCTCCCATTATAGATGCAATTACATTTTGATTTTTGCTTAGTCTCACAGTCTCCAAAGGCTTGGATATACGCCTTATTGATGTTGTGACTGTTTATCTATATGGTTCTATTGATACATATATTTAAATGAAGATCCGCAAAGGATTTAAAATAGTGAAAGTAAACAAAACAAAACTTTGTAATTTATATTCTTTGAAGATACAACGATCCTTATATGGATTAAAACAGTTTGGGTGTATATGATGCAATTGTGTAAGTAACTATTTATTAAAAGAAGGATATGTAAATAATCTAATTTGTCTATGTGGTTTTATTAAAAATTTTGAAATTGGATTTGCAATAGTTGCAGTATATGTTGATGACTTAAATCTCATTGGAACTCGTGAAGAGTTTTAAAAAAAAATTTCTTGTTTGAAAAATGAGTTTGAAATGAAAGATCTTAGATCTTGGTGTACATATTGAGTATTTACCAAGTGGAATACTCTTGTATCAGTCAACATACACTAAATAAGTTTTGAAGTTTTTATATGGATGAAGCCTATCCATTAAGTACTCCAATGGTGGTACGATCACTTGATGTGGAAAAAGCTCTATTTCATCATAAAGAAGATGGTGAGGCAATTCTTGGTCCTAAAATACTATATTTAAGTGCAATTGGTGCACTCATGTATTTTGCACCAACTCATATGCATTAGAATGGTGTAAAGTATGTATTTTGCTATTTCCGTGGAATGATTAACATGTGTTTATTTTATCCAAATGGACCAAAATCGCCACTATTTAGACATGCAAATACTAGATCTCTCTGTGATTGATATAGAACCTGATCTCAAACGGGTCATTTGTTTACCTCTAATAATGGTACTGTATCATGACAATCAATGAAACAAACAATGGTTGCAACATCTTCAAATCTTTTAGAATTACTTGCTATTTATAAAGCAAATCGTGAATGCATTTGGCTAAGATCAATGATACAACATACTCGATGAACATGTGGATTGTCATCAATTAAAAATAACCCCACAATATTTTATGAGGAAAATGCAGCCTGCATTACACATATTAAATATAAAAGGCAATAGGACCAAGTATATATCACCAAAAAAATTTTATATGCATGGACTTCAAAAGAATAGTGATAAAGATATTCAATAAACACACTCAAGTGATAATCTTGCAAATTTATTTACAAAATCCCTAGAAATTATAACATTAAAAAAATTGGTAAATAAAATTAGGATGCATCAACTCAAAGATTTTTGTCCAAATCTTGAAGTGTCTACATCAAGATGAGGGGAAGTGTAATCCTTGGAGAAAATATTTTATTTTAAAGATAATTTTACATGTTGTACTCTTTTTTGTCACTATATTTTTATCCCATAGGTTTTTTCCTAGTAAGGTTTTAATGAAGCAACTTTATATCTTCAAAATTATAATGTACTCTTTTTCCTTTACTTTTATAAGATGATTCCTTTATTTAGTAACGGTTTTAATGATGCATTTTCCCTTCTAATGAACATTCAAGGAGGAGTGTTACGAATTTATTAAAATAAATGTGAATGTTCATAACATACATATCTTAGTCTCTCCATTAGCAACCATTTGCTTCCCTATAACTCTCCCTATGTCATAAGGAATTTTAATCTATAATGTTTCCATTAAATTCATGCAACGATTCTATAACTATAAAAAGAGAACTAATCTCTTTGTTTTGTACACTCTTGAAATGAATGAAATAATTCTATAATATATTGCTATCTCATTTTGCTTTTCATTTAGTGTTGTTTTTTTTTTTAGTTTTGTTGGCTAATAGCTTTTCCAGTATACACAACAATATCAATAAAATTTAGTTTTAAATTAGGTAACTATTAATTTATAAAGTAAGTGGATCCTATAGGATAATTGGATCTTTAAAAAGTTACTATCTTATAAATTTGTCAAATTAATAATTTACTATGTTGGCCCTAGGTAAGAACTGGTAAAAAATATTATTTATCTGAGGTTATCAATTTATTGAATAGTTATTTATTGAGGATAATATATGGGATTATTTTATGTAATTGTTTGGCCTGAAGTGTACTTTCATTTAGGATTATTTTATGCAAAAAAATCCTATCTAAGATTTGTTGGTTAAAAATTGTTTTTGTAATTAAAATATTGGATTGCAATTCTTATACAATATATAAAATTATCATAATTTAAAAATTGTATCTTTGCTTTCTCGTAGAAATAATTTAGCCTCCGAAGTCACGATCCTTCGCCACCAATCTTATTAGATCATGATCTATCACGAATGATCTTATTGGATCATGATCTATCATTATTGATCTTGTAGGTTATGACTTAAGTTCAATATGCACTTGACATGTGAGTGCCTTTATCCCTACTGTATGCAATTAACAGTAGAATTTTTTTTATCCCTACGTCTGTATATTGTGGTGCCTTTGCTTTTTTGTGAAGGAACAAGCCTTTTTTTTTATTTCTCTTGGTGGAAACCCTGGCTCTTTATTCATCTCTTTTTTAATCCTATTAAATCAAAATCATTTGATTTAAATTAACATATAAAATCAAAGCCAAAAGTGGCGTTATACTTGTTCTTGTTATAGAAGCCCACCATGTAAAATAACACAAGGGCCTTTATATACAAGTATATTAAATGGAGTCTCCCGCCAAATAATATAATTAGAGATTTAACCAAAATTACTAATTATCTTTCTTATCAATCTAGCAATGGCACTGCCAATTAAACTAGAAAGAAAATTTCTTCCTACGTCTATATATTGTGGCGCTTGTGTTCTTTTGTAAAAGAACAAGCCTTTTTTTTTTATTTCTCTTGGTGGAAACCTTGACTCTTTATTTATCTCTTTTTTAATTATATTAAATCAAAAATAATTTGATTTAAATTAAAATATAAAATCAAAGCCAAAAGTGGCGTTATACTTGTTCTTGTTTTAGAGGTCCACCATATAAAATAACACAAGACCCTTTATACACAAGTATATTAAATGGAGCCTCCCACCGAATAATATAATTAGAGATTTAACCCAAATTACTAATTATCTTACTTATCAATCTAGCAATGGTGCAGTTAATTAAATAAGCTAACCTGAGGATAACATGGGTACATATAATAGTAGTTACAATAGTTAGGCATGTAATTAAACTAGCCAAATTATTTATTTTCAAATCTATTCTATTAAAATATTGGAATTGACTTTATAACTATATGCAATCTAGGATAATGTTCTTAAATAATAAATTTGATATCTAAATTGTCTAATCAATTTAATTACATCTTATTCCTTAATACTTATTCATTTTTCTCTAATGATCATTTTTCAATTACTAATTATATTGACACACTCTGACTAGAGAATTCTATAATCAAATACTGAAAACCCTTCAAGAGATGTGTTTTATAAATTTTATATTATTTATCTATAATCTCACAGCTCATAATTGTTTCTATTAAGATATTTGGTAACTTTGACTACAAATGTATGTTGCGTCCATTGGTAACTTAAATGAAATGATAGTCACCAACATGAAACTATAATTAACTCATGATTGAGATTGTTATAAAATCAATGGCTATGAGATTTAATAAGTTTGGCAGTTATTTCAAAGTTAATTAAATTTTATATGTAATCTAGTTCAATGTAGTCAAAGTACATTAGTAAATTCATATATGATTAAGACAAACTATTCAATGAATTTACTTCAGGCTCTATATAAATAGAGCATACAATTCCATTTATCAACTGAGAACTCAATTTATTTAATCATAAGATAACTGAAATTTATATCTTATGTGAATTCATATGATGATCATATAAATATATATATAATATGATTAAATGAACCTCATAAAAAATATTTATGTAATTAAGATATCTGAAAAAAATCTCAAATATTTTATTAATAAAAAATGTATTTATAAATAAGTCAATATATGTTAAAAAGCACATAATCCTAACAAAATTAAGGATGACAATAAAGTTTAACTCAATAGGTCGGCCTAATTTGACCATATTAAAGTAAAGTGTATGCAAAGTGTCTAAGGAGGGTCATGAAAAGAATTTTAAGATGTACATGCTATGGTAACCATAAAATCACTCTATAAAAAATATATTACGTATGCCATCCATGAGAAACGAAAACTTCAATATCGAAAACTATAGCTTACATCCCTACATAAGGAGTGTGTATACCTAGTGGTAGAGTGAAACACCGTAGTCAAGTTACAGAAAGTTTTGGGTAAAAATATCATTTTAGAAAATAGTGTTATGTAGTGAAATTCAAATTGCAACAGTAACTTGCACTGTACTAAGCAGTGAGTCAGCTAATTAAGATGTTAGTCGCTTGCTTGCTGGTTTTATCTATAACGGCTAGTTTTTGTGTCAAAACTTTATTCTTTTTCTTCTCCAAATGGAACAAAATGAGAGTGTGTATTCTATGTATACTAGGTTTGGGTACCTAAGACTTGAAATTTTCTCTGCAGAGTTTAAAAAAGAAGAAAAATAAATGGTACCTGGATAGTAGTTGTTCAAGGCATATGACCAGAAACTATACATGATTTTCAAGTTTTACCAAAATCGAAAACGGAGTAGATTTATCCCTTGGAGATAATTCAAAAGAAAAGATCATTGGTATTGGTAATGTCGGTAATACATCCTCTACTCTTATTTAAAACGTGTGTTTGGTTGAAAACTTGAAACACAACCTACTTAACATTAGTCAATTCTGTGATAAAGGTTTTAGAGTTATCTTTGATAAATTGAAATGTGTTATTGAGAATGCATGTGATGGCAAGATTTTATTTATAGGAAATAGATGTGTTACCATTGATATAGATTGTACATCTACTAATGATAAATGTTTCTCTGTATTGTATGATAATGGTTGGTTATGGCATAAAAGACTAGGTCATGCAAGCATGAATTTGATTTCAAAAATTTTTAAAAATGATTTGGTTAAAGGTCTTCCAAAAATCGGTTTACAAAAAGATAGAATTTGTGAAGCTTGTCAATTTGGAAAACAAATCAAAACTTCTTTAAAAAACAATAACCATGTCTCAACTTTAAAACCACTTAAATTACTTCACATAGATTTGTTTAGACTTTCTAGATATGCTAGTTTAAGTGGCAAATATTATGAATTTGTGATTGTGGATGATTATTCTAAATATACATGGGTATTGTTCTTACCTAATGAGGATGATGCCTTTGATACATTTAGAGTTTTCTGTAAAAAGTTTCAAAATGAAAAGGGATATGCTATTTCTTGTATTAGAAGTGATCATGGTGGAGAATTTGAAAATCATACATTTGAGAATTTTTGTAATGATTTTGGCATTGAGTATCAATTTTTCTTACCCAGGACTCCACAACAAAATGAAATTGTTGAGAGAAAGAATAAGTCAATTCAAGAAATGGCTAGGACCATGTTGAATGAAAATACTTTGCCTAAACATTTTTGGGTTGAAGTCGTCAACACCGCTTTTTATGTTTTAAATTGTGTGTTGATTAGACCTTATCTCAATAAAACTCCCTAAGAGCTTTGGAAATATAGAAAACCTAACATTAGTTATTTCAAAAATTTTGAATGTAAATGTTTTATTTTGAACACAAAAGATAATTTTGGTAAATTTGATCCAAAATCTGATGTTGGTATTTTTCTTAGTTATTCAAACACAAGCAAATTTTATAGAGTATATAATAAAAGAATTTTGGTTGTGGAAGAATCCATACATGTTACATTTGATGAGTCTAACATTTCCTCTACGGAGGAAGTTGTTGTTGATGGTGATGCAGATGAAGAGTTGCAACAAGAATTTTTAAAAGATAAGAAAAATGATAAATCAAGTGAAAATCAAGAGAGTCAATAAGAAAAAACTAATTTAAAGCAAGATGAAGGTACTTCTCAAACACTTCCCAAGGAGTGGAGGTATGTTTCTTCTCACCCTAAAGACTTAATTTTAGGAGATCCCTCACGAGGTATAACTACTAGATCATCACTTAGGAATACATGTGAGCATGATGTATTGATATCTCAAATTGAACTAAAATTCTTTGCGGATGGAGAAAATGATGAATTTTGGATTATGGCAATGCAAGAGGTTAAAACAATTTGAGAGAAATAATATGTGGAAATTAGTTCCTAAACCGGAACATCAATCCATTAAGGCACAAAATGGGTATTTAAAAATAAAATTGATGAATCTGGTGTGATTGTAAGAAACAAAGTTAGATTAATGGCTCAATGATACAACTAAGAAGAAGGAATTGATTTTGATGAAATATTTGTGCCTGTAGCTAAATTAGAATCCATTAGAATGTTGTTAGCATTTGCATGTCCTAAATATTTTATTTTATATCAAATGGATGTAAAAAATGCTTTCTTAAATGGTTATATTTTGGAAGAATATAATCATGTTTATACATTGGTTAAATTTTAGATTAAATTTTAGAAACCCAATACACCCTCCCTTTTGAGTTGCATAACTAGTATTTCAAAATTTTCACCTCCTCTCTCTGATTTATGTGGATTGTTTTGACTCATCGTTGACAGATAGTAAATCTTGTCTACATTTTACAAGGCATACTAGCTTCCTAGTAGATGATCATTACTGTTTAGTAAGATGAGTACTTTACACTATATTTATTAGAGAAAAAACACTCCCCTCTAGTATTTGTGGTTTCATCTTGACTCCGTATTGATAGAGAGTATATTTAAGTTATTTAGTAGATGGTCTTACCATATTTTTCATAGAAAAATTGTTATCACTTGGCAGAACTTGTATTTGACATCATATTTAGCCGAATATTATTTTCCCTTGGCACAATGAGTGCTTGATACCATATTTACCAGAATGAGACTTATGTGGAGTGGAAATTCCTCCCTTACAAATTAACTGGTACTAAAAAAGAATATTAGATCCATGGTGAAGCATTGAATGTGAATCTAAAATTTGCACAATAAGTTTTAGTGTAGTTGCCAAAAAGGTAAGTCATTTTAATTTGTAGAGTTAATTTTCTTTGTAAATATTGTGCAAACAAATTTGTGTGTAGGTTTTGATTGTATTTTCATAGTAAGTGTAGTAGCATGATAAGGTCAGTATTGTAATCCCTCTCTCTTTGATTTTATTATTTTTTTTTAAATTTTATGTGTTTTTTGCATGCATTGTCGAATGTCCCAATCACATAATCTAGAGGCTATAAACCTTGAACTAGAAGAGACATTTTGCACACTAAGACATATTGCATCAAAAGTTAAAATTGAGGATAAAATTGAAATGAATTTAGAACAACAACCACAGGCACATCAAGAGCGGCTATTTAAAGATTACTTTAGTCCATGAGATAATTTGAGCACTTCATGCATAAGATACCTAAATGTAGTTGCTAAGAGTTTTGAGTTAAAACTTAGTGTGTTAAAACTTAGAAAGTGAAGACTTATACAATCATTTGAATGATCCTCATGCCGTTTGCCAAACTTTTAAATATGAAAATTTTTCATATAAAGATGTTAAGCTCAAACTGTTTCCATTTTCTTTAAAGGATATAGCTTGTTTATAGTTCGATATATTGTCTACTAATAGTATCACATCTTGGGAACAAATGGTAACTAAGTTTTTAAATAAATACTTCACAGTGTATAAAACCAACATTATTCGTAAGGAAATCCTAGAGTTTACTCATAGAGAAGATGACCAATTTTTCAAAGCATGAGAGTGGTTCAATGACATACTTTTAAAGTGTCTACATAATGGGTCCGAAAAATGGCAACAATTTCAATACTTCTTAGAGAGACTATTGCCACATGTGCAACAATGGCTAATAACGACAAGTAGAGATGCGTTAATGTCTATAAATGCATCAGAAATTTGGGATTTCATCTAGCGACAAGTGGATAATTTTCAACAGTGAAGTCGATCATTTAAAAATGTGGGAAAATCAAGAGAGTGAATAAAGTCCACGTTGGCAAATCAAGATTGGACATCAAGGAAGTCAAAGCAATAGTTGAAGGAATTTCTTGCCAAATAACATCATTAATGGCTGCCAAATCAATAAAGCTACATGCCTACAATCAATTTATCCATGATTCATACCCAGATCAAGTCAATGCGGTTAATGTGATGAAAAAAAGTCAAACTACAACTCTTACTCCAATATTTATAATTCTAGATGGAGAGACCATTTCAACTTTTCATAGTCTCACGGATTCTAATAAAATGGAACAGCAGCTCCAGATTTATTAGCACTAATACAACCAATCCATCAAGCTTCTCAAATCTCTTAACCACCATTTAAATAGTACAATCAGAATTAGAGCTACTTATAAACCAAACTATAACAAAAGGCACTTTAAAATTTTAAAATAACAAAATCACACCATTGATGAGATGCAGAATGAGATCATAATTGGCATAAATTCATAAGCTTAAATGATTTTAAACCTTGAAAAGATAATGAGTCAACTTACTTTTACAGTTCAAACCTTGGCAATAACCCTTGCGAATGGCAAATTCCTAAGCCACATAGTGAGGTTAGTACCAGTTCACCCCAGCAACATAAAGAGATCAAAGCCATCATGATTTTTCAGAAAGGCAAAAGAGTCAATAATAAAGTGGAGATACAATTGAAAAAAAAGTTCAAGTTATACTTTTAGACTCTGAGGATTTATTACGAAAGGAGAAAGAAAAAATAGCTCACAAGAATGCGTTCCTAAAGCCCCATTCTCTCAAAGATTAACTAAAGCAAATAAGGAAAATTTCAAAAGTGAGATTATGAAGATCTTTAAATAGGTATGTGTTAACATTTCTTTACTTGACAACAAGTGCCTTTTTATGCCAAATTTCTTAAAAGAACCTTAACACTAAAAAGAAGAGTATTTATTTCAAAAGGATGTGCTTTTAACAGAGAACATTACTTTTCATACTCCAACAAAACATTCCTCTAAAAGATAAATATTTAGGCTCATCTACCATCTCATGTAGCATAGGAACTACATAATCGAGAATACTTTATTGGACTTCAGAGCTAGTGTAAATCGTTTGCCTTACTTAGTATTTGTGAAACTTAGATTGAGAGAATTACACTCAATTATATTATAACTTGCAGACTAATCCATGAAATTGCCTTGTGGTATTGTTGAGGATGTGCTTATCTAGGTAGACAAGTGTTATTTTCTTGATGATTTTATTATGATTGACACTCAACCAGTGTAGGATTTGAAGAAGCATATCCCATTATTCTAGGCTAACATTTATTGGCAATTGCTGATGCTCATATTCAATGTAGGACTAGAGATATGCAATTGTCTTTCGGCAATATGACTATAAAGTTAAATATTTTTAACATTGCCAAAAAACTTTAATATAAAGATGATGGAATTTTTTATGTTGATTTAATCAAAGAATTAATTTATCATACTTTTCCTTCTAACTTAATGATGATTTTTATAAATATATTTAACTTATTTTAGTTTGGATTTTGATATTAACATATCAATTGATGGGGTTAATGCCTTACTAAATACATCACCATCCATAGACCAATAAATGGAAGTCAAGAATAGGGCAATCGACACCATTAGTGAAGAAATTCAGTCCATCACCGGAATCATCACCAAAGCCCAAGCTCAGATCGTTACTCGACACTTTGGAGTATGCATTCTTGAGAGAAGAAAACACTTTGCCAGTAATTATGTAATCCTATCTTAATGATAAACAAAAGAGTAAGTTGGTGGATTCTCTAAGAGAGCATAAAGAGGCATTAAGATGGACTATAACTTATATAAAAGGTATAAATCTAGTAGATTGATGAATTACATTCATCTTGATAAAAATGTTAAATCTATTAGGGAAATTCGATGTCGATTAAACATTAATATGAAAGAAATTATTAAAGCTGAAGTCCTTAATTTGTTGGATGCGGGTATCATATGCCCTATCTCTGATAATTCATGAGTCAGTCATGTGTAAGTTGTCTTCAAAAAGTCAGGAGTAACAGTAGTTACCAATGTCTACAATGGACTAATAACCACTAAAGTAACTACAAGATGGTGTGCATGTATTGATTATAGGAAGTTGAATTCTGTCACATGAAAATATCAGTTTTTTTTTGCTATTTATCGATCAAATACTTAACAGATTAGCTGGTCATGAATTTTATTTCTTTCTAGATGGTTACTCAAGATATAACAAGATTCTCGTATGACCAAATGACTAAGAGAAAATCATTTTCACTTGCCCTTTTAGTATGTTTATATATAGGAAATTTTCATTTAGATTATGTAATATGCTTGCCATATTTTAATGATGCATGTTAAACATATTTTCTAATATGGTTGAGTGTTTTCTTGAAGTTTTTATGGATAACTTTTCTATTTTTAGTGATTCATTTTATCAATGTTTGCATCATCTATCGTTAGTTTTGCAGAGATATATGGGAGAAATGTCATTTCAAGGTAAAATAAGGTATTATTTTAGGTCATATCATTTCGAATAAAGGTATTGAGATTGACAAAGTCAAGGTGAATCTCATTTCCACTCTTCTTCCACCAAAATAGTCTGAGAAGTAAGATACTTCCTTAGGCATGCTAGTTTTTATAGATGTTTTATTAAAGACGTTAGCAAAATCTCTAAACCCTTATGCAATTTACTTGTTAAAGATGTATCTTTTGTTTTTAATGATTCATGTCTTGAGGCATTTGAAAAATTAAAGCAATTGTTCACCTCATCACTTATCATTCAGCCCCTAAACTAGAACTGTCGGGTTATACAACCCAAAACAGACTTTCGTTAGTCAAAACAGGGTACCAAACCAGATAAGAAAACTGCGAAAGCTTTCTGATGCACAGGATCCTTGCTAAAGGCAAGTGCAGAGCATACTTGCTTAAGTTTCAAAATGAACAAATTTAAAATCCTTATTCCTTTTCTTTTTCTTTAAGACTTCATTTGCAGAGAGAGAGGGGAGTTTAGAAGTTCATGGTGAGAGAAAAACACACGAGTTTATTTCTGGTAAACTTCTATATATATATATTTTTTTTACAAAGGAGGTGAGAATTCCTTATATAGAGGAGGAATCTCAGGAAGATAGGACATGACCCCTATCTTTAAAGTAAAAGTAAAAGGAATCAGGAAACTTTCATTTTCTTGTCGGGTTATACAACCCAAAACAGACTTTCGTTAGTCAAAACAGGGTACCAAACCAGATAAGAAAACTGCGAAAGCTTTCTGATGCACAGGATCCTTGCTAAAGGCAAGTGCAGAGCATACTTGCTTAAGTTTCAAAATGAACAAATTTAAAATCCTTATTCCTTTTCTTTTTCTTTAAGACTTCATTTGCAGAGAGAGAGAGGAGTTTAGAAGTTCATGGTGAGAGAAAAACACACGAGTTTATTTCTGGTAAACTTCTATATATATATATATTTTTTTTTTACAAAGGAGGTGAGAATTCCTTATATAGAGGAGGAATCTCAGGAAGATAGGACAGGACCCCTATCTTTAAAGTAAAAGCAAAAGTAAAAGCAAAAGCAACCATAATTACAACAAGACAAAACGAGACATAATGATGACAACAAGACAAATAACTTTTAGGGAGAGTGGAGGTTCATGTAGTCATCGTCGGAGGAGTTTTCCGTTGCATCGGGATCTGTATCACCGGAGTGGTGCGGTTTGCGGAAAAAGTTGCTTGGAAGCTTTGGACGTTTAGGATGTTGGCATGAGGGACCACGGCACGGTGGATTAGGGCAATGATAGGCTCGTGGAGTACACTGTGAAGTATACTTAGGGGAAGTCTGGGTGGCTTTGTCAACTTTAGAAGGCCGAGGTGATTTTTTGGAAGGTCGGGTTGATGGTCCTGGTTCGGAGGGTCCAGGTTCATCCATTGTTGGTTGGGGGAACTGATGAAGGTGTTGGCTGAGAGGAAGAAATTCTTCCCAAGGGTCTTGAGAATCTTGGAAAAGAAAGTCAGTGTAGTCTGGCCTTTCTTCTTTGATAAGGATTCCTGTGGATGGTGGCTTGGATCTGGCTGATGGAGTAGGGATCATGATGAGGTCATGTTGTGGGCCTAAGGATGTGTGAACAATATCCTTATGTGGCGGAGTTTGGTGGTTTAACTGGTGGAGGTAGTTATGTAATGTAGGCTGGATCTCATTTTCAATGATGGCGGGATGTGGTGCAGTGAACCATTCGTATACCTGATCCTGTGTCCAAAAGAACTGTGTATCTGGGTGTTGGAAATAAGGCCTGTGAATTATGAACACGGATGTCCACATTTGAGCTTCAGAGAGTGGCATACGATCAAGGTTGTAGATTTCTGACAAGTGTTGGAGCTTTTGTCTCCACCTTGGAATTGGTGAAAACCACTCAAGTAATGTTCAGATGAGAGAAGTAGCTTTTTCTGGATTAAGAAGATGAGACAAAGTGGGGGCGATGGGTAGGATGAGCTTGGTTGCATAAAGAGTAGTTAGGCACCAGAGGTACCATAACTCGTCTTCAGTGATTTCTCTGGATGGGTCAAGGGTTAAACCTGTAAGAAACAGATTTTCAGGATGGAAAGTAGAAAATGGAAATGAGTCAGCCATAAGGTAAGCTTTCATGAAAAAACAGAAAACAACTTTTCTTGCAAACTCTTGGATGGCAAAAACAGAGGAAAAGGTTTTATTCAAGGGAAAAGGTTTTTTGGTAAGAGCTTCGGGAGGTAAGGATGTAGCCATGACAATAATTGGAAAATGGTATGTGGTGGAAAACAGAGTGGGAGGTGTCTCTGGTTTTGAGAGTCTAGATAGCATATCAGGGATAAGGTTCTGGGATCCCTTTATATGCTTTACTGAGAAATCATATTTGGAAAACCAATCTTTTAATCGGAGTAACATCTTTTCTGGAACAGTTTTGCCTTTGGAATTGAGAATATTGGGAAGGCTGAGCTGTCCATTCGGATGAGGAAGTGGTGGCCAATGAGATGGTACTCGAACTTTTTGATGCCATGCTTTACCGCTAAGATTTCTTTGAACACGCTATGGTAGTGCTGCTGTGTGTCAGAAAAATGTCCACTAGCGTAGGCGATAAAGTGTTCTTTTCCATTGAGTTCTTCAAGGAGAATGGCACCCCATGATTCATCACTTGCGTCTGTCTGTAGTATGCGCTTTCCATCGGCAATCAACTTTAAAGGAGGCGGATTTTGCGCAATCTTCTTGAGAGTAGTGACAGCATTTGTGTGGTCATCATTCCACTCAGGAGGCTTTTTCTTCAATAAAGCCGAGAGGTGACGAGTGTAGTGGTCCACGTGTGGGATAAAGTCTCTGATGTAATTGATAATTCCAAGAAATTGCTGGACCTGCTTTTTGGAAAGTTGCTGATCTGGAAAGTGAAGCAACTCTTGGGCAATGTGCTTTCCTAGCTGATAATGGCCATCTTTTATGATCATACCAAGAATTTCGATGGTATCTGTGGCGATGGTGCTTTTCTTGGCAGATAGCATGATTCCATGACTTTGGACAATATCATAGAACTGGTTGAGTAGTCGGTGATGGTCATCATGTGATCCTGAAAAAATTAAAATATCATCAATGTAAATCAATGCATTAGACAGGAGAGGCTGAAAGATTTTGATCATGGATTTTTGAAAAATGTATGGGGCAGTTTTGAGACCAAAGGGTAGGACCGTCCATTGGAAATGGGCATTAGGAATGCAAAAGGCAGTCTTGTAACGCTCAGAGGGTTTAATGCCTAATTGCCAAAAACCTGATTTTAAATCAAATTTTGAAAAGATCTGAGCATTTTTGAGAAAAGTAAACATGCTTTGTCGGCGAGGTAAGGGAAATTTGTCATCTTGCAAAAACATGTTTAAGGGCTGGTAGTCAATGACTAGGCGTTTCTTTCCTCGAACAATTTCAGAATGCTTTTCAACATAAAAGGCTTGGCAAGCCCATTGAGAGGTTGTGGGCTCAATTAACCCTTGGGCTAACAATTGAGAACATTCCTGTTGGGCTAGGAGTAAGTCAGATGGACTCATTCCTGGATGAGTGGCTTTGGTGGGATTAATGTCTTCATTAAGTTTGAAGGGTAACTTAACAAAGAAAGACTGATTTTTCCACAAAGGAGTTGGATGGGTGAACTCAGAATGAGACTCCGGACAAAATCTCAAAAGCTTGGTGGAAATATCTTGATAGGATGGAGGGGTTTCAGACAGATTGTAGAGTTTCAAGATATCTGTGAATGGTTTGAACATGGACTTGACTCGAATTCCATGAGGAAGGATTTGAAGGTGTTTGATCTGGTGAAGGATGTCAAATCCTAACAAAATATCTTTATTAGGAAGAGTTGAACCAATGACTTTGGTCCAAATGACACAATTAGGGAAAATCTGGATACCAATGGGTTTTTTGGTAATCAAAGAGGTGGTGAACAGTTTGCCATTAACAGCTTTGAAATGTTCTTCAGACTGTGTCCAGTAGTCTGGTGGAAGAATATGGGGGTTTAACATACTGCGCTGTGCACCAGTATCGATAAGACCAATTGCTGGAATGGGCCTTTGAAATTTTGAAGGCAGGATTTGGAGTTTGATGGATGGTATAGGAACTGTAGTATCAAGGGACAAGAGCTGTTGATGGAAAATGACTTGGGACTGGTCACTGTCGGAATCCTCAGAAGACTGTTGGAGTGCGAACACGGTTTCATCATTAGGTTCATCTTGTTCAGAAAAGTAGAATTCCAGTTCATCCTTTTGAGGAGAGTAATCTGTAGTAGCCTGAAGATGTTCTACAAGACGAATGGACTTGGCTCTTTTGTTGGGGCAATCTTTTGCAAAATGACCTTTTTTCCTGCAGATAAAACATCTGCTGGATTTTCTTCGTTTGGAGTCTTTGGAAGAAGAAGACCGCTTTCGGAAGAATCTGTAAGGTTTTCTGGACCTGCGGGGTCTGGATGAAAATTCTGGAGATTTGAACTTTCGAAAATGCCTTTTCTTTTTGGGACTGCAATCACAATCCTTCTTCTGTTTGCATTTGATTTGCAAATAAGGCTTTTTACAGGCACTTCTGAATGGTTCTTTGTCTTTCAACAAGTCCTTGAAAAATTGTTTATGTTCACAAAGCTTATCAAGACAAGTTTTGGCGAGTTGGAAAATTTTGCCAAGAGAGATATTGTCAATGACAAGATTGGAGGCGGTGAGCTGCCGCTGGATGTCTGGTTGAAGTTCTTCTGGTAGGGAGGCCAAAAAGACATGCTTTAGTGTAGGCTCGTTGAATCCATTAAGCTTATAGAATAACAGGGACATGCGCTTGTAATGGAAATCAAGATCCTTGGCATCGAGGGAGCAACATTTCATGCTGAGATAGTCTCGGCGGGCAGCTTCAAAGGCTGCAGCTGGGTCTCCTAAAAACTGATCATGGAGAATGGCAAGAGCACTAGAGACTTCTGGTAATTGAACAAACTGCAATTGTCTGTATTGACCAAGAGAGTCAAACCAATCTCTTAGAGCACCCGTAAAACGAGTAGCAAATTCTCTAAGGACTGATTCAGTAGTGGCTCCTGATCTGAGCATTTGGAGATCAATCCAGGCAGACATTTCATTAAGACGATCACGCCATTTATAGGATGGGATATCATCAAAGGTAAACCAGGGACCATTTGATGATTTTTGAGTAGATGAAGTAGTTTGGGCCGGAGGAGGCTGGTTGGTGGCAGAAGATTCAGGCATCTCTTCTTCAACATCAGAAGGAATATGAACATATGGTTCAGTCCGAGAGGTTTGTGGGTTAGGTTGAGCCATCAGGATTCTGGTGATATCAGCATAAGATTTTTCAGAGTTACTAGTGGATGCTGAAGATTCTGTGTCAGTCTCAGTATGGCTATCTGAAACGGCTAGATTTGAATCAGAAGTTTGGTCATTAGTGGAAGATAGGTGGTCAATGGTATGGGCACTGAATTGGTGCATAGGTTCTTTATCCTTGGATGTAGTAGGAGTTTGGGATTTGGATGGTTCAGGTGGTGATGTTGGTGCTGGTGTATAGTCCGGTGATTGTTGGTCAGGGATAATAGTGGAGGAAGGATTGATTGTGACGGGTCGTGGTTGAGGTTTAGGCTTTGATTTAGATTTAGGTGGTGGTGGTAATGGGTTGTCTCGAAAAAGGGTATGAGTCATACCAAACAGCTTAGAAGGCTCATACTGTCGGATAGGAGAAATCATAGAAGCAAATGGATGGTAAGTTGGACCAATCGAAGGGATATGAGGCGAGGAGGTAAAAAGGGAAGGTTTTTGTTTGTCAGATTCAATTTGAGCAAGCTCAGCTTTTAAACGTCTGATCTCCCTTTCTTTTTGATTAAATTCTGGGCCATGGTATCGTTGGGCAAGCATAGTTCGCAACTCAGAATCAAGTTGAACAATTATGGACTGGAGGTTTTGGTGGATCTGCTGCAGTTGTGCAGAGATGGAGTCAACCTTCGTTTCAAGGTGTTCAGTTCGTAAACTGATCTTTTCAACTTTGGAATTAATGGTCAACAAAGTATCATTTTGGGCTCTGGCATTTTGAGTTTGCCAGTTGAGGACTGATTCAAAAGGTTTGGGTGGTTCAAGATGACCGGCTGAGGTTATGGGTGATGGAATAAAAGGTTTGGACACAACATTTCGTTGGGAATCTGTGTGGGTGTCTAACGGAGGAAAAGAGGAAGAATAATCTGAGGAAGCAGATGAAAACATCATACAACTCAGAGGTGGAGATGGATCTGGAACAGGTGAGGAGATTGTAGAGGTGCAACGCTTTGCAAGCCATTGGAGTTCTTTTTTATAGAGAGGTAAAGGAGCTGATGGAGGAGGAGGATCTTGTGGTGATCTAGGAGTACTGTGGTGACATGAGGCATGAGATTTTTTCTTAGGTTTCTTTTTCCTTTTGGTTACATAATCGTCATCCTCTTCCCAATCATCCCAGCAGGGACAATCTGGGTCACAGTGGCCGGAACCAGGGACATCCCAAAGGAAATGTCCATTTTGCTTGGCTGGATAAACAGGGAAACCGTCAGAATTGAACCCGGTAATAGGCAAATCTTCTTGAGCTGTCTGAACAGCTGTGATCATGGATGAATAAGTGAAAGAGAGCCGAGGAGGCTCTTGAGGAGCACTGAGAGGCGGTTTAAAGGTCATTCTGACCGTGCCATCTGGTCGTCTTTCAAACATACTTTCAGATGTCTGAACTGGGGCAGTATTGTTATGAAACTGCTCATAGTTTGAGATCCATTCAAGCGGCATAAGCTTAAGAAGTTCTTGGCGAGGAATTTGCCTGGGGATCTGAATGATGGTTGGAATTTGGTCAGATTCAGCTAATACCATGAGAGTGTCAGAGTGGTGTTCTGGAGTGGGTAGATCTAAGGCATGATTCTGAAGCCGATAAACCAGTTGATGGTGTAGGGTGGCTATTTTAGCAGTGGAGATTTGTTCAACACCTTGGATCTGGACTTGAACTTTCAGGGTTGTGGGTAGATTAATGTCTTGAAAGGAAATATGGAAGTTTGGATAAAAGGTGAGTAAGACACTGCTAGCATGTAGGGTTGTGAGTATAGTACCGATAACAGCATCTTGGTACTGTTTAAACCGAGTGTCTAGGAGAGTAATACGAGCTGTAACTGGTAAACCTTTGCGCCCATGAAGGGTAAGGATTAGCCGTATTCCGCCTAGATGAAGATGAGTGTATCCTTCACGTTTCCAATTTGAAATGAGCTCTGAAGGAATTTCCAGAGTGACATATTGCTCAGCAGAGGTGGCTTTGAGAGCACACTGATCCAGACGAGAAGACTGGATATATTCTTTAGGGTGTGGTCGTTTAGTAGAGATAAGGGTACGGATGCTGCGGGTAAAGGAGTTGGGTCGTTTGTACAAATGGTAAGGGCTAATAAGAGGGTAGGTGGATTCACTTATTTGAGCTGATTCGGGAATATAGGAGTAGTCAACAAGGTTTTCAATTTTATCAGCAGTATGGGAAGTGCAAGATTTAGGCAAAGAAAGAGTAGAAGAAAGAGTAACAGGAGTTGATGAAGTAGAAGCCATGAGGGAGGAGTTCTCTCTGCGCCTGAAGATTAAAGATCAAAACAGGAATAAAGACTTAAATTATACCACTTTGAGAAAATGGAGAGGGTATGGCTCTGATTCAACGTATAGCCTTGGTGATTTTAATGCTTTCATTAAATTAAATCTAGAGAGCTTGTTCTGGATTATTTATTAGAAATAAATTAAGTAAAGAGCTTGTTTTACTTGATAGCTAAGTAAAGAAAGATCAAGATAATTGATCTTGTAATTATCTTAGGTTATTATTTTGAAGAAAAAAAAAAGTGAGCAATGATTTTGATAATTGACCTAAAACTCAATTTTTAGCAGTGGAAAATGATTACTTAACCATATTTCGCATCATATATAAATCTCTTTAAAATTATTTTCTACAATTTTAGATTTTTCATTTTAAATTATCTAATTTTAGTTTATGAAGTAAATCAACTCCAAATCCCCCAAATTTTGTGTGCTTGTTTGTTTGTGCATCCTTAGTAGATTTGGAAAGTTTGAGTCAATTTCATTATGTTTAGATAGGATTTTAAATTTAATTAATGTTTCGTGTGTCTTTATGTTAATAACTAATTAATTGGGAATAATCTTTTGCGTGAATGACTCTTACTTTCTTCTATACTCAATAATGCTAATATTAGGTAAGGTTTAAAATGATACACTTTTAAGTTACATCACATTCAAAGAATATGAATGAAATAAAAGTTCTCTCTCTGGAGCTTTATATATTATATATATCTCTCTAGCTAAAGCCATTTGAACGGAAAGAAAGTAAGAAAGGAAGCGAAGCAACTAGTTTACTTGCTTGAAAAGGTGCGGCTAGTCAGGAGTCGATTTTTTCTCTGAATATTAAAATATTAGAACCTTCATAAATTAATAGGGCTGGGACCACATAAAATCTATTACTTAAAAAAGATATTAAATAATCAATAAATTAATAATTTATTAATTTACAAAGTTATTTACAATTCAATTAACATATATTTAATCCCTAAACATTCAATGTACTTTACCACTATTGAACATGAATTAAACTATACAATTCAATTAACCAAAATATCATATACATAGTAAATTTCTTATTACAATTCAAGAAATCAACCTCAGAGCTTCTACATACAATAAAAAATAAGAGATGAGATCCAATTGGATTTAAATTTTAAGAAAATAAATAAATAATAATATAGTTATATTTATATAAGCAATTAACAATAGAGTCATATTTTTGTAATTAAAATATCGTAGTCAACTATATTTGTAATTTCAGCAAATATTAATTTATCATTTGAATGGGACCATAAAGTTATATAATGATTTTTTTAGAGAAGTATTTATTTTATTATTTTATCAAAATTATTAATTTAGCCCATTGGCCCAAATCAGGACAGTGAAAATTTATAATATAATTAAGATTATTAATTTATCGAGTATTAATTTATAGAGGTTCTACTATACTTTCACATAGATTCACAAGAATAAAGAAATTGTTAACAATGTCATAGAAGCTAAAATTAAAATTGTATCTTTAATTACACTAATCATACAGCATTCATTTTTCCATTTATGTATTTGAAATATAAGCCACTAAAACTAACATTCGAGACAACAACATCAGCTTTTATTTTTTTATTCGTTGCTTCTTGATCTTTTAAAGGCTTGGTAAGCCATCAACCACTTCATTAGTCCATGAAATATCAATGCTTACTTGAACTCTTTACATGCCATTAAGCACAAATAATTAAATGCATTAAGAGTCATTTTCATCATCACGCCAATGTCTGTACAAAAACACATCACATTTGTGAGTTAATTGAACAAATTTCATTGTCAAACAATTACCGTAGACCTAAAATCATTGTGACTTTTAGAAGTAATCATTATTAGTTAGCAATTTAATCAGTTGCAAAGAGAATTAGTTAAATGCTTAGTAAATTTTTATTTTTAAAAATGTTGTGAATTTAAAAACGGTTAAATGTATTAATAAATGTTGCTGTTAAATTACTATAAAAATAAACTGATTGAAATAACATAATATTGAATAATATTTATTTACACATATATAAATGTATATATGTAATATTTTTTATTTTGTAATATAATAATTGATTCTTGTATTTTTTTTACTCAAAATAATTGATAATAAAAAATTAACTACATTTTTTATCAAATAACACTAACTTTATATAATTTTTTTAATCATATTATTTCTTTTCAAACGTTAAAGAGTGGGCAAACCCCTAACATTTTTCTTTTTTTTTCTGCTTGAACTGCCAACAACAATCACAAAAACTTAGTGACATTATGACAAACATAAGGGTAAACCTCATTTGATCTCCTTAGTAGATTGACATACTTCAATTTCTCCCCCAAAAAAAAAGAAAACATTAATTTACCCTTAACTACCGTTAACTCCCAATTAATTTAACATCTAAAAGGTTAAAATTGTATTTCTGTACATATTGTAATGTTTGGTAGATCTAGAGCCTTGTGCATGTCAATTCAATGTCAACACCCATGTACATATCATATCTAACCCCTTAACATTTTATTCAGTTATATTATTTTAAATATTTTAATATGTTAAATCTCAAAATATTTTATTATTTGAACTTTATAGCCATCCCTTTGTATTTTACGCGTTATTGCATCTTTTTCACACGACTTTTAGAAAAGCTTAGAAATAGAGCATGATAAGAGTGACCAAAAACAAGAGATTTCGCTGCTGAAAATCGTGTCAAGACCAAACATTGAAGGTTGCTATAGTGCGGAAGACCCTTACTATGGCTAAAGTTTGAAATTTCTATTAATCTCTATTTTTTGGGTTGAAGGTTTAGTAAATTTTTCAAGTAATGGATGACAATGTTTGGTACCAATAATTAATGTGTTAATGGGATCAATTACTTTTGGCTTGACATTTGCAAAAGAAATTGATGAACAAGCCCCAGGTTCACTAAATTTGTGGTTTTTGATTTCATACGTCATTTTGTTGAAACTAGTGCTTTCATTTGTAAAGATATATTAGTAGAGAAAAGATAATCGTACTAGTGTTGTTGTTACTCTTAATGGATGGTGTTTATGATGCATTTTGCTTGTAATTAGCATTTTATTTTAGGCTAAAGTTCAAACATTTTTATATTTATATTTGCAATTGATTTATTTTGAAGAAGGAACTGTGTTTATCAAGTTCTCATTGCAAACTCATTGAGTGTTTTGTGAGCTTTGGACTTGTTTCGGTTTGTAATTTTAATGTGAATATTATGTTTAGATTTTCATAACAAGGTTTTATTGTTTTATCATGGCTATTTTTATGTTATTATTTATTTATGATATGTATGATTTCTTTTGGTGATGTAATTGATTGTATGTATGATTAGCCAAACTTGAGGGTAAAGGTCATTGTTAATATTGTTGGTGAATCACTTGAGGTTAGCTTCATTAACCTAGAAACTTTAAAAGAGTGGTCCTGATTAATGCTACAATGAAAATGGTGTTTGGTAAAAATAGTTACAGAGCTAAGAAGTTTATAATTAAAGTGACATTGCCTTAAAATGGATTGAAGGGGACAATTGGTATTGATTATAAGCTTTATCAAATGTGACATTTGCACAATGATAAAAAGTATATAGAGATAGTATTCAACATGGAGATAATACCACTATATATGCATCATATCATTAAAAAAAGGTTGTTTTAAGATTATAGTGAAGATATTGCTGCTAGACCTAATGTTGAGGAGACTAATATTTTAGGTGTGTTCCAAAAATAGCCTTGGAGGAAAAAAAAAGTAATGATAAGCAATGACATAACTGCACCAGAATAGCATAAACAAGTAAAAATCCACAAAGGGGTCACAAAAATGTCTGTGAGAAGAAAACTAATAGCTCGGGTGCATCATTTCATAAATATGAAGCCCCTATTTTTGAACTTGTTTCTGAACATGAAGTAGAAATTCATCTTGCATCCCAACCTCAACCTACTATTGAACCAGAACTTGAAATTCATCCTTTTTCCAACCTCAACCTGTAGCTAAACCTGAATAATCTTGTATCCTAACCTCAACCAGAACTTAAACTTCACTCTCAATCCCAACCTCAACTTGAACCTCAAGCTCAACTTGAACTTAAACCTCACCAACATCATAAAGACGAAACTAAAAACCTACAGCATTATGCTCTTCGGCTACATTTGGTAGGAATGATTAGATTGGATTAGTTATTAGGATTGGACTAGATTATATTGCATTGAATTAATCTGAATTATATTATATTGTCTTATATTTTGTAAAGTTTTAAATTGGACTATATTAAATATAAATATCAATTATTCATGAAATTTTATAACTATAATTAAAATAAATTTAAATAGTAATTAAAAAGAAAATAAAATATATTGTAAAATAGCTATTGGGTAGTCATAATATAATAAACAAATAAAAAATTAAATATTTAATTAATTTTTATCAAATATTTAAAAAATCTATTAAATCAATTAATTAATGGTATTATTAATTTTCATGACTATTTTTAATAATTATTAAATTTAAGAACATCTATAATCCTATAAATTATTAAATGGTTAATTTTATTGTTAAATTATTAAATATACAAGTAACGAAAATTTAATCTCAAGAGTTAATAGAAGTACCAATTTAATTAGATCATAGATAATAAATAATAAATAAAATTTTAAGTAAATCACAAATAAAAAACTAATTAATTTCTATAGGTATAAATAAAAAATAATGATATAAATGAAAGTCTCATAAATGGACAACTTTTTTTCTTTGACCTTATCCCAACTAAACACGTGTAAATTAGGATTACTAATCCCATAATTATAGAATTAAATTCAAATTTAGTCTCTATTAATCCAATCCAACTAAGCTTGCTAAATATGGGATAAATATTTAATCTCAAAATTATTCCAATCTCATACTTAATCCTAGCATCCAAACACAGCCTTAGATTTTAATCAAGAACTTCAATTCACTTAATCCACACTCACCTAAGTTTCGTGCTAACCGTTTTCATCTAATCATATTATGAAATAAAGAATGTATTTAACTTACTTCATCAACGATATTTTCATTCAACTCCCCTTAAAGATTTTTTGCTCAAGATACTTCCTTGCACGGTACATTGAGATTGTTTGCTAATTTACCTCTATTTTTTTTTTTAATAATGCCCAAATTTTATAACTTTCTACTTAGTCCAGTAGTGAAATCACTCATTTATATTTTGGACTAACTTTAACTAACTATAGTGTCTCGATTGAGATCAACAAAACATTGAAATTTTTACCAAACTATTTATTTATGAAATAATAATTGGGCAACCCAAGAGGGGTGGTGAATTTGGTTTCTAAAAATTTAAGTGACTAAAACTTAATACAATTTAATCAAGGCAACCAAATTTGAAATAAACAAATTAACATGCAAAGAAAAATAAATAGATATGGTAAGAGAAAGCAAAACACAAGATTTTTACGTGGTTCGGTCAACCGCGTCTACATCCACGCCTCCAAGCTCACTAGACTTGAAGATTTCACTAAATGAACCTCCAAGACTTCAACAACTCCTATAATTGACTTCTAAGGTGTCAATAAATCTTCACAACAAGAGATTATCCTCAATCTCTTAACCCAAGTGTATCCCAACACTTACAACCTCTTAATTTGATTTTTCAAAAAGAATTACAAATAAATCTCTCTCATACAATATGTTTGATTACAAATGAAATTCTAATGTGTGAGTAAATGAGATGAATACAAGAATTTAAAGCTCAATGAAAGTTGTATGCTGAATAGTTTGCTTAATGATAATAGTTGGAATCGCTATTGCTTGTGTTTAAATAAGTTTTTTTATAGTTTGAGCTAAAAACTAGCCGTTACAGACAATTTGCTTGAAGTCAAATCGTCATTAACTCGAAGTCGAATTGTCGTTTTGATTTGAGCAAGTTACCGTTGGATAAATTTTTAAATTGTCATATCACCGTTATTGAAATGTCGGATCATCGTTATCGTCTAGTGACTTGTAAAGAAAATGTCGGCTTACCATTTTCATGAAGTTGGTTTGCCATGTTAGCCTATATAATTATAAAATGTTGATTTTGATGATAACAAATCACATGTTTTGGAAAAATAAAGAATTACACATTATGCTTTTAAAATAACAAAATAATTTTATGAAATTAGTCATTTTTCAAGATGTGGACTAAAATGAAAAAGATTGATTTTAATAAGTATTGTTTTGAATTCTGAAGACCTATATTTGAAACATTTTAGGTCATATTATAATTTCTATAAATTTGGGCTTTATCATAATTTCAATAAGTTTGGGAATGACAAGTACTATCTAGAAATTCTGAAAATAGACCTTTTCGTAAAGTTTTATGATGTTTTGAGTTATATTGCAGTTATAGAAAATTTTGAGGTAAAACTATAATTTTAAAAAATAGTTCATTGTAGCCGTCACTATAGCAAAGCGGCTAACCGGATCTTACAAAGCGGCAAACCCGTTATGGACAGAAACTCTCTGGAATAAAAGCAACTAACCGAATTCAGAAAGCGACAAATTGGATGTGCAAAAAAAATCAAATTTTTTAACATAACGGTAACATAAAGCAGCTAACCAGATTCACAAAAGCGGCAAGCCAGTTATCACCAAAAATTCAGTAACAGCTAGTTTTCTTCTTCAACTATAAATTGGCTTAAATCAAACTCATTTAAGATGAGGCAACCATTAATATTTTGAGCATTTCTCTGCAAATCTAAAATCATAAATTTTGTGTATTCATGTCATATATTCACACATATTGGGGCTTCATTTGTATTCAAACACATTGTGTAAGAGAAATTTTTGTAATCCTTTTTGTAAAATCAAATTGAGATGTTGTAAGTGTTGAGATACACTTGGGTTAAGAGATTGAGGATAATCTCTTGTTGTAAAGGTTCATTACCACATTGGAAGTCAATTGTAAGCATTTGAAGTCTTAGAAAGCTTGGATAGTGAAATCATCAAGTTTGGTGTGCTTGGAGGTGTGGACGTAAGTAGGGATTACCGAACCACGTAAGAATTATTGTATTTGCTCTATCTTCCCTTACTCTTTTATTAGTGAGCTTTATTGAATTTATTTATTTTTATTTGATTAAGGCAATAGATTAAATTATTGTGCAATTTGTTTAGATTAAGTTTTAAAAACTCAATTCACCCCCCCTCTTGGGTTGCCTAGTTAGTATTTCATGTCGTTAGTGTCCAGAGGCTAATCCTCAATTCTATTTCATGTCGGTTCGCTGTTATCAAGATGTCAGATCGTAGACAGTGTCCAGAATTTAATCTTATTTTGTTCGATGTCAGTAGTCGTTATCAAGACGTCGCTTAGTCATTTGCTACGGTGACTACTACAGTAAACTATTTTCTAAAATTATAGTTTTATCTCAAAGCATTATAAAATTATATTATAGCCCAAATCTTTATGAAACTTGTCAAATAAGTCTATTTTCAGAATTTTTAAGCAATACTTGTTAATATCATAGTTTTCAAAACTTTTCAATTTAATCATGAGCTTAAAAAACAACTAATTTCATAAAATCATTTTCCATTTAAGTATAAAATCTTTACTATATCAAAATAAAATTTATTTCAAATGTATGAAAAATAATTTAAACTTTTAAAACTTAATTATTTTTAATCTTATTTATTATCATTAAAATTATTATTATGGATATATTCATGTTAACAATTTATAAATTAATAAAAAATCTCCAACATACAATAAAATTATAAGTCTTAAAGTCTCATAAAAGAAAAACACACACACGCACACAGCTTCTGCACATCCTTTATTCCAATTATCTTTTTTTCCCATTTAAATGTCTATTGTCTTAATTTTCCCAAAAAAATAAAAATGTAGCATTAAAATAAATTATCTATCCACGAATTCTGGTCCAAACGACATTTGCATGGATGAACATGTTGCATGCAACCTACACTTGCAGGTCAATTTCTCGCTTTTTCAATCGATTTACCTGTTACGCATATGCACCGAATTTAGGTCATGTTCGATTGTAGGAAAAGAGAAGAGAGGAGAAAAAAAGAGTTGAGGAGAAAGAAAAAGAGAAGAAAATAATGGAGAGTTTAATTTTTTTTTATTAAATTTAAGATAAAATTAAAAAAAAAATTAATTTTATAATTTTTTATCTGGACAAACATGTGTTAAAGTTTTGGTGACTGGCTGATGACCTGTATGTCAGGTTACCACCTCCCTTCAACGTGTATCAATATTAGCCCTGGAATAATATTTGACGGTCAATTTGGTAAAAGACAAATTATAGGGGTATGGAATCACCGTCGCAACTCGCAACGTAGCCCTCCCCTATTTTTATTTTTCTAATGAGATATTCAACTATGGCGAGCGTAGGAAATAGCAAACCTCTGTGATGTCAAAGCACGACTCCTTTTAACCAGAACGAGAACTGTAGACACAAACTCGAAACCGAGTCTCAAACTGTCTGGTCACAACAACAACACCCTTCATCCAGATCCCAATCTATGTATAATCTAATCTATTAACAGCAAACACCATCATCATTCATCAATGTCTGCACTTTCATTCTCACCACATCTTCACATTAACATAAACAGAAACCCCAAACTCACTCCAAAACGAAGAGCTAAACCCAACAAGATCAGAGTTTCACTGCAAACAACTTTTCCACAAGCCACCTTTTCAGACCCTTTTGTGCTCCAGTTAGCAGAGTCCCTTGAAGACTCTCTCCCCTCATCATCATCATCTTCACCGCAGCCTTTGCCTCTCCAGAAACTTCGAGACTCTTCCTCACAAACCCTCCTGTCAACCCCTTGGCCTTCTCGCAAAGATGAACCTTTTCGCTTCACTGACACTTCATTCATCAAAAGCTCCCAAATTCAACCCATTACTCGTCCTTCTTCTTCATTGGATGTTTCAACCGATGCCCAGTTCCCTAGTCTTGTTCTTATTGACGGGTTTATCCAAAATTCTGCTTTGAATTTGTCAAATTTACCTGACGGGGTCTATGTTGGCAGCTTATTAGGTGTATCTGATGGGATTATGAAGAGGGTTAGTGATTTTATAAGTGAATTTCAATGTGGTGATTTGTTTTGGTCAATTAATGGGATGGGGGCTCCTGATTTAGGGGTTATTTATGTTCCGGCAGGCTGTAAGGTAGAGAATCCCATTTATTTGAAGTACTTATCAGTTGAAGGTGGAAATGTGGATTCGAAAAAGTTACCCATATCGAATCCTAGGGTGGTTGTGTTGGTGGAGGAGGGAGGAGAGGTCGGCATAATTGAAGAGTTCGTTGGCAAAGAGGGTAATGACTGTTATTGGACTAATTCAGTTTTGGAGGTGGTGATTGGAAAAGGGGGAAAGCTTAGGCATTCTTATTTGCAGAATCAGTCTTTGAATGCCGCTCATATCAAGTGGACTGCTGTGAGGCAGGTAAATTCTTGTTCCTAATGCTGTCCTTTTAGTTTGTAGAAGGCTTTTAAAAGTGAGTTTATTGTGCTTCCTCATGGTTGAAACTTTGGTGAATTTCGTTATGTTTAATTGAGCAATGAACATGAAACAGATAATTTTGTGATTAATGTCTGTCTAATACCTGCTTTATAAAGTTTAATGGTAACTGTATGGGTGCTAGTAGGTTCAACTGGTAAAGTCTCTTGTAGCATTATTGCTCGGTAGGAGGGGATCGGGTTAGAACACTATTCACATTGGTGAGGAAGGGATTTGGCTACCATCATGCTACTAATATAATAAAAAAAGAGTTTAATGGTTACCATATGTTGACTTTGAGAGGATTCAATGTTCGGCTTTACCTAGCGCTACAGCATTCGTCCATGAGCATCTATTACTTGCTTTGCTCCATTCATTTAAACTAGATATAAGATGAAATCAAAGCTGTTTTTTTTTTTTTTTACCCTCTACTGACAGCAATTTTACCTGTTCGATGTTTTTACGCCTAGCACCATTTCTAATCTTGCAATCAGGTTTTGCTTTTCTACCATATATCTTCTCTTCTATAAACCTTTAAATTTCTTGGTACCACTTTGTCTGGTGTTTATGGGTTTTCATACCTTGTAAAGACTTTAGATGACAATTTCTTTGCCTAAGTGACTTAATAATAACAGATTTTATAGAATTGTTGGTTTAGAATGAGAAATTGGGTTTTCTTTACTACTGCAAAATCATTTGTGACTATGTTGCCATCCTAAATATCAACCAAACCGATTGAGCGGTAGCAAGTTGTTTCTTCTTTGCTCAACTTTATTGTGGATTCTACTGCACAATCTGTGTACATGTAGTTTCAGTTTTGTAGCTTGGAAAAGTTGCTGATTCTTTTAGTAATGATCAGTGGTGGTGTGTTTAGTCAATAATAGCAATTTTGTGACGTGACTGCATACCTGTTGTACATCCACCATTGCTATCATTGAGTCATTATCCTTCACTTTTGATTTTTTAATTAAATGTACAAACCAGACTGATTGTTGTTTGAGTTTTCTAGTCATCTGCTCAAGTACACTGTAGCAGTTCTATATAGACTCTTAAGTTGTTTCTTTGTCTTGTAGCGGTTAGGTCATTGGTTCATCCAATTAAGAGAGTTGACCGCTCTGTAAGTTAAGGATTTTAGAGAAAAGATTTCCAAGATGTCCATTTTAGATCAAAACTTTATACGCATCTATTTATGTTAAGTAATGAATAACCTGTAGAAGATTGGATTTTTATGAGGTAATCGTCGCACTATAATGGAGATTTTTTTAGAGAAAAGAACTAAATGGATATACATGGGGAGAGAGAGTAGTATCATAGTCTATTCTCTATCCAAAGAAAATTTGAAGGACAATAGCCTTACATAATGTGTTTGTATTTCGGTTTACCTTCCTGCTAGATGTTTAATATCCTTTGCTGAGGGGCAGTCTTCTTGGATGTTACTTATCCAATTTCTTTTTTCCTTTTCTTTTTCCTTCCTTTTGCTGCATGAGTTATGGTTTAGAAGTTGTTGATATCTAATAAATCAGAACTTAATAACTGATTTAAAATACTGATAAATTTTTTCTCTTCTAATTGTTGGAACTATTGTTTGGATCCTTACCTACCCACTTAAGCTTTGAGGTCAAATAGTATCTTGACATGGTGTCAAAGCTAGTGTTTATCATGATCTCTTGTATTTAAACAACCCACCCCCAAAAACACAGCCAAAAAATAAATAAATGATTGAATTTGTCTCTATTTCTGTCTTCTATCTCTTTTGGGTTTGGTTTCTGTCTTCTGTCTTTCTTGGGCTTGGCCCAGTGACAAGCTGGTTGGGTTTCCATGTTGCGAGCTTGTCAGTGTTAGAGGTTAATAAAATTGTTCAAGCCTTCACCTGCCAGCTTAAGCTTTCGAATCAAGCAGAAATTTAACACTAAAATTTGGAGTTTTTTCTTATTTGCATGTCGTAGAAACATATTCCTAGTTTCTATATCTGCTTGGTTTTTGTTAATGGTAGTGTTTTAATGAGAACAAAAATTTGTGGTATGTCATTTATTTTGCCTGGTCAAGAATGATAACTTTCCGTCTCTGTGTAGAAATGTTTTGAAGTTTTCCAGGGTAACTTTTGGAGTCTCAAATGTTTTCTTATTTAAGTTTTTCAGGAAATATTATTGAGTAATTTAGAACTCTGGTTTTATTACTTGAAATTCACAATTTTATTTGAGATGGATATTAGATGTGACTGGAAAAAAATGTTCTTGTTCTTCAAAACCCACCTTTTGATATTATTTAAAAAAAAAACCACACATACAGTGATGGTTTGCACTTATACTTGTATACGTGCGTTTACATAATTGTGACAGGTAGCCTTTTGCTTAAATCTTACCCATCGTATTAATAAATTTATGTTGAGGAGGGGCTTTAAAATTAGGTCAAGGGTTATCCTGAGAGTAGAAAAGCATTGACAGACATGGTTTAAGCATTTGAATCTTATTGTTTTGCAGGTTTAGACCCCGCATCAAGGGGAATCATTGATGCGTACTTTTTCTTTTGTGAAATTGTAAAAACGTAGGCAACTTTGTTTAATTGATTCTAAGAATCAATTTTATAAACTGATAACTTTCTCAACAGAGTAGTTGCATTTTTTGAATTAGTGGAGTAATTTGCTATTGATACTTTAATTGGAGTTTCATTGACTCCATTTTGTTGATCAAGGCTGATTTTTATAGGTCGTTAATGAACGGTGAAATTTTCACCTTGTCATAGAGATCTAGGAGAACCACACAGCGTCCAGCGCTTAATTTTTCTAGATTAATTCTTCAAACCTTATTGTGCACTATCTATGTACTGTGAATTGATTGAGCAAGCAAATTATTCATCAATCTGTTTTTCTTTGCAGGAAACAGCTAGTGGTTATGAGCTTGTAGAGGTAAGTACTGGTGGAAAATTGAGCAGGCACAATGTCCATGTTCAACAATTAGGCCCTGATACAGAGACAGAGTTATCTTCATTTCATTTGTTGGTCTCTGATCAAACACAAGATCTTCATAGTAGGCTAGTGTTGGACCATCCACGAGGCTATTGTCGACAGCTTCACAAGTGTATTGTGGCTCATTCTCTAGGACAAGCTGTTTTTGATGGGAACGTAAAGGTTAACAGGTAACTGTGTCACATCCAATCATAGTACCTGGTAGCATTATTTGCATTACATGCCATTATATGTCCCCGTTCAAAATCATCAGGTATACAAATCACATTGTTCCATTATCAGAGTCCCTTTTTTTCTACGCAATAGTTCTAGACTACTAGTTTCTCCAACGATACAACATGTTGAAAATTGACGCTAAGTTAAATAGCTAGCGAAGCTGTAGAGGTGAAAAAAAAATGTGTTGAATAGGCATGCATCTGGACTCTGAATTGATATATCTTTTGTGCATGCAGATATGCACAGCAAACAGATGCTGGACAACTAACAAGAAGTCTCCTCCTTGAACCCCGTGCAACTGTAAATGTCAAACCCAATCTTCAAATTATTGCCGACGATGTGAAGTGCTCACACGGAGCTGCAATAAGTGATCTAGAAGAAAGCCAACTCTTTTACTTTCAGGCGCGGGGCATCGACTTAGAGACAGCAAGGAAAGCTCTTGTTTTTTCATTTGGAGCTGAGGTGATCGAACGGTTTCCGTACCCTGCTATTCAAAACCAAGTCGTGAGTCATGTCAAAAATTTGATGGGAACTACTGATGTTAGTTTCTCGTAGTCAGGGTTTGTAGATGGTGTTGTGCATATTCTGTTTTTGTTGTGCCCTACACATTATATTATACGATCAATTTTTATTTTTTTTAATATCAGAATAATAATATTATTGTTTAGAAAGAAACGAGTTGTTCTTTTCTGAATACAAACAATGTGGCATCTATGCTTCTGATTCTGTTCGTTTTAAGGTGTGTCTATGTTGAAAGAGAAAAGCGTTTGGTTGATTTGAAATCTAGGACCTTCAGATGCAGACATGGGATGCAGGGATCCAAGTATCCAACAATCAAAAACAGGGAAACGAGAATGGCTTTAAGAGAATGTCAGTGGGGTGCGTTGATAGCTAGGTTAATATCCCACATCGTTAAAAAACAAAATTTATATCATTATAAAAGGCCATTAAAATATTTCACAGTCGTGTTCGTTAAAAGGAGAGATGGTTGGCATCTCCCCTGACAGGGACGGGAACTGTCTTCGGACATTTCTTGTTACCCACACATGCGGTTAAGGCTACCCACCTTCAAGGTGGATCTTACACCAAATTTTTTTTTTTAAATATTAATCATTCCAACTTTTCTTTTGGAAAAAAAAAAAATCATTATTCATTTTCTAACCCAACGTTACGTAATTCTAATACAACATTACATAATGTTTTGATTTATTCACCTTCAAGATAGATCTCATAACCCAATTTTCTTTTAAAAGAAAAAGAGTTTAAAAAAAAAGCTTATTTACCTTGCTTGAGAATGAGAAAATGTAATGTTTTGACCTACCCACCTTTAAGGTGAATCTCATAATCTAATTTTCTTTTTGAAACAAAGAGTTAAAAAAAAAACTCATTTATATTTTTTTTTTGGAAAAAAAAAACTCGTTCACCTTACTTGAGAATGGGTAGAAAATATGTTTTGATTTATTCACCTAATTTTCTTTTTGAAACAAAGAGTTAAAAAAAACTCATTTAGATTTTTTTTGGAGGGGGGGGGGGACTCATTCACCTTACTTGAGAATGGGTAGAAAATATGTTTTGATTTATTCACCTTCAAGATGGATCTCATAACCCAATTTTCTTTTAAAAAAAGAGTTAAAAAAAAAGAAGAAGAAGAAACTCATTTACCTTGCTTCAGAATGAGAAAATGTAATGTTTTCACCTACCACCTTTACGATGAATCTGATAATCCAATTTTCTTTTTGAAACAAAGAGTTAAAAAAACCTCATTTATAGAATTAGAAGAAAATTAATTCTAATTACATCACATTTCTTAATGTTTTGATCTTTAAGGTGGATAGCCCAATTTTTTCTGAAAAAAAAGAAAAGAAAAAAAGAGAAAAAAAACTCATTCACCTTGCTTTAGAATGAGTAGATAACTAACTTATTCTAAAGCAACATCACTTAATGTTTTGATTTTGAATAAGGATGGTAAAATACAAGTCCGGATTCATATATGGCAATGTTCAAATTTGATTTAGACATATTCTTTAGATACTTGGTCAGATTTTTTATTTAAATTTAACAAGTCCGAATTTTATATTTTATAATATTATATCTATATCAATTTATTTTATATTTTTATATTTTTTAAATTCTATTTTAATGAAATTGAGAATGAAAATATAAAATTTAGATATTTAAAATTTGAAATATATGTAATAGGTGGATTAAATAAATGATAATTATTTAAAATAATATTTATCTCATAATTTTTTAAATAAAATCTAAGTTCAGGCCGCACTCTGAACCTTTAAGTGATGCCAAAACTGACCAGGCCTCATCCCAAGCCGCTCCGGGCCGGGTGGGTATCTTCGACGTCCTGGGGACCGGGTCACCAAAAATATCCAAAACCATTTCTTCTTACTAGTGTGATGTTTGTGCGCGCGTATATCCAAAAGACGAATAGATATTTCTCAACTTCCCTCGCTCTAATGGCTGCATCTCTCTCTACAGCTCTGGATGTCCATTTGAGCATACCAAAATCAGACACAAAGAGACCCGTTTTCTTGACCAAACCTACTCGAAGAAGCCACCCAATCAAAATTAACATATCTTGCAACTCAAAGTCTTCTGAGAACGTGGCAGCAGAATCTCCAAACCCCGAAACCAAAACCCTATCTTTATCCGAGCAGCTCAAGCCTCTTTCTTCAACGACACTCTCACCAACCAAGAATGACCGAACCCCTCTGTTATCCAAGCCAAAGTCAACGTGGGTCAACCCCACCAAGCCCAGAAGGTCTGTGCTTTCACTGCAAAGACAAAAGCGCTCGACATACTCCTACAATCCTCGGGTCAGAGACCTTAAACTCTTTGCAAGAAAGCTCAATGACTGTGACAACACTGAAGAAGCTTTCTTACGTGCTATAACTGAAATCCCACATCAACCCACCAGAGAAAATGCGCTTTTAATACTCAACAGCTTGAGGTTTTGGCAGAAGAGCTATTTTTTCTTCAATTGGATCAAGTCCCAGAACTTGTTTCCCATGGAAACTATATTCTATAATGTTACTATGAAGTCTTTGAGGTTTGGGAGACAGTTTCAACTCATTGAGCAGCTTGCTAATGAAATGGTAAGCAATGAAATTGAGCTTGATAACATTACTTATTCTACTATTATCACTTGTGCTAAGAGGTGCAATCTTTTTGATGAGGCTATAGAATGGTTTGAGAGAATGTACAAGACGGGTTTAATGCCTGATGAAGTTACATATTCTGCTATTTTAGATGTTTATGCTAAATCTGGTAAAGTTGAGGAAGTGTTGAGTTTGTATGAGCGAGGGGTGGCTAGTGGCTGGAAACCTGACCCCATTGCATTTTCTGTGTTGGGGAAGATGTTTGGTGAAGCCGGGGATTATGATGGAATTAGGTATGTTTTGCAAGAGATGAAATCCTTAGGGGTACAGCCTAATCTGGTTGTATACAATACTTTATTAGAGGCAATGGGCAAGGCGGGGAAGCCTGGCTTGGCTAGGAGCTTATTTGATGAAATGGTGGAATCAGGTTTAACTCCAGATGAGAAAACATTAACTGCCCTTATCAAGATTTATGGCAAAGCTAGGTGGGCTAAAGATGGTTTAGAATTATGGGAGCGAATGAGGGAAAATAAGTGGCCGATGGATTTCATTTTGTATAATACATTGTTGAATATGTGCGCAGATATTGGATTAGTGGAGGAGGCAGAGAGGCTTTTTGAGGACATGAAGCTATCTGAGTATTGTAAGCCAGATAGTTATAGCTATACAGCAATGTTGAATATATATGGGAGTGGAGGGAACGTTGATAAGGCAATCGAATTGTTTGAAGAAATGTCCGAACTGGGAGTTACTGTCAATGTTATGGGTTGTACTTGTTTGATTCAGTGCTTGGGTAAGGCTAGGAGGATTGATGATTTGGTTAGAGTGTTTGGTGTCTCGCTTGATAGAGGAGTTAAACCGGACGATAGACTTTGTGGGTGTTTGCTATCTGTAGTGTCTCTTTGTGAGAAGAGTGAAGATGTTGATAAGGTTATTACATGTCTGCAGCAAGCTAATCCAAAGTTGGTTGCCTTTCTGAAATTAATTGAAGATAATAGTACTGGCTTTCAGAACATTAAAGAGGAGTTTAGGAATGTTATCAAGGACACTGAAGTTGATGCTAGAAGACCCTTCTGTAATTGCTTGATTGATATTTGTCGAAATAGAAATCTCAATGAGAGAGCACACGAGCTGCTTTATTTGGGAACCTTATATGGCTTGTACCCGGGTTTACATAACAAAACTCTGGATGAATGGAGTCTTGACGTCAGGTCACTATCTGTCGGTGCAGCTCAGACAGCCCTTGAAGAGTGGATGTGGACTTTGGCCAAAATTGTTCGGCGTGAAGAAGTGTTGCCACAGTTATTTTTGGCTGAAACAGGCACTGGAACTCACAAATTCTCGCAAGGTTTGGCGACAGCCTTTGCTTCACACGTAAACAAACTTGCTGCACCATTTAGGCAAAGTGAAGGGAAAGCTGGTTGTTTTGTGGCAACCAGAGAAGATTTAGTTTCATGGGTGCAATCAAGACCCTCATCTATTACAGCCTAAAATAGGAAGCTAATTCTTCACCAGTGCCTAAATGTTTATACCTGCAAGTTTAATTTGTTATATTAGCTTTAGGGAATAGCAAGAAATATTGAAGTTTCCATTATTCCTTTTGAAAATGCTTTTGGGTAATTGAGATTTATCATAGTTGTTTTGGCAGTCAATGGTTATTTGGATGTTGCTTTGTTACAATTTATTGTCAAGAATCAATTATGAATTTTGTAATGCGGAGATCAATTTTTCATTATAGTAACGAGATTTGTAAATGGTTGAAAGCGGAAATGATTTCTATGCAAGGATCTCAAAATGAAATTCACTTCAACTTTGTAAACCGCATAGGTGGAAAATCCACCTTCAAAATTACAAAGATTCTCACCATTTGACAAGGAAATGGTCAAGTTCAGTAAGTATGACTCTGTACCCCCACCAAACTAAAAATGCTAGTTTTTTCTTTTTCTTTTTTTTTCCTCACCCCACCCCCCCCCCCCCTTTTTTCACCTGACTTAAATAACAATTAAAAAACAGAAGGCTCCTAAAAATCTAAAGAGCCTCTATCTATGGAAATTCTAAAAGTCTAAAAGAAAAAGGTTTAAATAAAAGAAATAGAAAACTGTTTTTATATCCTATGTGTCCTAATGAGCATTTCCCAGGTACCCTTCCCACTTTCTTTAATCCTGAATAGAAGTTTCAGGCCTCTCTACTCAACTCTTTGATTACTACCTAACACTAGTTCAGCCTGTGTCTTTTGGATTCCCCGCTATTCACTGTACGACACTTATCGAACCCACCAAAAATAGATCAAGTTCAAAATTCCTAAACAATTTGCAGAAACTGACTTGAGAGTTGCAACTCTTGTTCACTTGCTAAAGGTACTTTCCTGACGACTTCCAAATTCTTCCTTCAAGAGATATCACCATAACAGTGACATCATCATGGTATTTTCTGCGATCTCCTTGAGGGATGTCAAGTAATTCATGAAGATCCATCCCTGCAGACAACCAATTCAGAATTATAATCGGCAAACTATATGAATAACTAAAATCAAGTGAAAAGCTGAGTAACTATGGTAATCATTTAAAAACTTGTGGTACTGATCTTGTTAGTGATACTACGGCATAACTCATGAAGGTACACATGCTAATGTGAAAGAAAATTTAACAACAAAATTATGACAGTGCATGAAGATTAGAAAGAACTGACAGAGCTCATTGTTATTTACTCAGAAAAGTGCATTACCTTTCACGAGTTAATTATTAAGTAAATAAATAAAATTGCAGAGAAGAAAAAATATTTTACCAGCTCTCTTTGCTGCGTGGAGAAGCAGCTCCTCTATTAGGTGCTGTGCAGGGTCACCGTCTGGAAATTTCTCCATGAAACTCTCCACAAGAGAAACTACTTCCTGATTGGTCAGATACTGATATAAGCCATCAGATGAGAGGACCAAAAATTGATCTCTTGGGCAGAGCCTAAGGTGACAAAGAGAAGGTGTGCAGGATATGTATGGAGCTGTACCAATGTACTCATTTCGAAACATTTCCAATAATGCATCATTCAACTTGGGCTGCACCAAGATGCCATCATATTATTATCAGAGTTCAAAGCACATTACGTCCAAAAAGAATGACATGTACAAGACTTAATCAAGCGAAACAAACACAGGCATAAAGCTTATGGTGGGCTTGTTAAAGAGCAAGTAGTCACTAGTCACATCTGACCCTAACAAATGCAAAATGAATTGTAATGCAATTGAGTCGTTTACATGATACATCAGGTACACAAAACAAACAATAAATGAGCAAAGCAAAAGCTTGCCTTGTACGACTTGTTAAAGACCGACTAATTAAGAACCAAAGATGTAAACAAGCTTACTGAAGAACAATGAAACCATCAAAAAAGAAAAGAAACACTGAAGTATATATCTTGAAAGAATTTTTAGTTAGGAAAAAGCATGTAGAAGGTTACATTTGTATGTCTAAGCAGAACTTAATCTTTATTAATATTATTTTGGTGTCATTTTATAAGAAAAATAAAGGATTATTTCCCTTGTTACAATGAAGATGAGTATACAATGCTTTACTAGAACACCGCACAAAAGCATTTAATAAAAAATAAATAATAATAATAGTCTTATGTCACCAGTACACACACCACCAGTCAGTTGTACTTTTCATTAACCACAATTGCCATTTATTATAAATCTTTAAGGCAGAGTTGCAACAAAGCACATTTAACAAACCTTTTTAAGAAATCCTGCTCCAAATGCTCTTGTAACCTTAAGACGTCCTTTCACTCTATCATTGACAATGCATTGGCTGTCATCAGGGTGTTCATTCTTGATTCTTATGATTTCCTGCACAATTTGAAAGAAAAGTTCTTAGTAAATGGGCATCACCACCCATCAACAACATCATCCTACAGTGAGTTAAAGGTGCCAATCATCATAATTAAGGGGGAGAAAAAGAAAAAGATAAAAACGCCACCAAACAGAATCGACTATTTAGCATTAACTACACAGAAAATATACATGCAGGTGCAACTATGCATTAGTTGTCAAACAATATATTTGCGGCTTGGTCTGAAGGCATCAATTATGCATATGGTTGTCAAAGAATATATTTGTGGCTTGATCTGACGGCATCATTATGTTAAGTCAAAACATACAATGAACTTCAGCTGCCACCAGAAGGAGAGCATATCTATCCTGAGATCAGCAGAAAGTAGAGTCTGACTCAATAATGAAAATAATGCCAGGAAAACTATTCTCTATTCTGTGTCTCATTTTTTTTTTTTACCCTTTTTTTTTATTTTTTTTTTATTTTTTTATTTTTTTTTGAGGTGCTGAATCTCACCTAATCACAAACATACATGTCAACATAGACTTATCATAGCAAAATCATTTCACTGGGTACTTTGATCAACATCTGACTGAAATATGACAGTATATTTTATACATTGAACTTACTGAACTGACTGGCACATCATCTGAAATCAGAGCATGTATTAAATTAAAAAATACCCCACAATGTAAGAATGTCAGTATGAAAAAATAGTATGATATGACCATAGCTATGGGTAAGTATGGGCGCAGCCCTTATTGTAGCTTCACCTGATTGCAGTAATAACCAGAGAGAAGTGCAACATATCTTTGGCATTGCCTCAGGAATCAATCAGTCAAAAGTAAATATCCTCATTCGTTAATTAAATCCTAATTATGCCCCAAGAGTGTGGTCGGGTTGGTAACAACATAAAGCTTGTAGCCACTGACCACCGGGGTTTGATCCTTAGGGGTAGCAAGGGGGAAAAATAAAAAACCTATTTGGGCTTTGCCCACCCCCCTTACTTAAAAAAGATTAAATGCTAATTATAAAATCAGTCATTGTATTTTGGACAATTAAATTTGCTCTGCCAAATACCATCAATGTTTTAGACTGGTGTACATAAGTGATGAAAGATAGCAAATGCAGGTCAAATAGACAAATAGTCATTCACTTTAAAATTTCTAAAAACCTAACATTTGCTCAGCACTGAATTCCAAGCATAAGAGGAATCAACATCTCCAAGCAGCTGATTGGACAGGCCAATAAACCAGTAGGTATCTGAGGACAATATTCCAAATAAACCAGTACCTAACAGTTATGAAGTGGTCCAACTTTTTCACAGAAAATGTATTGAAGGCATACAAGTTTTTCATGGCTGGAGATTCTTAAAAATTCTTTCTAAGCTAATTTTGTATTATATATATCTTGGAGCTATTAATCAAAGAATAAAATTTATAAAGACGAAGAAGAAGAGCAACTTAATCGCGAAGGATTAGGTATAGAAAATTCTTGAAATCAGTATTTTCCCAACAATTTTGAGATTCAACAGTTTCGAGGCAAGAAAAAAAAGGTTTGTATGCATGCAAACCACAAGGTCAGACACATTTAGCTTCTAAAGCAGCTTCCCCCCACCCCCCAAAAAAGAAAAACTTTGGCCAGTCAACTTCTACCAATATACAGTGCAACCACTTTGTTACTAATCTAACCACCCAAACTGATAAGTTACTATACTGTAATAAAGCCAATGAGAAATGAGGATTTCAATATATGCACTGCAGAATAAGGAAATGAATTAGCACTAACGTACTCAATACTTACTTCTTCAATGCTAGTGCTGTGATCAGTCGAAAGCTGCACTGCAGTCAATTTCATTGCCTGAGCAGGAGCTTCATCAGCCGCTACCTTACCTCCCCTTTCACCCAATGTCACTGATGACTCCTCAACTATACCATCCATACCTGACCCAGTGTCCACTTGTCCCTTCATCCACCCACTACCTTGAACTGCCTCTGGCCGATATTGTGCCACAATTGCCCTACTATCACCTACATTCATCACATACACATCCTCATCCCTCATCAACACAACTAGCAAGCAGGAACCCATCAAAGCCAGCTCTGCATTTGTATCAAGCACCTTTTCTGTCATATCCAAGTAAGCGAGCTCAGTCAAATCTAAAGCCCGTGACAATGCCCTTAAAACCAATTCATGGTCAACCGGACCAACTCTTCGCTTCTTCCCACTCGGTACAATCCTCTCTTCTACTCTATTCTCCTCTACCTCAACCTTCTCTTTCTCCTCCAATCCAAATTTCCATGGAAACAATGACTTCCTCCCTTGACTAGACTCCTTATGTTTGGTTAACAACCCTTGTTTCAACTTTGACAATAACAGCCATCTCCTACTCACAGCTGACCCGGCTTTGTTGACACTGATGGCATCATCCACAGAAAATGCAAACCTCTCCGATCCAGAGAGATCAAGGCCATCTTCTCGATCATCCTCCGCCAAAAACTCCCATAACCTTCTTCTCCTAATCTCTGTTCCCTCCGATTCAAAAGTCACTCTTTTAGCTCTCTCTTTGTCTTCCAATTCATTTTCACTAATTAAGACAGATGGGTCATTTTTAATTTCAATTTCCTGAGTATTATCATTTTCATTAACACTAACAGTAACATTATTAACTGTTTCATCCGGCTCTTCAACATCCCAAAATAAACCTTTTAACTCATTATAAACAGCTCTATAAAGATTACCCATCAAAAATTCGGGCGCATCAGGGCCATTGAAGCCGTCATAAATGCCAACAAACAACCACCCGTGTTCTTCTGACACCACCACGTGCACGCGATCCTCACCGGCCTTACCCAGCGCCCACTGCACGTTATTATCATTTTCCCTCTCGTTTTTTGCCACGTCAGCATCGTCATCTTCCACGTTGTTGTTGTTGTTGTTGTCTTTCCGACTGACGAAATTCAGCACCGGTACCACCCACGGCCGTTTCTTATCGTGAAAGGCTTTCCGTATTCCTGACATCCCCAAAATGCCCCTCTTTTTCTTCCTTTTTACGTAAAGGCCACCGAGCGGAGCTGAGAAATGGACGCGGCCGCCGCCTGGTTCCGAGGCAGCGTTTTGGTCGAGTGGGCCTGACAATGCGCCTAGCGGGCCAGAAAGAAAGAAAGGCCCCCGCTCCGACGCGTCATAAGCACCGCCACGTGGCACCGGTTGGAGGGGTATGGCGCTAAACGACGACGTGCTCTCAAAGCCACTTACATTCACGATGCTGCTCTTGACACCGTAACCACCAGCACACGTAGGCTCAGTGGCATCGTCATAGATATTGTCGAGCTGAAGGACAGTCCTGGGAGTAGCGGTGTTGGCACTGACGGAAGCTCCAGAAATGGCCCTGAACCCGGTTTCCGGCTGCGGACCGCGCGGCCCGGGACCGGCCCGGCTCGGAGAGAACCGGAGCGACTGGGAAGGAGAGACAAAGCGATCGGAGGGAGTTGGAGAGAGGAAGCGGTTGGATGATCTGACGTAGCAGAAAGAGTGACCCAGAGTTTCATCCAACGGCTCAGCTGAGGCGAAGATCAGGTCCGGCTGTTGCTGGGTTTGGTCCGGTTGGGTCCGGTTCGTATGATTAACCGGTTTGAAGCAAGGGAAGAGGGAAGAGAGTCCACTTCCCATCACATTTGATATTTCACAGCTTCGTTTCAGCTTTGTTTTTTTTTTTTTTTATCTTTTTCTTTTCCTGCTTGGCAGCTGAGAAAATTTAACTTATAAGTTTCTGGCGAAGTAAGAAAAAAGAAAAAGAAAAAAGAAAAATTAAAAAGGTATCGAACAAAGAAAAGAGAGAGAGACTGGAGAGAGTATTTTATATTTGAACTTGGAGTAGACTTATTTATATTGACAAAGAGAGAGAGAGAGAGATTGTTTTTGTTGCTTTTGTTTTTGTAATTTTTTTATTTTTTTATTTTTTCCTCCAAATGCTATCTCTTTGTTTTCAGTTTGTGTGCAGTTGGTTGCTGGCTCTTGGTTGACGGTTACACCTGGCGTTTAGCGGCAGCGGAGGAGGTTTAATACGGAGGGTGGATGGTTGCCACGTCAGATGCCAGCTCAGAGTTCGTGGGTCCTCTTAAGACTTTTTGCAATTTGATTGCCATTTTTGGAATTTGCTCTTCAAAATGACAAGGAAGTCCTCTGTATGTGTGGGGGGTGGCTTTTGGGACTGTGAGGAATAATAGAGCAGTAGGGTCAAAGTGGGAAACAGTGGCTGAGAAAAGGGTTGTTTTTGAGGTATGCTTTTGTCTTTTTCCTTGCCCGGTCAATGAAAACTCCTTGTTTGGAAGCAAGAGCCTAATATCAGTTTGGCAATTATACCCTTGGATTTTTAGATTATAAAATTATATTTCCTCCTTAATTTTTTTTTTTTTGGCCCCTAATTGCATGTAATTTTTGTTAGTACATTATTCTAAACAAATATAAATGGGATAGAATCATAAAAATTAATAAGAATAAATATTGTGAATCATATGATAACACAAAATAATAGTTTTTTTTGTTTTTGAAAGAATGTGTAATAGAGTTTGTATAACACTGTATTATATATAAAATTCTATCTAATGCTGGATTTACAGAGTAGATATATATAAATTTGTGTTAGGAATTAATATAAATATGTAGCATTACTAGAAATTTATAGATTCTTATAATTTAAAACTGTTGTAAAAGTACAAAGATCAACACATATATCCAGTTTAAATATAGAACAAATGAATGCTGAAAATTCTTTCAATGGATCGCCCACTCGAAAAACATACGTTCAAATGTTTGTTTAAATAAGTGCTTAAAGATTAATTATTTTTTGGGTAAAAAAATAATTTCATTGAAGCTTGAAAGCTCGTTCAATGACTCAACCATCTGGAAAACATGCATTGAAACGTTTGTCCATTTCACTACTTAAATTTGATTTTAAAAAATAAATAAAACACGTAAACAATTATTAGAGTTAATAAAAAATATTCTCTTCATTTAAAAAACACTTACGGCGTGTTTGGTTTGAAAAATGAAAGGAAAAGAGAGTAGAGGAAAGGGGAAGAAATAAAGAGAATAAGAATGATTCCATATCACAAACAATAAAATTGAGATTAATCCTTATTTTCTCTCCCCTCTCCCTTTTCCACTCATCTCCTCTACTCCCATTTCTTTCAACCAAACAAGTATTAAGCTCATATTTGGTTGGAAGAAATGGTAAGAGAGGAAAGAATGTAAAGAAAAGAAAAGGAGAGAAAATGAGTGAAAAATAAGATCAATTTCATTTTCATTGTTTGGATGGACAAAGAATTCATTTTTCTTTTCTTATTTCTCTCACTCTCTCCCCTTTCCATTCATTTCCTCTCCTCCTATTTCTTTCAACCAAACAAACACCATGTGTACAAAGATGTCAATCCTATCTAGTATCAAACAATAATATAAATGAAGGTCAAAAGTAATTTTAAATGGTCAGCCACTTGGAAAACATGCATAGAAACGTTTGTCTACATACGTGCTTAAAATTTGATTCTATAAAAAGGAAAAATGAATCCAATCAAAGGCCGAAAGCTCCTTTAATCACTCAATTCTATCCATTTAAGAACTTAAATTTTATTTACTTAGAAAAATATATAAACAATTATTAGAGTCTATCCTATAAATAGAATTTTCTCATTTAAGCTGCATACACGGTACCGTGTATAGTTATAAGGGTTGAACAATAGGGATGAATAATAAAATGAGGCTATATTTAGATCTAAGGAGTGTTTTTGTTTATATAGTTTCTCATTTACTAAAGTCAATAATTATTCAAAAGATACCCAAATGAGTTACATTTAATTTACTTATATGTTGAACATTTAACAATCTTATTAGAGAACAATAGTTCATTTCAAGTTTTAGGATGCGTTTGGGATTGAGGTTGGATAGATATAGCTCAAAAGCTACATTGTTTATTAAACACTATCTAATGTAACTCGGAAGATATGTTGATTTTAGTTTTCACTTATATAATAAAAAATTTATTATATCTTTACTAATTTTGTTAAAGTTATAGTATCTCAATCCCAAACAAAATCTCAATAAAATATATACGAAACTAATGAAGTCAAACTTATATGGTTTAAGTATTTTATAAATAAATTTAGTTAGTTCTCGTCCTTCAAAGACTACAGGTGTAATAAGAGCATCCGTCAACAAAAGGATTATGTATAAATTAAATATTTAGGAAACATGCATGTAAACATTTGACAAAATAAGTAGTTATTATTAAAGTTTGATTATGTTGAAGATAAAAGAATTAACACGATAGTATGAATTCTAAAAAGGTTTTAAAATACCAAAAGTAATGGTTCAATAATGATAAGGATGACAAAAACCAGATTAGGTTTACATCTCGGGGGGTGTTCAAGCTCATATGGTTTTGTCTTTCTTGAATTATAAGTCAACAATCAATTTCAAACATACCCAAATAGAGTCATATTTTATTAAATAGTTTGTGTAAAATTATTTTAGGTGAAAGCGATAAGTTCATCTGAAGTTACAATAAGACAAGAGATTGATACTTGTCATCTTGAAGATTTATGCTGCTTTGATTTGAACTTAGACAAAAGACTAATGCAATTTATAGTCTAAGTAGTAGGTATTTGAGAACTATGCTTATTGAAAATAATTAATAATAATTTAATTGTTTGTAAAACAATATCTTTCCTTATTTTTGCTGGCTGTCAATTTAAATTTATCTAATCTATAAGATAGAAATTCTTTATTTTCCTGCTCATTTGTTACTTTCAGAAATTATATTGATCATCTACTCATTGTTTTCTCAAATTTCATTTTTTTTAAAAAAATTAATTGGTTCTTCTATTCACTCGAAGTTTATAAATTATATTAATTTTCTCACTTTTCCATTAATAGTGTTAGAGAATCTCAGCAAAATGATCATTTTGTTCTTCAAATTCAATTTGTATATTATGATATTATTCTCATTTATTAGTACACTGAATATAATACATGTGTTCTTTAAATTTATTTTATCGTAGTTAATAAAAACAAGCATAATCTCATTATAAAAAGAAATCTAGGTGATCGATTCATTGGATATTAAATTATTAGCAAATCAATCAGTTGCAGTCACATTGGTTTCGGATGTTGTAAGAGGAACCATTCTCACGTGTATGCAGAGAGTTTAATAATTCAATTAATGAGAAAAAAATGAGGGATTTATTCAAGATAAATAAATTTTTTTAAGGAAAAAAAAAGATACTAACCATAAGGTAGAGCAATTACATATGAATTATGAAATGTGCAATCAATTTAAGAAAATATTTTAACAAAAAAGATAACTTACATTAGTAATAACTTTTAATGAAACTTGTTAAAAAGCTAGCCTTATAATATGTTCTCAAATAAGAGGCTTATAATATGTTCTTAAATAAAAAACGAATGCTCTGAAAGATAAATATCACATAAGTTAGTATTGGATCTAAATGTTAGGATCCCCAACATTATTATTTTAATTAATATTTTAAATTTTTTTAATATTCTAATTATTTTAGATTTTAAATCTTAGGTATAAGGTAATAGTCTTAGTTGCCCAGGTCTTAGGGCCAACCCGGCGTCTAATTCATATCATAGTCTCATTAATAATAATAAGAAACAAAAGAGGTAAACGGGACAACGACAATTGTTTTTAGACTTGTTTGATGTTGCACAAAAATAATATGTATTATATTTATTTATTTTCTCCCGAACAGATGAGCTATACATTTTAAAATGTTAAGGAACTTTGATAGATTTTTTACCAACCCAAGAAGATTACTTAATAAATTTAGGAGAAACTTAATGGTCAATAAATCTCTCTTTGCTAATATTTTAATAAGAGGTCTCGCTAAGTTATATTTAATATAATTCACAATTAAGTAGAATTGGTCTAACTGATCTATCTGTTTGTAAGTTACAATAAATATAATTTAAGAAATCCTTTAATAAAATATTTCTAATAAATATGGGTATGATCTTGTTCATTTTCGTGTAGATTAAAAAGGCGATAGAAATTAATACTTTTTTTTAAAAAGAAATTAAACAAAAATGGTAAAAAAAAAAGAAAAGAAAAATAATAATGGAGTGGTACATATTTTAACAAAATATGGAATATGAAGATAAGTGGGTAGGAGTAAATTTTTTAGCAGGGGTAATTTTGTCATTTTAGAAGGCTTTTGGGGAAAGGGAAACATACATCTCCATCTTGGCCTTCAAAGATCCAGGTTGCCAGGTTGGGCTATACAGCACTTTGCCCCATCATACCGACATGAATCACAAGATAAGACATTCACCAAAATTGGACGGTCAGGATTCAAAGCTAGCAAAAGAGAGAATATTGTTTCCAATGTGCATCGCATGGACTGCATCTGATTAGTCAAAGGGCATGAATTCCTCTCCACTCTTTGTTTTGTCGTGATCCAAAAGCCCTCTACAAAATTATTTAATTTTTAATTTTTAAAATATTATGTACGTACGTATGTATATATATGTATATATATAAAATATGTATATTTATAATCGGATGGATAATTTTTAAATACGAATGGAACTAAAAAATAAACAATATACCGAATTTTTTAACCTTTTTAAAAATATGACTTTCGCACATAAATACGACTTTACGTATTTATATTCTTCTTTGTAATAAATTATTTAGTTTGTAAGAGAGAGTAGCTTTTCCCGCTAAGTCAAAAAAACGCACTTTTAATTATTAAAGTAGAAAAAATTGTTTAAAATATTTATTTAAAATGAAAAGGAGGAGAGAGAGGAATTTTGCATGTGAAGGCGGGAAATCTCACCCTGCAAGTCAAAGAGTTTGTTGGTTTTCAGAATTTTTTATTTTTATTTTTTATTTTATATCTTTGGAGCAAAGAGACAAAGAAACATATGAGGCCACAAAATACGTGTGAACACGCCCACATTCTTTATGTTTTTGTTCGTACAATAATTATTTTATCAAATTTATCTTTTTCCTTCTTTTATTTAATTTTATTAGACAGTAATCTAATCCACTATATATATATATATATATATATATATAAAGAGATAGAGAGTAAGCTTCTAATTATAGATCCCTGAAAATAAATTACACTATATTAGAGTCTGAATTTTTTTTTAATCTTTGAACTTATCCTTAATTTTAACATAATTAGATCAGTAATTAAATAATATATATATATATGTGTGTGTGTGTGTTGGGTGAGGGAGGGGGGTTGGGAGTTTTGTATCGTTTATTCATTTATTACCCCAACATAATAATTATGTTGTTATAAATTTTACAAATTATTTTTTACTCCACAAATATTTTTAATTGTCAAAATAGTTCTTATTTTTTACGAATATTCATTGCTGGTCTTTTGTTTTTAAAACTCTTTAGAATCATAATAGTTAATTAGTTAAGTCTTATCCTTATTAATACATTTTATACATATATTTTTATCAAACTCTAACCGATAACATAAACAAATGACCCTTTGAGCTTGAGGACCTACCTTTACGACAAGATTATGATCATCTAACTCTTCACTCTTAATAAAAAGAAAAAAAAATCTCGAGAACATCAAACTCTCACACAACCTATTTCTAAATAAAACGATTATTTATCAACTTTACTATTCCCGTCAGGCCAAGTTTTTCGTTTTCAACAACATGATTAAAGGTTATTACAAAATAAGAAAAAAAAAACAAGATAGATCCAAAATTTCTTGTTTAAACCCACTTTTATCTGCCATAAAATATCGATCGCACTCAAAGCTAGTTCCAATTTTTAAAATATTATTCACACTATTTGTTAAAATCTGCCACTGCTACATTTACCAAAAAAAAAAAATCAACTAGTTTTTCTAGTAAAATATTCTATCACTTTCCCAACTTCTTACATATATAGTTGTCCAAAAAATGTTTTTATAAATATTTGAAAACACTTCTAGATGCCATCTAATTTTCTTAGACTATGTGGTGAATACATAGAATATGCATATTTTATTATTTTCAGTTTTTGTCTTTATTATGATTTTCTGTCAGTTTAATTTAAGTAATCACTTGAAATTTTTTAAAAAAAAATTAAACGGCTAGATAAAGGCAAACATTAGCTTGTGAAAAGGTTCAATATTTTAGTCCATGATTTCAAGTCACAAAATAATATTTAATTTATTAGTCAATTTTGTTCCAACCTGTTTATAGAAAAATGAAAGAACACGCTTTAAGAAGAATCTTGAAGTAGATTGACTTGATAATTTAGACAGGAAATATACAAAATGTGAAACAGAGAAAGGCATTTGACATTTGCAAATAATGACCTCATAAACAATAATAACCTGAAAATTTCAAAACAATTAATCATGATTTGCATAAAAGTTAATCATGATTTGCCCGAATTATAAATACGACGGCAAAATTTTATCAACACAAAAAAAAAATTATTGCTAATAATGAAAATCTTGATGATGTTACTTGTAAATGTTGAAACGTAATCTCGCCCTTAATTACTTATTGGTTAATTAGTTGCCTAAAATCATTACTATCGACTTGACTTTCAAGTCTATAGCACAAATCATTAATCATGATAATAATGATTATCATGGGTGATTCGGTTAAAAATTCATTTTTCGTCCCAACTACTTGGTAGTTTTCTCTTTGATAAATGAAACTACGACCTCATTAGCCTGGCCCCAAAGTGATTTTGTCAAACAAGAGTTGCGTATGCTATCATATTAGTATTGCCATTTGTTCAAGGCCCAGGAAGGTCCAAATTGTAGTTCTTAACATTTATGAACGCCCAGTGGTCACAATATGCTACAAGGTAATTTTTAAAAATCTCCCCTGAAGTTTAGGTTTGTTATAAATAAATGGTAAGAATTTATTTATTTGTAAAAAATTCTCTATCATCAGTTAATTTTAATATTGACCGTTAGTTGACTGTACAAAGATAATATTACCCTTAACAATAATTTGTAAACGGAAATAACTAAAAAAAAAACTAAAATTGTTGGCTATTTTACCCTCTTTAAACTATTGATATTTTCTTAAAGTTCCTACAAGAAAGATAAAATTAAAAATTTGAAAAATCCTCTTTAAATTATTGATATTTCCTTAAAGTTCCTACAAAAAATATAAAATTAAAAACTTAAAAATGAAATAGTCATAATCTTTACCTATGATATTGTAAATCTTTGGAATTGATAAGGATAAAATTATCAAAAAATAGAGTTTGTACTTTTCGCGCCAACAATTTTAGTTTTTTTTTTCAGTTATGTCAGTGTACAAACTATTGTTAAGGGTAATATTATCTTTGCACAATCAATTAACGGTCAATGTTAAAATTAACTAACGTTAAGGGATTTTTTACAAATAAATAGATTCTCACCATCTACTTGCAACAAGTCCAAACCTCAGGGGAGGTTTTTTAAAAATTATCCTATGCTACAATATATGAAGTATTAAAAAGATAATGCTTAAAATTAGCATTAGCACAAACATACGGTCACCCAAGTTCGAATCCTCCTTCTTATCTCTTCATCCACGTACGTACTATAAGAAATAGATTGAATCCAAAATTAAGGATTTAAAGTTAAAAAAAAAAAAACAGTTTTTGTGTTTCTATCCATCAACCATTGAATTAAGTGAAACTAGTGGATGAAAAATCAAGTCCCACTGGCTTTTAACCAATGTACGTTTGAGAAAAACTTCGAAGTGGAAGAGACAACATGACGTGCGTGTCCATTAAGATTATGACAAATATACTTGGATTTGAAATTAACCAATCCCAAATGCGTCTCATGTAAGTTTTTCATTCATGTTTTGCCATTTGCAAGTATGCATATAGAATGCCATTCGAAAAGATTGTTGGTTCTCACAAAGTGGAAACGAACAAGCTAAGATAACGCAAGATCCGTCAACTTTTTGCTGCAATGACCCGCTGTTATTAATGGTGACTGCTGCAAAATGCAAATCTCTGATAGGCAGTTTCAAATCTCAGGTTCAAGTTCTAATTTACTCAATAATTCTGGTCATAATATTTTGTTTTCGTCTTACACAAACGTCTCCACTTCATTATATACACAAAACTAATTGGTTGCTTAAGGTCAGGACTGGTGTGCAGTTGTGTACATTTTTTTTCTTTTTTCTCTATCCATGAACTAAATACATTCAGTGATCGTAATGGGTGTCTTACAAGCTCAAATTTGACCTGCCCGAATGTCTCTATCCAGACGATCAGCATTAAGGGTCCCGGGAAGCTCTCTGAAATCATCATTGAAGATAGAATATGCACTGCATAGATTAAAAACAAAATGTAAGACACTCTAGGTAAATTCAGACTGATCTAAGTTGTTCAGCAAGGTTACACTACAAATTAAGAAAACACAATGGAAAACTAAATTAAAGAACAAACAAGATTCAAGGAAAAAACAATATGTTTCAATCACATTTCTTCCTTACAGATGTATGCCTTGCTAGAGTAGCTTGTCGATATAATATTTCCCCATAAATATTATCATAACAAAAATTTTATGTTCCATTTCAATTGAATCACAATTCATTAAATCAGGAGCAAGCATTATATGCTTATAATTTTTCTACCTCATGTCTCCAGGTTGACGCTGTCCCAGATTTAGGAAGATGATAGAGAATGCTGTCCCAAGTATCTGAATAAAAAGGAATAGAAAGATTCAAAATCATTTTCCTCAAATTGTGGTAAGTGTATGGAGAATTGTAGAGCAAAAATGAAGGTCATCCATGTTTTCAAATAACTTCTGGGATGTGCTTTGATTATTTTCCCCCTTTTCTAAGAGAAAAAGATCAAAACATGAGCTAAGGCCCTGAGGTTACTAGATGTCACTAGCATGAAGTAGGTGAGATAAAAAGGAATTAGCCACTACTACTAAAAGCATTATTTTTATTTTTCTTTCTATTTTCCTTCAAGAAACAAGACAAACTTGAATTAATAAAAAGATAAGCTGTTGGCAACAATTGATTTCAGCTTTGGTAGGAGAAATCAAATAAAGTTTAATTTCTTCAAGTCTTCTTGAGGGGAACCATTAAAAACATAGGTCCTTTTTGCCCTAAGTACAGCCAATAACAAAAGTTGGCTACTACTCCGATTGGTAAAAAATAAGAGTTGTTTAGCAAGACAACTACAGAAGATTATCCTTCAGATGATAACTTCCAGAAACAGAAAGCTTAATTTACTTTTCCAATTAAAATAAAGATTCATTAACTACCAAATGAAAAAAGGATGGGATGTTTAAATTTTTCTTGTTTCCTTTTACTGTAATTTCAAACCAGACTATTCCTCCAAGACTAAGAAAAGGGGAACCCAAAAAAATTCAACAATAGGAACAAACATTGAACTCAAACTTGTGTTCACTTTTGAGATATATATATAGTGAAACAAATAATTGAGAGCAAAAAAAAAAAAAACCAGTTTTATGCATTTGTGGATGACTGGAATCAATGCAAAGACTTACATATAAAGGTCCAAGATCCCATCTGTGGGCAATAGGTGCAAAGACAAACCATAAAATGATAATTGCCCAAATCTTTAGACTGAGTGAGAAAATCGCCATCAGAAGTATATCTATCAAACAACATCAGCCGAAGAGGCAGTCAGCACTTCAAAATATAATAGATGACCATTGCAGAGAAGCGGCCTGGCCTAGAAGCCCGCCTTTGGCAATGCTTACCAGGAAGCTTTAACTTGTTGCGGAGAAAAAAGAAGAGCTTCCTCTTCCACCGGCTTGTTGACTGTGGAAGCTTAAACTTCTTAACATTCAAAAAGCGAGGGGCAAAAAAAAAAAAAAATCAAATGAGAAATGTTTGAATTTTGAAACATCCGAATTTTAAGGAAATTAGTAACTTGATTACCAGATCTAAATCGTCATCATCGATACAAGTATCATCCCGGAGATGTCTAGGCGGTGGCTTTGGTTTGACAGCAGCAATCACAGAGTCTAGAAAATAGGTGTAAAAAGATCCAACATAACATATTAACAAGATGACAACAGCAATCACTGTCATTAATTTTTTACACTCGAAACCAAATAATACTGGAACTACACATACCTATAAAAGATAACATCAATGAGGATCTGTCTACAAGATGAGATACAGTTGTTTTTCATCTTACGTAATTATATCATTAGTAATTATTTTGTATTTTTTGATTTCTACAAGTAAAATTTCGAGTAAGCAAATCAAATTAAGTTGACGGCTATTTATTTACATTCAATTGAATAAGCAAGTTTCTTGATCATCAAAACAGAAATATTAGCTTCTATAAATAATAAAGATCTTGACTATCATCAAACCTGAAAGCCAATACACTAAAATTACAAAACTGCGCTCAAACAAAACATAAGAGAAAATATGCCAGAAAGATTTTACAAAATCAAAATAAGTAATTAGAAGTGGCAGAAACTCCATTGATCAAAATTTTATTTTCTGGCAGTAAGTGTAATTTTGTCTTGCCCTAAAAGGGATTTATGTGACCATTTTGCCAAACTACAAGGGTGTCAGCGTCCCTTTTCCCTTTAAAGAATGAATATAAGAAATCGATTGGAATGGACTCTCTTTCATCTATTATGCAATTTCGAGCTACTAGCTAGCTTGCCTTGGGGTTGGATCAACCATCCGGAGCAGCCAGCTATCATGCTTTTGGGATAGAAAAAAAGCTATTCAAAGCATCAATAGAAATAAAATTCCATTTGACTCTTGCCTATTCAACCAAACTAGACCGGGCGAGTAAAGATTGCAACAAAAGTGACTCATTCTGGATCAGAAAAAGACTAGAGAACACAAGTGAGAAAACTAACATTCCTGCAAAGTATCTTCAAAAGAGTAACATGGTTTGTTTCACATTTTCTTATCGGTGCTAGGGTTGAAAGTAAACGGAAACTGTAGCTAAGCAACATGGCTGCTAATCAGAGAGAAAGAACACTTTCTAACAGGCAGCTAAGCAACCTTGTGAAACAATTTAGATGACAAACAATGTTGCCAAAACCTAACTTCCGAATTCAAATTGAAACGACATGTCGTCCAAATTAAAGAGAGAAATGTTAATATTACCACCATTACTGAGTTGGAGATAGACATCATCACGATCGTCGTCATCTTGAGTGTCGTCCAAAACTTTGCCGCGAAAAACAAGCCTCAAATTCTCAATGGGTAAATGATTAGCGGGGCCGGTGGCAATCAATTTTCTCAAATCACGCACCTAATTGTCAACAAAAGTCGCAGGGAATGAATGAATGAATTGAATTTACTCATTTTCAGATTCAAAAGAGATGCAAATAGCGATACCTTAATGGGAGAAGAGACAGAAAGGCGAGAGGGAGGAGCAGGGCCAATTGTTTTGACGGTGATCTCTACAGACTCTGAAATTTCTCCCATTCCCATACCATTTGATTCCAACACAGATCCTTCTTCCTTCTTCTTCCGTCTTTTTTAATTTCTGGGGTAAATATTAAATAAGGATCCACGATACCCGCGTGCGCTGTCTCACATTGGATAATTCCTCTTTTTTTAAAAAAAATCAGCAATAAATAATTGTAATAATAACATTAGAAATATTCTAGTCCCAATTTTGTTAAAGTCTAAAACAGTTATGAAGTATATAATTTTATAGTATAATAATTAAAAAAATTATTAAATTATATAATTTAATAATTTTTTTTAAATTTAATAAAATTTAAAATTTTAGACATAATCAATACTCATAATAATATATTGTGCAAAAATGACTTGGTCTAATAAATTACAGTTTATTTATATTTTTGAAATCTTTCAATGAGGATGATATTCTGTACTATAAAAAGAGCCTTGAGATTGTAAAGAGGATTTTTTTTTTTGGGGGCAAATGACAGTATCCTTCTTACTGCATGTATTCACATTTGATATCATATCTCGTTACTACAATGGTTCATTGATCATTTCTGAACATAAGGAAAAATTGAGTTTTTTTATTTAAATATACCAAAATATGTACAAGTCCTTGAAATTAAATACCTACCTGCCCGGCAATCTTTGTAGTGAAGTCATCGTTAGATGAAAAGGGGGAAAAATGTGCAATTCTGAAAACGCCACGTTGCAGATGAACTAAACCGGGAGTGCAGGTAATTAGACTGGAACTATTGACATTACTAATATATTGTTTAAGAAAACAAGAAGATGTTGGTTTCCATAACAATAAACATGTTAGCTGGCACAAATAAACGTAGAAGCAAATACTTTGTCGAGGGACAATAATATGTGGATTAGTAACAATTTCATTGTTGTAGGAGGCATAAAATATTGAGCAGTTGTAATAGTGAAAGGATAAGAAGTATTTTATTTGTTCCTCTTAAAATAAATAGGAAAGAGTTAAATGAATTAAGTGGGAAGGAAATATAGCCGCATTAACAGTAACTTAGATAGGGAAAACAACAAATTGTGGAGTGGAGAGAAACAAAAATTATGGATTGGTAATTGATTTAAAATAATTTTGGTTAGGATTTGAATGACAAGCGGAATTGGAATAAAGCATGGAGCAAGTACGAAAATGTGTCAAAATGGGAAAATGAGTTCCACAAACTGCACATATGAAATTGATGGTAGCTGAAAAATCAACGCATGTGTTGTTACATTAGTATCACCAATGGCCGAGCTTGAAATACTTATATGTCTCTAAACATTGGGTGGTTGAATAAAAGGAGAATGATCATATGGCCAAGATATTTGTAATTTGTTAGTTGATTAAATAATAGCCTTAATTGGAATAAAACGGATATGAAGAAGAATAGTTAACCAAATGAAGAGGTGCTTCCAAATCCGGTTTGATTTGGTAATGGGCGTAAATGAAGTAAATGGTGATGCACAAGTAAATGCAAGGGAAGAGATGGACAAGCAGGTTTAATTAATATACGGCAAACACAACTGTAACAGTGAGAAGATACTGGAACTGCATATGCATAAAGGTGGATTCAAAAATCCAAGCTGCAATGTCGACATAAGAAATATACAACAGGAGTTCAAAACACATAATTGTCATACATCCATAACATTGAAACATGTCCCATAAAGCAATGAATGCTTATCAAAACACAGTTGAAGTAGGTTATATTGTGAAATAACAGTAAATATAGAGCATATAGAATGTGTATAAGTATCCTAGTTGGTGGAGTTCCTTTGACAGCATTGGTTTGAATGTAAGAAATAGATAAGCTTCAGCTTTAATCATAGGAAGAAAGATAACATGGACAGATGTGGAAAGGCAAGCACATGGCAGCATTAGGGATCATGCATGTTGGGACACGGTCACCTTTACAGGCCTGCAATTTCAAATAGCAAAAAGAGTAAGTGAAAATGCAATTATGAATTACTGTGTGACAAACTTACTTATGGAGTCGTCATCACTGATGCTTGATAGTACTCGTAAGAAGTCATGTTCAGCAATAAGAGTTTCAGCCAAATATGGATTGTACTGAAACTTTTATGACATAAGCAATTGTTAACTAATCAGCTATTTGTTACATTAGCATACAGTTAAATGCTTGTCAGATTAGCATACAGTCAATAAAACATATGTACAACTAGCTGTAAACATGTACCATTTCCCCTGTATCACCATCTAAATGCTTGCACTTAACTTCATTTTATTACTTGCTGCAATTTCATTTTTCCTGTTTGTACTTTCCACACATGTTCATCGTACAACTTACTAACTTCCCCCTTACGGTTGAATTGCCAAACATAATTTCAATTTTTATTACATTAACTTAAAAACATACAAAACATCTAAACTAATTAGTCCCATTGTTATTATACAAGCACAAGAAATTATGATATCATTTTCAAAATTTATGTGTGATTCACATCTAACTTGTCACTTCGTAGATGCTTCTACAAAGTTGCAGCCGAAGGCATAGTCAGCCTGAAGATAAAGAAAAGGAAATATGTCAGATGCTTCTCCAAAGTTGCAGCCGAAGGCGTAGTCAGCCTGAAGATAAAGAAAAGGAAATATAGCAAACACACAGAACAAACCACAAGTTTCTCATCAATCATACAACTTTAAACAGGTCGTGTTCAGCTGCTAGAGTATAACCCCTAAATCATTTTCAATATTTTTTTCCCCTTTACTCTACTATTTTCTACTTCTCTACAAATCTGACTTCCCACCACATTATTCGCAGCAACAATATTCAACTCAATTATTTTAAGTTCAGCTGCCACTAACTTGAATTTCTGTTGCCGAAATCCCTCTCTCTTACAATTTCAATACACGTGTTTATTAACATAAAAATAATAGTAAAAAACTCCTTTATATTACTACATTGTTCATAAAATTTTCAGAAATTTAATTTAAAAATTTACGCCCAGCACTCTCATATCTTCCCATTATCCATATGAAATCTAATTTCGCACCAATGAAATCTAATTTTGCATCAACTATATTATCAGCTACAAATGATTCACGCCACAAATCTCACATTAAAATTTCACTAACCTTAATGATGGTTTACACAATCCTTTCCATTTCTTCAATACGACTACAACAAATCCACAAGTCACCACAATCGTCTTCGAAAATTTAATCCGGCGTCGCTGCTGCAGCTGTAGTCACACACAATTACGAAAGTGTTGGTTGCTTTAGGGAAATCGCTCACGTGAGGCCAAATACGGTTAAGGATTTGCAGAACCCTAAAACTAATCTTGTACCTCAAATGGGTTTGGGCAGTTGCCCGCTTCACATCATTTGTTCGTGACTAAAATCTCAACCGTTGGATAACACTCTTTATAATCTAACGGCTGGACTAGATAATGACAAATGAAGGGGGCACGGTGTCCTGGGGGCACGGTAGCTGGACCCTGAAATTAAATACCTTGCTCCCGCAGGCTTGGACGAGGAATTTTTTATAATTTTATTTAACTAATAGTTCAAATATTGAGAAAGAAGGGGTTAAAAGAATGATTTTTTAGATTTTGACTACCTTTTGTCTTTTCTACTAAATAAATATTTAAAACTTACAAATAGCTAACAAATAAATAATCATATTAGATAAAAATGTCCCAGTAAAGTAGAAATAGATCAAAATATTCCTATTAAATTTTTAGACTTTGTAGAATTTAAGGTTTGTTTGAGTCATAAAATCAATTAAAATCTAAGCAAGTACATATAGAAGTGGGGTAATTTTTAGTTTCTTCAGGTTTGATGTATCTCCATATTGATATAAAATATTGGTGTATCTCTACTTTTCTCCCCTACCATTAATATGGGGCACAACTATGGTACCACTGTGGTACCATACCACAGCTGGATCCAGCCTACAGTGGTCCCCATAGCTGGATCTAATGGCTGGATCCAACTGTGGTATGGTACCACAGTGGTACCATAGCCGGACCCATTAATATGATGTTTCGTACAAGGTTAGTCATAAAGGCAAGTTAGTAATTGCACACTTTATTGATTAACTATTCAGGCAAATTTAAAAATTTTAACTTTGGGAAATGTGGATTCACTGTAATAGTCTAATGTCCATTTAGTAATAAGAGATGCCAATTTTTATCTATTGTGTTTTTACTCAAAACAAAAGGCATCCTCTTCTATTTTATTTACTCAAATCAAAGGCGCAAAAAAAAAAAAAAAACTTATAACCTATTTCAATGACTCACAAATGGTTTGAAGAAATTTGAAGCTATCATTAATAGAATGAACACCAACTAATATAAATTGAGAATATTCAAGATAGATTTGATAAATCTAGTTGAATGAATTGACATCAGTGAATACCAACGACAACCTAGAAGCCATCCACTTGCATTAGTCTCACGAGTTAGGTAACATAAACTTTCCCTCCTTTTATGTATTTTTTTTCCTCAGTATGGTGATAAGATCAGTTAATGTGAAGTTGGGATTTTTACTCTTATTGGTGATGTGGGTTTCTAGGGATGGTTTTTACACATTTTTTCTTTAATGTATGAAAATGATTAACATAAATTAGTGTTTTAGTTGCATATTATTTCGTTGGAGATAGATTTTTTAGGCTAAAGATTATATGAATTTTGCATGCATTTGTTGGATGTTGAGTTTATTGAGTTTTATTTTTTTTAAAGTATTTGTTTGGCATATACGCTTAGTGCTGCAGTGATTGTGTTGGTTTGATTTTGGGTGATAATATGAATTTTGCTAGTGTGAAATGTCTGTGTTTGATTCAGTTTTGTAAATGTAAGAATATGACATGGCATGCTCAGAATATTTGTGTTCATGTTTGTCCAAAAATGGTAGTTTGAGTCATGTGGTTATGTGCTTATTTAATGTTAACTATTATTGGATTATATTGATATATAATGCACTGAATTAGAAAGTAGCAGTATTGTTATTAGAGTATTGACTCAATGAAGTTGATAGAGTAGTGAATCTAAAGAAACTGTGCATTGTTGAGTTGTGTTGATATTTTGAGCAATATATTAGAAGTTGTGAGTAGTAATTGCACACCAATTACTTTTAAACTTTATTGCTTTTTATTGAATGTGTATACTTGTCTTTTTGCATCCTCATATACTTGGACATAGAGGCAGTTGTTGATAGAGATATACTAAAATAAGCTCAATAATTCCAAAATAATATAGTCTGAAGAAACTTTGGGAACATATCAAGAACATCTGTTTGATAGTCACTTAGATAAGCTAAAGAAATGAGATTTAAGGTTATATTGCCATGGGAAACAAGCAATATAGATCTGCAGCTAGACTTAGATCTCCAAGATACTTTTAAGAAATGAAGGGAAAAGTCTTATAAAAAGACATTCTTCTTCATAGTTTCAATTGAGTTGGAATGTGTACAAAATACATTTACATAAGCAAAATGAGCCGTTACTGAAGAGAAGGATGAAACTTTAATATCACTTAGAAATCAGATTCCTTTTCATTTAGATGATGATGTTGAGCTAGATTAAAAATAAATAAGTTTTTTGTGCTAGACCTCAATGAAGATGCAAAGGCTACACTTGAAATACTTCAAATTGCATTTGATGAGCATGCAATTGTTGAAGATTCCATTAATAGAGTTATGGATGCACCTAAAGATAGAGATCATGAAGGGGATGCTGAGGATGAAGATAGTGATAATGGATTTGATCCTACAAATTATGTTAATGATGGATGGACTACTAGTCCTGATGATTATTGGTCAAGAGATGACAGTGGAGCTGAATCAGACAACTAATTCGATGATGATATGAGGAAGATTGTAATAGATATAAGAAAATTTCCGGAGGTTTGCATTTAGCAAATATAAAAAGAAAATTATCTTAAGAGTGTGGTCAACTAAATAAACACACTAACTATTTAAGAAAAGTGGTCAAGGCATTTGTAATCCAAAATGATTTCAGGTCACATAAGATAAAAAATGGGAAGTCAAGAGTTACCTTGAAATGTGCAAGGTGATACATGCTAACCCTAATTGGAACAAATGACACTTCCAAGTCAATACTTTCTAACATGAGCACACATGTGTAAGAAACAATGACAATCATAAAGCTAATTCTACCTGGATTGTTGTGATATTCCTTTATGTAGTTATAGCTACTAAACTTTTTAGGTAATATGGGATCAAACGTTGTAGTTCAAGGCTCTATAAGGCAATGAACAAAGCATAGAAACTATTGGGAGAGCATCATTAGGCAAGCTACAATAAGTTGTAGCATTATATAGAGATTGGTTAGGTGGTGGCTAGTACCTTTATTTTAGGATTTTTTTTTAATGTTTGATGCAAAAATAATAAGATTCTTTGAAGAATACAGAAATTTTATAAGAATTGATTGTTGTCATCTTAAAGATTTGTACAAGGGTGTATGGTTGACTACTGTTAGTATTGATACAAATTATGGTATTTACGCATATGGTACATGTGTTGTAGAGAGTCAAAACATACAATCATGGGTAAACTTTTAGAGAGATTGAATAAGCAAATATGATTTAGTTGGGTGATTTGAAGGTACTAGAGATGGTCACCATTGGTTCTTTTGAGGATGTATTACTGTAGGTATATTTATGCCAACTTCAAAAATAAGTTTTCTTGTTTGTTGTTACAATTCTCATTTTGGAAAGCATACAAAGACTTCAACTCAGCTGAATTTCATAATCATATGTTCGAGTTATATAGCATCGATCATATAGCACATTATTAGTTGATGTGGATTTCAATTGTATGTTGGGTCAAACACATGTTCTCTGCTCACATCAAGTGCACTCATGTGACTAACAACATGATGAAAGCCTTAAAGGAATGTGAATAATAGGATTACTTAAGGAAATAAAAAGAAAAATCATGGTTATGATTCACAGAAGGTACTAATAGGCTATTACTTGGCAAGACAAGTTGCCACCACTTGCAAAAAAGGAGAATAGTTGAATGAATGGAAGAATCTAGATCATTGTCTATCATCTTTAAACATAATGACACAATTGAAGTAATGATAGATTCTTTTAAAAAATTTGTTGTTGATTTCAAGAGTAAGCACTATGAATGTAGGAGTTGGATGTGTCAGGGTTACCTTATCTACATAGATTATATTGCATTGATGCCATGAGGTACAATGTCAATGAGTATATGCATCTTTTTACTGAAAAAAGAAGCATCTAGGAACATTTATAAGCATGATGAAAGCAAATGGTCTTTATTTCTCCATGATAATTTGCTTTTACCAATTATTGTAAAAGTTGCTAACAAATCACATATTAAAAGAAGAAGAGAGGTTAATAAGGGAAGGTCTTTCCATAGGAGTTCTAGTCTTAAGTGCTCTAATTATGATGAGTGGGGTTAAAATGGTAGGACTTATAAAGCTCTTAAAGGTTTACTTAGCTTTGTTGATATTTTTTTTATAAATCATACATTTATTTTTAATTACTATAAATTTGATAACTGTTAATATTCAACGACTTCTTTAATTGTAGATCGAGGAATAGATCTCAGCCACTAAGAATAAAAGAAGTCAAAGTTAAGGCACCAAGAAACACAGAACTCAAAGTTCAGGCACCAACAAACATGATTAGGCATCTAATGTAACATAAATAACTATCTAGCTTGATTGTTTGAATTTATAGTTTGTCAACATTTTCATTACTCATTTGACTTATATATTGTTCAGTTAAATATTTACTAACACTTGCAATGACAACAAAGGGCAAGCTAATCCTATACATATAAATTTTTGAGGGATTAACCGATGTGTCCCCTTTTAACTAAAATCATTGAAATGATGAAGATGCTGTATCATTTTTTGTTACTCAACCTTAGGTATATATTTGAACTTTTATATATTTTGTGTACTACTAGATATTGATAAACTCACTAGCTTGATAAAGCTAGTGTTGCCTCTCTTCATGCTAACTATAACAAACTTTTAATAGATGCTTAAAGGTAGATAAAGACATTTGTTGATGTATTAGTTGGTCACAGTACAACTTGATTTGACTGTCTAAACTGATATTACTGCATGAATGAATTATTATTTAGTATCTTGTATTTGTATTTAATTATACTATGATTGCTTCTTTTTTCTTTATATGTTTTAAAGAATGGTTGTCCAAGTTATGTAGCACTTAATTTATTTGTTTGCTGGTGATATTTTGGTGCAAAATATATTGATGTTTGAGTTTGCTTATTATGAAAATCTGTTTGAAGCATTGGCATAACTGTTATATAGTGACTTTAAGTTGGCAAGCTGAACTTTGCTTAGGATTACATAATATTTTTTTTTCTATGTATATGCATTTGTGTTCTACTATTAGAATAGATTCTGAGATGAGCAAATTTCTTTCATTTCGTCTCCTAAGTAGAGTTTAGTGTAGCCATATCTTCTTAAAATGCTACATATGCATGTAAAAACTAGGCATAATATAGTTAGGCATGATATCCTTTGGCATAATACACTACTTGATTGAATTCTAAAACACTAGGTCAAGAGGGTTGACATCAAGTACATCATACAATTGAATATGAAGTGCACCACAGTTAGGATAATAAATATCTTCACAGTAATGACCTTTAGTTGGTTGTAGAGACTTCCTCAATATATCTTGTAGCTTCTCCTCGACTTTGAAGTGCAATTAGCAACTCATGATCCACTACTATTGCCTTACCCCTTAAAAAACAACTTCATTGTTGAAGTTAATCCTCTCTGGTAGCCACCACCTAAAATGTCCACAACCTTCCTTCTTAGAACAACATTATGGACTGTCATCTGATTAAAAAATCTTCAAATAAGCTCTCTAAGACATTTGCATATTATGTTTGAATACTTTATGAGCTTGCCATTGACACAATTCCTCCAACTTGTAAAATGTGTTTGATTTGCTTGTAGTGTTTGAGCTTTAAGATTCCATGGATACTCAAGTGTTAGATCTTTGTGTTCAGGAAATTAATGGTTGATGATTCTGTGCAGAAATTGAGTTAGATGATGAATGAAAATGATGAGATGATTTTGCAATGAATGAACCACTACAACAAAAATAGGTTTTGAGGGTAGAGTTTCTATGGCAAATAATTAAAAAATGCTGCTAAAGTAAAGAAGGCATGTCTAAAATATAAGCTGTTAAATCATAAATATACAGCAAATTTATTTTACCTGTTGTTGAATATGAAAGTCAATTTCTTTTTAATGGTAGACAAATAATAATTACCGTAAAAACAACATTTGACAAGGTAAATATTATTTTCATTGATTATAAGTTTTTTAATGGCATAAATATAGATGACGTTAATTACACATCTATTATGGCATTTGGATTATGCAATTAAAAGTAAATGTCAACTGCTTTTAAAATTAAATTAAGTAATTTCTCTATATCGAGATTTAACAACATTAGGCTAAAGCTCTCCGCCTCTTTTACAAGTTATGTGCCTCTTTTACCTTTTTTTTAACCATTACTATTTGAGTAATTCACTGTACAAATTCATTCGATGGATTTGTTCTTGGATTTAGAATTGCTTTCGTTTCTATCATTACGATTAGAGGGAAAATATCCACCGTTCACCCATTTTTTACACCTTTTTTAAAAATACACAATTCCTTCATTTTTTAGCTGAAATCCACCTAAAGTTACATTTTTTTTTTCATTTTTCCACTTCCGTTTGGAATCCGTTAAGAAAACTAACGGAAACTTAAAAAAATGATCATTTTACCCCCAAAACGAAAATTACAATTTCATCTTAAAAATTATAAAAAATAATCAGATTAAATCTAATAATTTTCCCCATCGGTCAATAAAGAAATTAATTCCACAACCATCAAATGCAAGTTTTTTTTTTAAATATGTCGGTAATTAGAATGCTAAATTATAACAATAGTATTAAAAATAGCTCAATCTCACAAACCATCAATTGAATTTAAGATAAGTAAAGTTTTATTATTCATTGAGTTATAATCTCTAGTAGTTAAGATTTTTTTGTACTTCATTAACGTACCAATAATGATATTCATCATTAAATCTTATTATTTTTGGCATTTTTAGGGTGAAATTGTAATTTTCATTTTGGGGGTAAAATGGTCATTTTTTAAAGTTTCCGTTAGTTTTCTTAATGGATTCCAAACGGAAGTGGAAAAGTGAAAAAAAAATAACTTTAAGTGGATTCCAGTAAAAAAATGAAGGAATTGTATATTTTTAAAACATGTGTAAAAAATAAGTGGACGGTGGATATTTTCCCTTACGATTATTATTACTATTGTTTTTTGGATTCATTATTTATTTATTCAATTCACAGAGTTTTAATGATCTGTTTAGACTTGTTTGTTTACTATAATTTATTTGGGTTTTGCTTGTTATTATAAATCTTTAACGACACACAATTAAATTTTCTTTTATTATGTTCTGCGATAAGTTATAATGGCCAATTGCCCAATACCACTCCTGTGGTAAAATCTTAGAATCAGTCTCTTTTCTTAACTTTTTTTTTTAATTTAACAGTTTTTGTTAAATAGCATCCAATTTTTTCTTCTGTAAAATAATACTTGCTTCTTGTTCTTTTTATTTTATTGCCAGGGATTTACTGGCACGAAGAATTAGAAATAAACGAATTGATATTTAGAAGCGACAAGAAATGTCTTTCTTTTCTTTTGATCATTCGACTAAAAAGTTTATCTGTTCATGAGCTATGTCAAACGAAATACTTAACAATTTCATTGATTGTATATTGATAATTTATTATAATAAAATTTTAATACCGTGCTTCTGTTCATGCTGGTTAAAGCAATGGATGAGATGGTGTGTATAAGAACGAATATGTCACATTTATTTAAATAAAATAAAAAGTAAATTCGGAATCACAGTATTTTTATAAAAAATAAAATAAAATTTAATGGCAGTTTCGCTTTAATGTCTTAAATTTTATAGCGAATTTGTGTATGCCATTAAATATAAAAGGTTTGGGCATTAAAGTGAATATCCATGGCCATTATTATTTGTCGACAATGGCATTGGATCTATGCTGTCAAAACTTGATGATTTTCCACGGCTTATGTCGAGCAAACTGCTTGTGAATGGTGATATTGGGATGATGAATACATAACGAACATCACTGACAATGTAGCCATTTGAAATCACTGCTTATATTGGCAGTGCTCATCAATATTTTAAAAGCTCTTTATTGTTAAATTTTGATTTTTGAATCAGCAAAGACAAGTTAACATTTGTTAAGGATAGTATGATCATTTCATATTGTTTATACACTTTGGCGCCAATTTTTACAAGAGGCTATTACCCAACAGATCTTCCATAGCTTTGGTTTTAATTGTACAAGGGTGTTTTGGCCCTTTACTTAATCATCAATCAATGGGCTTCCAGTCGATACACTAATAATGGTAGGGAAGGTGAAGTAATACCAATACTTCATGTTAAAATGGAGATCCATGAAACCTCAAGGGAGAAAACTGAAAATTATAAGTGGTCCAGGGCTTGTTAAAATGAAAATACAGATATTTTGTTGGTTTCTCATCTCATTTAAGCCCATAATTTTTCTCGGGAAAATCTATTGTGAAAACAAGTCACAATTTCAATGGGCATAATGGGTATAAAATTTGTACCTATTTGTGCAAGTAAAAGCCCAACGCATTAGGAGTTCGTGCTGTGGTGGTGGTCTCAGGATTAGGCTTTCTTTATCAACCATTCAAACAAAGATAAAACTAGCCACGAAAATATATAGTCAGCTTTCATCCATTCTTTATCTCTTTCACCCTATATGCTTTGAGACTTGGAGCTACTGAAAAAATAAAGCAAATAAGGCATGGCACTCAGAATGTGGGCGTCGTCTACTGCCAATGCTCTTAGAATTTCCTGCGCCTCCAAAACTCCTGCATTTGCCCTCTCCAGATGCTTCTCCTCTGGTACTCAACTCATTTCATTTCTCCTTCCAATCATTATTTTCTGCAAGCTAATGGGTTGATTTTTTTTTTTTTTCCATAAATTCAAGAGCAATTCTTTTGAGTCATTATTGTTAATTAAAAAAGATTACTTATTTGGTTTGATTTGTTGTAGTCTTGGATGGGTTGAAATATGCATCCTCGCATGAATGGGTGAAGCATGAAGGCTCTGTGGCTACTGTTGGCATCACTGATCATGCCCAGGTTCTTCTTATCTCTATTTCTTTCATGAGATTGGTTAGTTATATGAACTTGTGGGGATAATGTTTCTTTAGTTAAATTCTATGAAAATTTTGGGAGACTATCACGAGGATTTCTGAGTTTTTAAGTTAGATTTTTATTTTTTTAACCATGTTAGTTGAAATTTCCTGAACGGCGAAATAATGGTGACGGAAACAAGTTTTTTAAACGACATCTTTTCGACTTTGTCTTTTGTTTCGGTATACTTTCGACCAATTATTTGTGTCAATATTACAGGATCATCTTGGAGAAGTAGTGTTTGTGGAGCTGCCAGAAACTGGTGCCTCAGTCAAACAAGGCGGCGGCTTCGGGGTTGTAGAAAGTGTGAAAGCAACCAGTGACGTTAATTCCCCCATTTCTGGTGAAGTTATTGAGGTTAACTCCAAGCTCACTGAAACGCCTGGCTTGGTAATTTTCTCAGTCAATTCTTTCACACTCTAGGAACCTAATAAAAGTAAAATGGGTACAAAATTTGGTAATTTTCGTGTAGATATTTTGTTTAATGAAATTATTGTGTTATTCCATATTGACTAATAAAGAGCAGGTGCCTGAGTTTATATATAGGATAGTGGTCTCACCGTGAGTCCATTTGGGTCGTCCAATTTGGAAATTGTTAAGAGTTCTCTCACATTAATAAGAAAAATTGGAGATACTTAAAAAGTCTTAAAAGGGATGAATCGTTCCAACTTAAGGCCTAGATGTCTAGCCCCATCCTGAAGCACTTGGCAACATAAGCGTAACCAAAATTTTGCATCCGTAATCTAAGAACATTTTCACCATCAAAATTTTGGACTCTAACATGGATGCCTTTGAATGTTGTAGGTCAATTCAAGCCCATATGAAGAAGGATGGCTGATAAAGGTGAAGCCTAGCAGTCCTTCAGATTTAGAATCCTTGATGGATCCACAGGCTTACACGAAATTTTGCGAAGAAGAAAATGCAGCTCATTAGAATCTTCACATTGTTTCATTTTCTTTTCCCAAAACATATTAATAAATCTCTTTGTTTTACTCGCTATTTGTGTTGTAATTCTGCATCTTCATGTAATTAAGACCCATTTCTCCTTTCTCTTTTACCCGTACTAACTATTTAATTTTGACTGTTTGAGATTCGTTCCAATTAATTCTTGATAAATTACAAGTGCAAATTGGCGAGTGTAGGATAAAAACACATTGTCTATTTGTTAGAACTAATTCAATCACAATGAAAATCTAGCCTCCGAAAGCAAAACTGAGTGGTTTTCAAATGAATTTATTTAACTGACCGCGTAAAGATAAAATTATAATTATTTGTTACTTATTTTTATTTATATTTTTAATTAAAATTTTGTTTTTATGTTAAAAATGAAGGTTTAGGATTCAAGATAGGCTCACATGGATGGATAAAAAATCGGGTTGCCGTTAAATTGGTTAAAAAAAAAAAAATACCCAGAGAGTTGAGAATATTGGGTTTGTCGCTTGTGGGCTTAAGGCCGACTCAAAATCAAATTTATTGGCCCAATTTAAAAGCCTATCACGTATTCAGGTCTGCAGTTTCAGTCACGTAAAAAGTCTATTTTACCCCTTGAGTGTGATGTAATAGCACAATTCAACCCTGCTATTTAAAAAATAGTTTGTCTCATCCCTTTTTTTTTTAGTAATATTCTAAAACACCCATCTGTTAATTTAGTGGTGGGAAAGAGCTCTTTTCACCACTAGAGTTTTGATGTAATAGCTTACTTCATCATTACTTTATAAATAATAGTTCATTTTATTCCTATTTTTTCAACAATAGATTAAAGTATCATTCCATAAATTTACAGTTAGTTTACTCTATAATTCATTGAGGGCAAAATAATATTTTTAGTTAAATAAATGCAAACCATTTAAAAATAAAAATCTCAACAACAATTAAATAACATATGACTTTCTATATAAATTTAAAATTTAAAGATAATTTAGTAAAATAAAAATAACACTAGAAATATGCAACTTATATACATGCGTATGTGTGTTCATTAATTTTTTTTTTAATGAAGTCAACTTAATTTTTGATGATGATGATGATGATGATGATGATGAAGAATAAGAATAATAATAATAATAATAATAATAATAATAATAATAATAATAATAATATATAATAATAATAATATTATTATTATTATTATTATTATTATTATTATTATTAAGGAATCACCATCCATGTTAATGTCAAGGATAAGTAAAAGATTAAAACACACACGCACTACAATGTATTTTATTTTGTAGTATTTTTAAATTTATATTTTCATGTCTTTAGTGTGTATTTTTTAAATCAATGAAGGATAACAATATTGATTTATTATTTATTTATTTATTTATCTTGACCATATTAAAGTTAAGAACAAATTAAAGGATTAAAAAAAATTACTCTAGTGCCCATAAAATCTATGTTTTTTTTAATTTTGTCCTAAATATATTTACATATTATTTAGTGTTATTATTGCTTATTTGTTAAGTTTGTTGGCCTAAATGGTTAGATGAACTTTAATTTTGATAATAACGAACCACATGTCAAGGGCAAAATGATAAATATGCATTTTACAATCTCACTAGTTTTTTAAGGACAAAAATCATTCATGTGAGATGAAGTTCAAGGTACTCAAATAGCCAAAGGTACAAAGCTCATCAATCAAGAACAAGCACCAAGGGCAATAGTTCAGGAGATTTCTCTGGCTTTAATTCTTGTAAAGCTAGTATGATAAATTGAATGCATTCAACATTTAAGTCTTTAATTTAAGTTCAATACTATGTATTGTTAAACTATTAAATTTGAAATATAAAATTATTTATTACTCTATTTCACTCTCAAATTGATGAATGTCAAAATAACTAAAATTTAAGTTGAAATTTAAATATCAGAATGCCAACATTACTATTACTATTGTAGCAAAGACATTTTGTGGCTCTTGAAATTTAATAGAAGGCCCTTGAAATTTTTGTGTGGCTTAGATTTGATACTTTTCTTTCCTTCTTTCTTTTTTTTTTTTTTTCCCTTCGACGGATTTGATACTTTTACAAGAAGAAAAAAATAGAGGAAGCCACGCATAATTGAGTGAAGGGAGGGCAAATTCAAGGGTCAAATCGGACTTTTCCAAGCGTATGACTAAAATTTGTAATATGTTAATAATTAATAAGTTGTTATGATAAAAAATAAATTAAAGAAAATGATAATTTTAAAATAAAATTATAAATAAAGAAAATAAAACGAATAAAAGTTGATAAATTTAATTTTTTAGTATTGAATTCTCTAATACAGATACCGTATTAATTTATTAAGGCTTAAGAGATAGTTTTATGTTATAAATTTAGATTTTTTGAATCATCATTGATTTATAAATTATGGATTAAAATTATAAATTTATATTTATAAAAATAGAGGGGTAGGGCTAGCTTGAGCCTTTTTATTAAGCTCTTGTCGAAACCCTCATTTGAAGGATCAAGGCTTTTTTAACCAATCCTAATTGAATGTTATTCAACTAATTTATGCTTGGATTTTAAAATTTATAAGTAATTATTTTTATTATTTTTATTGAAATTATTTGCATAGAATAGAAAAAGAACTCATATAAGATTTATTTTAATTAGTACTTTAACTATTAAATGCATAAGTAGTGGTTGTCGTCTCAGAAAATAATTTTAACTTGTCATTCTAAATTAGGAAAGTAATTAATGATTAAATAATTATTAAGTTTAATGATGGTGGATTTTAAAATATTGTTAAATTCAATTTAGATTTTTTAAAAGTTAAATATTTTTACATTAGACTAAGATATAATTATAATTTGCTTAGATTAGATTTAGTTTTCCTAAAATTAGTAGTCTTTGTAGGTTTGACCTTGTTGCGCTGGCCTGGTCTATGACTCTATGCTCCAATAGACTCGTGACCAGTGACTAGAATAAAATTTCAAAAGCACATTAATTTTCTTATGTTTACATAAACGAATTCACTGAGATTTTGCTTGCATAATTTATAGGAATAGCAAATAAGCTTGGGCCGGCCAGCGCCTAGGTTAGCACGATCCATCCCACGAACTTTGATTTGGGCCTCCTGCATGAGAGTCTAAACAAGAGTTTAAGAAAAAAAAAAAGCTTGAGACAAACTTAAACCTTTTATTTTTTAAATAAATTTATAAATTAAAATAATAAATTAAAATTTAAAAATAATGGGAAAATAAAAAAATTTAAACCCTTAATTCATATATCAATAGTAAATCAAAAAATTTAAAATTATAATAGTAAACTCTCTTTTAATTGTTAAATAAGAGAATGTTTAAATTAAAGAATCGAGTACTAAAATATTAAATTTCTAAATTTTTATTTTCTTTATTTATTATTTCATTTTGAAAGATTTATTTTCTTTAATTTATTGTTGATTATAACAACTTTATTATTATTAACTCATTTTTTAAAGTTTAGAACAATTTAAAAAAATGTGAAAAAATAAGTAAAAGCTCAAACCCTGACCAAGCCCAACCTAGGCCCGTAACAGGCTCGACCCAGGCCCTGCCTTACAATTCCAATGGGCTTGGGCTTCAAAAAGCCTAACCCAAGCCTGCATTTTCCCCTTGCCTAATAATTTTGATCCATTTAGATGTGTCCCTTACTCATTTAGATAATTGTAATTATTACCGTTGTTATTATTATTATTATTATTATTAAATTTAATGCCCGGGACAAAGCATTCTAAAAAGTAAGCAAAATGCAAAATGAGTCAAGGATTTTGATCCATACGAGATACTTTGTCACATCATATAATCCTATTGCTTTACAAATTAAATGAAATATAACCTTAATCCAAGAGTACCGATATGATCTAAGCTACTGAACTTTATTAATATTCGAAAAGACTAATGTTTTTACACTATTAAATCATATATTTTAATAGCTTTTTCAGACATTATATTATTAAATTACATGACTTAATAGTATTCCTGAACTTTAACAAATCTAAGAAACAATTAAACAAGTGCCTCTGGATTAAATTTCTTGGAGAAAAGGAAAGAGTGCTAGTATGCTCGAATTACTTACTATCAATAGATTGGGAGAATCACACTTTAATATGTTATAAAAAAATCATTTTTACTACTTAAACCATGATAAAATTTTAATTCCTCATTTTATCTTAGGTGTTAAAATAGTTATGTAGAAAATATATACATGAAATATAAGTGAAATATTTTAACAAGTAAATTAACTAGTTTTAACTTAAATATAGAGGTCTCAAGTAGGGATGTCAATTGTGTCCGCAAACCCACTCAAACCCACCAGCCAAAACCTGCCTGCTGTAGATAATTTTGCAGGTTACGGGTGGGTTTGGTATTACAAATTGAAACCCGCACTTGGATGCGGGTGGGTTTGGTATTAGCTCAATATCCGGTGGATAATCGCATGGATATCTACTAAACCTGCAATATTTTTTTAAATATTTTTAATTTAATTTTACTTGAAAAAAATTTAAATCTAAAAAACATATAAGGAAAAGAATGCAAATATGTAAAGTGCCAAATAATCAAAGTGCTTTTGAATGAACTATTTTTCTTTAACTTAATGCATGAATTATTTCATTATTATAATTTTTTTCTTCATATTACTATTTGAAAAGTATTATTCTTTGAAAAATATTAATCTTAATGATTATTGTGGCCATCATGTTGGATGGGTGCTAATGACGGTGAATGAAATGAAAATAGTTCTCTTGGAGCTTGTGTTGAACGATAATATGAAATGTAATTGTTATTTTTAGATACTAGTTTGTGGTTTTTTTTAATAAATTTGTATATTTTATACTTAAATTTGAATTTATATTGGATTGATGTTGAAATTTTAATTTTTCATTTACATTGGTTAAATTTAAAATGGAGTATGTTATGTTGAATTTGAGGCTATTATTATAAATTTATATATTCAACATTTGTGATTTTAAATGTACAAACCCGCTAAAAATTCATTGGATACCATTGCGGATTTGGTAATTGTCAAATCTCGCAGCCGGTGGGTTTTCTTAAAAAAATTAAAATCTACTACAGGTTGCGGGGTTAGGTTTGGTAATTTAAATTTTGTGCGGATTTGAGTTTGGTAATGAAAAACCCGTTGCGCGCGGTGCCCATTGCCATCCCTAGTCTCAAGACTCAAATAATCAGTTTGTATGAAAAAATATGATATTTATCCTTAGGAGATTGTTAATTTCCCATATTAAAATCAATATATATCACTTACTGCTTATTGTTTTCATGATAGCCATTAACTATCCTAACAATATAATTTTACAGTATTACCTTTATTTTCAAATATACTTTTATTCATCTTTATTGTAAATTAAATAAATCATATAAATAGAAATTAAAATAAAAAATAAACACTAAAAATAAGAAAATATATTTTGATGTGAATAAAAAATTAATAATAAGATATTTTTAATATTTTTATTATTTTTTAATTTATTATATTTTATGGCCGTGGCTATTTAAACCTATTAATTTCTTCTCTACACCCTCTTTTCAATTAATCTTTTATTATTAATATTTTTTTTGATGAAATTACATAACTAACCATATTTTCTTTTGCTCTAACTAACCTTATTTTCTCTCTCCCTTTCCTTTAGTTTCTCACCAATTTTTACATTTCTTTTTAGTGATAATCTGCAAATGATTTTGAGAAATGAGACAAACTGTTCAAAATTCAAGTAAATATTGTTATAATCTATCAAAAATAAAGAGAAACAAAACCAACCATCTATATGCAATCTTCACGTACCATAAAGAATAAATAATTGTTTTTTCATCTAAATTTTCATAAGGAGAACTTAAGATCTCCTAATTTCTATCTAAAGATAATGATATAAATTACCAAATATTTCCATTTGTATCTAAAGTTAAGAGAGTTCTTTTTACAGGCAACCATGGTAAGAGAGAATTTTACAGTGACATCGAACGGGGAAGAAATTAGTGAGGGCTAACTTTGAAATTTTCAAAAAATTAAAATTTAATAACAATATATATTTTTCAAATGGGCTTAAAAAAAGTTAATGAATTCAAATAGCTTCACCCATATTTTATATTTTCAAGATAAATTATCAAACAAATAGCCTACTTACCCTTCTTTAATTACCTTTAAATTTTTAGTACCCAGGAATTTTTTTTTAAATATTATGAGAGTAGTAGAAGTGTAAATGGTATATATTAATTTTAATAGGAGAAAAACTGACAATCTCACTATATCCTATAACAATTTTTTTTTTAATATATCTTGTTATTTTTAATATATTTTGTTACAGTCTTAACACGTGAGAAGAAATAGGTTATTAAAATTTTTATTAGAGACCAAGCAGTTAAATGCCATTTCCTCTTAACATATTTTGAACATACAAACTAGGCCGCATATGTAATGCGCGAATAATCTATCGAAAAACTCTGGATGATCATTTCAGCTTAATAACTCTGGCAGGACAATTGTCGGAAGGCCTTGTTGTAGGCAAGTACACTATTGGGCTCTCAGGATTAAGTTGTTCCAGCCTGCAATTATGCAGAGAGAAAAAGAATTAATAGTTGCAGTGTCAACCCTTTTCAACTTAAATGTAATTGTTGAAAAAAAAAAAACAAAATATTTTGTTGATAAATAAAGAAAACTCACTTGTAGTTAAGAAGAAAATAATGAAGAAAAATGGAGACTTCTATTTTGGCCACATCAATTCCAAGGCATCTCCTTGATCCTCCTCCAAATGGAATGAAAGATCCTGGTTCGGCTGCATTATTCTGCTTACCAAGTCAGGAAAATAACAATCTGTGAGCTGCCAATATAATTATATGCATATTATAACATATAGTTCAAACAAGGGTAATCAGTCCATCAATACCAAGGGTTTTGGCCATTTACCGAGTTAGACCCTACATTTAAAAAAAAATTATTCGAAACATTTTTTGTTATTTTCGTAGTTATTTGATCTAACTTTGCACGGTCAAATAATACTTTTGTCTCATTAAAATAAATTTGGGGAAAAAAAAGAAAATTAAAGTGACATGCAGACTAGTAAGACGTAGATAATAATTTAATAGATTTTAACGAAAACAAATTAAAATATAATAAAAAATTTTGCGTAATTGATGGGTCTGGCTGAAACTTGAAGTTTTGGCTTAAACTTGAGGACTAAGTACCCATTACCCAGACTTCAGATAAATATAAAATGTCCAATTGAAATGAGGTTAAGTATGAAACTTACATCCCATCTTGAAGGATCAAATTCTTTTGGGGCAGAAAAATTTTCAGGATCCATATGAACAGCTCTATTCCAAATTAAAACTTTCCATCCTTTTGGTATGGTATAACCTGAATTATATAATTTTTTGTAATAATACAAGAGAGACTAAGGAAAGTATATTTATACGAGTAAGAAAATAGTAGGAACTCATGATTTGCAGTAACTGACCTTTGATGTTAGCATCTGTTTTTGCCTCTCGAAAATCCAAAAATGGCAGATTCATTAAGCGCAATGTTTCATCAATTACCTAAATCAATAATCATACACTAATCCATCATGCAAGTTATTAAGAGCTACACATGTCAACTCAAGGGTGGAGCTCAGCGGAAACTTCCGTGAGGCCAAATTTAACTCTCAACTTTCAAGTTCTTAAAAATAATAAATTACTTGCCAAACCAAATCATCAAAATGAAAAAAAAATTACTAAGACTAATATTTAATGTCAACACTATATCAAAAAAAGAAATAGCATTTATAATTTATGAAAGAAAATAGTTACAAAACAAAAGAGCCTCCACTCATACAAAATTTCCAAATCTTAAACTACAAAAGCTGTCAACTATTAGTGCGCCTTGATGGAAACTATTAAATTACTTTATTATCCAATATATAAATTTTATACACTAGTTATGCAGGAGCCAATATAGACTTTTTAATCCTAATTTTTTTTTAAAAATTTGCAGGCGCCATAGTACCCTTTAGCCCTATATACTCTCCACCCCAATGTCAACTTGTTCTTATTCCGTGCTTTGAGTTGCCCTACATTTTTTGTTTTTAAAAAATAATTATCGTATCCCCTTGTTCCATAAAAAATATATTTACCTTAGAAAGATACTCCATTTGTTTAATTTCCTGAAGACTCAATCCTTTCTGCGAAGATGGTCGTGTCTTTATGATCTCCTCTTGTTCTTCCTATGAAGTAGAGTTAATTTTTAGAGCAATAATTTTGAAAGTGAGATTTTTTAAAGGCAGCTAAAGATTTCTATTAATATTATCCATCAATAAATGTGATTTAATTAAGCCGCAAAATATAAAATGCTTAACTTGTAATCAATTGAACAATACCTTGGCTTTTTGCAGTATTTGTGGGTGCCCGTATAGATAAATTGTTGCCCACATTATAGTATGCGTGGGGCCATCATGAGCTCCTAACAATAATACGATTAGCAAATCTACAATGTCTTCATCCTGTAGCTTTTTACCACTCTCATCTTCAATCTCCATCATTAAATCAATCATGCCTCTCTTTGCCGTTTGCTCACCATTTTTCTTCATTGCCTTTCTCTCATCAACTACCTTTTGAAGAATCTTTACTAGCATTTTTCGTGCCTGATTTAAAAAAAAAAATTCCTTTTTAATATATATAGGGGCAGATACAAAATGGGAGCATCCACATTTCTTTTTTTTTTTTAATCTAACGGACTGATTCATATTTTTTTTCTTTTTTTTTTGTTGTTTTTTGCCTATAATCTTCACTGCCGACACAATGGCCATTGGCTCGCTTTTAAAATATAATTACACACGCACTCTTTTGATGAAACAGTAAAGTTTATACTTTTCTTATGTAAAAAATTTAGTAAATTTTGACCATACATAATAAAAAAAAATATGTGTTAAAAGATTTTTTAAAGTTCAGATATGATCAGTTTATAAAAGGGTCCTTATCCTTATCCTTATCCTTAGTTTTGATTTAATGATAATTTAATTTTCTGTAAGTAAAATTTGAATCCTAAAATATGTCTTAATGATATTTAGCAAATTATCTATACAAAAACATAGGATTTTGTTCCAGTGCACGATTATGCATGTTTCAAAACATATGAGAAACAACCGTGCTGTGTGCTTTCTCAGCTCGCACCAAATCATTACTCTACTGATATAAATTTCATATATATGGTATTACGTAATAGAAATAAGAAATTGTACCTTGAGTGCTTTGTGGAAAGCAAAACCAGGAAGATTAATGGCCGTAGAGTGAACCCCGTCATGTACATCAATATAGTGCTTCTCCACAGACGAAAAATTTGAATCACTAGTGGACCCAAAAAGTATACGCATAATGAACTTCAAAGAAAGCTTGCTAGTTTCACAGAAGAACTCAATTGGCTCATCCTTCGATGCGGCAGCCCATTCCTCAAGCGAAGCAATTGCAACATCCTCAATGTTCCCAATATACATGACAAGTGCCTCATGACTAATCATCAGACTTGTCATCATTTTGCGGAGGCGCCTGTGTTCTGATTTTGCAATGTTAACAAATGTGTTTTTTCCAGCTAATCGAGTCATTGATTTACCGTAACCAAGCCCAAATTTCTCATCGTCCATCAACACTCGTCTGCATGTTTGTGGTGAACTCACTATGATGCTTGGGTTACCAAATAGGTGGGTTTTGTACACTCCTGTTCGACCATACCTGCAATAAATCGTATCCGTTGATTATTAAGATACTGCGACCTTTAAGTTACATATATTCTAACAGAATAAAAATTAAGACATAACTTTCACAGTACAACTGCCAGACATCAATAACAGAGTCGAAGGGAAAATTATTTAAAAAAGAAAAAAGAAAACAAAGCAAGTGTTTTGTTATAGAGAGAAGGGTTCACACCTTTCGACTATGCTGTCGATGAAGCTCTCTGGATTGTTGGATCTATAAGCTCGAAGAAACGACGGCATATTGCCGACCAAAGGCCAGCCCATATCACCTGGAGGAAGAAAATGTCTCCTCTCTCCCAATTTGCTTACATGATACCACTCGTTTACTCTCCTCAAAAACGCATGCACAATAATGTAACTTCCTGCTGCAATTGCAAGAATCAGCCACAACAGATCTAATTCCATTTTCGTGATATTTTGGTGTCTCAATCTAGCACCTGGAAGGTTATCTCCACATATTTATATAACTTTCTTTGTAGTATGTTGCCGAGAATAATAATCCTTAGATCCTTAACATATATCGTTTTTACCATTTAGGTCCACAACTTCTTTAATTATCTATTGCATTCCTAAAGGCTAAAGTTTTAGTTTCAATGCTCGAGTTTTACAGTTTTAATTGGCTATTACCCTTTGACAAACACATAGACATAGTAGACTGATAAAATGGTTAATAGTCTGGTGAGGGATAAAATGAGTAATTTTTTTTTTTAAAATAAGAAATTAAGTGATAAAAGTGAGAAACATTTAGGGACTTAACTGTCTTAGAATTTGGATCAAGTGCTTATATCTTTAAAATCTTTGTGCAATGTGTACGTTAGTTATAAAATGCATTACTAAGACTTAATCTCATAGACATTATTATTCAATAATTGCCAGTCATAATTTTGTAAAAAATTAGATTTGAATCCTATTATTATATTTGTTGTAGATATTATAAAGCAGATTTTTGGGTTGTAACAATTTGAAAGTACATAGTAATCAACAATCGAACATTTTCTTAGTTCGTCGAATGCTAATTCATACTTTCACCATCCATAATATATTCATGGGCAGAAATATTTTCATTTCACTATTTATGTAAACCCACCTCACTTCTAAAACTATTTACAGCAAGTTCACATTGTTTCAGAAAATTATATCTAATTAATTAGCTAAATCCTTCTTATAATTTTTTAATTACTTAGGTTTCGTTTACCATCTTTAACCATTAATGTTGTTTTGACAAAAGTTTTATTTGACTATTTTAATTTTATGACATAAAATAACCTAATTATCCCAATAAGTATGTGCTCTTATATATAGTAGTTTAGATATTTAATTTTTTGATCTAAATCCAACTTTTTAAAAATAAAATTTATTATTTTTAATATTTTATATTTTGATAACATAAATTTGATAGTCCGATAATTTACATAAGTATTATATTATAAAGACATTTTAGTTTAATTATAGATTAATAATCATTTCCTTTAAAAAAATATCAATAATCATACTAACAATGTAGAATTGACACACCATTTAAAAACAAAGATTTTTTTAATGAAATTTTAAAAATATTATTGCAATTAAAATAAATTCTTGGTACTTTTACTTTTGGTAAAATAATCAATTTACATTTAAGCTAAAGCAATCTTAGTTGTCAATAGCCAAATATAATAAAAAATTCTTAGTCACAAAAAAATAAAATTAAGATAGATTTAGTTAAGTAATTCTCTAAAATTCTTCTTCATCTAGAATTTTTAAAATTATTTAATTTTTTTATCTTTTAGAAATAGAGTGGGTTTACAAAATTTATAGGGTCAAAATATTACTATCCTATATTCTTTATACTCTCAATTATTATTATAATTTACTACACCCAAAAGTTTAGAGAAATTATTATGCAGATCCCAAGTTTTCTATAAAGAATACCAAAATGACATAGCCCTTTTGATAATAATATCTTTTGATTCAATTAGCATAAAATTGAATCTAATGAGTTATAATAAATAGAAATATAATATTAAAATAAATTTAATAATATGTACATTATTACATTTATATTAATATTATATTATTACATATTTATTACTTTAAAGTAAGTTTTATAATAATAAAACATAATATTAGAGTAAATATATAAAAATTTAAATTATTTTGAATATTATATAAATAATTTTAATATTATAAATACGTGAGATATATTTCATTAATTGTAAACTTTATTTAAAAAAAATTTAAAATAAATAAAAATATATTATCACATATAATAATTTACATTTTAAATATTAAAAATATTTTAATGTTATTAATATTTTTAAATAAATTAAAATTTTAATTATTATATTTAAATAGTATCATCCTTTTTAATTTTAGAAAGTACCGCTCTTTTTTTTTTTCTCGTTTGTATATTAAAATCTTCCTATTCAGCAATGTACATCTACCCTAATTTATTAATCATAAAGCTGTGATAGAGTTTCATCACCGATTATTTTAATTATGGCAGGCTTTAAAATATATTATTTTAAACTTTACGAAAATGTTTCTCTTTTGTCCACAAGCACAAAATTAAGCACAGTAAAGAGAATGTGATCATCCCTTACGTTAGATGTGATGGGAATGGGCTCCACAGTCCATAAACATGATGTACATCCCTTAATTATGCCTCTTGATAATTGGCACTTGTAGTCTATCCCCACAACATAATTATGACGGCCTTTATTAATATGTTATTATAGACTCTAGAAAGCAGATTTGTCGCTTTCTTTTAGTGGAATGCTAATTCTCGCTTTCACTAATATATCCTTGAACAATCAATTATTATGATTATTAAAGATCTTCTAAGTGATCAATTTACGTACATGTGCCTCTAAATATTATAAAATTTGATCACTTATACTGAGTCAGGTGTCGGTAAACGCACAATAAATTTGGAGATTTTAAATGTTTGAAGTAAAAAATTTTTAAAAATAAAAATATATGAGTCGCGTGATATGTAAATAACGAGAAAGACTAAATTAAACTTAAAAAAAAGGGGTTGAGGTTAAATAGATTTAGAAATGTTTAATCTTTTATAGTTGAAATTTCCTATAAATAAAAATATCAAACTAATTAAAAAGGATTTAGAAATAAAATCTAAAGGAAGAATCAACACATTCTTTCTCACATTTCTCCTTACTTTTTTACATTTTCTAACAAATCAAACGATGACTTGAGAGTTAAAGTATCTTTTATATGTATCGAACCATCCCTTAAAATTTTGGAATAAGAATGGCAATGAGCACAATCTACTGTAGGTTTACCATAATTTAAATTAACAAACTCACCCACAACTCGCAACAAGTTTTTTATTTTTTTAAAATAGCCTACCCGTTGTGGATTTTGACAATTATTAAGTTCACTCGAAACTAGCAGTTGATTTCTTTTCGAGTTTTGTCACAAATATTAAAAAATACTTTTAATAATACATAAAAAATTAAATTAATAATTCAAACTACAAATTTATGACAATAGCCTAAATAATTCGCATACAATACTCAATTCTGGATTTAATTAATAAAAATAAGAAATTAAAATTTGAACATTAAAACAAACAGATAAAATATATTAATCTAACAAAAAATATTTCTATTGTAGACAAATAATCATCACTAATATTAGATAAAATAAGTGGTTATGATCCTTGGGTTATATGTATCATTCTATTCTTTTTTGACATCTCATGATCTGAAAGAGAGTCTTGAGAGAATTAAATGACATTCTAGGAAAACGTGTAGATCTAGAAGGTTAACCACATTACCCTAGAGAGCAATTCAACGTTATGGATTCAGTTATGTTTGCTGCTAATATTACTATCAATATCAATTCTATTTTTATGCTAAATGACTCTAACTTCAATTCATGGCACGAGAACCTCCCAATAGTTCTCGTAGTCATGGATCTTGGCCTTGTGTTATGGGTTGATTCTCCCCCACCTCTTACGGATGAAAGTACCCTTGATGACAAGAGAGATATGGAAGGGTGGGAGAGATCAAATCACATGTGTATAATGATCATGAAAAAGGTCATTCCGGAACCATTCAGGGGCTTTATGTCTGCAAGGATAACTACGGCTAAAGAGTTTCTTGCAGAAATTGAAAAAGGATTTGTCAAGAACGAAAGGGCAGAAATGAGTACGCTCTTGACAAATATGATTTCAAAAAAAAAAAAAACAAGTGCAAGAAAAAGAACAAAGATAAGGAAGTTGTAGATACAACACATCAAAAGAAACAACAAAAGAAATCAGATGATTGAGAAGCCACTAGTTGTTTCTTTTATGGAGTTGAAGGGAATGATTTAGTTTGTTATGAGATTAATTTAACTTCGGTACCTAGACACACATGGTGGATAGATTTTAGTGCAACCACTCACATTAGCGTGTCTTTGCAGGGTTGCTTGAATTGCCGAAAGTCCAATGATGGTGAAAGATACATCTATGTGGGTGATGGTAAGAAGGTTGAAATTGAAGCAATTGAAAAATTAAGATTATCATTAAAGATAAGATTTTATTTTATTCTTAATGAAACATTTGTTATTCCGTCTTTTAGACATAATTTGATTTCCATTTCCGCTTTGGACAAATATAGTTATTCTTGTTTATTTGGAAACAAAAAATTCAGTTTGTTTCATAATTCAAAGCTAGTTGGTTTCGATTATTTGTCAAGCAATGATAATCTTTATATGCTTGGTACAATTGCTTCATTTAATGAATCCCTGCAATGAAGTATATGAACTTTAAAGAGAAAATTAACCAATGTGAATTTAGCTGTATTATGGCACAAGAGATTAGGTCATATCTCCAGACAGAGGATATATAGACTTGTGTAATGCGAAATTCTCGACCCCTTAAATTTCATAGATTTTGACATCTGTGTTAATTGTATCACGGGGAAACAAACCAATAAAAGGAGATTTGAAGCTAACAGGACTTCAGATGTCTTAAAACTCATACATACAGACATTTGTAAGTCATTTTTTGTGACTGCTTGGAATGATTAACAATATTTTATGACGTTTATTAGGGGTGGGCATTTTTGGGTTTGAGTCGGATTCGGATAAACCCAATCGGATTTCAGGTTGATCGGGTTAGAAAAGAATTCATTGGAGTTCAACTCAAAGTTGTAACCCGATCCAAACATATTCGGATTGGATCGGATTGGATTGGGTTAACTAATCGGGTAAAATTCGAATTAATTCGGATCGGGTGAAGCTACTGCACAGATCAAATGCAAAATATTTAATTTTAGTAAAAAAAAAAATCAATTCATACTTATAATTTAAGCTTCCACAGACTTAATAAATTAAGCTCCAAAATTTTCTATACAAGAATTTCTCTAATTTTATTATTAACATTTAACAATACATATACTTAGCAATTAACAGATAATATATAATATATTATTATATACCATCAAAACATCAAAAAAGAAAAGAATCAAGTTGCCGGTTCACGGTGGAACTTGGTGATGGTGGAGGCTGCAGCAGTAGATCCGATAGCAGCATAGTGGATCCAGTAGCAGTAGATCTGATAGATATCCAGCAACAAAAGATCTGGTAGCTACGGATGTCGTAGAGCAGTAGATCCAGTTGCGAGTTAGGTGGCTGCGTGCGCTGGCTGTGCTTTCTCCATTCTCTTTTTTGCGTTTGCTGTCGGTTGCCGCTTTGCTTTTGACTTTTGCGATGTGTGTGTGTGTGTGTGTGAAGTCATGAGTATGAGGATGAGGGTTGTGAGGCTGTGATATGTGAAGGCAGTGAGATATGTTTGTGTGTGGATGTGTGCGTGGGTTATAATTTGATTTTGTTTTTTATTTATCAATTGTTTTTTTAGCTAATTGTTTTTGAGTTGTACTTTGTGTGTGCCCGTATGTGTGGTGTCTGGTGTGTGCTTGTGTAATGCGTTTAGTTTAGTGAGTTTTTTTTTTGTGCGACTCGATCGGGTATTCGGATCAGGTCAGGTAAAACCCGATCCAATCACAATCCGATTGGGTTTGCAATTTTTTGCCCGTTTGGGTTTCAATAACAACCCGAATTGACCCGAACCTGAAATTTTTTCGGGTCGGGTCGGATCAGGTATTTTGCCCACCCCTAACGTTTATAGATGATTTTTCAAGATATGGCTACACATATTTCCTCCAAGAAAAGTCACAGTCCTTGGATATCTTCAAAATATTTAAGGTTGAAGTTGAAAACCAACTCGGCAAAAGAATCAAAAGTGTCAGATTTGACCGTGGTGGCGAATATTATGGTAGATATGATGGTTCAGGTGAACAACGTCCAGGACTATTTGCTAAATTCCTAGAAGAATGCGATATCATCCCACAGTACACTATGCTGGGTTCGCCCACTATGAATGGTGTTGCTAAAAGACCAAATAAGACGTTTAAGGATATGGTGAGGAGCATGATTTGTCATTCTACCTTACTTGAATCACTCTAAGGAGAAATACTTAAGATTGCAGCGTATATCCTTAATAGAGTTCCTGCTAAAGTGACTACCAAAACCCCTTACAAGTTGAACAAGCAAGAAGCCTAGTATAAAGCACTTGCATGTTTGGGGTTGTCTAACTGAGTCAAGGCCTTATAGGCCTAATGAGAAGAAATTGGACTTAAGGATGGGTAAATTGTTATTTTATTGGATATTCAGAACGGTCCAAGGGGTATAAGTTTTATGATCCCATGAATAAGTCAATTTTTGAGTAAGAAAATGCTCGGTTCTTTGAGGATGTCGAGTTTGCGGGGGGATATACGGCTAGGGACTTTGTCTTTAAAAAAGAATATGTTTATATTCTCATAGGTGTTATTAGCATTGATCATGGTCTCATTCCTAACGTTGTTCAAGAGTCAATAGATCAAGACAATATTAGAGAATCCCCCATACAAGAAGTTGTTCTAGAAGAACAAACTTTACTAACTCAAGAACATATACCATTAAGGAGATCCACTAGAGAAAGGAGAAATGCAGTGCTAGATGACTACATTGTATTTCTCAAAGAACATGAGACAGACATTGGAGTGATGGAAGATGATCCAATCAATTTTCTTCAAGCCATAGAAAGTTCAAACTCTTAGAAGTGGATTGATGGCATGAATGAGGAGATGAAGTTCATGAAGGACAATGATGTATGAGATCTTGTCCCGTTGCCAGAAGGTGCAAAACTTATTAGTTTCAAATGGATTTTTAAGATCAAAAGAGATTGAAAAGGAAATGTGGATAGGTACAAGGTGCGTTTTGTCATAAAGGGATTTACGTAGAAAAAAGGCATCGATTATAAAAAGACTTTCTCTCTGATTTCTTCGAAAGAATCTTTTATGATTATAATGGCATTGGTAGCACATTTCAATATTAAGTTACATCAGATGGATTTAAAGATAACGTTTCTCAATGGTGACATTGGTGAGACAATCTATATAGAGCAGTTAGAAAACTATTTCTAAAGACCTAAAGAATATGGTTTGCAAACTTAAACAAGCATATCGATAATGGTATTTCAAGTTTAATCAAGTGATCATCTTATTCGGTTTTAAGAAGAATTTGGTCGATGATTGCATATACCATAAGTTATGTTGGAGCAATTATATTTTTCTACTTTTATATGTTGATGACATTTTGCTTGCCAGTAACGATATAGGCTTATTGCACTACACTAAGAGATTTCTATCTAAGAATTTTGAGATGAAAGATCTTTGTGACACATCTTTTGTATTAGGCATACAGATACACTGTGATCACTCCCATGGTATTCTTGGATTATCATCAAAGAGCTATATCGAAACAATTCTCAAGTGTAAAATTGCAAACCAGGTACCCCTGTGGCTAAAGAAGACAAGTTTAGTCTCAATCAGTGCCTTAAGAATGATTTTGAGGAAAAAGAAATGCAGAAGATTCCTTATATGTTAGCGGTAGGAAGTTTGATGTATGCTCAGGTTTGTATACAACCAAATATTGCGTGTGTTAATGGGATGTTGCTGATATTAAGCAGTCCAAGAATAGACCATTGGAAAGTAGCCAAAAGAATCTTACGTTATTTGTAGAGAGCAAAAGATTGCATATAAGAGGTTAGATTAGTTTGAGATCGTTGGGTATACTGACTCTGATTTTGCTGGATGCCAAGATAGTATGAAATCTACTTCAGGTTGTATATGCTAGCTGGGGGTGTTGTCTCCTGGAAGAGTGCTAAACAATCTTTTATAGCCTCTTCTCCGATGGTGGCATAGTTCATAATATGTTATGAAGCATCCAATCACGGAGTATGCCTATGAAATTTTGTCACGGAGCTGCGTATAGTAGATAGTATTGATAGACCACTTAAGCTATTTTGAGATAATAAGTCACCAATGTTGTATTCCAATAATAATAGGAGCTCGAGGAACTCAAAGTATATAGATATCAAGTTCCTAAATGTTAAAGAAAGAGTTTAGAGTAGACAGTTGTCTATTGAGCACGTCGGTATAAATTATATGATTGCGAATCCGTTTACTAAAGGATTGCCACCCAAAACATTTCATAAGTATGTTGCTCGTATGGGTATTATGTCATTAAATGATATTCAGTTTTAGTAGGAGTTTGTGATTATAGATGCTCTTGTAATATATACATTTTTCAGTTATTTCAGTTCATGGATGTTTTAGGTTATTTTCTGCAGAAATAGAGTTTTTTGTATTCACACTCTGATTTTTGGTATGATTTGATCTCACTAAAGTTTAAGGTGGACTAGTTGGAAATAGGTTTGTTAAGATCATATTGCATGAAATTTCCATGCTACACATCCAGATCATGATTCATGTCATTCAGTTGTATTAGCATAGCGACCATTGCTGGGTTGAGTTACGATAATTGTAACGAATGCTATTTTGATCCTATGTTGGAATGACTGATGGACCAAATTGGTTGTAGATACATTTCGGTAATGATAGTATGATTGAGCTCATACAATTATTTTTGTAAAACATAATTATAAAGTTACACATATAGCTCAAGTGAGAGATTGTTGGATTTTTTAATTCAATATTGTTGGATCCTTAATTCAACATTGGACTTATATGTGAATAATTATGTATTGCAGACTGTCATACAAGATTAAGGCCAATTAAAAGTGATCTATTTATGTTTTTGGTATTATGGACTTTAATGTATCTAATAAGGTGTGGGTCTTTAATGTGTAGAGACCCAATGACATTCTAATTCTATGATGGGCATAATTAGGAATACTAAATGATAACAGAAAAAAGTTGTCTATATAAGTGATTATGGTTCCCCAATCACATGTATTATTCTATTCTCTTTTGACATCCCATCATCAGAGAGAGAGCGCAGAGAGAGTTAAAGAACTCTCTAGGAGAACATGTAGATCTGGAAAGCTAACCACACTACTCCAGAGAAGAATTAAGGATTATGAATTTAGGTATGCTTTTGTATAATTTTGTTATTCATTTTTGATGATATAACATAAATATTCCTGCGTTATAGGTGATGGTTTTGACCAAAGGTTTTATTGTTCTTACATTATCAACAATATTAACAAGTAAATTTTGTACAACTATTGTTAACAATGAATTAAACAAATAAAAACCCAACTTTAGCAAACAATCATCAGGTTCAAGTAATTGATGTAAAACAAACAAAATCAATCAATTAAAATAAAATATCAGTAATATTATACTTGAAAATCATAAAACTTTTAGCTATATATATAAAAGTTAAATTTAGAAATTAAGAACTTTAACTTACATATATTTATGATTAGTTTTTAATGTAATTTTATAATTAAAATTAAAAATATAAATAATAAAAATAAAGAATGTGAGTTTGGGTATTCGAAAGATCTTTTGTCAAGACCAAACTCACCTATAAGTTGCAATGAGTTTCAGTTTGAAATATCAAACCTACTCGCAATCCTTAAAAACCATTGTAGATAAATTTTTGTAGGTGAATTTGAACAAATTTACGGATTGACATATAATTTTGCCATTCCTTACAAACTTGGAAACTTAAACATAAATGACATAATCGTCATTTTCAGCTATTGAAGGAAATTTGCTCCTTCAGTACCCAATAAAAGTAAAGTTGCGATTGGTTTTCTTATCAAATTATTATAGACGGGCTTTAAAATATGTTACTTTAAATATTAAAAAATATTTCTTTTTTTGACAAGCAGCACGTCATTGCACACAGTAAAAAAGTTAAATGAGATAGAAAATGGCTCCATGGGTGCGCTTCGTGCACTACATTGTTGTATTGTATTAAGATATATGCATTACATTAGAGTCTTATAGTGCGAAACTTAATAATGATAAGAGAATAAGCAAAAATAATAATGATTATATATCACATGCACGTGTGATCTCATACTGCATATAGAAAATACAAAAACTTATCTTAAGGAGTTCAAGAGATACCTTTAATCGTTTTTATTTTGGAGAATGTGGTATCTGAACCTTATTAGAAATAGTAATTCTCTTCGGCTGGACTAAAGTTTGACCATAATTCCATGTTATATATGTGCAGGCACAATAAATTGAGTGACTCCGCTAACGGAAAGGACACAAGTTCGCACATAAAAGTAGAGGTATTCGTTGGTCAGATTTTGCAGATTAGATATTAATTCATATTCGATCCATTATTTTGTGAGATTATAAATTTTCAATTCAATTCAATTTACAAATTGGTGAAATTCAATTCAAATCCAATTCATACGTCTATAAATAGGATGCGAATTTGACCCAATTTATATTTAGTCCACTATTTTATAGATTGGTTTATGCATTAAAAATTTTTAATTCTGTCCAATGCATGAATTAATTAAATAAAAAATTTAATATAAAAATAATTTCACTACTAATCGAATTCAAAATTGAATAACATTTAAATAAATAAATTATTTAAATAAAGTTAGAATAATACATTCAAAGTTTCAAAATGTAACATATCAAAAAGAAAAAGTCTCATTTATTTAGATCAGTGTATGAAAATTAACTAAATTTATGAATTTAAATCTATACAAAAGTTGAAACTTGAGATCTTAAATGATTTGTCAAAATGTCAATCTCCAATTTATATTTTATAAGTAATTTAATTAATTATCTAATTTTTTAATTTTGTATTATTACTAGATTAGATAAATATGGTGTTAATATAAATATATTTAAACTTATATATTTATTAGTAAGTAGTAATGCCACATTTATAAATTTCATTATATATATGTAGATTTTTACAAATTGAGGATTTGAAAAATTTTAATCCAATCCAATCTAACAATCCACAAATTTAAATATTATGGATCAAATTTTTACAGATCTGATGAATTGAACGGATCGAATTAAATTCTAAATAGCCTTACATAAAAGAGTATTTTCTTTGTAGTCATTCTCTCTTAACCATGAAATTGCTCAAATATAGGTTGACTAGTATGAGTGACACCTGTACAACATGTACAACAATAGTGGTGGTAAAGATTACAGTAGTATTCTTCAAATCTTCAACAAGAGATTAAGGTATTTTTCTAACCTTATGCATGTATAGATAATTAAGAAAAGTTTCTGCCTTGCTCTGATTTTATAAAATAAAAAAATTATTTTTCTAGATCTGATTTTCCAACACCATTAGCATCAATGATGCGACCTTTTGGAACCTCCATGAAGCTGAATTTCTAACCGATATCCCAGGTATCTTTGTGCCCGGTTTAATTATTCCTTGTATACAAAGGTCGTACAAAATTCGATGAACCTCTACTATATATATTCATTCCGGCACGATTAGACATTGACACGTAACGGCATCCAAGATCCTTCGAAATTAGAACTCGTGTCAAGAGCCTACTGTCAAAGTGGATACACTTCCATCTATATCATACTGCCATAACAAAAAATAAAAATAAAAATAACAAATGGAGCAATTTAATATTGTTTCAACAACATATTAATTATTATTGTTATTATCTTTATTTGCAGCGTTTATTTGACAACCGGCGTACATTGGAATATACATATGCAGACTTTCTTGGAACTGCCGATGATGATTACTTGAACCCGACTACTTTTGCAAGGCATTGGTCCGAAGGTCTTGGTACAGGCAAATACTCCGCTGGGCATTCAGGATTTTGTAGTTCAAGTCTGCAAATTAACATGAAGAAATAAATAATATCAGATTCTAATTTTCAGAATAATGAACAAAAACGATGATGAAGTGGAAGTGAACTCACTTATAGTTGAGGAGAAAATAATGAATAAAAATTGAAATTTCAAGTTTGGCCAGATCAGCTCCAGGGCAAATCCTTGATCCACCTCCAAATGGAATGAAGGATCCTGGTCTAGTTGTATGATTCTGGTTACAAAATTGGGAACCATGCAAATAAAATTGTCAGCTGTGTACAAGATTTTTTTTTTCTCCTATTGTACAAAATATAATGCTTTTAATTATGCGCTCTACTTACATCCCATCTTGAAGGATCAAATTGCTTTGGATCTGGATAGTTTTCAGGATTGTAGTGAACACCTCTGTTGTAGACCAAAACTTTCCATCCTTTCGGTATGAAATAACCTTGAATATTAACATCTGCTTCTGCCTCTCTAAAACTTGACGGTGACAGATTGGTCATGCGTAATGTTTCATCTATTACCTGTGTAACAGTAAAAATAATTTGTTACATACAATTAGTGATGGAAATTTTCAACATTTTCAATTGGAATTAATTTTACCTTGGCAAGATATTCCATTTGTTTAATTTCCTCAATAGTCAATCCTTTTTGCGTAGATGGTCTTTTCTTAATAATATCCTCTTGCTCCTCCTGCCGAGTAGAAATCAATTTATTTAATGCATATGAAAGTTTTGTTAGTTAATTGAAGGATTAGATCAACTATTAGTTGAAGCAACCTTAGCTTTCCTCAGCGTTTGAGGATGCTTATATAGGTGGATTAATGCCCATGTTGCAATATGGGCAGAGCTCTCATGACCGGCTGACAAGAAAGAGATTAGCATGTCAATGATATCAAGATCGTCCAGTTTTGTACCATTCTCATCTTCAACTTCCATCAATAAATCAATCAACCCCTTTCTTCCCTTTTGCTCATCACTTTTCATTGCCCTCCTTTCATTCAGGACCGGTTGAAGAATCTCTCCCAACATATCTCGTGCCTAACAAAGTAATAAAACAATTGATTAGTTATGCTTATGAAATTATTATTATATCAGGTGTCTGCAGTTTATAAAGTGTGAATTTGAATTATGTTATGTTTTCTACAAAATACGCAAGCCCTCATAACTTACTATAAAGTAAAGATTTTAGTTGTTATCTTTTCTACGGTACCACAGAAAACATGACATAGTTCAAATCCACAATTTATAAGCTGCAACTAACTGCATCTGAAATTGAATATAAGCTCATTATTTGTTTACATATGTAGATCAGGATTCTTTCACTATCAAAACTTTTATCTAAACAAATATAATCACGTAATGGTTGATAGAGTGATAAATAAAAATGTAACAAATAAGTAAATAAAAAACTTTATATACACAGATTAAAATATATAAGTGTTAAATGGTAAGTTGAGAAATATTCAGATTTTATCCTATATATATTTATGTGACACAAAATAATCAATAATATAAATATTACTTACCTTCATTGCTTTATGGAAAGAGAAACCAGGTAAATTAATGGGGAAAGGAGATATCAATCCATGTGCATAATCAACATAGTGTTTCTCAACTGATCCAATAACTGAATCACTACTTGATCCGAGGAATATATTGGCAATGATCTTGAAAGTGGCCTTCCTCATCTCTGTCAAGAACTCAATTGGTGTGTCCAAGCTAGCCCATCCCTTCAATGACTTAATCACAATTTCCTCAATGTTGTCAATATAAACAGCAATTGCCTTATGCCCCTTGAGTGGACTTGTTGCTAGCTTCCTTATACGCTTTTGCCCTTCTTTGGAAGCAGTTATGAAAGATCCTCTAAATGTTAATTTATTGGTGGATGTTGGATAACCCATTTTGAAATTTTCATCATCCAAAAACACTTGTTTACAAGCTTCAGGAGCCACAACTATCACACACGGGCTACCAAATATATGGTTTCTGTATATACCCTTGCGACCGTATCTGCAAATTAAACCCCATGCATTTATACGTATGAACAAGACAAAATCAATCTCATTAATTATAGATGTATAAAGTACAAGTGGAGAATTGAGAAGAAATAAATACCTTTCAAATAAATTATAGATGAAGCTCTGAGGTTCACTAGATTTGAAAGCTTTTTGATGAGACAACATATTACCAACCAAAGGCCATCCCATGTCACCTGGAGGAAGAGAGTGTTTCATCTCACCCAGTTTACCACAATGATACCACTCATTTACTCTCCTAAGAACACCAAACACAAAAGCATAGGAGCCTATAAAAATTGCAAGCGCAAGAATCAACCATGAGAAATCTAACTCCATTTATTTTGATGTTTGAGTATGCTTTCTTGTTCTTTTTCTCTCGCATAGAATCTTGTTCTTTTTCTCTCGCATAGACACACAATTATATATCGATCTCCTCCTTTTCACTTTAATTTTTTAAAAAGTAGAGGGCCGGGGTGTACAAATTTCAAACCAAATTTTTTAACCTTTACCTTTCCGATATTCAAATTAAGGCAGCCAAATTAAATGATAAAACACTTTACATGTGTTGAGAAAATGATCAAAACTCTCCTCTTGTTTTTAAAATTAACCGTTTCACCCTCATTTTTTAAAATCCATAAATATTTCTTACAATTAAAAATTGGTAGTTTTAAAATTTTTTTAAAAATTTTACTCAGAAATTTTCATTAATCAATGGTGCGCTTTAACATATCAAAGATAAAATAGAAAGAGACCAAAAAAAATTGAAAGTCAACGTTTTTTTTTAAAGGGCAAAAGGCTTTTGATAGGTTTAAAGCCGAAGGGAAATATGATTAATTTCGACAAAAAATAGTTTCATAGAGTGCAATTCAAATTAATGTTCAGGGCAAATTTGTAATTTCATCTTTTCTTAGGCAAATGCCCTATCGTGGCTGTATTGCCTCGCTTCCTCGAATGGAAGATATTATACATTAGAGTAATAATACAGTCACAAACTCTTATATAAATTTATTTTGTACAAACTTATGTGGCATGATAAGATTGGTTGAATGAAAATATAAAATAATGAAAATAAATCATGTGGGCCAAGTGATATTTAATTCAACTAATCTTATCATGCCACATAAGTTTGTATAAAATAAATTTGTACAAGAGTTTGTGGCTGTATCATTACTCTATATATTAATGTAGTTACTTTTAGAATGTTGCGGGTGAGACTGTGAATGCTGATAGATATTTATATTTATATGTGTGTGCATATTTGATATATTTGATTTCTTGAAAATATTTGTCATTCAAAAAGATAAGACTTTTTTTTTGATAAAAAAATGTAGACGTTTTTTGACTTCTCTAAAAGAGCTAGCTGTCCCATTAAAATTAATAAAGTTTTAAAAGTTTTGATTATATTATAACCAAATATATTAAAAAAAAAAAGTGATTTTGGCCTTTTCTTTTGAACTTTCTTGTGGCTGTAGACAATACTAAAAGAGAACATGGACAATTCATAAGATCAGAAATCTTACTTTTGAGATTTACTTAAATGTTCGCATAAGTATTCTTATTTTTATATATAGTTATATACATCTCTTTTGATGATTATACTCTTTAATTATAACAACCTAAAAATTTATTTAAAATAAACTTTTATAATAATTCAAATTAAATATAATATTACAAAAATATAATATATATAATATTATTAATTTTATAAATTATTTTGAATAGCAAAAAACTTAATTTTATATAATTACTAATCTATCATATATATTTTAAAATTAATAAAAATTATTTCACATAATAATAATACCTTCATAATTGTGTTTAGCATTAAAAGTAATTTAAATATACTATATATATATATTTCATTTCCTTTTATGTTATGCCTATATTAGCATAAATTTTAAAAGGGTTATTTTTAAATACCTCTCCCTGAGATTCATGGTCTTCTCACTTATAGAACTTATGAGAATGTACCAGCATATTATCAGAGACCCCACTACATTAAGGTAGCGTTTAATTTTGGATTGCAGTGAAAATCTAGAGAAGTGGAATTTTAGGATTGAGAGTGTAGAGTGGTAGTGGAAGTATGTTGTTTACTTACACTGGAATGAAAGCTTGGAATGGAGATCAGAATTCAATTTATGTGTTTACTTTATCTTAAATTGTGAGTAAATAATTTCAAATTATAATTTTACCCTTATTTAAAGAATTGTAGTTTTAATTACAAAGTTAATAAAAAATATATTTGATGAATAAACATTTATTTTATTATATTTTTAAATTTATAATAATTATAATATTCTTAATTATGTACATCACAATTTTTTATTAAATTTAAGTTTAATTATGTAAATTAAAAATTATTAATAAGAGCAACATAAATGAAACATTTTTACTAGTAACATAGTACAAAATTAACATTTTCTTAGAATAAACTATTTATTATTATTATTAATTATTAATAACAAATAAATATAATACTATTATTTTTAAATAAATATAATAATAATATTTTTAAATAAATACAATAATGTTAAACTTTCTTATAAAGATAGTACATAGTAATATTATTAATTCTCTATTAATATAATATTATTATTTTTAAGTAATTTTAAATTAAAATCAATGTAAATTATTATTTAGTTAAATATAATAATATTATTTAAATAAATATAATATTACTTATTTTATTTTATTAAATTTAATAAAAGGAGGGTAAAAAAGGAAGAGGTCGGTGTGAATTCCCACTTCTACCTCCTCCCATGGGAGTCCCACTCCTACTCCCCACTCCAAAATGAGTGGGGTCCATGGAGTGAGATTTCCAATCCTCCCTTAAAATGTGCAAGTAAATATTGGAGTGGGAGGAATTCATACTCTTCACTCCCACTCCAGAAAGTAAATACAACATAAGATTTCATTTCATATATTGCTAGACAAGGGTAAGATCGTAATTGAACATCTTTCTCATAAAAAATTCACGTTAGGTTCTGGTTTTGTCTCCAATATGTTAATATCCAATAAATAATTGGCAATAACTTGACAATATCTAATTAGAGATGAGCATTGTCAGATCCAACATCAATGACATGATGATTTAGCAATAACCTGTTGTTTTTGTCATAATTAGAATTTAATTCTGTTAGATATAGCCCCTTTGCATTAAATTTCTACAAAACGTTGTTAGATTGATTATGAACAATGAATGTGAGTTACCATTGCTATTGAAACTGATTTAGCAAGTGTATATTGTAGTTATTTTGTACAACATGATAGTGTTTAACAGCTACACACATGGTTGTTTGAATATATTTATATTTGTGTTTACATTATCTTCGTGACTTATTTATTCACTATAAGTCACATGCTAAGACAATGTTTTTATTAATGAAGGACAATTAACCCAAGCCTGGACAGATAGTAGATAGTAAATCTAGCAAGAGCTTTACAACAAGTGTGTTTATTCTTTTAATATCATACAACATATTCTTTTAAAGTGATAAGATGATACATCACCTTTCTTGTGTAATCCTTAAATTGTAGAGATGTTATAGCATGTTTTACTTGGCCATATAGATACGTTTTGAGTCTTTTGTATATTTTGTGGACTGTGTGATACATATAACTCTTCCATTAACAAGGCCAGTCTTGCCTTTGTTAGTATTAATCTTAGCTAACTGTTACTAGTTGCTTATATGTAAGTACTGACTCCTATGGAGTTGTAATAATTTATTAGATTAAAGCAATTGATGAGGGACTACATTAATATTGCGGTTGGAATTTATTTTTATGTATCACATGGCTAAGCCATGTTTCTACATTTAAATGCTTGTATTTGCCTATGTGGTTTATATTGCTGCTGAAATTCTTTTAGATGCCAAGCCATGCACGTTTCTATAGTTGAATGGTTGTATTTGTGTTTACCTTTATATTGTTGATAAGGTTCTTTTATATATGTCTCATTCAACGTTTGGGTTTAGGGATTAGGAAACAGTTGTTGATCTATACATTTTATAGTTTGTGCATTGCTCGTCTTAACTATTTGTGACTTGATTCTAGTTTCTAAAGTGATTTTGTTGTTGAATATGGTATTTTAAATTGATTCAGCTAAGTCATTTTGGAAATTGATGAGGGTGCCAAAACAAGTTTGAAGCTATTAACCTCCAATGCAGTAAACTGAAATAGTCACATACGATATCCCCATACAGATAGAGATGGCTATCAAAAAGATATGCTGAAGGCTTAGGGATGAAGGTTTCATTAGCCGAAATTACTAGTTAAGGGCAATTTGATCATTTCATCGATCAACAAATAGTCCAAACTGACGGCAGGGAAGGTTTCTAGAGATACATCAATCAAGTGGAATTACCCTAAACTTCAGGGGGGGAAAAATTACCAATTTTAAAATTTATTTTTAGATTAATATATTTCAGTATTACTAAAATTTTGAAATACTAATTAGGCAACTCAAGAGGGGGGTGAATTGAGATTTTAAAATTTAAATTAAACAAATCACACAACAATTTAATCTAATGTTTTAATGGAATAAAAAATAATAAATTCAATAAAGCATAATAATAAGAGAGTAAGGGAAGAGAAAACAAACACAATGATTTTTACGTGGTTCGGCATTTCCTGCCTACGTTCGTGCCTTCAAGCTCACCCAGCTTGAGGATTTCACTATCCAAACCTCCCAAGACTTCAAGTTCTTTACAATTGACTTTCAAAGTGTCAATTGACATTTATAACAAGAGATTATCCGCAATCTCTTAACCCAAGTGTATCCCAACACCTACAACCTCTCAAAGATAAAAATAACAAATGATTTTTCTCACACAATGTGTTTGATTACAAATGAATGCTCAGTGTGTGAATCAAAGAAACAAAAACAAGTTTAAAGCTCTAATGGTTATATGCTCAGTAGCAAGCTCAACGATAGCTTTTAAATCTCTCCTTATTTGAATTTGATTGAGTCATTTTATAGTTGAAGCTGAAAATTAGTCGTTATTGATTTTTGACAGAAATCGGATCCCCGTTAACTCTTATCGGTTTATTGTTTTGACTAGTTCAAATGACCGTTAGGCTAAATTTCAAATAACCGGTTAGCCGTTTAAAATTATCAGTTAGCCGTTAATTTCTAAAAACCTACAAAACAAATTAATACCTCTCTAGAAATAATCGATCAGCCGTTTTTAGTAAACGGTCAATCGTTTGCTACAGTGAAACTATTTTCTATAATTACAATTTTGTCCCACAACTTTATATAATTCTATTATGGCCCAAATCTTAAAAAACTTTACAAATAAGTCTAATTCTAGAGTTTCAAAACTTTTTCAATTTGACCATAAACTTGAAAAACAACCAATTTCATAAAATCATTTTTCCATTAAATATAAAATCTTAATAATGTGAAAATAATGATTTATTTAAAATGCATAAGAAATAATTTGAATTTTTAAAAACTTAATCATTCTTAATCTTATTTTTTATCATCAAAATTAACATTATGGATACATATATGCTAACAATCTCTCTCTTTTTGATGATGACAAACTTGCATGTATTTAAAGAATGATTTCACAAATTTCTCCCCTTAAATGTAAGCTCCCCTTACAATTTGCCAATTTACTAAATTAACAAATTTAAATACATGCATTATTCTCCCCCTTTATTATAAAAAAGAAACGTTAATGGAAAGGAAAAAGAGTTGAAATTTTTACAAATTTAAAAACATGTATTTTTCTCCCCCTTCATCATCGAAAAAAAAAACTTAGTGAAAAAGAAAAAGAGTAGCAAATTTGTTACCTATGTTGTTTGAGTAGAAATTTCGACAGAATCTTCCCCTAACAACAAGCATCACCTCAAATATAAGTTTAGTAATATCACTTTCAAAATATCATAAATCATCATACAAACCAACTCCATACACAAATCATTACACAATCCATCAACCATAAAAAGATCATGAACCATCATTCCATCAGTTGCCAAATTAGCAACTCATAACATAAAATCATCATATAAAACAAGCATGTAATCAAATTATCATCATATCTCAAATTCATCAAAATCATCACTATGATCACATATCAACTATCAAAAGAATGCTCAAAACGCATTTTACTTCTCCCCCTTTTTACATCATTAAAATGGTATATTGCTTTGTCTCCCCCTTTGGATAAGAAAAAAAATAATTCAAAATGCATATTATCCAAAATCATATTGTATGTTCCCCCTAAATATATGACTAATTTAAAATTGTAACCAAAATAAGTTTTTCCAAAAACAAATCATATTTATCTCCCCCTTCATCATAAAAAAGAAAAGATAGATAGATGCAATCGAAACAAGATCATAAAAAATAATTCGATGAAGATATTACCCATTTTGTGCGAGCAAGAATTACAGCAGAGTCTCTCTCATCATATTCGCTTAGATCATGATCAAATGATTATTCTCACATGCTTTCATCTAGAAATTCTCCACAATTTCCTGATTATGGTATCTAAAAAAAAATTGAAGTTGTGCCTTTTGGTACCCAAATACTCTTGGGTCATTGAGTGTTAGATTTAATTCATTTTGAAACTCAAATACATTTGACTCCATAATATACATCTCTCTTAACTGGACATCTAAAACTTATATGACCATTTTGATTGCAATAATGACGTACAATTTGATCATTAATGGAGGTACTCTTCACAGAGTAGTTCTAATAATACTTTTGTTTCAAATTAGGCTTATAGTCAATACCTCCTTTGTCAAACACACATTTTTGTGAATTGAGTATATTGTCCAACATCTTTTGTCCATTTGTAAATTTTACCACAATTTCATTTATCTCATTATTCTTTCTTTTAAGCACTTCATTCTCTTTCATTAATTCATCAACATGTGATTTCTCATGCTCATATGAAGTGCTTTGTCTACATTTAAATGATACAATCCTATCATGTAACATTTCATTATCTAATTCCAATTCTTTGATCTTTTCATTTAATGAAACATTGCATTTTTACAAGGCATCTTTTTCATTTTTTAAGTCATCTACATGTGATTCTCATTTGATAATGCAACTCTATCATGTAATGTTTTATTTTCTAATTCTAAGCATATAATCTTTGTGCTTAGAAATTCATTTTCATTTGTGAGCTCTACCATTTCTTTTAAAGACATGCATTCTTTTTACTAATTTTCATCCACTCATCATATAATTCTTTAAAAGCATCATGTAATTCATCATATGTAGGAAGATCACTTACCTCATCAAGTTTATCATCCGATTTATCTCCAATTCCGATTTATCAAGTTTACACTTCTTACAAATCTTCTTCATCACTCAATTCTTCATCAATATCATCCCAAATAGCCACCATGGCTTTCTTCTTGAGTTTGTTGAGAAGTGGACACTCCGATCTTATATGGCCACGCTTTTTGTGTTCAAAACAAACAATTGCCTCATTCTTCCCTTTCACCACCTTAAGGTTTTCTCTTATGAGATCTTAAAGTTTCTTCTCTTGATTTGCTTCTTGAAGATCCTTGTAAACTTTCTAGCAATAATTTCAATGCCTTTATTTTCAAAGTCACTTCCATCTTCATCACTTTCAACTATAAAAGATTTAAAAGCAAAGCTCTTGATGGTTGTCGAATCCAGCAAAAATGTATACATATTCTAAATAAATTGTGTATAATGATTGAGTAGGGTCGTGTCCACAGAGATCGGTAATTATTTAAATTCTTTTAAAATGTAAAACGTAAAATAGGGGAATTATTGACAATAATAGAAATCAAATTAAAATAACTAGAATGCAAATTAAAGTTGTAATTCAAATTGGAGAAAGTTCTGGTTGAAGGAATTAACTCAGCTTGATTCGACTACTGATCATTGATTCAAATATAAATTATTACTACTTATGGATAGACCGGTTATAGTTACTAAGACCCTCTAATAGCCAATCTCTCCTTAACTAGTCGATAAACAAGGTACGACCGTTGGTTATTTCCCTAATCAATAGACAACCCTAGATATGATCATAGGATTTAATCAATTGACAGCTTGAAAAACCAGAGAGACCCAAATCCTAATCAACAAACACATACGATGGTTCATTTAAATTAGATTGTTTATTTTCATAACACAACTCACTCCTATGTTATTTGTCACAAACATTAAAATCTTCATACGATGAATCCTTTAATTGACAATAGATTAAGTTGATAATTAAATAGTGGCCAATTACCTAATTAACAAACATAAGCATGAAAATAATTCAGAGAATAAATAAATACCCAAAAAGAAATAAAATAATTAAAGCATAAGAAAGATCTCACAGTAGTAATGAATCAAAGCTTTATCATCCTTCAACCAGAAAAATAGGCTTAGTTCTTCATAGAGAGAAGAGAAAAGTTTAGATCTAGGGTTTCTTTCTTTTTCTCCAATCTCCCATTTTTTCACAATAGATTCCTCCCTTAAATACTCTCTCTCTCTTCTCCTCTAGAGTTCTATTTAAAATAAAATACTAATATCTGAAATATTAAATTCGTAATTACAAAAATAACCAAAAATACAAAACACGTTAAACTAAAAACTGCAGGTCCGTAGTTGACAGCACGCGCCCACGCCTTATCAACAAAGATCTTCTGACGCTCATAATTTCTCCAAGAGAACAATCATCCTTAAACATCATCTTAAAGCTTAATTTTAGCACCAATCAATTGAATTGCACCTATAAAAATAAAACACAAGTAAATCACTATTATTAAGTACAAAACATCGATATTAAGGGAAGTAAACAATGCGAAACTAGTGCATAAATTGCACTCTAACAAATTCCCCCACACTAAGATGATGCTTGTCCTCAAGCATATAACTCAAGACTAATCCCAAATCTCCACTAAATTCTCATCTCAACTTATCCAAAAACAATTTTAAGCAAGCATACCTCAAGAATTTAAGTCGATCAACATTCGAGAGACAAGGATTTTAAAGTATAGAATCTCATAAGATAGAATAAGAACATTCAACCACAAAGAAGATCCATTGAAAATTCAAGTGCAACAAGATTTAATCGCCCTCTCAATGACTTCACTCCATGCACTCAAAGTGTTTAGGGTGTCATTTATTCACTCAAATCAAATCCAAGAATGCTATTACCATAAGCTTGTTCATATATCACATCTCAATCCACAAAACATGAATAAAATGCAAAAATCTAAGGGTCTTAAAAGGGTTGTAATGGGGTTAAATAGGTTAAATGAAAAAGAAACGTCTATGAAAGAAAAAGAGATCAAAATGAGAAGAATGAACTTATGATATTAAAATGCTTATTTCTAATCACGGTGCTAAGAATGTAAACATTTTTTTTTGATTTTTTTTCTTTTTTTTTCAAACAAAGAAACGAACCTTGTATAATTTAATTCAAGCATAATGCTTGTTGATCTAATTGAGAAACTTTAATGAAAGCAACAAAATATATACAAAATATATCCACGCAATGAGTCCAAAAATCTCCTTAAATTGAGGCTCAAAAAAGAAGAAACATGGTTAAATAGACAGAGAGAATTAGATGGGTAATGGTTAAGACTCAAAAAAAGATAGCAAATAAAGGTCTTCGGGTAGAGAAAAAAAAATGCGAGAATAGAAAAATGGTAAATGATTTGCCTTTATCATTTTAATGCATAAAACCCCGTAATGCGGTTTCAACATGCATAACAAAGCAAGTTCTAGAATAAACAAACTAAGATTGATATTCACATAACAAAAATATTAGAGCAAAGTGGTTGCTCATAGGCTCAAATCCTCACAAAGTTGGTAAAGTTGCCATCAAATTATGTACACTCTTCAAATGAATCAACCATCAATAGTGGTTTGGAATGAGAAGAAGGTAGAAGTGATTTATAAAAGAAAGGTAAAAAATGATAAGAAGTGAGAAAGATGTATGTAGTAATATAAAAAGTGGAAGATAAAATGTGAGTGATGAAAGAGTATGATAGAATAAAAATAGATGTAAATAATTTGAGATAGATGGAAAAAGAGTAGTGAGAAAGAAAAGAAAAGAAAAATAATAATATATGAAACATACTAACTCTAAAATCATTTAAGGATGAGTAAAGTGAAAATAATACTTCCATAATGCAGAAATCTCTCCCCCACACCAAGACCTTACATTGTTCCCAATGTAAGATAATCAAAGCTCACATAAAAATTAAAGCATAAGGATAAAATATTAAAGGCAAGAACTTCGCTGAATTGTGAGCTTTGATCCACATAACTTCTATGGACTTGGTAGAAATGGTGGGATAAATCACACACTCTCGAAGTATACGGCCAAATTCTGCTCCATCTTGTTCAGCTTGTGCTCTATTTTCTCTAACTGAATGCTCAAAGGTGGTGCAAATGTAGAAGGAATAGTTAGCGGGGCAGCAGTGTCGTCGTCAAACTCGTCATCAGAGGTAGCACCACTCCTAGCATAAAGCTTCTTTGGAGGTTGAGTGGGTCTTGGTTCAGTAAACTGAAATCTCCCCTCCTTGAATTCAACCACACCTGTTCTTTCAAACATAGACATATCCAAAAATTCCTTTGTGCAAGCAGGATGCAAATCATTATTGTTATGATCAAACACACATAGGTTTATAGCTAACAGAGTAATGTATGGACCAAAAAATAAAGTCCTATACCGTTTAAGCACACTTTGAAATTGATCTGCTAACCAAAAACCTAAATTAGGCCTCACATCATTTAACATGCACCAGATAAAATAAAATTCAGTTTTAGAGAAAACTCCTGAGTGATCTTTTTTTCCTAAAAAAAATATATGCTAAAAATCGATGCACACATTTGAAAACAGGATCACGTAAGAAAGAACTCTTTGATTTACTCAGGTCATAGGCATTGTGATCAACAGATAAATTACGCCAAAGACCATAAGGCTTAAAATTTTCGCTAAAGTCACAAGTTGTTCCTAAATATGCATCACTAGAAGAATAATCATCATCAATGAATCCTAAAGCTAGGTTAAAATTCGTGATAGAGCGTGAAAAATTTTGACCCATTAATGTAAACTTTATAACATCCGGGGTATGCAAAGTAGAATCATTAGGTATATTAAATTGAAAAGTAGCATAGAATTTCCTAATCAACTCAACATAACCCAAACAATCAACATCAACAAACTTACGCAAACCACTCTTATCTATCAAAGAATCAAAATTATCCTTAACATTCAAATTTTCAAGAGTCGGGTAATGTATATACTTAGTTGGAAGTATTTTTTGCTTCGAAATATCTTTATACCTTTTTTTCTCTTATTGAGTCGCGAATGCGAGGCACCCTCCGAGATTGGATTCCGCAAGTGGCAAAACACTCATGCCTTTTCCATGTTTCCATATTTGTCTCACCACTTGGCGTGAATCTGAAACTGTGTTCCTTGGAACCGTGGTGGAAACGGCAATTTTGGATTTCTTTACGACGGGTGTCCTTTTAGATGACTTGGAAGTGGATGCTTTCCTCTTCGGCATTGTTACAATAATTTCACTCACGGACTTCGATTCACGCGATTGGAATGCAGGGCGTAGGCTGCTTGTGGATGATTGCTGCTCGGCTGGAGCTTGCGGGTGCACGGCTATTGGTTCAGGTTGCTCGCGGATGGTCATGTTGCGCGGGCTGGGGTGCAGGTGTTTTGTGCTGCTGACGCTTGTTGCGTTGCGTGCGCGGGATACTGTTAAGAGTGCACGGCTGCTGCTGCTGCTGCTGTTGCATGGCGCGGGATGGTGGTACTGCGAACTGGTGACGCTGGATCTGTGCGTTGGGGCTGAAGCTGCACGCTGGAGCTGGAGCTGGTGCTGCGCACTCCTGCTACGCAGCACCGAATGGGGCTGGTTGCGGGCACGGTTGCTGCTGCTACTGGGGATGCTCGGTGAAGGCTAGAGTGACTGGTTGCTGTGGGAAAGAAAACGTTTTTTTGAATTAGGGATTTTGTGAACAGTGCTTGTTGATTTCTTTTTTTGTTTTCGTTTTTTTTACAAATAAATAAAAAATATATATATAAAAGAAAGAAGAGAAAAAAAAACCTCTTTTTTTTTTAGTGATGAATCACTTTGAGACACAAAAAAATTTCAGAAGTACTTTTTTAATAAGCACGTGAGCACGCCTTAAAACCATTTTACTTTAAAAATCACAGAAGTACTTATTAATTAAGACGTGGGCACGCCTTATCAAAAATTTTCTTCAGGCCAAAATAAGTAAAAACATTATTTTTTAAAAAAAATCTGAATTAAAATTAAAAGAAGATATAACAAAAAATAAATAAATAAATTATTTGGGTTGCCTCTCAAAAAGCGCCTTTGTTTTATGTCTTTGGGTAGACACATTTATGCATCAATCTCCATAATTGGGACTCTCGAGAGCCATTTCCTCCATAATAATCACTGAAAAACCTTCATAAAAAGGTTTTAAACGATGACCATTAACCTTAAAAACTTTATCAGAGGTCGGACTTCGAATTTCAACTGTACTATGAGGAAAAACATTAGTAAAAATAAAAGATCCTACCCAACGAGAACGTAATTTACCAGGAAAAAGTTTAAGCTTATAATGAAAAAGAAGAACTTTTTGGCCAAAAGAGAACTCCTTTCTCAAAATCATTCTGTCATGAAATGTCTTCGTTTTTTCCTTGTAAAATCGCAAACTCTCATAGGATTCGTTTCAATCTCCTCCAACTCTTGCAGCTGCAACTTCCTCTGCTTTCCCGCTTCATCCATCCGCATATTGCATTGCTTAATCGCCCAATATGCTCCGTGCTCAAGTTCTACAGGTAAATGACAAGGCTTAACAAATACTAAACGATAAGGAGACATACCTATGAGAGTTTTGTAAGCGGTGCGATACGCCCACAATGCATCATCCAATCGCAAACTCCAATTCTTTTGATTTAGACTAACTGTCTTTTCAAGAATAGACTTGATTTCTCTGTTTGATGTCTTAACTTGTCCACTTGTCTGTGGATGATAGGCGGTAGACACTTAGTGGGTAACATGATATCTTTTGAACAAAGTCTCCACCACTTGATTACAGAAATGAGTGCCTCTATCACTTATCACCGCTCTCGGTACACCAAACTTGGCAAAAATATTAGACTTGACAAAATCTACAACAACTTTAGCATTGTCAGTCCGGGTGGCCTTAGCCTCTACCCACTTAGAAACGTAATCAACTGCTAAAAGAATGTAAGCATTGCCAAAAGATGAAGGAAAAGGTCCCATAAAATCAATGCCCCACACATCGAATATTTCATACACAAGAATAGGGGTAAGTGGCATTTGATTTCTATGACTTAAATTACCAGTCTTTTGACAATTCTCACACGACTTACAAAACATGTATGAATCACGAAATAAAGTAAGCCAAAATAAACTACATTTTAACACCTTGGATGTTGTCCTTTTGGGACCAAAATGACCACCACATGCATATGAGTGACAAAACTGAAGAATAGAAGGAATCTCAAACTCATATACGCACCTTCTGATGACTTGGTCAGAGCAATATTTCCACAAGTAAGGGTAATCCCAAACATAATATTTAGCATCGATCTTAATTTTATCTTTTTGAGCCCTCGTCAGATCACTAGGTAGTGTTCTTGTAACTAAGTAATTGACAATGTCAGCGTACCAAGGAACCATACTTTGAGTTACAAAGAGATGCTCATCTGGAAAATTATCCTTCAAAGGTGCTGCTTCTTCACTCGTTGTTAATCTACTAAGGTGGTCTGCAACTAAGTTTTCTATTCCTTTCTTGTCACGGATCTCCAAGTTGAACTCTTGAAGTAGTAGGATCCAGCGGATAAGTCTCGGTTTCGCTTCTTTCTTAGTGAGCAAATATCTTAGAACTGCATGGTCAGAAAAAACAATCACTTTAGTACCCAATAAATATGAACATAATTTTTCTAAAGCAAAAAAAATAGTTAAAAGTTCTTTTTCCGTTGTTAAGTAATTGTACTGAGCACTATTAAGTGTTCTTGATGCATAATATATCACGTGAGTAGCTCTTCCAACCCTTTGTCCGAGAACAGCACCAACTGTATAATTACTGGCATTGCACATTATCTCAAAAGGGAGGCTCCAGTCGGGTGGCTGTATAATTAGAGCTGAAGTCAATAACTCCTTAAGCTTATCAAATGCTACCTTGCATGCTTCATTAAAATCAAACGTCACATCTTTTTGAAGAAGCTTGCATAAAGGCTGAGCTATCTTTGAAAAATCTTTGATAAATCGTCTATAGAAACCTGCGTGACCAAGGAAAGAATGAACTTCCCGCACACATGTGGGATAAGGTAAAGATTTAATAACATCTATCTTAACTTTATCTACCTTAATTCCTCTAGCAGAGACTACATGACCTAAAATAATGCCTTTATCTACCATAAAATGACATTTTTCATAATTCAAGACAAGGTTTGTTTCAATGCATTTTTCAAGCACTTTCTTTATATTATAGAGACAATCATCAAAAGAATCAGCGTAGACCGTAAAATCATCCATAAATACCTATATAGTGTTTTCTACATAGTCTGAAAAAAATACTGACCATGTACCTCTGAAAAGTGGCGGGAGCGTTACAAAGACAAAATGGCATACGTCGGTACGCAAAGGTTCCAAAAGGACATGTGAAGGTAGTCTTCTCTTGATCCTCAAGCGCAACTGGTATCTGATGAAAACTTGAATAACCATCAAGACAACAAAAGTGAGATTTTCCTGCTAACCTTTCAAGCATCTGATCAATAAAAAGAATAGGAAAATGATCCTTCCTACTGTGTGAATTAATCTTTCTAAAATCAATACAAACCCTCCACCCATTCTGAACTCGGGTAGGTACTAACTCACTATAAGAATTCTCAACAATTGTTATACCAGTTTTCTTCAGTACCACTTGTACCAGACTTACCCATTTGCTATCTGAAATTGGATAGATTATACATGCATGAAGAAGTTTAAGAATTTCTTTCTTCACTACTTCCATCATGAGTAGATTTAAATGACGTTGAGCTTGAATTGAAGGCTTGGCATCTTCCTCCAGCAGTATTCTATGCATACATGTGGACGTACTTATCCTTTTAATATATGCAATTGTCCACCCAATAGCCTTTTTGTAATCCTTCAGCACTCTAATAAGTTTCTCTTCCTCTAAAGTACTAAGCTTTGAAGAGATGATAATCGGAAGTGTCTCATCATCTCCTAGAAACATGTACTTTAGATGACTCGGCAATGATTTAAGCTCTATTTTCGGTGCCTACAAAATAGATGGAAAATTTTTTGCATGAGATGAAGGTAATTCAATATTAGACATATGATGAGTTAAAGTTCTCAAAGAATTTAATTCATAAATTGTCTCTTACAATACAGAATTTAAAACAAACTTATTTTCATTATTTTGCAATCCTTTAATGCCCAAATTTTTATTTAAAGCAACTACTAATGAATCTTCAACATCCAAATAAAACATTTCTTGCACTATAGGGTTAATAACATCCATAGAAAATACTGAATGTTCCTCGCTGTGATATTTCATGGCATCATATATATTGAACTCTATAATCTCTCCATTAAATTCCATAGTAAGAGTCCCTTTATGTACATCCATTTTAGTTCTAACAGTCTTAAAGAAAAGCCTTCCTAGCAAAATTGTGACATAATTAGAGGAGTTATCCTCTTCCATATTAAGTACATAAAAATCAGTAGGAAAAACCAACTCATTAACTTGTATTAAGACATCCTCTAATACCCCATCAAGATATGCATTAGACCTATCAACTAATTGAATTATCACGCTAGTTTCTTTTAATGCACCAACATTCAAAGATGAATAAATAGAACAAGGCATGACATTAATATAAGCTCCTAGATCTAACATAGCCTTCTCAACTCTAATACTACCAATTTTGCAAGGGATAGTAAACATACCTGAATCCTTGCACTTAGGAGGTAATTTCTTTTGGAGAACTGCTGAAACATTCTCCCACATGTGAACTCTTTCATCTCCTCTTAATTTTCTCTTGGAGGTGCACAGTTCCTTAAAAAATTTAGCATATCGAGGTATTTGTTTTATACCATCTAATAAAGGAATATTTACCTCAACCTTGCGAAATGTCTCAAGAATGTCTTTCTCTTGTTCCTTCTTCATGGATTTTACAAACCGACTTGGAAAAAGAGGAGGTATCACCACATGTAGAGGTTTCGCTCTAATGGGTTGCGCATCTTGAGATTTAGGCATCAATTCATTTTTTTCAAACTTATCTTCTACATGCTCTGTCACTTTCTTACTAGGCTCTTACAATTCCTTTCCACTTCTAAGGATGACGGCACTAGAGTTTTGCTTTGGATTCACCTCAGATTGTGAAGGCAATCTCCCTGATACTTGAGACTCTAGACAACTCATGGTAGTTGCCAATTGACTCACTTGGCTCTCCAAATTCTGAATGCTTGTTGTAGTTGTCTGCTGAAATTGTTGAGTGTTAGTTGCAAGTGATTTAACAATTTCTTCAAGAGATATACTTGGAGTTTGACTGTGGAGGTGCTGGTTGTCTTGGTGGATACTGTTGTAGGAATTCTGATGGCCTAACTCCATAGCTGAAATTGGAATGATCCTTTCATCCCGGATTGTATGTTTGTGCATAAGGATCATACCTCCTCTGAGGCATGCCTGGAAATCTTCCAACTGCATTGGCTTGTTCAACGGGTTCTTCTTGAAGTGTAGGACACATATAAGTTGAATGACCCATATTGTAACAAATGCCACAAGTCTTCACCTGTTGCACATTACCTACAACAAACTTTTCCACAAGAGAAGTAAGTTTATCTAAACGTTGTTCAACAGAAGAAATATTTATCTCATTCACCTTCCTTGAAATGGGATGTTGGCTACTGCCAAATTGTTGTGCATTGGCAGCCATATTTGAGATCAATTCCCTTGCTTGAGTAGGGATCTTGTTCACCAACACACCTCCACTAGCAACATCTATCATACTCCTATCCATTAATGATAGTCATTCGTAAAAATATTGAATAAGAAGTTGATCAGAAATCTGATGCTGAGGACAGCTGGCACACAATTGTTTGAATCGCTCCCAATACTCATACAAAGTCTCCCCAGGAAGTTGTTTGATCCCACAAATGTCTTTTCTGATGTTGGCAGCTCTTGAAGCAGGAAAGTACTTCTTAAGGAACTGTTTTTTTAAATCATTCCACGTTGTAATCGATCCATGAGGCAAGTAGTACAACCAGTCTTTAGCTAGCCCATCTAAAGAGAATAGAAAAGCACGCAGCTTAATCTGCTCTTCAGTCACGCCTTGTGGTCTCACACTTAAACATACAACATGAAACTCCTTGAGATGTTTATGAGGATCTTCACCTGCAAAACCATGAAACTTGGGTAATAAATGAATAAGACTATACTTTAATTCAAAATTTACCTCCACGTCTACATATTGAATGCATAGTGGTTGCTGATTCAAGTCTAGTTCAGCTAACTCTCTAAGAGTTCTTTCTACAGGTTCAACTCTATCCATCACTTGTTCTTCTGAATCGCTGGATGATTCAACTAAATCAGGAACTGTATCTGTTTCAGAAAGCAAAAGTGACGAGGATCGTTGCTTAGCTCGCTTCGTCTATAGTCTCCGCTGGCGAGCTGTCTTCTCAATTTCAGGATCAAACGAAAGTGTACTTGTATGAGAAAAACGAACCATACACCAAGTAAAACGTAAAAATGATTAAATAAATGACACTAATCCTCGGCAACAGCGCCAAAATTTGATGGTTGTCAAAGCCAGCAAAAATAAATACATATTCTAAATAAATTGTGTATAATGATTGGGCAGGGTCGTGTCTATAGAGATCGGTAATTATTTAAATCCTTTTAAAATGTAAAACGTAAAATGGGGGAATTGTTGACAATAATAGAAATAAATTAAAATAACTAGAATGCCAATTAAAGTTGTAATTCAAATTGGAGAAAGTTCTGGTTGAATGAATTAACTCAGTTTGATTCGACTACTAATCATTGATTCAAATATAAATTATTACTACTTATGGATAGACCGGTTATAGCTACTGAGACCCTCTAATAGCCAATCTCTCTTTAACTAGTCGATAACCAATGTACGATCGTTGGTTATTTCCCTAATCAATAGACAACCCTAGATACGATCATATGATTTAATCAATTGACAGCCTGAAAAACCAGAGAGACTCAAATCCTAATCAACAAATACATAGGATGGTTCATTTAAATTAGATTGTTTATTCTCATAACACAACTCACTGCTACGTTATGTGTCACAAACATTAAAATCTTCATACGATGAATCCTTTAATTGAAAATAGATTAAGTTGATAATTAAATAGTGGTCAATTACCTAATTAACAAACATAAACATGAAAATAATTCAGAGAATAAACAAATACCCAAAAAGCAATAAAATAATTAAAGCATAAGAAAGATCTCACAGTAGTGATGAACCAAAGCTTCATTATCCTTCAACCAGAAAAATAGGTTTAGTTCTTCATAGAGAGAAGAGAAAATTTTAGATCTAGGGTTTTTTTCTTTTTCTCCAATCTCCCTTTTTTTCACAATAGATTCCTCCTTTAAATACTCTCTCTCTCTTCTCATCTAGAGTTCTATTTAAAATAAAATACTAATATCTGAAATATTAAATTCGTAATTATAAAAATAACCAAAAATACAAAACACGTTAAACTAAAAATTGCAGGTCCACAGTTGACAGTACACACCCACGCCTTATCAACAAAGTTCTTCTGACGCTCATAATTTCTCAAGAGAACAATCATCCTTAAACATCATCTTGAAGCTCAATTTTAGCACCAATTAATAGAATTGCACTTATAAAAATAAAACACAAGTAAATCACTATTATTAAGTGTAAAATATCGATATTAAGGGAAGTAAACAATGCGAAACTAGTGCATAAATTGCACTATAACAACTCTTCTTCTTTTTGTCTTCATCAATTCTTTCATTAGTTATATCTTCTTCATATGAAATAAGTGAACCAATAAGATCATCAAGAGATAAAGTATTAAGATTTTTTGTTCTTGTATGGCCGTTCTCTTTGGTTTCCACTGTTTCGGCAATGATCTAATAATTTTCTTCACTTTTTTAGTATTAGTAAATACCTTACCTAGTGCTTTAAGAGAATTCACAATATCGATGAATCTAGTGTACATATCATGAATACTCTCATATAATTCCATTTGAAACATCTCATATTGCCTAGTGAATTTACTAATTTTACACTCCTTAACTTGATTTGTTCCCTCATATACAACTTCAAGTTTCTTCCAAATTTCATAAGTACTTTCACAACTACAAACTCTATTAAATTTTTTCTTATTTAAAGTACAAAATAGAGTATTCATTGCTTTAGTATTTAAAGACATCTTTTTCTTTTCTAATTCAGTCAATTGACTTGAGGGTTTTAAAATATCATCTCCTACTTTATTTTTAGTCATAGGCATGAATGAATTATCACAAACAGCTTCCCAAATTTCATAATTTAAAGCTTGCAAATAAATTCTCATCATACTTTTCCAATATGGGTAATCATTACCATCAAAGAATGGAGGTCTAATGATGGACTGGCCTTCCATAAAGGTTGAGCTAATTTGGGTTGCTATGGATCTTTAACTTTAGATGGTTAAGTCTATACAAGAGCAACTTGCTCTGATACCAAATGAAATACTAATTAGGTAACCTAAGAGGGGGGGGGTGAATTGAGATTTGAAAATTTAAGCTAAGCAAATCATTAAAAAATTTAATCTATTACCTAATGGAATAAAAAAATAATAAATTCAATAAAGTACAATAATAAGAGAGTAAGGGAAGAGAAAACAAACACAATGATTTTTACGTAGTTCAGCATTCCCCGCCTACGTCCACGCCTCTAAACTCATCCGGCTTGAGGATTTTACTATTCAATCCTCCAAAAACTTTAAGTTCTTTACAATTGACTTCCAAGGTGTCAATGAACATTTACTACAAGAGATTATCCAAAATCTCTTAACCCAAATGTATCCCAACACTTACAACCTCTCAATGATAAAGATTACAAATGATTTTTCTCTCACACAATATGTTTGATTACAAGTGAATGCTCAATGTGTGAACTAAAGAAACAAAATCAAGTTTAATGCTCTAATGGTTATATGCTTAGTAGCAAGCTCAATGATAACTCTTGGATCTCTCCTTATTTGAATTTGATTGAGTCGTTTTATAGTTGGAATTGAAAATTAGTCGTTATTGACTTTCTGATAGAAATCGGATCACCATTAACTCTTATCGATTTTGCCATTTTCACTAGTGCAAATGATTGTTAGGTTAAATTTCAAATAACTGGTTAGCCGTTTATAATTATCGGTTAGTCATTAATTTTCAGAAACCTACAAAACAAATTAATACATCTCTAGAAATAATCAGTTAGCCATTTTCAGTAAAAGGTCAGCTGTTTGCTACAGTGATTGCTATAGTGAAACTATTTTCTAAAATTATAGTTTTATCCTACAACTTTATATAATTCTACTATGGCCCAAAGCTTCAGAAAATTTTACAAATAAGTCCAATTTCAGAGTTTCAAAACTTTTTCAATTTGACCATAAACTTGAAAAACAAACAATTTCATAAAATTATTTTTCCATTAAATATAGAATCTTAATAATGTGAAAATAATGATTTATTTAAAATGCATAAGAAATAATTTGAGCTTTTAAAAACTTAATCATTCTTAATCTTATTTTTTATCATCAAAATTAACATTATGGTTACATATATGCTAACAAATGTGTCAGGACATATTGATAAACTGCTTATTTTAATAGTTTATTTGTGTTCATAAACTATTTTTATTATTTTTATATTATTATTTTATTGTTATTTAGGTGGAAATGCCCATAGACAACCTAATATTTCGTATTTTATAAAAAATACGTAAAATTTATCTTTTACATATTTTTACCTAAAGTTTACAAATTGTATCATTTTTCTATTTTTCCCTTAAGATTGTTTGAAAAATTAATAGATTACTAATAAAATGATTATTCTATCCTAAAAAATAAAATCACTATTTGACCTTACTATCAAACAATTCCCAAATCCACAATTCCTAATTCCTAATTTTGCCACTGCCGCACTTGTTGCTCAAAGCGTTGAGGTAATAAACTTCATCAGTTTTAAGGGGTCATTTGTTTTTTTTATTTAATGACTTAATTGACTTAATTTCAATCAGTTAAGTCATTAAGTTTGTTTGTTTTTTCAACTTAATGAAAATTTTCGGCCAATAAATTATTATGTTATTAAGCTTATTTTTTTTATCTTTTTTCTTAATCTAAAAAGTCTGAATAATATCGTTAAAAGATATTCTCCAAAATATCCCTATCTAATTAATTGATTTTTAAATGCTTACGTAAATTAAATTTAATAATTAACATTATTACCCATCTCTATATAATTTGTGATAATATATAGTGTTAGATTATAATTATTTTTATCTTTTTATTTTCTTCACATTAACATGATTTATCTTCTTAATGTTTTATGAATATTTATCAAATAAAAACATCATAAACTATAATAAATTTGATTAACATATACAATATAGAATATTAAAGCGTTGTATTCAATTGAATATGATTTATGTTATGATAATTTATTATCTTATTTATATTTTTTGACATATTTATTATTTGCTAATATTTATAATTTGTAAGGGTGTAGATGTAAAAAAATTAATTTTCAGGTTTTTTTAAGCTAAAAAAAACAACTTAATATTTATTTTTAGTGATTCAAAAAAAAGAAACAAGCATATCATTCAAATTCAGACATTCAACTCTATTAAGAATTCAGACTAATTTATTTCTATTAAGATTTCAGATAAAAAAACAAACGCTACCGAAGTCTTGGCCATAATTAATTTAACAAAATTGAAGATTTGAAACTCGTGTTGACAATGACAAAACGACTTACATCTTGCGGCAAAAGAAATATAACAATTGATTGCAAAATTTTGTAAATTTAAAGTTTTCCAACTTAACAAATGAAGAATGCGTAAGATAGGAAACAACTTCCCCTCGATTTCTTGCTATTTCCTGAGAAACTAGGGCATGTTCGGTACCCTTTTCTACGCGGCATTTTCATTTTCATTTCCATAATCCACATATAATACACATTTGGCCAATTAATTTCAAAAAACAAATTACAAAACACAAAATCCGGATTCATTATTATAACTACTCAACTGAAAACAACTTAAACATGTTCTTCAAATATCACAAACTAAACCTAGAAATGAATTAAAAAACAAAAGAAAATCGTGACCTCCTTTTCTCTTCACTGCAGCCCTCACTTTTCTCAATCCAGTTCACTGCAACTCTCGCTTTCCCCTCACTTTTCTCAATCTAGTTGCAGCAAATTTGCACTCTCTCCCTCCCCTTATCTTCATCCAACATCTTTCTCTCCTGATCCACTCTCTCTTGGTCGCTCTTGGTGTGCTAGCAACTTGTCGCTGCTCTTTCTCCTCAGCCACTGCCGCTGCTCTTTCTCCTCCGTCCAGCTGCTGCTACTCCAACTTCGTCCAGCTGTTGCTACTTCGTCTTTGCTCTCCCGGATCTGTCACTTGCCCGACCATTGTTGCTCTCTCGGATCTGTACTTGCCCGACCGTTGTTGCTCACTCGGATCTGCACTTGCCCAACCATTGTTGCTCTCCCTTATTTGTCACTTGCCGGTATTTATTTTATTTATGAGCTGAAATTTTTGAGAAATGATATTTGAGTGATTTTTAAAGCTTCTTGAAATTTATGAGCTTTCTCATATGTAGTGACAAATTTTGGCCAGGCTACTAGGATTTTTCCTCATTTATTTTAGAGATTAAATCTATAAAACAAATAATTTCTTGTGGGAATTCTTTTATACAGATGCTTAATTTGAGTTTATTGGTTTATTAAAGAGACCTCAAACAAAGAGGAGACGTTGAATGTGAAATTATGATGCATATTTGACGAAATGACAAATGTTTTAATTTTTATTCAATTATTTTGTCATCTCACTTTAGTTTCTCTAATAAAATATGGTAAAAAGTACCCTATAAAACAAGGAATTGGTCATGACTGATGATAGAACTCATGGGTTGAATAGGTTCTGAAACACCTTTTTTTTTTTTTGTTAAGCTAATTAATTGTTTTTAATATGATGATATTGTAGATTAATAGCATGTACTGAAACTAGAGTATTGTAGATTAATCATATTGGTGGTTATTACATTACTGAAAATTGAGTGGGGGATTAATAGCATGTACTGAAAATTGTATGTTTATATATGAAATTTTTACTCAAAGTTAACAGAGCAATTTCAATTATTCTTTTCGTTGTAAATCCTTGTGCAAAACATTCAATTTTTAATGTATGACATGTTGCTGAAATATGTATATGTATATGTTATGTGGAATTTGATTATTATTTGATATGTGTTATTTTTTTTCTAATTTTTCAAGATATGGATCCACATGATGTTGATGTTGAGGATAAGGCTGATTGGTCTAGCTAGACCGAAACCATTTTTATTCGTATTGTACATGACCATGTTAAAAATGGTGATTTACAAGCATCAACTTCACTAAGAAAATTTGGAACACTATAAGTGATGAGTTGTTAGAACAATGCCAAAAAAGATTCAATGTAGGGCAACTTAAGTCCAAGTTTAATAGGTTGCGCAAAAAATATCGAGAGTTTTCTGACTTAGTAGCTCATATCGGGTTTGGTTGGGATCATGTTTCAAATACTGGTCACAACATCGGAAGTTGTTTGAGCTGAATATATTAAGGTAAAACTATATTTGTAGTATATTAAATAGTTCGTATAAAATTAAAATATTATTTTTTTGTTTTATACACTTCTTTTTTTTCCACAAAGAGTGCCTAGAGTGAAGCCATATCGTAAAAAAAAATTAGATTACTATCAAACCTTAATGGAGATATTCAACACCACCACAGCTTCTGGCCATTTACGTTTTTCCTCTAGCCAAGTTCCATTGTCCTCGGATGAGGATCGTGAATTGGAAGAAAACTTTCTTGGTCATGAGTTCATGTTGATATTGACAGAAAAAAGGCATCGTCGGCCAGTTGCAACTTCAACTGAGCGTGGTAAAAAAAAAAAAAAGTGAGTTCGATAGTTACTTTAAAATGGCTAGTTCAGTGATGAATGCTAGAATGGAGATGGTTAAATGCAAAAGTACGGAGTCAACTTCTCAATGTATTGAAAAGTGGTCTATTGAAGAGTGTATTGAAGATGTAGAGAAATTAGGAGATATTGATGGAGATACATACAACAAATTGATGGATAAGCTAGTGCCCAGTATTGAGTGGAAGAAAGCTTTTTTTGAGCATGCCTGAGCATATGAAAAAATATTGGTTAACTAGTTTATAGTTTGTTTTTAAAATGTAATGTATTTAACTTGGATTTTATTGGTTGTGAACTGTGTGCTTGTTCATTTTATGGTTTGGACTTCGTAGTACTTTTATTTGTTAAACTTTATGTTATTTTTATGAGATGAAATGTAATTATTGAACTTTATTTTATTTTGGTGAATTGAACTTTCTAATGTTTTTATTTATTTATTTGGTACAATATATTTTAGATGGTGAATGATTTTGTATTTGTGTGTTTATTTAATTTTTTTTTGGACCAATTATCATATACTTGAGATATAAATTATGATTTTTTTTAATCAGAGTAGAAAAATGAACAACACCAACAACAACAATGAAGATGATGATATTGATAGTTTAACATATATTAAAGAAGAGGTTTTAGAGGTAGCCATTGCTATAAAAATTTATGAGAAACAATAGTGTGCTATTAAAAGGCAAGTGTATAGAGGACAATTATTTGGTATTGAATTTGTTGAAGAATTGTTAAATGGTCATCCAGATAGGATGTATAACATGTTTTGAATGGATAAGAAAGTTTTTATTCGATTATGTTATACACTTGAACATCTACAGTTATTAGAGAATGATAGACATGTTTGTATCAAGGAGGCTGTAGCAATGTGCTTGTATGTATTATCCCATGGTGCTGTTCTGCAGATTGTATTTGAGCGTTTTCAACGTTCATGGGATACTGTGTTTACACACTTTAAGCGTGTGTTAAAAGCACTTTGTCAATTGGCAAATCACATTGTAAAACCAAAACCTCAAGGGGAAACACCATCAGAGATTAGAAACAATCCAAATTTTTTTCTATATTTTGAGGTAAGAAATTCAATACATGTTACTTCAATGTTTATGTGACATTAACATTTGGTTAATAAATTAATAAGTTTGACATATTTTCACAGAAGTGTATCAGGTGCAATTAATGGAACCCACATTGTTGCATGGTCACCAGCACATAAACAGATATCATATGGAGATAGAAAGACTCAGGTGACTCAAAATATCATGTGTGCATGTTCTTTTGACATGATGTTCACATTTGTATATACGGGCTGGGAAGGTACCGCCAATAACTCAAGAGTGTTTATTGATGCCTTAAATAGACCAGAATCTGGGTTTCCACGTCTGGAAGAAGGTAAGAATATTGAGATATATATATATATATATATGTGTGTGTGTGTGTGTGTGTGTGTGTGTGCGCGCGCGCGCACGTGTTAATATCTTTGGCCTTTATTTTTTAATTAAATTATGTTTTATTGTTTCTATATTTTAGGATATTACTACGTTGTGGATTTTGGATCATTTACGTGATTATAGACGATCAGGTCGAGAACCTAGACATTCATCATTGCGTAATGTAATTGAGCGATGCTTTGGTGTTTTAAAAGCGCAATTTTCAATTTTAAGGGATATGCATAATTATAGTTTACGTAAGCACCGTCTAATTCCAATTGCGTGTTGCGCTTTACATAACTTATTCGACGAGAAAATGCAACTGATAGGTTATTTGGGGACTTTGATGTTGCGTGTTGCGCTTTACATAACTTTATTCAACGAGAAAATGCAAGTGATAGGTTATTTGAGGACTTTGATGTGCAAGATTTGGTTACCAACGAAGAAGGAGACACTAGTAGGCCACTTACTAATATTGATTTATCTCCAACTAGTGTCGCCGAGATGAGTGCTACAAGAGATAGAATTGCAGCTTCTATGTGGCATGATTACATACGTAATGTATAATGCCTATCATGTATTTTTTTAATAATTATTTTGTTTAAATCATGTGTTGTAATATATATCTTAATTATGATGTAAAAACAATGACAATGTAATTTTTTTTAATTAATGTTAATTCTAAAACTTTATCATCATGTAAATTTTTTATAATAATTTTGTTTTAAATTATTATGTTGTATTTGTGTATGTATTACCTAAATAATTATTTTATAAGCATAAATATGATGTAAATGCTTAATAGTAAAAGCTGTTTTTGAAAAAAGTATTACCAAATGCATATTATCTGCTTTTATCATTTTCAACTATGTCTATTGAACGCATATTACTGTTTTCAATTTTAAAATATAGGATACAAAAAATAATACCAGACATATATTTAAATTCGAAATACAGCAACTACAAAACATCATTTTCATTTTCATTTTTATTCTCAGAAAATATAAATTCAAAAACAATACCAAACGGCCCTAACACACCCTCATCAACACATTTTTTTTTAAAAAAAAATGGGAAAAGAAAGCTTATCACCGAGAGGATCATTTACTCGAGTACAAAATGACGCATCATAACAGCCAGCAACATCATCAAGCCAACACATATCCCATGATTCAAGTAATCTATAATTACTAAAGTGAACAAAGACCAGTTCTAAAACAACGGAAATTCTACAAAGCTTTCTCTTCATTTCTCGCTTGTTTTCCTACAAACTCAACTCTAACCCACGACCCAACAAGCAGAGAAGAGAGCAAGTACTAAAGTGATTTTTTTTCTTTATTTAAAAAAAAATTGAAGTAGAGATTTTATTAAAGAAGATGAGATAAAAGAGGAAATGAGAAGGTTATGATAATAACTCAATGTCATTTATGTATGTTGAAGTTAAATGACAATTTTATGATTCTTACATCATCAAATTTGTAACAAAGTTATGATGGTAGTGGAAAAGTGATAAAATTATAAAATTCAAGTAGAAATCTACAAAACAAAAATTCATGTATCTTTAATAAAATGTAAAACATCATGTGATTGGTGGATATTTGCTCTTATACTTACTAGAAAGGCTTTGGCAGTATAATCAAACTATAATAATATATAAAAACATGAGTTTATTAAACCATTTATAAAATAAAAGAATTTATATGATTATTTAAACAAACTATAGGAGTGTTAGTTCTTTTGTTCCTAACTTTACATAATAACTTTTACACCATTTTTGAGCCCGGCATTGATATTCTACAAGTGATAGAGATTTAATGAGTGTAGCTATGTTACTTGAGGAGTCACTTGTCCCTACTATTTACGGCAAAATATATAAAAAAAAAATTTGATAAATAAGTCCAAACTATTTTAAATTCTTTACAGTTAGGTCCATTGACCAAGTTTGACATTAAAATAGCTTATTTCACATTTTGATTATTACATTAAATAAATAAACTTTTATTGATTAATTTAATATATTGAAAAACTATGTATTACTAACTATTCACAGTTTATCAGGCAAAGCTTTAACTCTAGTAGTAAAGAACAACATTCATAGGACTCAAATTCTTAGATCAAGCCTTACTAGTGTGCATGCGTTAAATAAAAAAAAAATCTTCATAATAAATGTAAATATAAATTTAATTTCTTGTTCTATGTACTTAAATGTTTTATTCCCATTTGAGCAAAGCTTTTTGCAATTTTGGTTGATTTCTCGTCTCATCTTCTTAACATTTCAAACGTAAAAATGATGATGCTGCTTTCGGTCAATCACAGGCAAGGATCTAAATGTGAAAAATTGAAAGAAGCAGGATTTATATGTCAAATGTGGCTGAAGAAGAAGACATCAGTTCTTCTGTTGTCGTCCAGCTCTGAGGTGAGCGTGCATATATAGTTTATGGGAATTAAGGATTGAGCCACTAGATATATATAAATGGTAACAAAAACACTTTCTTTGATTGTAATTATTTGTGGGAAGGAGAAGAAGTAATTTACATTGGCAATTCTCTGTCTACACTAATTATAGGCAATGGTAAATTTCTTCTCAAGCTTACTTTTGGGAAACTTTCTCATTAAGTAATGCGCTTCATGTTCTTGAGATCAAATTCAATCTAATGCATGTCTGTTTTTGTGCTGAGTAAGACTCGAGGTAAAGTGTCTTTTGAGAATAATAAATTTGTATTAATATGGAATGGAGATATTTTTCAGGGAAGAGTTATTGTTCTGGAGAGCCCTTCAAACTTAATGGACAAATTTAAAATTAATCATTTAGAATTAACTGCCTTTAGATAAATAATGACGAATTTTAAATTTGTAAAATTTTAAAAAGGGCAGAAATTTTGATATTATTTATTTTGAATCTTAATTTTTAATAAGCAGCAGACATCGGAGATTCATGTGTTTATTGGAGAAATTATGCTGCAACAATAGACTCATGGATATTTCACAATCACATACAATACGTCAATTTATAACTTCTTGGCAAAATGAGATGAAATGATCATCCGACCCTAATGACTTTTGCAAGACAATTGTCTGAAGGCCTTGGTACAGGTAAATACGCAACTGGACACTCAGGATTTTGTAGTTCAAGTCTGCAAAATAACATTTGAATTATTATTACATTTATAATTTTAACCATTCCAAATTTAAACAATTGCAAAGGAAGGCAGAGCACTGATAACGATTATAATGATTAACTTACTTGTAATTAAGGAGAAAATAATGAAGGAAAATGTAGATTTCGAGCTTGGTCAAATCAGCTCCAGGGCAAATCCATGGTCCACCTCCAAAGGGAATGTAAGATCCAGGTTTTGTTGTATGATTCTTATTGCAAGTAACGAAAATAGCATTGTCAGCCTCTACCTCCCTAACAACTAATATTTGCAATAAAGCCAAGCTGATTTAAGAAATTTTGATAGTCTTCTAATTGTAAATATCAAGACATTGTAAAAGATTCATTAGTAATACTTACATCCCATCTCGAAGGATCAAATTCTTTTGGATTAGTGTAAACTTCGGGATCCATATGAACACCTCTAGTCCAGACCAAAACTTGCCATCCTTTCGGTACCGTATAACCTTGGATATTAGCATCTACTTTTGCCTCCCTGAATATTGGTATGAAGAGACTGGATCGACGCATCGTTTCATCTATTACCTAAAACATTAAAAAAGAAATTAAGAATTTTTGTCGCACATGTAAATTGCAAGCTAACCATACAAATTTCATACCAAAATTGTTATAAAAAATTGATCGATCGCATCCTCCCTTTTGTTTCTCGATATTAATAATTTTCTCTTGTGTTGTCAAACCCATTGAAAATCTTATGCTGAAAAAAAAAATATTAACTTTCAATTTTTTGCGTCTTTTACTATTATATCCCTAAAAATTTTTATTTATTTATGTAGAAGTTTAGCAAATCGAGGGTAGAATAGTAAAACAATCAACTCTTTTTAAAGGCATGGGGTTTGATGAGTTTGACACAAAAAGTGGAAGATATTAATTTATTAAGAAAGGCGGGCAGTGTTAATTGTTATTATTTTTGTGGGAGTATTTTTTGGGGATTGTTTTGGTCATTTTCTTCTTAGCCTAGTAATTATATTCATAAAATAATAATAGTTAGTAAATACGCAATTTCTCCCTCACGGCGCAGCCGAGTGGCTTCCAATCCTTTTCTTTAGGTGGCCATCTCAATTTAACTTTTGGGAAGATAGGACGTTTCCAACTCATATCAAAGAAAAATAATAATAATAATACTATTAAAAAATATGCTATTTTGCCTCGGCATTATTGTTAAATTTGTGTTAGCTCCACGTGATAACCAACAGCAGTCTACCTTGGCAAGATAGTCCATTTGCTTAATTTCCTCAAGCGTTAATCCTTTCTGAGTTGATGGTCTTCTCTTTATAATCTCCTCTTGCTCTTGCTGCCCAACGCAATATTGAATATTTGAGAATATAATAACTTGGATGTATAATAATTAAAATATCCTGTTTAGATTAGACAAATCTCAAAATAAATAAATAAATAAATAAATATATATATATATATATATATATATATATATATATATATATATATATATATATATATATAATTTATGAAAAACTCTAAATAAAACTGACCTTAGCTTTTTGGAGCATTTCTGGATGTTGATTAAGATAGAGTACTGCCCACATTGAAGCATGGGCAGAGCTTTCATGTCCAGCTAATAAGTTAATGATCAGTAGATCAATGATATGTACATCCTCCAACTTTTTGCCATTCTCATCTTCAGCTTCTATCAATAAATCAATCATCCCTTTCTGTCCTTTTTTCTGCTCAATTCCACTCCTCTTCTTCCTTTCTTCCAAGACCTCTTCAAGTAACTTCACCAACAATTTTCGTGCCTAATAATTAGGAACATAATGAACCTTATCTATTTATTATTCAGGATATGAATATGATATGAATATAATGTTAATTCAGAGCAAATATTAAATATAAGTATTGTTAAAAAATTCTTAGAAATATAATCAATTCATCACTTTAACATACATACATACATATATGTATATATATATACATATATGTATATATACATACATACACATACACACACACACACACACATATATATATATATATAGACTACATATTAGACTGTACAAAGAGTACTTGTATTAAGAAAGATGACTTCGATTTTCTTATTGTTGGTGGACGCCCACAGACATTAGCTAATCCCACTCACTTTGTCGTTACTTGTTGCGTGGAGACACATTTCATTGCCATGGGAACTAAGGGTGGATAAAAAAACTCGGTGGTGCCCAATGAAAAGTCAAATCAAATTGAGCCGGGATTCGGTTTAAAAAATTAAAATAAAAATCGATGGATTATATAAAAAGAAAAATCGAAAAAACCGCAAGGTACACAAGAATTAATTAAGAAAATAAAAAAAATTAAACCAAAGCAAAAGTTGACCCAACTCAATTCAATTCACTTTGCTTTATATATTGAATAAAACCAATGGATTCAGTTCAATCAGGAGTCCCCAAATGAGAAACATAAGTCTGCTTGTTAAATAGATCTAACCACACCGTAATGGATGGTACAAAGTCCTCCAGCTAAGTTTTACCTTTTTTTTTTCCTTTTCACATAAAAGAAGGAAAATAAAGACACTTTAATAAGGGATCCAGCATTTAGTTAAAATGTAAGATCTACAATGTTTGTGATACATGATTAGAATCTAATGGGCTAAATTTTTTTAGGATAATAAAAATATATACATAAATAATTTTTTTTCATGATGAGAGTAATAAATGAAGATTAATTACATACCTTGAGTGCTCCATGAAAAGCAAAACCAGGGATATTAATGGCCGGAGATCTTAATCCAAGAAGTAAATCAGTGTAGTATTTCTCCATCAATTCAAGAAGATGATCACTAGTTGTTCCGAAAACAATGTGACCAATGACCTTAAAAGCAAGCTTCCTCATCTCAAACAAGAACACCACAGGCTTGTTGATGCTACCCAATTCATCCAACATATCAATTACAATGTCCTCAATGTATCCAACATACATGGTCAGTGCCTTGTCACCTCTGAATGGATTTGTTGTTAGCTTTCTCAAACGCTTGTGTTCTTCAGTCGAAAGAGAAACCGTTTGCTTCCCCAATAATTCCTTTGTGGATTCAGGGTTCCCTCTTCCAAATTTTTCATTATCCATCAACACATGCTTGCATGTTTCAGGCGTGCACACTACTATACTTGGGCCCCAAAATAGATGACCCTTGTATACACCTGTGCGCCCATATCTGTAATCACATGATCTCAAAATTTAAGGAAGAAAATGTTGTTTTGCCTGAATAAAAAGTATGAGCTGCAAAATCTCACAATAAAAATGTAAAAAATAAAGAAATTATAATAATAATGGTATTCTTAAATCATAATAAATTATAGTGATGATCCTTTTAAAATTTTTTAATTTCATTTCCGAATTTTAGATCTATGTAATTTTACGTGAGAATATATATAAAATTTTGTTAGAGATAAAATTGATTCTCAAAATCATATATAAAATTACATTAGTAATTTTATTTTAACTGCAATACGAAAATTCTAAAGCGCCTCAAATTCTCTTGAAACTTCACTGCTGCGGGCAAAATAGCAGAGTTGAAACAAAATAACGCACGCACACTCATATAGATTCAGAATTTAACAATTAATTAAATGTTAAAATTGAATATATTTTGAATTTTAAATACCTGGCAACTAAGCAATGGATGAAGGAATCAGGGTCAGACGATCTGAAAGCTTTGATGAAGGACAACATGTTGCCCAGCAAAGGCCAGCCCATTTCACCAGGAGGCAGTGAATTTTTCTTCTCTCCCAATCTGCCAACGTAATACCACTCGTTTATTTTCTTCAGAAATCCAAACATAACGACGAGACTTCCAAGAAACATGGCAAGCATAGGCCACAAAAAATTCGAATCCATTTTGATGACGGTGTCTGTTATGTTCTTCAGTGTATAGAAAACCTGCTTTTATAACACACTTGCATAGCTGAACTTGCTGAGCCCCAGTTCTTGTCATTTTCTCACTCGGCTAAATGCTTATTCATTCAGTTATTTCTAGTTTGACCTCATAATTGCGAACAGTTATTATTAAACTGCTGTAACAATGTAAATGTTTGAATCAGATCTAATGTTAAATAAAATTTATTTATATATTTTAAATATATATGTAAAGTATTTTCTTATTGTGTATATATAATAAATGATAATTAAAATAAATATTTTATATTATTAATTTATTTTTGTTTTCTGATCTCAATATAATTAGTAATAATAACAGTCCCTTTAAAGTTAAACATTTTATTTCCTAATTAATAAAGATAATTTTGGATTTTTACAATAAATATGAGGTATAAAATTGATTCTCAAAATTAAATTTTAAAAAATTACTCTTTTTTGGTTTACAAAATCTGTTGTGGAATAGGTGATTTTGTCAAAAGTAATCTCTAAAAAAATTTATCAAACACTAAAATTAATTTTTAACTTTTCAAAATTACTTTTGAGCCCTTCCAAATGCAATTTCAAAAGAGTCCTTAGTCAGCCAAAAAATTTTGTTATATAATTATTTTTGTTGAAATCAATCTCATTATTCTCTATTTTTCTATAGCGGCGCTTGTTTGACTTATTTAAATTTGAAGCTATATCAAACAAAAATACTCAAACAAAAAGTAAATCCAAGTGTTATAGAACGAAACAAACTTTGTGAGTAAAGTTTTAAATGACAAATTCACTTTTATGTTTAAAGATACTAAATTTCTTCATTTAACAAAAAGATCATTCCTTTAACACTCTATTTGCGTTTACTATTTTTCACTTCTCCTCACTTTCCTTTTAACTATAGTATAAAATTTTTAATGTAAATTCTCTATTTAACATTTTCACATTTCTATTCAAACAATAAATATAATAAAATAAAATATTATTTTTGTAACCCTTTGAATTATTTTTGTTTTACTATTGTTTTAATTAATATTTTATCGATTAGAAAAAAAGTAACTTTTTAATTTCTATTTTTCTATTCTTCTGTTGAATTTTATTTTTTAAAAGTTGCCTTGTAAAGAATTTTATAACACTAACTTATTACCAAAAATATGTTCCCAAACCTCAAATTCAATGCTGATTTTGTTTTTTTTTTAAGAAGGCAACAATATAAATAAAAGGGAAAGGAAAATCGAAAACAATGTATTTAGGGAAATAGATAAAACGATCTTCTAATATTTTCTAAAACGACGGACAAACCTTATCTGTGGCAAATTTTGGTCGTTTAGATCGAAAAATAGTAATTTAATATATTTACTCTAGAGATAAACGTTACAAAATCTGATTAGTTATTTTATTTTATTTTTGTAATTAGAAAATTTAAATATTAATATACAGTAATTAATTTTTAATTAAATAAAATGACATCTGATAGCCAATTAATATTTTAAGTAATTTAATTTATCTTGACGGAAGTTTTTATTTTAATATTTGAAAATTGATAATAGCTACATTAACTACTATTTTAAATTTAGAAATAGGGATTAGAAATAGTAGTTATATGTGGAGAATTTAGTGCTTCATAAAATATTTTAATTCGAGATTTTCTTAGAGAATATTACATTGTGACCCGCACATTCCATCTTGATTATGATGTTTGATTTTTGTCTTAATGTAATTGATTCATGCTAGTAGCTTCGATTAATTCTTTAATTAAAAAATCAATAACTTAATAGCTCTTTATAATTTTTCCCTTAAAAAAGATTAAAAAAAGGACGTCCATTTTTGACTTCACTGCATGCTATCTTTTTTCTTTTAAATAAAACTTAAAGATAAATTATGAAAAGCAAAGGGAAAAAGCTATGATGATAGGGAACGGGTGGTGTTGGTCATACTATGGCTCCACTCATATTAATTAAGAAATAAAAAACTGATATGTATAGTGTTTGAATTTTATCAGGAAGGACAGTAACTTAATTAAAAGTATATAATGATGGACGAGTCAAAACTGTACTACAATAATAAACGATTTAAAACAGGGAGCATGACATTGACTATGAAATAAAGTTGGAGCCATTCATGGAACAAAGTCCAAAATGGAGTGATGAAACGATGTACATACATACCCCATCTATCTTTTTAAATTTAAAAAAAAAATGTTGTGCATCGTTCTTATGAGCTTTAATTAGTGTTTGTAGTCAAATATATCAATTTTTTTTTTTTTGTGTTTGTATATTCCACCCGTAACGAAACATATTCCGTTAAATTTAAGAGTGATATTATGTTATATGATATGTAATATGTAGTAATTCTTGAATTGTCACTTAAAATAAATAAATAAAAGAGAGGAAATATTTGTTTACTCCTTATACTCTGAATTAAGTATTTGTATAATCTCCCTATTCTTTCTTTTGTTTACAATAATAACTTTACAACATTCTTTACAATAATTTTAAATTTTAAATACCAAATTAATATCAAGTTAACTTTAAAAGTAAAATAATAGCAGGAAATTTTAATATTAATTTTTACTTATTTTCATAATTAATTTGATAAATTAACTTTTTTTTATTAATGTCCTCAAGAATATTGTAAGGATATTTTGTAAAAGTTGAAAAAAGTAAGGACAAAGGGGTAATATGTTTAATAACAAGAGTACCTTGAGATATTTTTTAAAATATTAAAATTAAATGAGCATTTAACTTAAAATATGAGAACTAAACGCATATTAACTCTGAAAAATTACAACATATGAAACAATTGAGTTGCCATCCATGACAACTCATTAATTTACTATATGTTACATTATATGTAATATAGTCTACCCTAAAGTTAAATATGTTACTTTTGTTTTCATTATAAGAGTTAAGTTAATTGAAGCATTAAGCTGTGGCCGGAAGATACTCAAATAATTTTTAAGACAAAAGAAATGAGATTTTTTTCTTTTTATAAGAGTCCCCAAAAAATTTCAAAAATCCCATAATCATTTCTTATACCCACATTGTATGAAATTTTCATGTCACAAGAATACATATGAAAAATTACTCACAAGTACAATTATGATTTTAAAAAAAAATTAAGATTGCCTTTGACAACCACCTCACATAAAATCCTGTCTTTCTTCCTCTCTCTCTTCAATCCCCAATATCATATATAGATAAAATAATGTTAGAAATCTTAATTTTTAAGTCTCAATTTAAAATTATAACTTATATAGTATTCAACTATTCGATAGAGATGATATGTAGAATTTTTAAGTAGAAGTGAAACTGAGATAAAAATAGTAAATAAAGAGGAAATATTGCAGTAATAGCTTTTTTCTCATTACCCTTCCAATATTTCCACATTACACATATATATCCTCTAAACTTTACACATACCAAGCTAAGTAATAAAAGAACAATATCAGAATAATTTGGAGCATGACTAGACTCATGCTAAAAATTAGTAGCCAAATCCAACGGAACCCACTAAGGTCCCTAACTAACAAAATTCTAATCAACTTTACCAAGTCTTGATCAAGTTTTGACACTGATCAAGTCTTCCACTTCTGCTTGCCAATTGTGTGTGTAATCTCACGCATATTGAGCAACATATCATTTCCTACCCTTTAGAACCACCTTGCCCACAAGGTCAAAGTCAGGGCGAGTCTTTGAGAATCGCTCACAATTTTACTATGTAGCATGCTCGACTAGTGCTTAAATCCTTTTAATTATTAACAGATGGCATGAGCAACACATGATCTTCGATTATAAATAGTTGCAAGCTTTTGGCTTGTCATAATAACATAACAGTATTTTATGATGAGCCTGTACTTCTTAGTTAGATAGCCACTAGATACTTGGATAGGAGGAGGAGCAAAGACATTGGTTATTTAATCAACCTTAGGAGGTGGACCTTAGACCCATCAGAACTATTTAGGGTTGAACTGCACACAGAAACAAAAGGTGGTATAGAAAAATGACTGGTAGATTGAGAGAGTGAATTTTTCTCCTCAATCAGTCTTGGCAAGCCAATGTTCTTGGCGAGGTTAAGTGGCTTTTTAATCTTAAAATATAGTTGTATATCATCTTAAAGATCTTCAATAAAGCAACAACTAAAAAACTTTTGTAGGAAGTCATCAACCTAGTGTAAAAACTTTTCAAATTCTTCTTGATACTCAGTTATCATGGAGTCTGTTTCAAGCATGTCAAAGCTTTCGAGAGACCTTTATAGTTTGTTGGACTAAAATGGAGCAATACAATTTTGGTGAACTCATCCCTAGTGAGATGTCTGTGAAATTTTGTCAGCCACCAGTGCCATTGTAAAGCAATCCCTTTTAGGTGAAAAGATACTAGCTGAACTTATTGTCCAATTTATTTAAAGTCAAAGTATTGCTATGTTATATATACCTAGCTAGTGGGGTCTTTATCGTTAAACTTTGGAGAAGACAATTTGATATATTAATAGGGGTTATTAGTGTTTGTCCAAGGAGAGAAGAGCTGGTTACTTGGGCGGTGTGAGAATTCTGCAAAGGCAAAAAGGTTAGTTTTGGTATTATAGTGTTTGAATTGTGTAAGCTTCAAGGGCTTGTAGATCAGTTAAGACTGTTTACAAGGTGGCATTAACTTGATCGAGGATTGACTAATGTTAGGGCAGAATTCAACATTAGTTTTGCCCTGAATGTCCATGATTGGAACCATGCTCTAATACCACTTGATATGTAGGATTTGTAATTAAAAAGTGAAACTGAGATAGAAGTAATAAAGAGAGAGAAATATTACACTAGTAGCTTTGTTTTTTTTCCCTTTCAATAGTTCCAAATTACAAATATATAATATCTATACTTTACATATACTAAGCTAAGAAATAGAACAACAATAGCAAAATAATCTGGAATATGACCAGACTCATGTTGAAAATCAGCAACCAAAGCTTTTTTAATGGAACCCACTAAAGTCCCTAACTAATAGAATTCTAACTAACTTGACCACGTCTTCGACTCTTGCTTGCAAATTGTGCACATAATCCTCAGGCATATTCAACATATATCAGTAGATTTGAAATTTTACAAGTTATGAGATTGATCATCCAACGAATGAGACACACGTAGCAAATATAGTTCAAATTTGGAACTCAAATTATGTATGTTGGATAAGCGGATCGCCCATGATAGGCTGTACCCAATCTAACCATTGTTTAAATAAAATAATAATAACAATAGATCTATCGAAGGTAGAGACTTGTACTACTTCTTCCTCAATTTCTTCTCTGATTTAATATACAAAAGAAAATAGAACAACCCATTAAAAGAGGGCATTTATATTGTGGTATAGAGGAAGATTTCCATATGTGATTTCTTTTCAACCATTGACATGATGCAACACTTAATTATTCTGCTGCTTAGAAAAAGGTTATTCAATTCCTTTAATTTTTCCATCAATGGCAATAGAGCCTGTTTTTGTGTTGGATTTGTGCATATGATTGAGTTTATTGAAAATGCATGAATTTTACATGTTAATTATTTCTTTATGGAATGTATGATTTAGTGACTGTTAAATTTATGTTCTGGAGTGCTTGAATCACAGTGCAATTTCTAAATTTGAAAGACATAAAAATGGCCTAGGTTTTAGGTTGCATAAACCCTAAGAAATCATGAAGCCTGAAGCTTCATTTCCTCATATCTTTTGATCTAGGCAACCTAAAAATTGCAAGCTTTCCAACGATATGAGATTTGTTAAAAACAAACTTAAAACAAGAAAGTTATGACCAAAATAGGAATATAGTCAAATTAGGGTTACAAAAATCATAAGCCCTAATTTTAGAGAAGATAATGAATAGTGCTAGAATCGGTTTCTTGATGATTTCAGTTTATTCTGACCTCATTTTAAAAATCTGAGGGCACCATTACATTCAAGACAAAAACTAGTTGGATGGTGTTGGACCTGACATCGTGGAGTTGGACAAGATAGTGAGTGGGTCCCTACTCACTGGCTGTGTGGGCAAGGACGCGCACGGCACTGTAGCAAGACTGTAGTGCATTGTAGAAAACTGTAGCGTACTATGTGCACACTATAGTGCACGTGAAGCACACGCGCCTATGTTTACGTGTGGGTGTGTGTATTCAGATTAATATTTTTTTATGTATCTTGCTATCCGAGACTTTAATTTAGGTGTTGTTTGGGCCATTTGATTCGAAATTTAATTTTCTATTTATTTTTAATATAAAATCAAAATTTGTTTTTATTTTTAATAAAATTTTGGATCGAATGTATAGAGTCTCATAAATGAGCATTATATGTTAATAAATATTTCGCTCTAGTGAGAGCTCGAAAATATTTGTTTTGTGCAAATTGGTTGAAATTTGATTATATGTCGTGTATCGTCATTTGTTAACAATCAATAACATTAACATTATGTCTTTTGTCGTAGATGCCTTTCACTAGAAAGTTGTGGACTAAGGAAGATGGGTTAATGATATATAGAGCTGTGTTTCACTTATTTATCTAATTGAGATTAATTATGATTTATCTTATGAACAACTTATGAAAAAAATGGAGAATTATAAGATGAACCCTCACTGTTCTATGTGTATGAATATAGAAGACATATATGAAATCTTTAGTCGTTTAATGTGTGGAAAAGCAGACATATTTGGTGCAGACTAGAATTATTATCAACGAGTCCTCATAAATTGCTTACCTAATGATGATAATACACTTGCTTTAAGGCTCACATGTTAGAGGAGATTGAGAACCTCTTGAGCAAATATTATTCACTGAGGTGTGAAATAGAGCTGATGGAAAAGCGTCATCTTGATTTTATGATGAGGCGAACCTCAATACTAAGTATTTACACGAACCTTCGAAATGGGAGCACAAGCTAGATGCCTTGGTAAAGGACGGAAGTTATGATATGACAAAACTATAAACATGATTATCAAGAAAGAACAATTGCATTTATATGGAAATACACTTGAATATAAGTTAGATGAAAGAGTCACAAGTAACAAAGAATATATTAAGAATATGTAAAAGATTCTATATATTAGTTTGACTATGTTTGGTTATTTCTTTTAATTGTTAATTTTTATTATTTTAGATGTTGTTTTTGTTATGTTGGTTGAACAATATATTGTTATGACATTAATTAATGAACTTCTACATTAGTTGTTGCCCAATTCTATATACTTTTTTATGGTATCTCATGCATCATTCTATTGAGTGGAAGTTCTGATCAAATTGAATTTGATGAATTCATGATTAGAACTGATAATTTTGCTCATTAAAATTGAATTAATGATGAATATAAAAAGGGAATTGGATGATGATTGGAAAATTCGATGACCTTTTGATTTTAGTCCCAATATTAGTTTGTCATGTTTTTTGGTTTATGTTTGTGACAAAATTTATTGTTTGTATGTAATTATTGATTGTATTTTTGAATTGTCTTTATGCTAAAGAAAAAATTGAGATGACATCTGTATCTTAGAACATTGTGGCTAAGTTGAATAAGGGTAAAAAGCTGAACGGTGACATATATGATATTTGGTACCGTAAAATTTAGTACATCTTTAAAGAGCAAGAGACTCTAAAAACTCTTAACAATACCCTAGCTGAGCCTGAGCAAGGTAATACTATTCAACATAAGAGGGATCTTGATGCTTATTAAGCTTGGAAAAAGAAGAATTGTAATGCTCGCATAATGATGTTGAGTAATATGCAAGATGACTCCATATGTAAGTTTAAGAAGTGTGAGACTACTCAAGAGATGTGTCTTACTCTAAAAGACAAATTTGGTGGCACTTCGACCACTAAACTAAGAAGACTAACGATCAAGTTTGAATCTTGTCAGAAGTGCCCAAATTATACTATGAGTTAGAATATATTCTGACTGATAAACAGCAAGTCCAGATAGTAATAAGACCTCTTCCTGATTCCTAGGAACACAGGAAAGAGAATATGACTCACAATGAGAGTATAAAAACTTTTAATGATACTAAACATCAGCTAAGACTGGAGGTGGAGTGCCTTGAGATAGCTAAGCTTTTTTATTATGTTTGTATGGCCAAGTCAAGCTCATACAAGGCTTCGATCTTTAAGTGCAAAAGGGTTTTAAATACAACCAGAAGGGTAAGAGATTTAATTATGATCAGAAGAAGCCATATGTTAAAAAGCGCCCAAGGGGTAAGCATGCTGGCAAGAAAAAAGACAAACCAAGATGAAATACTACAACTGTAGCAAGTTGGGTCACTTCGCTCATAAGTGCACTGAGTTGAAAAAGACTCAGGAGCAACAAATCATATAGCTCATGATCAAGATGCATTTGTGGAGTATTGTCAATTTAGTGAATGGACTAAATGGATATACATGGGCAACCACTCCAGAGTTTAAACAAAAGGAATAGGCATTTACAAATTGACTTTGCATGGTGGTCGTATTATTTTGTTACACGATGTCCTATATGCACTAGAGATTCGATAACACTTAGTTTCTGTTTTTGTTCTCCTTGAATTATGATATAATTTAAATGTTCATAGTGTTTGTTTATAGATTTTTTTTAAAAAATTTAGTTCTTATTAGAACTGAGCATTTGGTTAATGGTTTTATTGTGTTAAATACAACACTTGATGGTTCAAGTTATGATAATAATTGTTTTTCATATGTTACTTCTTCAAATAATAATGAGATAGATGCAATTACTTGACATGCTAGATTAGGTCCATAAGGTGAGAAAAAATGTATAGACTTGCGAGAGAGGGCATGTTGGGTCCATTCATCACGGTTGAATTACCTATATGAGAAAATTATCTGGCTAGAAAAGCAACTAGAAAACCATTCGGCCAAGGAATTAGAGCAAAAAAAAAAAATGCAATTAATCTATTTCGCATCTACGGTCCAATGAATGTAAGGGCTAACATGGAGCCTTATTTTTTTATCACATTTATTGATAATTATTGTGTTAGATACAACACTTGATGGTTCAAGTTATGATAATAATTGTTTTTCATATGTTACTTCTTCAAATAATAATGAGATAGATGCAATTACTTGGCATGCTAGATTAGGTCCATAAGATGAGAAAAAATGTATAGACTTGCAAGAGAGGGCATGTTGGGTCCATTCATCACGGTTGAATTACCTATATGAGAAAATTATTTGGCTAGAAAAGCAACTAGAAAACCATTCGGCCAAAGAATTATAGCAAAAAAAAAAATATTGCAATTAATCTATTCTCACATCTACGGTCCAATGAATGTAAGGGCTAACATAGAGCCTCATATTTTATCACATTTATTGATAATTATTCATGTTTTGGTCATGTCTACTTGTTTTCTCATAAATAAAAGCATTAGATTGCTTTAAATTATATTTGAATATGGTAGAAAATCAATTAGACAACAATGTTAAAATCCTAGGGACTAATAGAGGACGTTAATACCTTTTGGAACAGTTCAAAGGACTATGTAATGAGAAATGAATAGATAGACAACTGACTATTCCTAGAACTCCACAATAAAATAGTGTAGTAGTAAGAAGGAATATAATTTTGTGGGAAATGGTTAGGTTAATGATTGCATAATCAAATTTTCCAATATCTTTCTAGGGAGATGCTTTATTAATTGTTTTTATGTACCCAACTGAGTTCCTTTAAAGTTAATTTGTTCTACTCTATATGAGTTATAAATGGGTAAGAAACCCGACCTATCTCATTTGCGGCCATGGGGTCTGCTGCTCATGTTTATAATCCCACTTATAAGTTTAGGAAATTGAGAGGTAGGAGTAAAAAAAAAATCTTTATTAGATACTTAGAACACGCCAAATGTTATGTGTTTATTGGTGAACATGAAAGTGCAATTGTGACTGAACTGGAAGCACGGATGTCAATTTTCTGAAAAATGAATTTCCTATCATTAGAGAAGTTGATAAAGATTTTCAATTCTATGAATTAGAAGATCAAAATTAGGTTATCACTTTTTAACATCAGTGTTGATGCTAGTGCAGGCCTTCAGGGATTTCCACTCTGAGTGGGAGTGAAACGCTGAACACTTCGATTCCAACTAGGGAATCAACACAAAAAAGTAATCGTATGCCAATTCTTTGTCATCATTTTGAGATTGAGGGAGAAGTTTTTATCATTGCTTCACATGATGGTGAGGAGCCAAATACTTTTAATGAGACTCTCAAATCATCTGCTAAGGATTAATGGATGAAAATAATGAAAGAATAGATGGAGTCTATGAAAGTCAATCAAGTCCAGGACTTGGTTGATCTTCTGCCTGACCGTAGAGCTATCAGAAATAAATAAGTTCTCTGGATAAAGCCTAAGACGGATGGGACAATTGAGAGATATAAAGCAAGAATAGTCGCTAAATGTTATACCTAAAAGAAAGGTGTAAACTATGAATAAACCTTTTCTCTTGTAGTAAGATTTTCTTCCATACAATTAATCTTAGCTATAATTGCACATCTAAACCTTGAATTATATCAGATGGATGTAAAAACTACATTTCTCAATGGAGAACTAGAGAAAGAAATTTATACGCAACAACCATAGGGTACAACCATAGGGTTTTCTTGTTAAAAGCCAAGAGCACAAGCTATGTAAGCTTAAAAGATCTATCTATAGCCTACAGTCCTCTACAAAATGGATCCTTAAATTTCATAAAGTTATAATTTCTTATGGCTTCAGGATGTTTAATGAAGACTTTTGTGTGTATGTTAAGATGTATGAAGATGTTTTTGTGATATTAGCTGTGAACAGTAAAGAGTTTTTTTAAAACTCTAAAGGATTGACTGTATTCAAATTTTGACATGACAAATATAGGCGAAACAACTTATATCTTAAGAGTCAAAATTTTCAAGTTTTGTTCAAAGAAACTTCTAGCACCATCACAAGAGCATTACATTAAGAAGATCTTTGAAAGATTCATCATGACTGATTGTAAGCCAAAAGATACCCTAATAGCTAAAGGACAATTTTTTAGTCTTGATATCTGCCCTAAGACTCCTCAAGAAAAGGAAAGAATGGCTAGTGTTCGTTATGCAAATGTCATTGGAAGTCTCATGTATGCCATAATATGTACGAGGCCTAATATTAGTTATATTGTAGGACTAGTGAGTAGATACCAATTAATCCTAATCAGAAGCATTAAAGTGTTATCAAAGGAATTTTAGCATATCTCAAAGACACTGCAAATTATTCTTTATGTTATCAAAGAGGTGGTTTACGACTTGTTGGATATACATATGCTAACTGGGGTCGCAATCTGGATAAGCACAAATTGACTACAGGATATGCATTCTTGCTAAAAAAAAGAGTAATTATGTGGAGTAACAAAAAGCTAAAATGCACGACTTTATCGACGATGGAAGCAAAATATATTGCATGTTCTACAACAGTACAAGAAGCTATGTGCCTTAAGAAATTTGTGGATGACTTAAAGATTAACAATATTGCTACTAATCCAGTAACTATAGATTGTGATAGTCAAGCTGCTATCTTTTTCTTTAAGGACGCCAAATACCATAGCAAGTTAAAACACATTGAGATTAAATATCATTTCATAAGAGATGTTTTAGTGAAAAAGAAAGTAGTCATACAGTATATATCTACACATAACATGATAACTAATCCACTTACAAAAGCTCTAATAAGGGATGTATTCACCTCTAATGCTAGATCGTTGGGGTTGTATAGATTGTAATCCTGCATTGTTAAGATTTTTTGTTTTTGTTAACATTTATGCTACATAATTTGTTTCGAAAGGTAATGATATTTAAAGTTGTAAGGCTCAATTCTCTCACCTAAATATAGTAGAATTCATTTTGAGCTAACAAGCCCCTTTAAGTATTAAAATAACATTAATAATATGTAATATTTAATTTTAAGAGTAGTAATGACATAAGTGATGATGCAATGACTAGGTAATAATGAAATAATCTATGACATAAGTGATGATGTAAGAGAAGTTGTAGAGATAGATACGAATTCTAGAAACTAGTAAGGTATTTATGAAGGATAATTTCAACCATTGATCAAGAGTTATGGTGGCAAAATCCTAACCATCCATTAGCCTTAAGGAATCCTATAAATACCCCTTAACCCTCTTTCATTTTCAATCCAACCAAGGATTAAAACATTTGTTTAGGAGAAAATCAAGCAATTGGTAAGTTTACTCTCCTTATTCTCCATGAGATTTCCAATCACTCTATTTAGGGTTTATATTAACATGATTTTAGATTGATGCAGATTATAATGCATGATTTAAGATGTGTTTCGGTTTTGTTTAGGGTTTTGATTTATTGTGGGTTTTAATAATCAACCCTTGGTGTATCAAGCACACTGGACAAATTCTGGACAATATGGGTATCTCGAATTTAAACATATATTTTCTTAATGACTTTTCTTAAGAACTTTATATTTATGAAAACTAGACATGTAGGGCTTATTTATTAAATTTTGTTTCATAAGATTTGACTTTTGTTTCAATTTTATATGGATTTTTGAATCGAACATTAATACACTGGAAAATTGTGTTTACAGCAAGGCAATCCAATTCATAAACTTATTTGTACAATTAAATGAACCCAAAACATTCTTAAATTTTATATAGAAGTTGATACATGTGTCTCGTATTCCTAGTTTTAATTTCATAATTTTCTACGTAGTAACTGATTTTATAAAATTCTCAGAATACGTTCTGTGCGGTTAAGATACTGTGAAACAGTTTTGAATTTGTCAATTAATAAATAGTTTTGAAAATGTTTTTGGTATCGGATCCTCTTGGAAATTTTATATGAGGTACCTATGGATGTCCAGAATAGTACCATAAAACAGTATGTCATTATGAGTTTTAGATTAGGAGTTAAAATTCTGAGAATCAGACCTGTACGGGTATGAATTAGAAAATCAGATTCTTAGAATAAGTTATTAATAGTCATATTTTGTATTTGTTTAAGGTATTGGAGGTGTTTAAGACTCTTAGAGGCTTTGAGGCGTGCACTTAAAATCCATTTATCGAGGTAAGTGACTTCATTCCTAATATATTGGATATATATAAGTATTTTGATATTAATATAAGAGTTTTTATACTACTTAGAAGATTAATGGATTTTCATTACAAAGTCAGTTTATGAAAATGTTTTCAAATCTAAATCCTTTTAACGCATAAATGATTTTCAATATGTAAATTATTTTATGACACAACTACTTTTTATAAGTTTGTCTATAAAATATTATGCAAGACTAAATTATTGTTATGGACTTTTATGAATATGATACGAATGTTTTGTACCCATGTCTGATTTCAATTATTGATGATTCCTAATGTTTTGGCTCATTGTCCATAGTTATTCTGATTATGAATTTGATTCTGATCGTAATATACGATATATCTGTCTGGACCAGTACTGGGTTTCTATTCTGAGTGTGCACACGATATTCTGAATTCTGTTTCTGGTCAGGTCACTGGGACTATAGGTGACACTATGTGACATGAGCTAACTATTTATTTTCTGTGAATGTGATCTCTGATTTACTTTCATAAGTAACTATGCTTTTAATATTCTGAGATACAATGAATTTATGTTATTTTATCGTGATATATCATTTTATGAAATTTATGAATTGTAACATATATGTTTTAAATAAAAGAAGGCTTGTAATATTTTTGGTATCGGTTGGGCTAGTGTGTTAGGAATGGTTTTACTTACAGAGTTGACGGCTCACCGCTCGCCATTACTTTTTGCAGATTAAGTTCCGTTTGAAAGGTGTGCCTAGCTTTGGAGTTAGTGATTTCATTTCCGTTTGCTATTTGAATAAGAAGAGGAATGAACTCATGTTTCTATTTAGTTTATTTATGCTATGAACTTGTAATTTGGAGTTTGAGACTTTTGTTAATGATATGTTTTGAGAGAGATTATTTACTGTTAAACGTTGGAATTTGTGGATTTATTTGAATAAGAATTTGAGGTATTTCAGTTTAGAATTTATGAGTAAGGATTACGATCTGTAAGTAACATCCTTCTTCACGTGCTCCGCATGTGTTAGTTTTAGGGTGTTACAAAAGTTCTCTTATTTCAATTTAGTTTGAAAAAAGACATAATTATGCACAAATGAGATTACGTCGTCAGGTTGTAACTGGCTCTCTTACACGAACGGTCATCTCGATTGCTCTAAGAGCAAGTTGAGATGAGACAAATAGAATAATGAAACAATGTATTTGCTTAAGAGCCAAAAAGGTTATTCTACAAATTTTTGTCACCTTGACTAGAATTAACATGAGGTCGTAAATGATATTTCTCGTAGACCGATTATGGTGTACCCCACCATCATAGAGATATGATTGAAGTCAGATGTGAGATCTTATTTTGATGCTAAAAGAGAGTTTTTATTTTAAGAATTCAGGTCAGACACTGTAAAAGAGTGATTGGACTAAGATTTATACATTGAAATGGTATAATGAGACATACGCCCTAAAATGGAAGATTCACTGTAACGCATGTATCATACCACACGTTTTTCGTGACCAAAATAGAAAATGAGATAATCTCCTTCTTCCTCATTGTGTAAGTTCCATATCATTTTTTATAAGTTAGTCCTGGTATCCCTATAACTATCAACTATGTTTCTGAGATCTTTGATTGGTGTCTGCTACTTTAGCATGTTATCTATGACCTTGACATAATTCAGTCTATGAAACATGACTAGGAAAGTGTATTTTGGATTGATGGACATGAATATAATAAGTATGATGGGAAGATTTATTTAATTTTTGCTATTATGTAATTCATTGGTTGACCAAATGTATAATATCTTTGGGATATTACAATTGTGAATACATACAAGGATTGCGCAATTTTGGCATACCAAGGGGATTTAGTATGATTGAGTATTAAAGTAATTTAAATCTGGGATACAATGAACATATATTCAAATTCTCTTGGATAAAATTGCAATTGAGACATCTCTTGCCTAGGTCAGCAATTCAAATATGTTTTTTGGCTTCTTGAATGAGTCTTTGGATATGTTCATGGTCACAAGGTATATCTGCCTGTATAATTAGAGATATGTGGTTGTTCATTATTTTTCTGTTTAATACTCTACTGTTTTGATGTAATCCCATCATATGCGAGTATGAGATGTTGGATGGACAGGTCGGCCATGATGGACTGACCTTTCACTCTTTAAAGTGTTTCTGGACATATGCTTCACCAATGGGTTGCAATAATCAACAAAATCTCTAAACGTCTCGTACTCCACAAACCTAAGAGGAAGCTCATGTTTTACAACAACCATTGTAAGTTTTTGACAGGCAACCAATGGATCAAATTTATGAATCCAAGCTCACCACTTTCAGTTTTCGCCAAGTGTTACTTATTCTCAAGAACTTCTTCAATTGTTGGAATATTAAAACTGTGAATTTGGCTAGTATGTCTATTCAAGTGACTCATTCCCGATCCACAAGAAAGAATTGTTCCACAATGATTGCATTTTGCCTTCGCTACACCACCAACATTTATCTTTGTGAAATGGTCCCAACAATTTGAGACAACCCTCCGTTTTCTTTTTTTATCACTCTGTGTTTCTTCTTGAACATTTTCTGACTCCAAGATGGATTTGAAGGCAAATTAGAAGATTCAGAAGCATTTTCCATTATAAACCTATTCAAAATTAAAGGAGATAAAATATTAGATTAATTGATTAACTAATCAAATATCATATAAAAAAAGTTCTATAATACTGAAAAAATTTTAAGAATGCATAATATTTTTATAGCATAATGTCATAATAAGTTTTCTAACAACAAAGCACAAGACACCATAATGATAATGCCTCATTAATTTTCTAATCAAACCCAATAGAATAAAGCAAGAATTAGCAATAACAAAAGCTAACTGTAAATGCATATTGCATTTACAAGCACATGAAATCAAATTTGTAATGTTCTGAACTCCATACACTCGTTCAGTATCTATACAATGGATAGAAATACTTTAAGTTTTTAACCAAAAAATACCAACAAAACCAACAATACAGCTCAAAATCATTAACCAACACCACAATATTCTTCAATATTTTTACATTAGTTAACAACTAAACTATATTCTTCTCTGCTCAAAATCATAATATTCTTCAACGAATTAACCAATTACATATATTTAGGCCTTAGATAATACAATAAAAAAAATTGAAGCTTAATTGACGTGGAGAACCAAAGTTGGATGGCTTGTTGCCTTGCTGGTGTGGTTTGAATCGCGTAGAGATTACAAATCGCTATTACTGCCTCGTGCGCGTTTGAGTGGTTGCTGCAACGTCGTATGACTGTGCTGGTGGATGTGGGTTGCTGCTGCGTCACGTACAAGATGCTGGGTGGTTGGACGGTGGGTTGTATTGAGTGTTAGAAAATGTATATTTATAAAAGAGAAAATTGTCATTTTACACTTCAAGTTTTACTAACACCCTTACTTTTATATATTTAATTTTCTTGTGATTTAATTACGTCTGTTTTATTTTAATTAAGTACTTTATGTATTTTAGGGGCAGTATAGTAATTTCACAATGAACGAGAGATCAGACGGCAAAACGAACATCACTTTTGAACTCAGGACAGTCGAAACCTTAGGAGGAGCATAAAAGGAAAAAGGGCATTGTTCACATGTACAATACTGTCTATGTTACTGTTCATGACACTGTTCACATAGACGGATCGATGATGTGGCATTGACTGATGAGGTGTCACGATCCTGTTGGACTAAAATTCTTATGCACTGTTGATTGGTGACGTGGCAGCATATCAGTGGGCCAAAAATCTCGTGTACGATACATGCATTACACAAGCTTATTTTCAACTAAACCGCGTTACTGTTCAAGCCGAGTCAAACCGTGTTACTGTTCAAACCCCGTGGTCAAACCGCGTATGCCAAACAGGTAAGTATTAACATCCCTTTATTTGATGCTATAAAGGAAGTTCCATCTTATGCCAAATTTCTTAAAGACTTTTGTACTAAAAAGAGAAATATTCATGTTCAAAAGAAGGCATTTTTAACCCAAAACGTTAGTTCTATACTCCAACACAAAATTCCTCTAAAATGCAAAGACTCAGGCTCCCCTACTATCTCATGTAGTATAGGGAACCACACAATTGAGAATGCTTTGTTGGATTTAGGAGCTAGTGTAAATTTGTTGCCTTACTCTGTATTCGTGAAACTTAGACTGGGAGAATTACACCCAACTCCAGTGGTGTTACAACTTGCAGATCGGTCTACGAAAATATCTCGTGGTATTGTAGAGGACGTGCTTATCCAGGTAGACAAGTTTTATTTTCCTGTTGATTTCATTATAATTGACACTCAACCAATACAGGATTCAAGGAAGGACATCCCCATTATTCTAGGCCGACCTTTCTTGGTAACTGTCGATGCTCACATTCAATGCAGAACTAAAAATATGCAGTTGTCTTTTGGCAACTTGACTAAGGAACTAAACATCTTCAATATTGCCAAACAACCTCACAATACAGATGATGAAATTATTGATGTGGATTTAATTAAAGTATTAGTTGATAATACTTTTTTTTCAAACCTTAGTGATGATCCTTTACAAACATATTTAACTCACTTTGGTTTGAATTTTGATATTGACAGATCAGTTGATGAGGTCAATGCCCTACTTGACTCAGCACCATCCATGGACACTAATAAATAGAAGTCAAGAGTTGAACAACTAGCACCATCAGAGAAGAAACTCATCCCATCATGAAAATCATCACCTAAACTCGAGCTCAAACCATTGCCCAACACTTGGAAATATGCATTTTTAGGAAAAGAAAGTACTCTACCAGTAATCATCTCATCATCCCTAAATAACGAACAAAAAAGTAAGTTGTTAGATGTTTTAAAAGAATACAAGGAGCATTAGGATGGACCATAGCAGATATAAAAGGTATAAACCCAGTAGACGGTATGCATTACATTCACCTTGATGAAAATGCTAAAGCTACTAGGGAAATGCAACGTCGGTTAAATCCTAACATGAAAGAAGTTGTTAGAACTGAAGTCCTTAAGCTATTAGATGCAGGTATCATTTACCTTATTTATGATAGTTTATGGGTTAGTCCTGTGTAAGTTGTCCCTAAAAAGTCGGGAGTCACAGTAGTTACGAATACTGATATTGAATTGATACCCACTAGAGTGACTACAAGATAACGTGTATGCATTGATTATAAAAAAGTTAAATTATGTCACACGTAAAGACCATTTTCCTTTACCATTTATCGATCAAATACTTGATAGATTAGCAGGCCATGGATTTTACTGCTTTATAGATGGCTACTCAGGATACAATTAGATCCCCATAGCACCAAAAGATAAAGAGAAAACTACTTTCACTTGCCCTTTTGACACTTTTGCATATAGAAGGATGCCATTTGGATTATGTAATGCACCTGCTACATTTCAACGATGCATGTTGAGCATTTTTTCTGATATGGTTGAACAATTCCTTGAAGTCTTTATGGATGACTTTTCTGTCTTTGGTGATTCATTTGATCAATGTTTACATCATCTAACACTAGTTCTATAGAGATGTATCGAGAAGAACTTAGTTTTAAATTGGGAGAAGTGTCATTTTATGGTAAAATAAGGTATTGTTCTCGGTCACATCATTTCGAGCAAAGGTATTGAGGTTGACAAAGCCAAGGTGGATCTCATTTCTAATCTTCCTCCACCCAAAACAGTCAGAGAAGTAAGATCTTTCCTTGGGCATGCTGGTTTTTATAGACGTTTCATTAAGATTTTAGCAAAGTTTCTAGACCCTTATGCAATTTACTTGCTAAGAATGTATCTTTTGTCTTTGATGATTCATGTCTTGTTGCGTTTGAAAAATTAAAGCATTTGTTGACATCATCACCCATCATTCAGCCCCCAAACTGGAGCTTACCATTTGAGCTCATGTGTGATGCATCTGATTATGCAGTAGGAGCAGTATTAGGACAAAGAGTTGATCGAATTCCCCATGTTATTTACTATGCTAGTATGACATTGAATGATGCACATTGAACTATTCAACTACTGAAAAAGAAATGCTAGCAGTAGTGTTTGCATTGGAAAACTTTTGATCTTATCTCATTGATTGTAAAATAATTGTATTCACAGATCATGTTGCTCTTAAATATCTTCTCCAAAGAAATATGCAAAAGTTAGACTAATTCGTTGGGTGTTATTTTTACAGGAATTTGACTTGAAATTCAAAGATAAGAAAGGCACAAAAAATGTTGTGGCGGACCATCTCTCTCGTCTCAATTTTGGCACAATTACAGAGTCATAAACATTGAATGAGTCATTTTCAGATGAACAATTAATAAGTGTGGAAGTATTACCTTGGTATGCTGATATCGTTAATTATCTTGTTACAGGTCAACTTCCAGAGCATTGGACCAAGCAAGACAAAGCCCAATTTTTTACAGAAATAAAGAATTTCTTTTGGGATGACCCATATTTGTTCAAGTATTGTGCAGATCAAATTGTTAGACGATGTGTCCCAGAAAATGAAATTCAGAATATTCTTTCATTCTGCCATGAATAAGTTTGTGGAGGCCATTTCAGTGCTAAGAAAACAGCAACTAAAGTTTTACAATGTGATTTTTATTGGTCAACTATATTTCAAGATGCTTACACTTTCTGTTCTTCATATGATAGGTGTCAACGAATGGAGAGTATTACGCGAAGGAAATGATGCCACTAAATCCAATTTTAGTGGTTGAGATTTTTATGTATGGGGTATCGACTTCATGGGACCCTTTCCATCTTCTTTTGGCCATCAATACATATTGGTTGCTGTTGACTATGTATCAAAATGGGTAGAAGCAATTCCATGCAGAACCAATGATCATAAAGTGGTGCTAGGATTTTTGAAAAACAATATTGTTTCGCACTTTGGAGTCCCTCGAGTGATAATTAGTGATGGTGGTGCCCACTTTTGTAACAAAGCATTTAAATCTCTTTTGACAAAGTATTTAATCACTCACAAAGTGGTGACCCCATATCATCCGCAAACTAGTGGCCAAGTTGAGATCTCTAATCGAGAAATAAAACACATATTAGAAAATACGGTGAGGCCAGACAGAAAAGACTGGTCATTAAGACTTGATGATGCATTATGGGCATATAGAACGGCTTTCAAGACCCCGATTGGGATGTCACCCTACAGGCTAGTGTATGGAAAAGCTTGCCACCTACCTGTGGAACTCGAGAATCGTGCATATTAGGCCATCAAGAAATTCAACTTTGACATACAACAAGCCAGCTTAGAAAGAAGATTACAACTGGCAGAACTTGAAGAAATTCGCAATGATGCATATGAAAATGTCAAGATTTACAAGCAACGAATGAAAGTCTTTCATGACAAGCAAATTATGAGAAAATCTTTCACTCCAAGTCAGAAAGTACTTTTATTCAATTCTCGATTGCACCTATTCTCAGGTAAGTTACGCTCTCGATGGTCTGGCCCTTTATTGTTCATACTGTTTTTCCACATGGGACAATTGAAATTAAGGACCCAAAGAACGGTGTCATGTTTAAAGTTAATGGTCAAAGACTAAACCCATATATAGAGTACCAACCACATGGAGAGAACACCGAAATAAATTTGAGTGACCCACCAAATTTGAATTGAATTTTTTTTTTTCTTTTCGTTGATTTGATTTTTTCTTTCTTATTGAAATTATTTTTGCATAAGTGTGTTTGTTTAACTATTAAGTGTTCCCTTATTATTTTTAATCATGAGTACCTTACTTAGACCGTTCCTCCTGAACATTCTTAAACCACTTCAACGTGTCAAAACTCATCTCAAAAGGCAGATTCAATTTTGTAAAACACAACGCATTTGGGCTCTACAACCACCAGAGTTAGTAGCCTATGTTGAGAGTTTAGAACGCCAACTCAGAGACATTGAAAGAAGTGTTTACGACATCCAGTTGGAGCTTGAGGTAAATTCAATAAGAGGACGATTTTAATTTTCTTTGTGTGTTTTAATTTGTTTTTCTGTTTGTGTGCTTTAGTTTCTTACCCCGGTGAAGTGGCGGATAACGGTACTCCCTGACAATCAAGTCGGTTACTTCAGTTTCCCATAATAACTGACATTCTGAGGCGAAGGTATGGATAGAAACGAGATCTTAGCGAAGCTTCACAAGCGATTCCCTTCACTTCCTCAGAATGCCCTCTTACGATCTACAAAGCTCGGTCCGAACGCATGCGATTACTCATGAAGAATAACATACCTGCTGACATACGTTGGTTAATCGAGGCGAAAGTACGATTGGCAGGTGAGTTACCTCCAAAATTTATTGCATTCATGCCTGGTTGTGGTAAAGGAAATTATGCAAGAAAACGACGAGCTCGAAGAATTTCTGTTGCTTGTCATAAGTGTGCCAGAATGAGTTGCGGTAAAAAACCATATTCTTTAGGAATGTTGTCTGATAACAGGGAAGATAAGATTCAATTCATTAGGGATGGCTTGAATAAGGAGTCATTAGATGATATCCTATTGTCTCTTGAAACGCATCCCAGTGGATATGTGCAAGGAGCGATTCTCCAGTTATGGCCATTATTTCAGAAAGAGCATGCACGATATAGTCTTGGGAATCTGACTATAAACGACTCTGTTTGCCAGTTTATAAGAAAACTGGATAGGAAGCCTATCCTCGACCCAGAGAGGGCGTTCAAGCCGTTTCTGGACGTAAAACCAGAGGAAGATGTGAGCCACAGTCGCAACTACCTGTAAATATCCTTTTACTTTATTGTTATTTTATTTCATTTCACTGTTGTTTTATTGTTTGCATTATTGTCTTTAATAATTTAATTACTGTTTGCTTTTTTTTTTCCTTTTACTGTTTTCTTTTTGACTCACGAGCCATGTGCTTTACGCGTTATTTGACACTGACATGTTACCTCATACACAGCTGTGACCTACTGTCACCAAGACTCTTAAATGTGATTTCTTTTGTCAAGCACTCACAAATTATTTTTGAGAAGTATCACAATGGCAGCTACTCACAATAGACAATTCAAGAACATTTGTGTACTTTCTGGATTTACCTATGGCAAACATAAAGAGTTCGTTGAGGCAGCCATAGATCTTGGTCGAAGTATAACAGCGAGAAAATTACACTTGGTGTATAGAGGAGGTAACCGAGGGTTATCAAAAATGGTCTCAGAAGCAGCTTTTATCAGAGGAAGTCAAGTGTTAGGCATCATCCCAAGAGTCCTAAAACCATTGGGCAGTTCGTCTGACTCATCAACTGGAGAAGAGTTAGTCGTCTCAGGTATGCAAGAAAGAATAACTGAAATGCTTAGTTATGCTGATGCTTTTATTTTTCTTCCAGGAGATCTTGCAACACTAGAGGCACTTATCACACTAGCATCTTGAGCCCATCTGCACATCCACCAGAAACCCATCGGTTTGTTAAATGTCAATAACTTTTATGATGGCTTTATCGCATTTCTTAACCATGCAATAAAAAACTACTTCATTCCTTCCCATGCGAAAAAACTTTTTATTTGTGCTCACACTGCTAATGAGCTACTTGATATGTTACAAGCTTATAGACCGGAGCCAAACCCCTGTACCTTTGTTGGAGCGTCCAAATAATGATGGTAACAGTAGCGGCAGTAAGAAGTACAAATTAGATTTAACTTTCCGCTTGTAAATATTTTCTCATGTGTTGCACCACCTAGGTGATGTCTTCTAAACTCTACTTATTTTCTTTAAAACATTGAGGACAATGTTTCGTTCTGGTGGGGGGGAGGGAATAGTCGACAATTGTGGAATCTTGGTTAAGTTTTTACTATTTTTTTGTGTTGAAGATGACTGAATATGGAGTGTAGTGACTTTAGAAACGCATCTTTATTATTTAAAAAAAATTCAAACATTTTCTTTTTCTTTATTAAGTTTTGATATTCATTTTTCTTCTTCTTTTTAATTTCTCCTTTATAAAGATACATCTTCAAATTTTTGAGTCGAAGATGGCTGAATATGGATTGTAGTACCTCTAGAAACGCATCTTCTTAATTAAAAAAAAAATCTTTTTCTTTTTCTATCATTTTAAGTGTAACTTTTCTAATTAGTTTTTCTACATCATTTTCACATTTCTACATGCATATTTTCCTTTCATGTTTAGAATAAGTTGGGGGGTAGAATGTTGTTTAAAAACAACAAAATATTTTGTGTGATTTGTTTTAACATTGTATGACATAATGAATTTTAAATTTTAGTATTTATATTATCTTTGGTCTTAAGTGATGTTACGCTATGTTGGCTACTCTACATGTTGATGTCGGAGACAAATATGAGTTGCTTGAAGGAATGAACATGTCATAATAAGTACCGAGTGAGTTTTTGAGCCTATTATTTTTCTTGGAGAGTAACACTTTTGCCCATTCTTTATAAAGCTTACCAGTTTATTATTTTATACACGATCTCTAGATTTTTTTTGAGTTAACCGTTAAAAAAAATTATAAAATAAAAAAATATGTGTTGCTACATTTGGAGGCTCATCTAACTAGTAGATATGGAAGATTATTTAGAGCCCTAAAAGACGATGGAAATGCCATATTTGATCCATTTGAGCCTTTCTAACTATCCATTTTATGAAATATCCATAGTTAACCCTTTTGAACCTTAAAAAAAAATATTTTCTTTGTCAAACTTATCATCTTGACCCACTCCGATTTGGAGTATTACTCAATATCTTACACGTTTCATCACCTATTTATGTTTGAGAAAAATGTAAATAATTATTTTGTTCAGTGAAGTTATGCCAAACAAAAACAAAAAAAAAAGAGAAAAAAAAGAAAAAAATTGTTGTTTAAAACAAAAACAATAATAGGTGAAATCCACCTTACAACTTCCAAAAAAAAAAATCTACATTTTTCTCAAACATACACTTTTTTTTCCTTATTTCCCCTCCTTTGTTAGCCATATCCCTAACCTACGTTACGTCCTAATAAAAATCCTTCTTGATTTTAGGGAACTATAATCTGAAGTAGAAGCTAGTTATATGAGCTAAAAAGATGTAGTGGTGCATAAAAAAATAAATAATAAATAAATAAATTGAGATCGTATTATTTCTAAGCTAAGGGCATATTTCTTTCATCTTGGTGAGAGCATGAGATGTCACTTCTTTATTATTTTCTCTCAATTACCATTCATTGGAGTGACTATTTTTTGGGTTTAATTTCTTTGTGAGAGTATCACTACTTCCAGTGAGATTTTGGGATTTGACATATCATTCTTGAAAGTAGCTATGACAAAGTCTACTGGGCTGATTCATGTGGATGGTTGATGTGAGTGTGATGTTGCTTTGGACTAGAGATATTACTATCATTAGTCTGATTGAATAAACATGATTGTTAAAAAAAGTCATTTTGGATTTAAATTTTATTTTTGCTTTATTTGTTAGGGACTAATAATAAGCTGGTTGGAGGATATGTTGAGTGTTAGAAAATGTATATTTATAAAGGAGAAAATTGTCATTTTACACTTTAAGTTTTACTAACACCCTTACTTTTATGTATTTAATATTTTTGTGATTTAATTACGTGTGTTTTATTTTAATTAAGTATTTTATGTATTTTAGGGGCATTATAGTCATTTCACAATGAATGAGAGATTAGACGGTAAAACAGACATCACTTTTGAACTCAGAACGGTCGAAAACCTTAAGAGGAGCATAAATGGAAAATGGCACTGTTTACATGTACGGTACTGTATACGTTATTATTCACAACACTGTTCACATATACGGAACGATGACATGACATTGACCGATGAGGTGTCACGATCCTATTGGACTATTCACATAGACGGATCAATGACGTGGCATTGACTGATGACGGGCATTGATCGATGATGTGGCATTGACTGATGAAGTGTCACGATCCTGTTGGACTAAAATTCTTATGCACTGTTGATTGGTGACGTGGCAGCATATCAGTGGACCAAAAATCTCGCGTATGGTACATGCATTATATAGGATTATTTTCAACCAAATCGCGTCACTGTTCAAGCAGGGTCAAACCGTGTTACTATTCAAACCGTGTGGTCAAACCGCGTACTGTTGACTGATGATGTGGCGTAATCCTGAGCGTCCAAACTGTTTTTAATCCGATGGCCATGATTTACTCAATGTATCTATAAAAAGGGGACCTCTCCCCCCTAATTTGATATCTCTTAATCCATTTTTGGACTTTATTTTCTGTAATTCCTTCTCTATCTTGTATTTTCTACGCATTTTTAATAAATTTCCATTTTATCCCTACTTCAATTATGAGTAACTAATTTTTTTTCAAGTTTGGGTTGAAGGTGAAGTCTCAACATGTGTCATAGGCTTTATTTGATAATTTTATTTTCTCTTCATCTCTAGTTTTTGTGGATGTTTTGTCTAGATACCGCCCTGATTTCACCAGCTCCCTATTATAAGGTTATTATTTTTGGCACGATAAGCCCTTAACACCATATTGATTATATTGTGGTTCATAAGGTGTGGATTACCCCCTCATGATTTAATTGACACTAATAAGGAATATTTAGCCCATGGTGCATATTGATACGAATCCAAATACCCAAGTGCTTCATTTCAATAGATTTATCTTCAATTTATTTTTGCTATTTTAATTTAAGTTTTAGAATATTCCAAATCAAATTCACCAGAAATCCAACCACCCATTTACAAAATTAATTTTACACACAATTAAAATCCATCTCCTCGTGGGATCGACACTCGATATCATTAGTCTATTCTACAATAGATTCGGGTGCTTGTGAGTTCAATAAAATTTGCACAATAGGTTGCATGGGAGATGCTCATTGCTACTGGACACTCGTTGAATGGTGGCTGCTGGAATCGTGATGCACTGTTAGCCAACCGGCGGCGAGAGCAATGAGAGGCTAGCACAATGACGGTGACGAAAATGAGGGATTTAGGGATTTTGGTTTCGGGTCTTGTAACTTTTGCTCGATTTGTTTTGTGTCTTTTTTCAATTTTTTAATTTGAAATTTATAATATATTATAAAGTTTTTTCTTAAAAAAATATACATATATTATTTACTATAAAGCCCTTAACTGAGCCCATTATATATGGGCTTTAAAAGCCATAAGCCCTTATCCATAATTTCAAGCCTAGGCTTGGGCCAGCCCGGGCTTTTCTACCAATCCTAGCTGAAAGTCTGATTCTTTTCTTTCCTCATCCACCAACCCTTTCTCATTTTTCCCCTTAAAAAAAATCAAAAACCAAAGAAAAAAGTCAGTACTGCAGCAGCCGCCCTCTGCAGCAGTTTGGGCAACTTTTCCACCACCGTTCCGTCCATCGTCACTATCACCAGTGACAGAGCAAGCCAAGCCATCAAACCCCAAGCACCGACTACCACCTATCAGCCACAGAATGCAGGACAAACCACTAAGACAGCCGCAATAGCTGCCGACGCGTTTGCCGCATTCCGCTCGTATTAGCCATCACTACCACCACCAATCAACTCCTCTCCATCAACTGAACCTCTCTCACCATTTCCGGCTGCCTTTATATCCAATTTCCGGCCAAAATATTTTCGGACAAACCACCACCACCATCATACTCACCGACCCGAAATCTTTCAAATTTACCCATCCTTGCTCGATGAAGTAACTTACGACCAGAAACCTAAAAATTTCACTTAATTACTGTTTTTACTCAAACTTTGTTTAATTTTTAGTTTAGGGCCTAGACATTTTTTTAAGCCAAATTGAGAAAATGCCTCCAAGAAGTGCTCGTGGGCATGGCTCTCATGAAGTAACTTACGACCAAGATTGACATGTTAGCTGCAAAAATGGCACAAATGGCAGAATTATTTGTCGAACGTCATCGTACACCAAACACGAAGACAAGTCATGTGAAAACTTCACTAACCCATTCTCTGGGCATCGGCATAGAACTGAGTCTATTGATGATAGAAGGTGAGAATTTGGGTTGAGAATTGACATTCCTGAAATCCAGGCAAGTGGACGACCCAAAAAAGTCCTAATAATAAACTAGTCTCGCTTGCTGCAACTCGATTTCATGGAGGGCGACAGCTTGGTGGCAACAAACTAAGGTCACAAGGATTAAGCAAGAAAAAAAGCAAATTGACTCTTGGGAAAAGTTGAAGAAGCACTTACATGGAGCATTCTTACCTCACAATTTCGCTAAATTGCTATACCAACAACTATATAATTTGAGGAGTGTTAATCGATCAGTAGATGATTGTACCACATAATTTCATTGGTTGGTAGCGCACAATGACTTGATAGAGACAGAAGAGAAACATGTTTCCTACTACATTAAAGGCCTACTATTACAATTTCAAGACCAATTGAATTTATTCGATCTATATTCTGTCTCAGAAATACACCTACAGGCTTTACAGTTAGAGAAATAATTTAGCCAACACACTAGTGACTCAAACTTTTGGAGTTCCAAGTGTTATCCGTGATAATTCCAACCCGATTTCCCAATTCCATAATTTCACTCCTTCAAATCCTCCAAATAAAACTAATAAATCTAGTGAAAATGGTTAAAGCAGCAAAACTCAATCCTCATGATCGGGATTACGTTGTTTTAATTACAGAGAAAGTGGGCACCAAACGACTGAGTGTAAAAAATGAGAAAAATACGATAAAGGCTTATTCATAGGTATTGAGGAAAGTGAAGACTATTAGGAAGAAGAAACCGAAGTGTTCGCTGAAGACCCAACTTTTGATAGTAGTGGTAGTGCACATCCGTTGAAGAACATGGTGATAGCAGACCAATATTGATCAGAAATCGTGTATTCTTCGCTCTTAAATGTCAAGACAAAGAAAAATGGTTACGACAAAATATTTTTCAGACTAATTGCATAGTTGGGGGAAAAGAATGGCGTATGATCATAAACATAGACAGTTGCGAGAATGTTATTTCGGAAAAAAAACTTTAACGAAGCTAAATTTAAAGACAGAACCTCATCAAACTCTATACAAGCTCACATGGACAGTATCAATCTATTATAGTTCAATCTATGAAGACAAAACTTGGCGTGATTTTGTGGCTATAGATGTTTGTCATCTATTATTGGGGACACTTTGGCAATATGATAGAAACGTAGTGTATGATAGGATAATAAATACCTACAACATTATGTTTAACAACACTAAGATCATTCTTCTACTAAGATTATTTGTTAGGTAAAAAGTAGTTTATAGATGTTGTAACAAAAACAAAGAGGGTCTATATTTTATTAGAAAAGAAAGTCACAATAATTTGAATATTCCTGAAGATGTGACACCTATATTGGAGGAATTTCAGGATTTGTTTCCTAATGAGCTACCACATGGTTTACCACCTCTTAGGGACATATAACACTAGATTGATTTGGTTCTAGGTTCAACTTTACCAAATCGACCTCATTATCGTACGAGTCCTACATAACATTAGGAATTGAGGCATCAAGTCGAAGAATTACTAGAAAAAGGATTTATTCATGAAATTCTTAGTCCTTGTGTAGTCCTTGCTTTGTTGACTCCAAAGAAAGCTAGTTCTTAGAGGAAGTGCATGGATAGTTGAACTATCAATAAAATTACAGTTCAGTATCGTTTTCCAATCCCTTGATTAAATGACTTATTAGATCAGCTCAGTGGAGCAACAACTTTTACCAAAGTTGATTTGAAAAGTAGCTACCATTATATTCTAATACAGCCTGAAGATTAATGGAAAACAACCTTTAAAACTCGCGAAGGGTTATACGAGTTGTTGGTAATGCCATTTGGCTTATCCTATGCTCCGAGTACTTTCATGCGAGTTATGAATCAAGTTCTTTGCTTTTCATTGGAAGTTTTCAGTTGTTTACTTTGATAATATACTTATATATAGCGCCAGCTACGAGTTATATTTGCAACATTTGAGAGAAGCGTTTTCAGCCTTAAGAGCAGGATGTTTATACACAACAGTAAACAACAGTATTTTCTTGACAAAGAAAGTATTATTTTTGGGATATATGTTGTCCTAGGATGGTATATCCGTTAATCAATCAAAAGTAGATGCTATTCGAGATTGGCCACAACCAACTAATTTATCTATCTTCAAAAGTTTCCATGGATTGACATCTTTTTATAGGAAATTCATTCCTCATTTTAGTACTATTATGGAGCCAATCACAGATTGCATGAGGACAATTCTCTTAGACTGAAGAAGCTACTAAGGCGTTTGAGGTTATAAAAAAGAAGTTGATTACGACCCCAGTACTTGCCCTACAAGACTTTTCTATCACTTGTGAGGGACATTGTGATGCATCAAAGTAGGCATTAGAGCTATTTTTGGCTAGCAAAGTAAGTCAATAGATTATTTTAGTGAGAAATAAAACGGAGCAAAGGCACGCTACAACACTTATGACGTAGAGTTTTATGCAGTGGTCCAAGCATTAGAACATTAGCATCATTATTTGATTCATAGATACTTTGTTTTATACACTGATCAAGCCGCGTTGAGGCATCTCAATTAGACAATGTAAAGCAAAAATTCAAAAAGAAAGAGTGATGTTATGCTTACTTAAGTGGGATATTTAGTTTGTATCTTAACTGATTTGTCGTCAATAAAAAATTTACTATTTGAATAAAATATCATAAGGATTAATAATTATTTATCACTTGAACCAATCATATAATGACACATCATTTACCACATCTTATTGGGATATAGATTAAGTATTCAAACTAAGTATAACACTATTGTAAAAGAAATAATAAACTCATGCATAAATAATTTTCTCTACCATAAAACCAACTATGTATTGCACATAAAATAATATACATAATTTTTAGAACTTTTTTGTCGTAATTAGTTTTTGACAAATGATGATCAATATTATTCAAATTGACGCAAATAATTTTTTCAAGCATTTATATTGGATTTTCAATTACATTGCAACTACTTCAAAATGCAGAAATGGAAACGTGCCAACTAGAAAATGGAAGCACGTCATAATTTTCGCCGTTGAGAAGTAAAATAGTATCAAGTTCCTGAAGACAGAAGTTCAGAACATTTTTATTTCCTTTTTATTCTTGGTCAATGAACGGTTAATCTATCTTTTATTTATTCATTATATAATATTTTAATTTAAATATATATTTACTTTATTACCGTTTTCTCTCTAACAAATTAGTAACACCTTTAGTGTTAGGTAGTTAAATGTCATGTTTTCAAATTTGAATAAGTGTCATGACTTTTAAATTTGGGCGTAAGTGTTTCTTATATATATTTAAAGGAGAAATCTTTAATTTTTCCTTTATTATTTATTTCACCGTGCTCTCAGCAAAACTGCTCGACTAAGAAGAATATAAACTAGTTATTATATTGAATTAGCGCTATCTTTTATTTTATTTTTACTTTACCGCCCTTGGCTCCTTACTACTTAATTATTGAGAGACCTCTTTGTGTAGCAGCCCCCCAATATTCAGCCCAATTGATGACAGAAATGACCAACATTATTCCATATTTCCATTGCTTCTCTTATTGAAGAAACGTGTTCTGACGTGAGTGAACTTGTTGCTTGTGAGTTAAGCAAACATTGTAAGCTGGACGTACAAAGATGAAGGTTTGCCTTCACTCATTATATAAAGCAGAGAGCAATTTTGATGGTTAAATATAGAGCAAGATAATTTCACGCATTTTTAAATTAGTTGGAGAACACTTCTCCATTTATGTATCAAACATACTATTCAAAGCAACAAATATGAAGAAACTATTCCATGATTCTTTCCTCATTATAATGGAATCATGCAAAGTAAAAAAGGATTATGATTCAACACCTTTAAGTGAAAGTGATGCAGATTAAGAATTATATTATACTAGGATTTTTTTTTTAATTAACTAAGGTTTAGGACTTTTCTTTTCTTTTCTTGTTTAGAGCTTTAATTTCATTTTCCTTCATGGTTTAGGATATTTACTACTAGTATAAATATCCCTCTCTTGTAACTTTTGAAAGCAAATTGAAGTTCAATAATATTTTCAATTTTCAAAGCTCTATGTGAGTATTTGTGTTCAATTAATTCTCGGTATTCTACGGAATCAACGAGTTTTAAGTCCCTAAATTTGTGGTATTATTTTAAATCAATGTGAATTTAGTTTGTCCTTTTTATTATGATATTCTCTAGAATCAACGGAATATTTTGAATTTTAAACTTTCGTTGCATCAGCTTGGTACAGAGCCGAAAGTAGGCTTGGCAATTTAAGGGCTTGGACCGGGCTTTACCAAGCTCAGTACAAAGTCCGAGCCCTCTCAGAGCCCGTTAATTTGGACAGGCCTGGGCTTTGACCAATTTTTAAATAATTTTTTTAATAAAACTATAAATTTTAAGAACATAATTATCCAATACATAATATTACAATAGACTAAAAGACTTAAAAATAATTATCCAATACATGATTAGCCAACACACAAAATATGAAAATACTAACATCACAAGTACACAACATAAAAAACAACCACTAATATAAAAAATAAACTAATCCAATATTTGTAGGTCATCTTCGTCTTCACCCTTCAATTCCTCGCCAGTTAAAATTTCTTCTTTAGGACATTGTGATGCATCAAAGTAGACATTAGAGCTATTTTTGGCTAGCAGAGTAAGCCAATAGATTATTTTAGTGAGAAATAAAACAGAGCAAAGGCACGCTACAACACTTATGACGTAGAGTTTTATGCAGTGGTCCAAGCATTAGAACATTAGCGTCATTATTTGATTCATAGATACTTTGTTTTATACACTAACCAAGCGCATTGAGGCATCTCAATAGTCAAGACAAGCTTTCTCACCGACACACCATATGGACAACATTCCTTCAGCAGTTTACTTTTGTGATAAAGCATACCTCTGATGAATTCAACCGGGTAGCAGATGCACTTAGTAGACTGAACTTCGTTGTTCACATGAATGCATAATCAAGTCCTCGAATTTGACATATTTTGAGAGTTATATGCTATTGACCCTTTCTTTGCTTATTTATTAGAAGATGTTGCTGTAGGATTCTGATCATACTATCATTTACTTGACATATTCCTTTTCCAATGTAATCAGTTATGTGTTCCTGACTTAAGTTTAAGACTGAATATTATTGCAGAGTTACATAACGAAGGTACATGGGTTCCGACAAAACTTTAGTTTTAATAGCTGACACTTATTTTTGGCCTATTGTTGTGCAAATTTTATTGAACTCGCAAGTGCACAAATCTATTGTAGAATAGATTAATGGTGACGAGTGTCGATCCTACGAGGAGGTGGATTTTAATTATATGTAGAATTAATTTTGTATGAGGGTGGTTGGATTTGTGGTGGAAGTGATTTAAATTATCCTAAAATTTGAATTAAAATGGTGAGAAGAAATTGAAGAGAAAACTATTATGATTAAAGCGCTTAACATGCACCATGGGCTAAATATTCCTTATTAATGACAATTAAATCATGAGGGGAGAATCCACACCTCATGAACCACACTCTAATCAATATGATGCTAAGAGCTTATCGTGCCAAATAATAATAATCTTGTACTAGGGAGCTGGTGAAATCAGGACAGTATTTAAACAAGATTATTATTGTTTGTCGACGAGAAGTCAAAACATCCACAAAAACTAGAGGGGAAGAGAAAACAAATTTACCAAATAAAGCCCATGACACATGTTAAGACTTCAACTTCAACCCAAACTTGAAAAAAAATTAGCTACTCATAATTGAACTAAGGGCAAAATGAGAATTTATTAAAATACGTAGAAAATACAAGATAGAAAAGGAATTACAGAAAATGGAGTCTAAAAATAGATTTAGAGATATCAAATTAGGGGGGCTAGGCCCCCTTTTTATAGATACATTGAGTAAATCATGGTCATCGAATTAAAAACAGTTTGGACGTTCAAGATTGCACCACATCATCAGTCAATAGTACGCGGTTTGACCACGCGGTTGGAATAGTAACACATTTTGACTCGGCTTGAACAGTAACGCGGTTTGGTTGAAAATAATCCTGTGCATATGCATGTACCGTACGCGTAATTTTTGGTCCACTAACATACTACCACGCCACCAATCAACAATGCATAAGAATTTTAGTCCAATAGGATCGTGATACCTCATCAGACAATGCCACATCATCGGTCAATGCCACGTCATCAATCCGTCTATGTGAGCAGTGTCATGAACAGTAACGTAGACAATACCGTATATGTGAACAGTGCCATTTTCCTTTTATGCTCCTCCTAAAGTTTTCGACCGTCCTGAGTTCAAAATTGATGTCTGTTTTGCCGTTTGATCTCTCATTCATTGTAAAATGATTATAATGCCCCTAAAATATATAAAATACTTAATTAAAGTAAAACACACGTAATTAAATCACAAGAAGGTTAAATACATAAAAATAAGGGTGTTAGTAAAACTTGAAGTGTAAAATGATAATTTTCTCCTTTATAAATATACTCTTTCTAACACTCAACACCTATCATGAGGCATGATGTCTATTATTATGTCGAGACTTGTTGTATTTGTCAGGTTTCCAAAGGCACTGTAACTAATGATGGGTTATATATGCCACTGTCGATTCCAACACAACCTTGGGCTAACATTAGCATGAACTTTATTTTGGGATTATCCCGCACTCAGAGGGGTATGGATTCAACATTTGTTGTTGTGAATTGGTTCTTGAAAATGGCTCTGTATTGCCTACAAGAAGACTATAGATGCCTTGATTGTTGCTTGTTTATTCTTCAAGTAAGTCTATAGATTGCATAGTTTATTGAATTCTACAATATTTGACCGAGATACACGATTTCTTAGCTGTTTTTGGAAAACATTGTGGAAGTTGACTAACACTCACTTGAACTTCGGAAGTGCTTACCACCAATAAACATATGGTTAAAGCGAAGTTGTCAACCGCTCTTTAGGAAACCATCTACGTAGTCTAGTTGGTGACAACATGAAGACATGAGATTAAAAGTTATACCAAGTCGAGTTTGCTTATAACCGTGCAGTTAAGTGTAGTACTGGTTTAAGCTTTTTTTGGGTAAATTACAGATATAATCCATGAGCTCCCATCGACTTGGCTGCAATTTCAGATTTAGTCTACAAAAGCAACAAGGTAGAAGATTTTATTGAGTAGCTTCAAAAGATTCATGCAACTACAAAAGAGTCTTTGAAGAAGTCTACGGGAGGTTATAAAATTAAGGCAAACAAAAGGCATCGAGCTTTAGAATTTCAGGTGGGAGATATTGTTTGGCTATCTTAACCAAAGATGGATTCTCAGTTGGTGAGTATAACAAGCTCTCTGTTAGGAAAATCGGACCTTTAGAGATTATCGAGAAGATAAATACTCATGCATATAGACTGAAGCTTCCTAGTAATATCCGCACCGTAGATGTATTCAATGTCAAGCATCTTATTCCTTATAGAGGTGATCGTGATGAAGATGCTATTACTAACAATTTGAATTCTCTCCATCGTTGGGGGAATGATGCAGATTAGGAATCTATATTATACTAGGATATGTTTCCTTATTAACTAAAGTTTAGGACTTTTATTTTCCTTTCTAGTTTAGAACATTATTTTCCTTTTTTTTATAATTTAGGATATTTACTACTAGTATAAATATCCTTATAGCCTTTGAAAGCAGATTCAAGTTCAATAATATTTTCAATTTTCAAATCTCTATGTGAGTATTTGAGTTCAGTTAATTCTCGGTATTCTGCGAAATTAACGAGTCTTAACCTTTAAATTTGTGGTATTCTTTTGAATTAATGTGTAGTTAGTTTGTTTTTTTTATTTCGATATTCTCTAAAATCAACAGAATATTTTGAACTTTAAACTTCTGCTGCATTAGAAAGACTTCACTAAATTTGAAGTATTCTAATAAATACATTTAGAACAAGTTCAATTATATTTTCAAGTAGAATTGAGAAAATTAAACAAAATACACAATCACACTTTTCTTTAGAATTATCAAAGGGAATGTTACATCATATATGTGTACTAAGACCTCTTCGTTTAATATTTTTTAACTGCCTTTTATTTATAGATGATGATGGTGCAAATACATTTCGTGCTTTTAACCTCATTCAAGCTTAATAAAATTCAATATGCTTCTATTTTACAAATATTTTTGTGCACGTGATTTAGATGTGATTATATATATTGTATATTCTTATTTATGTGGTTGATTTAGTGATATAGTATGTGTATATTTAATTTAATATAACAAATAATGTACAAATTTGTACAAAATATTTGATGAAACAAGAGGCAAAAATTTGTTAACATATATGTTTCCATAATGTTGATTTTGATGATAACAAACAAGATTAAAAATGATTAATTTTTTAAGCTCAAATTATTTTTTATACATTTAAATAAATCATTATATTCACATTATAAAGGTTTTATATTTAAAGGAAAAATAATTTTATGAAATTAGTTGTTTTTCAAGTTTATGGTTTAATTAAAAGAGTTTTGAAAACTTTGAAATCAACAAGTATTGCTTGAAATTTTGGAGAAAAACTTATTTAAAAGTTTCATAGTACTTTGTGCTATATCATAATTTCAAAAAGTTTTGGAATAACAAGTATTATTTAGAGATTCTGAAATTAGACATATTTGTAAAGTTTATAACGTTTTGGGCCATAGTACAATTATGAAAACTTTTGGGGTCTAACTATAATTTTAAAAATAGTTCATTGTAGCAGTTATTGTAGCAATCGGCTAACCAAATTTTACAAGCGGAAGACCGAATTTTGGGCAGTAAGCTTCTGGAACATAATGGAAAAATAATTTTATAAAATTAGTTATTTTTCAAGTTTATGGTTTAATTGAAAGAGTTTTGAAAACTTTGAAATCAACAAGTATTGCTTGAAATTTTGGAGAACTTATTTGAAAAGTTTCATAGTATTTTGTGCTATATCATAATTTCAAAAAGTTTTAGGAATAGCAAGCATTATTTAGAGATTCTGAAATTGGACCTATTTACAAAATATATCACATTTTAGACCACAATATAATTATGGAAAGTTTTGGGATCAAACTATAATTTTAAAAAATAATTCACTGTAGCAATTACTATAGCAAGCGGCTAACCGGATTTTACAAGCGAAAGATCGGATTTTTGGCAGTAAGCTTTTGGAACGTAAACGGCTATCCGGATTTCGAAAACGTCATATCAGATGTTCTAAAATTCAAATTTTTGCTGTAATGGTAACATAAAAGCGGCTAACTGGATTTCATAAACGGTAAGCCGATTATCACCAAAATGTGCATAACGGTTAGTTTTTGAGATCAAACTATATAAACTCAAATCTAATTCATTTTTGGTAATCTAAGCAAGCAAAAACAAAAAGCACACAACATATATTGAGCTCTCATTTCGCAAATCATAAAATATTGAATCATCTTTGTTCTTCAATCTTTATATCTACTCTAAAAGAGAGTTGTTTGTTGTAATATTCATTTATCATTAAATTTGTGAGTGTACAAGTGTGAGAAACATTTTGGGGGAAGAGATTAGGGAGATAATCTCTTGTTGTAAAGGTTCATTGACATTTCGAAGTCAATTGTAAGCATTTGAAGCCTTGGGAGACTTGGATAATGAAATGGCCAAGTTGGGTGAGCTTGGAGGCGTGAATGTAGGCGGGGATTGCCGAATTACGTAAAAATTATTGTGTTTGCTCTCTCTTCCCTTACTCATTTATTATTATGTTTTATTAAATTTATTATTTATTATTTCATTAAGGGAATAGATTGAATTGTTGAATGTTTTGTTTAGCTTAAGTTTTAAAATCTCAATTCACTCCCCTCTTGAGTCGCCTAGTTAGTATTTCAAAATTACTTACAAGTTGACTATGGCCATTACCTTAATTAGTATTTATGAGATTGTCCAACCGAGCCTTCAGCCGGATTGACACAATCCTAATTTTTAGGACTTTAACCTAAACATATGGTGGCAAGGGTCGAGTTAAGGCTCAATAAATTAAGCCGGATGATATCCATGTTAGGGTTAGGTTCTCAACAAAAAGCCCTAACCTGCCCTTGACCCTTAAATTAGTTTTTAAAATTAAAAAAGTATGACACTTAAAAATTGAAATACACACACCATCACCACTCACTCTACTAATCTTATCTCTATTTCGTATTAATTTAGTATTTTGTATTTGATTTATTTACTTGTTAATTTGTTAGATTATTACATGTTATATTATTGTTACAACTGAATAAAAAATAATTTATTAAATTCCTTACAACCAAGTTCAACATAAAAATGTGAGAATAATAATATAATATTATTAATATAGAATAAGTAATTAGATCTTATTCTTAAAAATAATCTAATAATTTTTAAAAAAGAAAAAAAATTATAGTTGGGCTTAAAAAAAGCACAAGTTGCCTAAGTTTAAAAGGTTGGACTTCTAAAAAATTAGGCTCATTGCTAAGCCTATTATGGATATAAGTATCTAAAATATTAGGTGGTACAACTTTGAAATAACCTTTAGAGTGGGTCTATTGGCACCCATTATTAATCTCTTAGAACCCCTTTTCTAAACATACCCAATAAAATAATTTAAAATATCACATTACTTCTATTAACACCATAGCAATTCCACAAATAATCCTGTTTATTTTTGCCTAAAGGCCTATCTGTATATCAAATCTCAAATATCATGTGAATTAAACAAATTGTCTCGTAATTCATTTTCTTTAGTAGTTACATTTGTTAAAATTTATCTATTGCTCAATCTCTCAAATGAGTTTGACAATTTCAAAAGTACACGACGACAAAAAAAAAACTCAACATATTATATTGGTAGAAATATTTGAGTGGTCTGATAAGTAAACTGTATATTGTTCATAATGAATAGTATTGATAGAAATATTTGAGTGGTCTGATATTGTAGATTGTTCATAATGAATTCTGAACTTTTATCAAAGAAAAAAGAATTCTAAACTTAAAACTATATTACACATTTGTTAGTCTACAAATTCAATATAAAATTTTAAAATTGAACTACAATTTTGCCGTGGACAAAGACAAATTCTTATCAACCTCTTGAGAAGTAACGGTTGTAGGGGCTGTTGATGGTGGCTCTAGCATTTGCATAAAATGGTTCATTGATTTAAAAAAATAAATAAATAGTAGCAATATAATTAAAATAGTATCATAATAATTAGTTTTGAGAAACTACTCTGAAATTATTTTACTTGTTTTATGTTCATGTCAAAATAGGGAGATTAAAAGGGTGCTAATAGCTCTACTCTTACCTATGTCCGTTCAAGCCCACTTCTTTTACATTTTTATTGTAGCTAAGTTTTACAATTAGAGCTATTTAATTAATGTTTAGGCCACCAGGTGATTCTATATATAGTTCCATGTTAAATCAAGTTAAACAAACTCAATTTAAATCCAATCACGTTATTAGTGCGTGACAGATTTTTTTTCCCTCCTAATTGTGTTCAAATAAATTAAACGAATTGAATCACATCATTTGTCTAAGCAATAGGTCAAGCATGAATCTTGACATTCTAATCCGATTAATAAATTTGCGAGTTTTGGTCAATCAAAATTTGTAACAAATTCTACCCATCAACACGTATTGCAACTCCATGCTAAATAGCACTATTATTTAATCGACGTATAGGATATTGTGTCACACTGTAATAATTATATTTTATTATAGGTATTATAATATTTTATTATATTATATTGTACTAAGTTGTAATGCAAATACTAAATTTGGTGAAATATGGACAGAATAATATAAATAATATTATTTTATGTTAATATTAAAATATTATTTAAATTTATTAATATTTTAGGGTTCTAATTTTATATATTAATTTTTATAAATAAATGGTTACTAAATAAAAAAATATTACGATATTATGTTATATTATTAATAATATTACATTCTAATAAAAATTTATTTCCATATGTTAGTTATTATACTACAATATAATCATATTATAATATAGTATAATTTGATATTACATTGTAAAAATAATACTATATAATTATATGATATAACATAAATTATATCATATTATAAAACAATAAAATATTGAATTATAAATTTATTTTTATTTATTAATTTTTAATATAATTATTTAATTTAAAGTTTAGTATTTTACTTGATAATAAATGATTAAATGAATTTATAAATTATTTATTAAATAATAAATTATAAATAAAACTATTTAAAGTAAAATAATTAAAATGATTTTATTTAATGAAAGCAAAATAATGCATTATCATTTATTTATTAAATATCTAGGTTTATTACTATCTTATATTATTATTTCAATTATTTTTTTTATAAATATCTATATAAATTAATAAATTTAAGTTTGTTAAATAACAAAAGTTAAATGATTATAATTAAAATATGAACAGTGTTCAAATACATTAAAGTGTAAACCATTCCCATCGTAGGTTCATTTTGTACCCTTTCATTGTATTAATCACCTTTTTAATGTAGTGCAACACAGTCAGAAATTGTAGCCAAACATAAGTTAGCAAAAGAACAATATTTTAATACAGTGCAATATTTTCTAAGGCAAACTACAAACGCACCCTTTATTCTCTCCCATTAAAAATTTATTAAATCAATAAATCAAAAAATGATTTAGAAAAGTAAATGAAATAAAGATTGCACATAAGAAATATCAAATTCAATTGAGAACTTAATCGAATTAGATAAAATTTTATAAAATCCGTTCGACCAAACACTTAGACCGATAGGTATAGCTCCAATAATAGTATTATTAAAGACATCTCATTAATAATATTAAGTGACTGTTTGATATGACTTATTTAAGAGGCATAAGTACTTATTTAATCGTATAAGCACTTTTTAAAAATTTTTATGGTGTTTGGTTATTTTTTTTGTAGAGTTTTTTTATCTTAAATAAGCTAATTTACCTCTACTAGAAAAAGCCCAAAATTTGAACTTTTGAAAGTAGATGTTGTAGAGTTTTCTAAAAATAAATAATATAAAAAATATCAAACAGTTTAATGGTTCAAAAGTGCTTTTTTTATTAACAACCAAACACCCAATGATTTTTTGTCAAAAATTTCTATTAGTATAAGCTCTACTGTTATAAACTCTATTTATTAAGCCGTACCAAACGGAGCCTAAATCTAGAAGGATCTAGAAAGATTCGACTTATTTATATCCCAATAAATTTATTTTATACTCATTTCATTGTATTAACTACCTTTTAATGTAGAGCAGCAATACAACCAAAATTACAAACAAATATTAGTATAAAATCAAAATTTTTAATACAAAACAATACAATACAAAGCAATGCAAATTACCGAACACACCCCTTATTCATTCTCATTCATGACATTGATTTTCCAACTTACATTAAATCAATTAATCAAAAAGTGATTGAAGAAAGAAAATGAAATAAAGTTTGCGCGTAAGGAAAATCAAACTTAATTGAGACCTTAATTGAATTATATATCGTGTTACAGAAACCGTTTGACTAAACACTTAGGCCGATAGTTAAGGCTCTAACAAGGTATCAAAGAATACTCTTTAACAATGTTTAACTCCAGAAGTATTCGACTAATTTCTATCGGGCCTCGCCACGTAAAGGCCTCATTGGAAGAAATAGCCAATTTGGCTATAAGAGATCAGGTATTGAGTTGCATTACCCGGAAACACCGAAACATGCCTCACAAAATAAATAACTTTTCCGAACATAGCAATCTGTTAATTTCAGGAGGAACACACCAGCTCACTTCTGCAGGATTTCCTCTGCAATACCATATTGACCACACACGCCAGCTAGCTTCTGCCAGATTTTTCTGTACTACCTGATTGACCACATTCCAGGATCTCCGTACACCTCGACTGACCAGATTCCAGGAATCCGATGCAACTTCTAATGGTAACAAGATAGTGCCTTAATTTAGCCAGCATAATCCCCTCAACATCAGCCATGGCTTCTGCAATTTCCACCTCTTACTGATAATTGAGAGTAACGATAAGGCCACAAATTCTTCTACTAATTGATATGATATAACTCTATTTGTATAAATTCAGTTTATACAAGAGTTTGTGACTCTATGACTACTATTTTGGTAACTAAAGTGGTCATCACAACAGTTGTGATGGCCAGACTTACTACCAGCCAGGATTCTAGGACTAAACCCAACTAAACAATGAAGTTAAGAGCTAACAATACAGAGGTGAGAATCCATTCAAATATATATCATTAAATTTTGTGAAAATGAGTAAGCTAAGAGTACCTTAAAACAGAAAATGCAGCTCACAGAGGGATAATAAAATCAGTGACACAGTAGGTACCGTTTAAAAACAGATCCCTTGCATAAGGAAGAGGGGAAAAAGAAAACCTGGTAGACAGAAGAAGCATTTGCTGGGTAAATTTTCCAACTGAAAATGGGAAGAGCCTCAGACTCAGCAATGGAATGTATAGCAATCATCATGAACTGCACATTCCTCAAATATATGTCTTATCCTACATTGACTCCAACAATAAAATTTTAGTTTCTCTTCACACTCAAGCATTCAGTACTTAAAACAAACAATTGCAGAGCAAAACCAGAAATCAAGAAGAATAAACCACAAACTGAGAGCAAATTCCAATTATTTATTTAAATCACACCGTAAACTGTACATAAAACTGAAATGTTGTTCCATTTTTTATTCAAAGTGACAACAAACAGAACACAGACAGAGAAAAATATAGAAAAGCAGATAAAGCATCTGCAAAAGTATCCACAATAGAAAGTTAATTTACACATCAAACCTTGATTACACATTACAACAGGCAATGGTGACAGTTTCAGTCCCTGCTAAATCTCGTAGTTAGCCAATGCAATGGGTAAGCTATTAAAAACATCAGATGATTCAACGTAGGAGAGTGAGATCAAGTCAGACCTATACTTTTCAGCTTCATCGCCATTTGTCACTGCTACCCCATTTGCATTGTCAAACCTTTGAGGAAGATGGTTATCTGGACTCGGATGTTTTTCAGGCACAGAATTAGATATCGCAATAAGTAACTCCCGAGCCAACTCTTGAGGCAACTCCTTAACACATGCTTTCATATCCATATAACTCCACCTGTAAAATTGTCGAACATAAAGAGTTAACAACTGATTAACAGAGGAAAAGATAAAAGCTTAGAGGAATTAAAATAAATAATTAGTTATCGTACCAACCAGATTATCAATAATCACATAAATATAAGATCCAATTCATACCTGGCAGAAAACTTTTAATGCCTCGACCAATTGTATACTATAATAGATTGACCTGTTATGAGGATTAAGATCAGTGCTCGAAGCTAATTTTGTGCTAAGCACTAAATCAATTGTCAGAAGTTATTCTTAATTTTATTTTTCATTTTTCTAGCCGGACTAACTATTAATTCAGTGTTCGGTTGCAGAATCAGCTCAGCCCTGAATCTTTGTTCCAATAATTTACCTATGTGTAAAGGTATCTAGTATGATGAATAAATGAACAAAATAAAATTAAAAAAACCCTCCAGAGCTTGTTTTACATCACCAATACTATTTTCTAAAGAAAGCAAAATAACCCAATTGAAGAAAGTTATGAGACAATGAACCTGATTTATCTGCTTGGCTGCTGGGAAAAGGTACGGAAAATGAAATCCGTGCGGCGGCGTTGATGTCGAAGAGAAACAAACACAAACAAATGACTGCGGTGATTAAAATTTAACCAGCAAAATAACAGAAACTAAGAAGAAAGATCAAACTGTAACATCGTACCCTTTTGCTGGTAAAGGCTTTCAGTTAAGGATTACGGCCGTGTACTTGAAGGTATTGTTAAATTTTGAAAGGGTTTCTTTTCTTTTTCAGTTTTTAATAACAGTTTTGGCCGACCCTACACGTTAGCATAACATGTTGTTCTTAGCCTCTAGAGTTTTCTTGAGCGCCAACCAAAATGTATTAAAAAACAGAACACAATTACATCGCGTGAACCGACAAACCGTCCCCATATTTAACGGTAGGGAGGATACATGAATATTAAAGAGTGAAATTGTAACTGAAAAGACATTTTCACCACTCTACTCTCACAAACTGACATACGCACCCCCATGTGCGGATCCAAGACCAAGATCTTTGATCGTACTGGGTTAAATTATAAATTTATTGTATATATTTATGGGAATGTCAATGCATGTATAAAGGAAGGTCAATGCATGTATAAGGGAGAAAAAAAACACATATATCAAATGATCAAATCTTGCACCTCAGGCGGAACTAAGATCTTTGATCAGACCAGATTAAATTTTTAATTTGTTCGTTATATTTGTGTGAATGTCGATGTATCTATAAAGGAGAAAAAAACAGATATATCAAATAATGTGATATTACCTCTAAAAAAAAATGTGATCTTAAGAATCATGCTTTAAATAAAATAAATATATTTAATAAAATTAGCCTCTAATTTAGGGATGGCAACCAAATCCAAACCCAGATCGGACTCGGTCTGAACCTGGAAAATTCGATCCGGGTTCAACCCACACCGGAACAATTTTTATGCGGAATCCGAATCGGTTTTTCAGAACCCGCATACTTTCGGGTTCGAATCTAGTTTCAGGTGAACCCGCAAATCTGGAACCCGGATCTGGATATTATTTATTTTAATATTAATTTTTTAAAATTATTAAATATAAATAGAAAAAAAAAAAGAAACCCTAGCCGTCTCAATCTCTCATTGTTCATTCCTCTCTCAAATCTCAATCTCGCTCACTCGTTCCTCTCTCTCACTCTCACTCTCTTCAACTTCTCCTCTCAATCTCTCATTTGTTCGGTTGTTCCTCTCTCAATCTCTCTCACCCGTTTCTCACTCAATCTCTCTCACTCTCTCTTTAACTCTCTTGTAATTTCTTTTCTTCAAATCAGATCCTTCGCGGCGTGGCTGTCATCACCTTCACGGTGCGCCTATGTTTGTTTCAACACTCATCAGCATCAGCATCACGCGTCTCATCTCTCATTCTGTCGCGGCCAGCAAAAGGGGGTGGATTTCGCTGTTGTGTTTTGTGGCCTGTGGGGGTGGATTTCGCGACTGTTGTATTTGTTTTAGAAACTGGATTTGAAGTTATATGTTTTGTATTTGAAATTTTGTTGAACTAAACTAAAACAATCTGGATTCTGGAAGCAATTTGGTTCTAGTTTGTATAACTGTGTTTTTTTTCCCTTTTTCCAGCAAATTAAGGAAAGCAATCTGGGTTCAAAACCTGGAATCCGGAAACCCGGACTTTCCGGGTTGAGCCTGGACTGGACCCGAATGGAAAAAAAACCGGGCTCAATGCGGGTCTAGTAATGAGAATTTGATGTCCGGGTCCGGATCCGAACGGCTAACCCAGACCCGGAAATTACCATCCCTACTCTAACTCCAATTGAAAAACTAAATTACTCTTTTAATATTGCTTCTAAAGATATCAATGTAATAGTAATGGGTTGTTTGTATTTATGTTTGAAGTTTTAATTTAGCTTAAATTTAAGATCTTTTGATGTTTTGCCTTGTTTATTTTTGTATCTGAAATCTTATTGTGAGACATCTTTATCTAGATGAAGAAAGTAAAATTTCCTAAGTTTATCTAAATGGAAAATATTTTTTTGTTACAAATATTTTTATTAAATGTTTTTATTTCCTACCTAGTTATTAGATGTCATATTAGATTTTTCTTGATCTCAAATTTACTTGGTATCAGATACTTAAAATACAATCAATTTGAATTTTAAACATATTCTTTTATCGTTACATAACAACTTTTTTATGATAAATATTATGTTAAATTGTAAAAATAATATTATCAAAATTATTTTTCATAAATTATATATCAAATGTTACCTTATAAATATTTATAAGGCATAAAAACTAGAGAAAATATCCACCGTCCACTTATTTTTTACACCTTTTTTAAAAATACACAATTCCTTCATTTTTTGGCTGGTATCCACCTAAAGTTACATTTTTTTTCACTTTTGCACTTCCGTTTGGAATCCGTTAAGAAAACTAACGGAAACTTAAAAAAATGACCATTTTACCCCCAAAACGAAAATTATAATTTCACCTTAAAAATGCCAAAAATAATATGATTTAATAATGAATATCATTATTGGTACGTTAATGAAGTACAAAAAAATCTTAACTACTAGAGATTATAACTCAATAAATAATAAAACTTTACTTATCTTAAATTCAATTGATGGTTTGTGAGATTTGACTATTTTTAATACTACTGTTATAATTTAGCATCTTAATTACCGACATATTTAAAAAAAAAACTTGCATTTGATGGTTGTGAAATTAATTTCTTTATTGACTGATGGGAAAAATTATTAGATTTAATCTGATTATATTTTATAATTTTTAAGGTGAAATTGTAATTTTCGTTTTGGGGGTAAAATGGTCATTTTTTTAAATTTCGTTAGTTTTCTTAACGGATTCCAAACGGAAGTGGAAAAGTGAAAAAAAATGTAAATTTAGGTGGATTTCAGCCAAAAAATAAAAGAATTGTGTATTTTTAAAAAAGGTGTAAAAAACGGGTGGACGGTGGATATTTTCCCTAAAAACTATTATACTAGAAAAAATTGTACATAGATACCTATTTAAATTTTTAAGTATATATAACACTTTTAAGGTTATAAGTGTTAACTTAAATAATTCTTTATTGATTTTGATGATAACAAACATAATTAAAGTTTAAGTGAATCTTTTTAGTGTTAAACATGATTTTCTCTATCTTTAAACAAGCCTCATAAAGAATAGTAAAGAGTTGGAGTCAAAACAGTTTTCTTGCAAAAATAGCTCACCGTAGCAGTTTTTATGGAAAACGGCGAACCGACATTTACAATAAACGGCTTGCCGACATCGAGCAGAGTTGAAAGATCAGCCTCTGGACACTAACGACGATCCGACTTCTTGCTAACGGTTCGCCGACATCGAGCAGAATTGAAAGATCAGCCTCTGGACACTAACGGCGATCCGACTTCTTTCTAACGGCTCGCCGACATCGAGCAGAATTGAAAGATCAGTCTCTGGACACTAACGGCGATCCGACATCTAAAATCAGCCCCAACGGTCATATTGACCAGTCAAACGGCGATCCGATATCTAGATAACGGCGATCCGACAGTGTGCAGACAGTTTATAACGGCTAGTTTTCAGCTGCTACTATAAATAAACTCATTCAAATCCAAACAAAGTTTGATCACAACACTACCATTTGAGCTAAGATTCGAGAATACAATCTCCATAGAGCTTAGAACACACTCTTACTTCATCTATTCACATATTAAGCATCATTGTGCAATCTTATACATTGTGAGAGGCAAAACAATTTGTTATCTTTTATTTTGAGTGATTGTAAGTGTTGGGATATACTTGGGATAAGAGATTGGGAATAATCTCCAGTTGTAAAGGTTTATTGACACCTTGGAAGTCAAGTGTAAGTGTTTGAAGCCTTCGAGGCTTGCTTAGTGGAATCCTCAAGCCCGGAAAGCTTGGAGGCGTGGACGTAGGCGAGGTTGGCCGAACCACGTAAAAATCTCGGTATTTGAATCCCTCTTTCCTTATCTTTTATATTGTGATTACCTTAATTGTTATTGCTTTGAATTTGATTTATAATTGCATTGAGATTTTCTTTAATAAATTGAATTTTTTTTAGAAACCCAATTCACCCCCCTTTTGGGTTGCGTTCTTGTTTTCAATTGGTATCAGAGCTTCGTTCTCTTGTTAAGACTTAATCGTCTAGAGTAAAAGATCCATGGCAACCCTAAATGACTCAACCTTTAGAGAAGGGCAATCCACAACTAGACCACCATTTTTCGATGGTAATGACTATGCTTATTGAAAAACTAGAATGAGAATCTATTTGCAAGCCTTAGATTATGAAATTTGGGAAGTTGTTTGTGATGGTCCATTCATGCCTACGTTCAAAGATGAAGTAGGAGATGATATTCCTAAACCATCAAGTCAATGGAGTGAGTTAGAAAAGAGAAAGATGTCCCTAAACTCTAAGGCTATGAATGCTTTGTTTTGTGCCCTTGATAAGAAAGAATTCCATAGAGTATCTAGTTGTGAAAGTGCACAAGAGATATGGAATAAACTTGAAGTTGTCTATGAAGGGACAAATCAAGTGAAAGAGTCTAAAATCAGTAGATACACGCGTCAATATGAATTGTTCCAAATGGAACAAAATGAAAATGTGTATTCTATGTACACTAGATTCACGGACATAGTAAACACCCTAAGTGCCTTAGGGAAAACCTTCTCAAACAGTGAAAAAGTTAAGAAAATCATTAGGTCTCTTCCAAAAGAATGGAGACCTAAAAGAACAGCCATTGAAGAGGCCAAAGATTTAAATACATTACCTCTTGATGATCTAATTGGTTCTCTTATTTCGTATGAAGAGGATTTAGCTGCAGAAAAAGGACATGAGGAGAAGAAGAAAAGCATTACTCTCAAAGCTTCAAAATATGAGAGTGATGGGGAGAGTGAACCGGATGATGAAGAGCTAGCCATGCTAACAAAGAGATTCAGAAAATTCTTCAAGAAAACCGGAGAACGAAAAAATTTCAGAAACTTCAAGAATCATAGGGAGAAAAAGGAGGGAATCACTTGCTATAAATGCAAGAAGCCTGGACATATAAGATCGGAGTGCCCACTTATCAACAAACTCAAGAAGAAAGCAATGGTTGCAACTTGGGATGATAGTGAGGAAGAGTTAAATGATGAAGAAGGATCGCAAGAAGTATCAAACCTAGCACTCATGGCAATAGGAGATGATGATGATCTCAATGAGATAAGTTATCCTACCTATGAGGAATTGTATGATGCTTTTCAAGATTTGCATATTGAGTTGATGAAAATTGGTAAAAAGAATGTATGTCTTAAAAAGGAAATGACAAAGCTTAAAAATGAAAATGAATCTCTAAATGCAAGAATTGTATGCCTAGAAGTAGGAAACAAAACATTGCATGATGAAATTGCACTATCAAATGAGAAACCTAGCATCCTACATGAGCATTTAAAATCACACATAGATGAGTTGAAAAATGAGAACGAATTGCTTAAGAAAAAGAGTAATGAATTGAATGAAATCGTTTTGAAATTTACAAATGGGCAAAAAATGTTGGACAATATGCTTAACTCACAAAAATGTGTTTTTGATAAAGGAGGGCTTGGATATAAGCCTAATTTGAAGCAAAAGTATTATAAGAACTATTTTGTTAAAGCTACCTCCACCAATGATCATAAGATTGTATGTCATTATTGTAATCAAAATGGTCACATGAAATATAGATGTCTTGTGAAAAGGAATGCATATTATGGTGTCAAATGCATTTGGTTCCAAAAGGAACCGTTGCTAACTCTCAAGGACCCAAAAAGCTTTGGGTACCTAAAACTTAAGATGTTTTGTTTTTGTAGGATTTAAAGAAGAAGAAAAATAAATGGTACTTGGACAGCGGTTGTTCAAGGCACATGACCGGAAACTATGCATGGTTCTCAAGCTTCACCAAAATTGAAAATGGTGGAGACGTATCTTTTGGAGACAACTCAAAAGGAAAAATTCTTGGAATTGGAAATGTTAGTAAAGTCTCTTCAACTCTAATTAAGAATGTATGATTGGTTGAAAATTTAAAGCACAACTTAATCAGCATTAGTCAATTATGTGACAAAGGTTACAAAGCCATCTTTGATAAATTTAGTTGTGTTATTAAGAACTCATGTGATGGCAAAACCTTATTTGTCGGGAATAGATGTGGTAATGTTTATATCATTGACATAGAATATGCATCCACTCTTGATAAATATTTCTCGGCATTGCATGATGATTGTTGGTTGTGGCATAGAAGGTTAGGACATGCAAGTATAGATTTGATTTCAAAATTTCGAAAGATGATTTAGTTAAAGGTCTTTCGAAAATTAGTTTTCAAAAGAATAAGATTTGTGAAGCTTGTCAATTTGGAAAACAAATTAAAACTTCTTTCAAAAATAAAAACCATATTTCCACTTCAAAATCACTTGAACTTCTTCACATAGATCTTTTTGGGCCATCTAGGTATTCAAGTCTAAATGGCAAATATTACGCTTTTGTGATAGTGGATGATTATTCTAGATATACATGGGTATTATTCTTAGCCAATAAGGATGATACTCTTGATGCCTTTAAAGTGCTTTGTAAGAAATTACAAAATGAAAAAGGGCATGGTATTGTATGCATTAGGAGTGATCATGGAGGAGAATTTGAAAATCATGCATTTGAGAGTTTTTGCAATAATCTAGGCATTGAGCATCAATTTTCATCACCAAGAACTCCACAACAAAATGGAGTTGTTGAGAGAAAGAATAGGTCTATTCAAGAAATGGCTAGGACCATGTTAAATGAAAATGCATTACCAAAATATTTTTGGGCCGAAGCCGTCAATACCGCTTGTTATATTTTAAATCGGGTGTTGATCAGACCTAATCTTAATAAAACTCCATATGAACTGTGGAAGATAGAAAACCCAACATTGGCTATTTTAAAGTTTTTGGATGCAAATGTTTTGTTTTGAACACAAAAGATCATCTTGGTAAATTTAATCCAAAATCCGATATTGGTATTTTTCTTGGTTATTCAAATTCAAGCAAAGCTTATAGAGTCTATAACAAAAGAACTTTAGTTGTAAAGGAATCTATGCATGTCACATTTGATGAGTCTAACCCCTCATCTACGGAGAAAGTCGTTATTGATGATGATGCAGGAGAAGAAGAACAAGAAGAAGAAGCATCAAATGACAATCAAGAGGATGCACCACATGAAATTCAAGAGGAACATCATGAAGAACCAAATGTGGAGCAAAATGAAGGTACTTCTCAAACACTCCCCAAGGAGTGAAGGTATGTCTCTTCTCACCCCAAAGATGTAATTTTAGGAGATCCCTCACAAGGTATTACAACTAGATCATCACTTAGAAATACTTGTGAGCATAATGCATTCATCTCTCAAATTGAACCAAAATCCTTTGAGGATGCAGAAAATGATGAATCTTGGATTATGGCAATGCAAGAGGAGTTAAATCAATTTGAAAGAAACAATGTGTGGGAATTAGTTCCTAAACCGGTACATCAATCTATAATAGGTACTAAATGGGTGTTTAGAAATAAGATGAATGAATCCGGTGTGGTTGTAAGAAATAAAGCTAGATTAGTGGCTCAAGGTTACAACCAAGAAGAAGGAATTGATTTTGATAAAACCTTTGCTCCGGTAGCAAGGTTAGAATCCATTAGGATGTTGTTAGCATATGCATGTCATAAAGATTTTATTTTATTTCAAATGGATGTGAAGAGTGCTTTCCTAAATGGGTATATTATGGAAGAAGTATATGTAAAACAACCCCCTGGTTTTGAAAATGAAAAATTTACAAATCATGTTTATAAGTTGCTTAAATCCTTGTATGGGTTAAAACAAGCACCTAGGGCATGGTATGATAGACTTAGAAATTTTCTGTTAGAAAATGACTTCTCAATGGGTAAAGCGGATACTACACTATTTGTTAAGCATAAGAACCAAGACATACTTATTGTTCAAATCTATGTTGATGATATCATTTTTGGTTCTACTAATGAATTGTTGTGTAGAGAATTTTCATCGTGTATGAGAGAAGAATTTGAGATGAGTATGATGGGAGAGTTGAAATACTTCCTTGGACTTCAAATCAAACAAAACAAGGAAGGAATCTTTATAAATCAAGCCAAATACGTAAAAGATCTACTCAAACGATTCGGCATTAATGACTCGAAAACCAAAGACACACCAATGAGCACAACAACAAAGCTAGACAAAGATGAAAAAGGCAAAGAAGTGGATATCAAAATGTATCGAGGTATGATCGGATCCCTACTTTATTTGACTGCAAGTAGACCAGATATCATGTTTAGTGTATGTTTGTGTGCAAGATTTCAGTCTTGTCCCAAGGAATCTCATTTGCTTGCTATCAAAAGGATTTTCCGTTATTTGAGTGGAACCATAGATATTGGCCTTTGGTATCCTAGGGGAACTCATATAGATTTAACATGTTTTTCGGATGCGGACTTTGCCGGTTATAAAGTGGATAGGAAGAGCACTAGTGGTACTTGCTATTTTCTAGGACACTCTCTTGTTTCATGGTTTAGAAAGAAACAAAATTCTGTCGCACTCTCAACTACCGAGGCTGAATATATAGCTGCCGGAAGTTGTTGTGCACAAGCACTTTGGATGAAACAAACACTTAGAGATTATGGTATTAATCTTGACCAAATTCCTATTAAGTGTGATAATACTAGTGCTATAAATCTTTTAAAGAATCCCATTCAACACTCAAGAACCAAGCATATCGAAATAAGACATCACTTCTTGAGAGATCATGTTCAAAAGAGAGATATTACATTAGAGTTTATTTCTACGGAAAAACAACTTGCCGATATTTTTACAAAACCTCTTTGCGAAGAACAATTTTCCAAAATTCGGCATGAACTTGGGATGATGAAATTTTCACATTAACATCTTCATTCATGCTATTAAGTCTATTGTTATTGATTGATCTATGACTTGATGCTTTAATTTCTATGGAATGTTCCATCATAATGTACATGTAATATGTATGTATACTTGAAAATGTATGAATTATGTGTTGCAATACATATATATATATATATGTTCATGAATTATGCATTGAACTGGCACTCAAATCATTTTGGATCAAATAAAATGATCTTGAAATGTATTAAGAAGTAGCCAAATATCAAAATACATGTGTGAAATCATTAGTTGTAGAAAACGGATTGCCGTTATTTCATTAAACGGCTAACTGTTTTGAGCAGAAACAATGGAACGCTTTCTGGAAGCTATCGGTTCGCCGATAACTGACTATCGGCTCGCCGTCCTGATACAATTTTTTGTGTGGACTCACTAGACCTTATTGGCTCGCCGTTATCAATATAAACGGCTCGCCGTTTTCTTTAATTTGTTTTGAGGGCTCTCTGGACTCTGTCGGCTCGCCGTTTTATTTATAACGGCTCGCCGTTATCACGCGTAAATTGAACAGTTCTTTGTCTTCCTCCTCATTTCGGCTTCCCCTTTTCTCTTTCTATCTTCAGCCCGCGACTGCATCAGTTCTCCACTCTTAAATCCATCATTTTTCTTGTTACTTTTCATCAAATTGAAGCATTACAAACCATTTTTATCTTCTATAGAACCTTTTAACCGATTCAAATCCATCTCTTTCATCTAAACCTGAATAATTCCATTTTTGAAACCCTAGAACCAGCCGAGCCTTCCTTGCTCAAATTAACCCAAATTTCTTTCCTTTTCAATCTCTTTTTCACCTACAATCACTATCTCATCTCTCTAACTTCATTTCCATAAATATTTTTCTATGGCGGAACGACCACAAAGACGTACTCGATCCAAGCACACTGCTCAACGCCGTTCTAGTCCACCCAGGTCTCCTCCTCAAGACTTCGAGAGCCTTCATTTTTCCGATGATACCTCTTCTCAGCGTTTTCGTGAGAAGTTCATGGGTAAACCCATAACTCCCTCTTTTTCTCTTAACATTTCGGAGTTCTCGGATATTTCTGTTTGTGGTCATTCAATTACTCAAATGGTTAGTCATTGGAAGCAAGCTCTTTGTATTGATGAACCTATTTATGAAAATCTTGTTCGAGTTTTTTATTCTAACATAGATTTTTCCTCTACTGGTCGTAAAGAGCTTCATACTTCTGTTGGAGGTATTCGCATTGATCTTGATGAACCTGTTCTATGTAGTATTCTAGGAATCGCTTATGGAGGATTAGATTTGTACACCACTAGGAAAGAATTATCTTTTAGTAGTTTTCGTCATGTGGATGGTGTACGGAACATTTGTCGTCGTCGGGATCTTTCCGATGACATCTGTTCCTTGTCCTTTAGGTCTCAACTCCTCCCTTTTCAGATTCGAATACTTCACATTATTCTTCAGCACATGGTCACTCCTAGACATGGTCACACTGATGAGGTCACTAGGCTTGATATTGGTCTATTAGACTCTCTTATTCGTCGACGTCATGTGAGCCTATCCTATACTATTTTATGCCATATGCTGTCCACCCCTAAAGTCTCCAATCGATCCCTTCCTTATGGCAGCATCATCACTAGGATCCTAAACCACTTTCATGTTCCTATCGTCGAGCCTGTTTTTCTCGAGACTCGTAAGCTCGGACGAGATATTATTTCTGTCATCGGATTCTTTAAGAAGCGTGGAAAATGGGAAAAGACCTCGTCCTCCAAAAACGAAGCCACACTGATTGCACCCGAGGATGATCGCATGATGAATGATATCTACTCCGAGGATGAGCTGCCTGATTTTCGACTTGGGGCTAGACCGCGTGTTCCTCGCCGAGCAGCAGCACCAGCAGTTCCTGCTTCACCAGTAGCACCAGTAGCACCAGCAGCAGATGCACCTCAAGATGACGAGCCTACCGAGACTGCTGTACCCCCTGCGGCATCAGCTATTCCTGAGGATCGCTTCCAACAGCTTCTAGACTGAGTGGATGCCTTGTCCCAGCAGCAGCAGCAGCTTCGATCTGACTTTGCAACCTTTCGGGAGCAAATTTCAGATCAGCAGATGGAGCTCATTGCGGGCCAGCGTCGCATTCTCGAATACTTTGGATATAACCCCGGCAGCTCGTCCTCACAGCCTCCATCTTAGCTATCTCTGCCCTATGTCTTTCGCACAGACATTTTCTCATTTCATTATTGCATGTGTATGATATTATTTGTGTTCTAAGTGGTATGTGTTTTGTTCTTATGTTTTTGATACTTAATGTTGTTAATTCATGTTTGGGTTGCTTTTGATATTATATTGATTACCTTGCTTATTCTGGAAGTATGAATTTGTTGGTATGTCAGTTGGTTGATATGGTGGTTTACTTATATGGAAGTGCTTTTCGCTTTGACTCTATGTATTCTTGAGGATATTTCTCACATTTCAGGGGAGATTATGCCAAATTTTTTTTTTAACTATAAGTCTTTCATCGTGTCTCCTTCATTTTGATGATGAAGGGGGAGAGAAAAATGAGTATATTGGTAATTGGCATAAATTGTTTTTGGGGCTAAATAGTATTGTCATAGCATAAATTGCTTTATCATGTTTTAAAATTCTGAGATTAACTGTTAAATAAGTTTATTGGTAATTGGCATAAATTGTTTTTGTCATAGCATAAACTGTTTTTGGGGCTAAACTATCTATCATGTTTTAAAATTTTGAGGTTAACTGTTAAATAATTTTTTTTTAAGGAGTTAACAAATCTTTCAAAATTGAACTAAGGGGGAGCACATATTTAGGGGGAGCAAAGTTACTCTAATATTTTTTTTAAGTTTGTCATCATCAAAAAGGGGGAGATTGTTAACTTAAATAATTCTTTATTGATTTTGATGATAACAAACATAATTAAAGTTTAAGTGAATCTTTTTAGTGTTAAACATGATTTTCTCTATCTTTAAACAAGCCTCATAAAGAATAGTAAAGAGTTGGAGTCAAAACAGTTTTCTTGCAAAAATAGCTCACCGTAGCAGTTTTTATGGAAAACGGCGAACCTGACATTTACAATAAACGGCTCGCCGACATTGAGCAGAGTTGAAAGATCAGCCTCTGGACACTAACGGCGATCTGACTTCTTACTAACGGCTCGCCGACATCGAGCAGAATTGAAAGATCAGCCTCTGGACACTAACGGCGATCCGACTTCTTTCTAACGGCTCGCCGACATCGAGCAGAATTGAAAGATCAGTCTCTGGACACTAACGGCGATCCGACATCTAGATAACGGCGATCCGACAATTTGAAAATCAGCCCCAACGGTCATATTGACCAGTCAAACGGCGATCCGATATCTAGATAACGGCGATCCGACAGTGTGCCGACAGTCTATAACGGCTAGTTTTCAGCTGTTACTATAAATAATCTCATTCAAATCCAAACAAAGTTTGATCACAACACTACCATTTGAGCTAAGATTCGAGAATACAATCTCCATAGAGCTTAGAACACACTTTTGCTTCATCTATTCACATATTAAGCATCATTGTGCAATCTTATACATTGTGAGAGGCAAAACAATTTGTTATCTTTTATTTTGAGTGATTGTAAGTATTGGGATACACTTGGGATAAGAGATTGGGAATAATCTCTAGTTGTAAAGGTTTATTGACACCTTGGAAGTCAAGTGTAAGCGTTTGAAGCCTTGGAGGCTTGCTTAGTGGAATCCTCAAGCCCGGAAAGCTTGGAGGCGTGGACGTAGGCGAGGTTGGCCGAACCACGTAAAAATCTCGGTGTTTGAATCCCTCTTTCCTTATCTTTTTATATTGTGATTACCTTAATTGTTATTGCTTTGAATTTGATTTATAATTGCATTGAGATTTTCTTTAATAAATTGAATTTTTTTTAGAAACCCAATTTACCCCCCCTTTTGGGTTGCGTTCTTGTTTTCAATAAGTGTCAAAATTTTATATTTAAGATTTTTGAGTTTATAAAAATAAACAACTTAACACTCACAATCAGATGTCAAAAAGTAAAAAAAACATGCATATTCTTCTTACACATGCATTGAACCCATTCAAAATTTAGATAAAAAAAATACTATCTAACTTAACAGTAATAAAATGTTATTTTAATTATTTTAGGAGAGATTAATATAAGAACATACTTGAATGTAAAAAATAAGAAATAAAAAATCATTTATATATAAATAAAAGTAAAAAACTTAAGGGATTATAAAGATTTTTTTTTAAAGCTAAACCATGCATCTTGAGCTTGGTATGAGGTGTTAGTCTACATACTAGAATTTTTAAATTTGATGATAAAAGTGTTATAAATACTATGCTAAAAAATGAGGTGCCACTATCATATAGGGACTAGAAGTCCCTATATCATAGAGGGGCTCAATGTCTAGAGCCCCTAGCAGCCGAACAACTTTTCTAATCAGCAGTAACTAGTTGCTTAATTTACTTATATTTTTTATTTTAATTAAAATAAAATAAAAATTTATAAGACAAATATTTTTAAAAAAATTAGTAATATTAAAAAAGACATAAAAAATGAAGCAAATATTTTTTATTATAAATATCATGAAAAATAAAATAAAATGAGTGTTCACAAAAAGACAAAAACTTAATTCATGTTCTATAAATTTTATCTTATATTTAACTTTTAAAGTTTCATTTAGCATATTCCAAATACACCCAAATTTTTCTTTTTTTTTTCTCCTGTTTTATGTTTGTGTTCAAATTTCATTCAACGCATTTAGAGTTTTATGTTTAGCATTCTATATTTCATGTTAAAAAGTACTCATATTTTATGTTCACTGTTGCATATTTTAAGTAAAATGTTCCATATTTGTTATTATATGTTTCGTATAGTTATAATCCAAATACACTCAAAATTTTCTTTTTACACCCATTTCATGTTTGTGTTCAAGTTTTATATCACATGTTTAGAGTTTCGTGTTTAGCCTACTATGCTTCATGTCACAAGGTAATCATGTGTTGTGTTCATTGTTTCATATTAAGTAAAACATTTCAAGTTTATTGTTTTATATTTCATGTAGTTATAATCCAAACACCTCTAAGTTTTTCTTCCCCTTCATGTTTATGTTCAAGTTTCATGTCACACATTCAAAATTTCATGTTTAGTGTTCTTTGTTTCATGTCACAATGTACCCTTGTTTTATATTCATTATTACATATTTAGTAAAATATTCAGGCTTATTGTTCTATGTTTCATGTAGTTATAATCTAAATACCTCTAATTGTTTTCTTTTTTTCCCCATTTCATGTTCAATTCATGCTTCAAATCATATCTTCAGAGTTTTATATTTAGTATTTTATGTTTAATGTTAAAAAGTACTTATATTTTACATTGACTGTTACATATTTGTTGTTCTATGCTTCATATAATTATAATCCAAATACCCTAAATTTTTCTTCTTTCTCTCTTCCTTTCATGTTTAGATTCAAATTTCATATCACATTTTTAGTGTTGTTGAATGTGAAACTAAAATTAGAAAATGCAGATCAACACAATAAATCATTTATATGATAAAGAAGTTCAGTATTTTGTCTTAGTGCAATAAGTGAAGCAGGTGGTTGGTCACATGAATCACTTAGTGGGAGACCCACTGATGGGCTAAATCGGGCTATAATTGGGTATAGATAAAAAACATTATGTCAACTAAATTTATGAATATGCCATCAATGATTAATTACAACCGTGCTATTCAAATAAATAAAAAAACTAATTCACTTTTCCTTGTTTTCACCAACAACAATACCAATAGCCAATAATGAACATAAATTGGTGGTCCCCTTCACCATTCTTCATTTTCTTGATTTCTAATTTCTTTGGGTTTATACCTTTTTCTATTGGTATGCTTTTAGAACTTATATAAATAGATTAGTTTTGTGATGAATTTTATTAATTTGCTCTACAAAATTAATTTGGTTCATTATTTTTGAATTTTTGATTCGCAGCTTATTTTTGTGAGTGGTTTTGTTGATTTGCTCTGTAGTTTGTCTTATTCATTATTTTGAAAAGTTTCAATTTTGATTGTTATCCATATATTTTCGTTTTTTTTTTCAAATATCACAAAGACTAAACTTGACTGATTTCTATATTGTTTTTTAAAGAATCAAAATATTTGGGATATTATTTATTTAATTTACAAAACAAAAGAATGAGTATTTGAACATAACACTACTAGAAAAAATGGTCTTTACTGATATTTACCTTGTGACACTTTATTAAAATGTATCAATATTATATATATATGGACCATTTTCTGTGTTTAACATATAAGTATCACAAAGTACTAATTTATGGTGTCTCTAAATTAGACATAAGAGATTGCTGACACTAAGATATCTGTAAAAAAATTAAAGTAATTATGATATTATTCCAAATAGAACTCAAACCCAAGACCTATAAAAATTAAGCTTTTAAGTTTTAAACAAAAGCCATTATAATATTTTCGTAATGAAACTAAGGTATCACTAACTGTTAAAAAAAAAAAAAACACACGCACACATTCCCACGTGACACCTCACCCTTCACACTCACAAGACGCAAAAACAAACCCTAAGTCCTTAACAATTAACATCGCAATACTTTGGAAGAAAGAGAGCGTCGCTACTCTCGATCCAGTGCTGCAACACCGGCTCAGATCTCACACTTTCATATCACTGCGTCAAGCCTCTCTGTCACGTCGTCAAGCCTCCATCAAGCGTCATTACGTCAAGCCTCTCTCTGTTGTCATGAGTCACCGATGCGGCACCGTGCCATCACCAGGCAATCAGCCACAAAAATTGACAACCGTGCTAGCTACCCACCACCACAATACCCTGCCACTACCTGCTAATACTCCACAAAATTTTCTCAAGACTTTGAGCCACGGTGTCCAGGTTTGCTTATTCAAGTCTTGCTTATTTAAGTTTTAAAGAGTATCATCAAGTCTTAAAAGGTTAAAACAACAATGAAATATAAGTGTGAAACCCAAGAGGGGGGTGAATTGAAATTTTAAAAATTATCCTAACAAATCCACATAACAAGCAATCTAATGTCTTAATAAAAATTGAAAGCAATAAGTTTAATAAAAGCACAATAACAAATAAGGAAGGGGGAAGAGAAACAAACACATGAATTTTTACGTGGTACGGCAATCCCCGCCTACGTCCACGCCTTCAAGCAATCCAAGCTTGAGGATTTCACTATCCGAGCCTTTCTAAGGCTTCAATCGTTTACAATTGATTTCAAGGTGTCAATGAACCTTTACAACAAAGAGATTATCTCCTAATCTCTTCGCTCAAATGTCTCGCACACTCAAACTCTTACAATTAAGATGAAGAAATTAAAGTTACAATAAAACTCACTCAAAGAGTAGATATTCAAAAATTAAAAAAAAAAAGAGATAATTCGATGTTTTGTGATTTGAAAATTGAAAGCTCAAGATATCTCGTGTGTTTTTTGTTTATACTTGCTAAAGAGCTTGAAAATGAGTTGGATTTGAATTTATATAGTTTTGAGCTCAAAAACTAGCCGTTATGCACATTTTGGTCATAACCGGCTTGCCATTTATGGAATCCAATAAGCCACTTTTATGTTACTGTTAAGGAAAAAATTTAAATTTTTGAATATCCGGCATACCGCTTTTCATTTCCGGTTAGCCGCTTTTGAAATTCGGATTGCCGCTTGCGACATCCGGATAGCCGTTTATGCTCTAGAAGATTACTGACCAAAATTCAGATTGTCGTTTACCATACTCGGTAAGCCACTTGCTACAGTGACTGATACAGTGAACTATTTTTAAAATTATAGTTTGGCTCCAAAACTTTTCATTACTGTATTATGGCCCAAAACGTTATGAAAGCTTTCAAATAGGTCCAATTTCAGAATTTTAAATCATGCTTTGTCAATCCCAAAAATTTCTGAAATTATGATTTCACCCAAACTATGTGAAATTATAGAATAACCTAAAATATTTAAATAGTTTCAAATAGGTCCAAATTCAAAATTTAAAACACTATCAAAGATTTAAAAATACTTTCATTTTAGTCCAAAATACTTTAATTCCATAACATCATTTTCTTATTATAAAAGCACAATTCATAAATCTTTACTTAATCAATACATGTGGTTTGTTATCATCAAAATCAATATTTATAGTCATATAGGCTAACAATCTCCCCATTTTTGATGATGACAAAACACATTATAAAAAATTTAATCTAATTATGAAAAGCTCCTCCTTAATCAATGCAAGTTAAAAAAAATTGATTTGAAAATTATTTAATAAGACTCCCCTGCATACATGCATATTCCCTCTGGATACATGCATGTTAACATATATGTTTTCATAATGTTGATTTTGATGATAACAAATAAGATTAAGAATGATTAAGCTCAAATTATTTTTTATACATTTTAAATAAATCATTATTTTTAAATTATAAAGGTTTTATATTTAATGGAAAAAATGATTTTATGAAATTGGTTGTTTTTTAAGTTTATGATTTAATTGAAAGAGTTTTGAAAACTTTGAAATCAACAAGTATTGCTTGAAATTTTGGAGAAGGACTTATTAACAAAGTGTTATAGCATTTTGGGCTATATTATAATTTTAAAAATTTTTGGGATTAACAAAGCATTACTTAGAAATTATGAAATTGGACCTATTTACAAATTTTCATAACGTTTTGGGCGATAATACAGTTTTGAAAAGTTTTGGGGTCAAACTATAAATTTAAAAATATTTCACTGTAGCAGTCACTGTAGCAAGTGACTTACCGGATATGGTAAACGGCAAACTAGATTTTGGGCAGTAAGCTTCTTGAGCATAAACGGCTATCCGGATTTCAGAAGTGGCAATCCGAATTTCAAAAGCGGCATGCCAGATATTCTGAAATTCAAATTTTTGCCTTAACGGTAACATAAAAGCGGTTTACCGGATTCCGAAATGGCAAGTCGGTTATGACCAAAATGTGCATAACGGCTAGTTTTTGAGCTCAAACTATATAAACTCAAAACTAATTCATTTTTGGTAATCTTGGCAGGCAAAATCAAGTGCACACAACATATATTGAGCTTCAATTTCGTAAATCATCATTTATTAAATCATCTTTGTTCTTCAATTTGTATATCCACTCTTAAAGAGAGTTTCATTGTTGTAATTTTCATTTCTCATCAAATTGTGAGTGTACAAGTGTGAGAAACACTTGGGGTGAAAAGATTGGACAGATAATCTCTTGTTGTAAAGGTTCATTGACACCTTAAAGTCAATTGTAAGTGTTTGAAGCCTTGGAAAGGCTCAGATAGTGAAATCCTCAAGTTTGGTGTGCTTGGAGGCGTGGACGTAGGCGAGAATTGCCGAACCACATAAAAATCCTTAAGTTTGCTTTCTTTTCCCTTACTCATTTATTATTGTGCTTTCATTAAATTTATTGTTTTCGAATTTATTAAGGCATTAGATTGGATTGTTGTATGGTTTGCTTAACTTAATTTTTAAAATCTCAATTTACCCCCTCTTGGGTTGCCTAGTTAGTATTTCAATGCATATTTTCATAACACTTTTTATAACAACACATATTAAATTATTCTCCCCCTTCATCATCAAAAAGAATAAAAGCTCCCCCTATCAATCATCAAAGTCGCAACACAAGCACATTAGTTAAAAAAAATATATCCATAAGCATAAGGAAATCCATATAATCCATAACAAACAATCAAAACAAATCCATATCATCCAAAACAAATACATAATCTAAAAGCATAATAACCATCCATATAGTCGAAAATAAAAGGACATAAAGCAGTAAATGATATGTAGGTGTGTCCAAATACAAGCATAAGAGACTACTGAGGTGATGAGGATGGAGGTGGATACGGATATGAAATTCTGAAATGCTCAAAGAGAAGGCGTTGTCCATGAATGAGATGCTGCTGCAGCTACTGCTGCTGCTGTTGAAACTCAGTCTGCCGCAAAGAGAATGTTCGCACCTCATCCATAAGTTGCGGAAAAGTAACCTCTTCAGAGGTAGGAGGCTGTGGATGTGATGAAGCGGATGCAAAGGCACCAGGAGCTGAAGCAATCATGGGAGGATCTCGGCATCTACGCTGCCCTCGAAATGAAAGTGAGAAAATGGGTAGCTGATCTGTTGGAACCACAACATTAAGTGGTCGATCATCACTTGGAGCAAGAAAGGTAAACTTGTTCTCAGTGTATTTGACCCAAGTGCCATTTTTCCACTCAAAGCCTAAGCCGAAAATAATACCATCCCCAATACCCTTAGACGGTCTACGTGATGGTTCTTGAATCGGCACATAAAAAAATTTAAAGATTCGGGTAATGAAGTGACCACATGGAAGGGAGCGGGTAATCAAGGCAGGTATGGTCAACATGGTGCGAATGATGGTATAACAAAAGTTAACCAGACGATGTCTAAGAATACAATCAATCAAAGCAACATCCATGTGAGAAACCTCATCCAAATGCCCTGATCTAGGAAGTACAATGGACAGAATAATGCGAAGCAAAATGTGAGTTTGAAGACACAGACACTGAGTGCGGAAATGAATGGTACAATCTTCAATAGAAAGATCATTACGTTGACAAATATTACGCATGGCGTCAACATGAACATAACTATCAAGTTTAGGAGATTTCCTAGGCGAAAAAATTTCTAGGCCAAAATCGGATGATCTTAGAATAGAGTTTAACAAGGAAACATCAAAATCAATCATAATTCCTCCAACATTGGTGATTACTCGAGTCTTGTTCTCCTCAGAAACTTCCATATTCGAGTAAAACACTTTCACCAAATCGAGATACAAAGTCTCCTCAATCCTAAGTGCATCAATCCAACCAACATCTCCCAACAATTGAAATAAATTTTTATGACTAATAGTGAGAGTATGCATCACATCTGGTAAAATATAAAACGTATTGAGTACCTCACGAGTTCTGAAGCTTTGTTGAAACCGTTTGACTAAATGTTTCTTGTTCTGAATGTAAGTGGACTCAAAATTGGATTGATTGGAGGTGCCCCCTGCTTGCCGTGACCGGTTGGTTGGTTGAACCGGTTCTTTGCCTTTTCTTCGAACCGGCAGTGAGCTTGACATTGGGATTTGGATTGATTTGAAGTTGAAAAGACAAAGAGAATGAAGATGATGAAGATTGAAAGTGATTTTGAGAAGCAATTTGGATAAAAAATGGCTTGAGAGTGAGAAATTTAGAGAGAGAAAATTCGGCTGAAAACCTAGGTTGAATTTGGGATCTAGAGATTTAGATGTTAAAAATGGAGTTTAAGGATGATTTTGAGTAAATAAAGTGATGGGGAAGGATTTTCGTGACTCAATTTGATGCGCAAAATGAAGAAGATGGTGGATCTTGGAGTGAGAAAGAGTGAGGAATAAACGGTTTTTAGAGAGAGAAAGAGAGATCCGATTGGCCGAATGAAGGAGGAAAATGAATTGCTTATAAAGCTTCAAATCCGGCTTGCAGGATTTCACTAACCGGCTAGCCGGTTAGTGACCAGAATCATAAAAGCTGAAAACGGCTTGCCGGATATGTTATCTAGTTTGCCGGATAACTTCCAGAATGGGTCAAACATGCATTCGGCTTACCGATTTCGAGTTAGAACATGGCTTCACGAATTCGGCTTTCCGGATTGAAGAACCGGTTAGTCGGTTGTGAGGCGGAATCATGCAAACCGTAATCGGTTTTCCGGATTTGAAGAACCGGCTGTCTGGTTTTGAGGCAAAGAGGAAACTTAGCAAATCCGGTTTTTCGGATTGAATAACCAGATGATCGGTTTACTTCCAGTGATCTCCAGAATACATCTGGCTTTCCAGTTTGATAAATCCGGTTATTCGAATGTTGACCCGAGAGTAACCAAAGCTAATCTAGCTTACTGATTTGATAAATCCGATTATCCAGAATTTGTTCCGAGATGAACCAACAAGAAAGCGATTTTTCGGATGAGAGGAAGTGGAATACTGGTTTAGACTTGGAAATCTTTTTGTCTCTAATTGAATTTTGGCAAGCTCTTATACTTGTATTACACACACCATTTTATTTTTGGCTTTTAAAATTGATTAATTTTAAATCATTTTGAGATTTAAAACTTTTCAATAAGCCATTTAATGCATGAAACATAAAATCATAAAATTACAAGCATATCAAGCTATCTAATTCATGAAGCATAAATCCATATAATAACAAACATATCAAGCCATATAGTAAAACATAAGTCAAGATGCAACATTCATCATTCCAATCTCTTGTCTTATCTTTATAAAATGCTCTTCGTTAAGAGGTTTTTTAAAGATATCCGCAAGCTGATTTTTAGTAGAAACAAATTTAATTATAACATCTCCTTTTTGAACATGATCTCCAAGGAAATGATGTCTAATTTCTATATTCTTAGTCTTAGAATGTTGAATGGGATTCTTGGAAAGGTTTATAGCACTAGTATTGTCACACAAGATAGGTATTTGATCAAGTTTAATACCATAGTCTCTAAGGGTTTGTTTCATCCAAAGAATTTGTATACAACAACTACCTGCGGCAATATATTCTGCCTCGGTGGTTGAAAGCGCAACCGAGTTTTAGTTTCTTACTAAACCGAGAGACAAGTGAATGGCCTAGGAAGTAACATGTTCCACTAGTACTTTTTCTATTAACCTTATATCCAGTAAAATCGGCATCCGAATAACAAGTTAAGTCAATATGAGTTCCCCTAGGATACCAAAGGCCAAGATTAATGGTGCCAATCAAATATTGAAAAATACGTTTGACAGCAAGCATGTGTGACTCTTTAGGACAAGATTGAAATCTAGCACACAAGCATACACTAAACATAATATCAGGCCTACTAGCAGTCAAGTAGAGTAAGGATCCGATCATACCTCAATATGTCTTGATATCAACTTTCTTACATTTCTCATCTTTGTCCAACTTGATGGTAGTACTCATTGGAGTGCTTTTGCTGTTCTATTGTCATAGCCAAATCTTTTGAGTAGATCTTTCACGTACTTGGCTTGATTTATGAAGATTCCTTCCTCGTTTTGTTTGATTTGGAGTCTACGGAAGTACTTCAACTCTCCCATCATACTCATCTCAAATTCTTTGCTCATATACGATGAAAATTCTTTACACAACAACTCATTAGTAGAACCAAAAATAATATCATCGGCATAAATTTGAACAATAAGTATATCTTGGTTCTTATGCTTAACAAATAAAGTTGTGTCCGCTTTTCCCATCGAAAAATCGTTATCCAACAAGAAGTTTTTAAGCCTATCATACCAAGCTCTAGGTGCTTGTTTTAGTCCATACAAAACCTTAGATAACTTATACACATGATCTGAAAATTTTTCATTTTCAAAACTAGGAGGTTGTTTCACATAAATTTCATCCATAATATAACCCTTTAAGAAAGCACTCTTGACATCCATTTCATATAAAATAAAATTTTTATGACATGTATATGCTAATAACATCCTAATGGATTCTAACCTTGCTATAGGTGCAAATGTTTCATCAAAATCAATTCCTTCTTCTTGGTTGTAACCTTGAGCCACTAATCTAGCTTTATTTCTTACAACCACACCAGAATCATCCATTTTGTTTCTAAATACTCATTTAGTGCCTATAATAGATTTATGTTCTGGATTAGGAACTAATTCCCACACATTGTTTCTTTCAAATTGATTCAACTCCTCTTGCATAGCCATAATCCAAGATTCATCTTTTTCCGCATCCGCAAAGAATTTTGGTTCAATTTGATAGATAAATGCAGCATGCTCACATGTGTTTCTAAGAGATGATCTAGTTGTAACACCTCGTGAGGGATCTCCTAAAATTACATCCTTAGGGTGAGAAGAAACATACCTCCACTCTTTGGGGAGTGTTTGAGAAGTACCTTCATTTTGCTCTGCATTTGTTTCTTCATGGTGCTCCTCTTAAATTTCATGTGGTGCATCTTTTTGGTTGTCGATTGATGCTTATTCTCGTTGCTCTTTTTCTGCATTATCATCAATAACTACTTTCTCCATAGATGGGGGATTAGACTCATCAAATGTAACATGCATAGATTCTTCCACAACTAAATTTCTTTTATTATGAACTCTATAAGTTTTGCTTGAGTTTGAATAACCAAGAAAAATGCCAACATCAGATTTTGGATCAAATTGACCAAGATTATCTTTTGTGTTAAAAACAAAACATTTGCATCCAAAGACTTTAAAATAGCCAATGTTGGGTTTTCTATCTTCCCAAAACTCATATGGGTTTTCTAAACAAAGGGAAAAAAGTTAAAAGAAAGTAAGATTTATTTTACAAAATTGTATGTATAAAAAATGGTACGGTGCTTCTCTTATAGAACTGTATGTATAAAAAAAAATAATAATATTATGAGTTTCATAGAAAATTTAGTTTATTTGATCATGTTCATTGATGTGCTTTAACAATGCTTTATGAATTCTTTTTATTTCTTTATGAAAGATTGATAGAGTGAATAATATCTAACTAATTTTATAATAAATGGCAAAACGTGTGGAATATAATTGGAAAAAGATTGAAATAATCTATTTCAGATTTTATGTCCTTTTGTGTTAGTTTATTAGGTATGCTTTTATTATATGTCTGTAATTTGCTTTGTTTAGGCCAAATAAAATATTTTTTTGTTGGATGGTGCAATATATAGTATAGATGGCCTAGTGTAACTCGCCAAAAGCTACATATTCTCTGTAATTTACAGAATCTTTTTATTCTTTTTTTTTTATCTGGGGTACATGCATAAAGATTTGGGTGCATCCATTACTCCACACTTATCATTTTTATACAAAAGAAACCACGTAGCACATATTAAAATCACATGCACTTCACTTTCTCAAAGATTTAATCCAATAATAAAAAAATTCCAGATTTAATCCAACATCACATGCAACTTTACGTGGAGTTAAGTTCCCAAATTCCATTAACTGAAAACCATATCCTGAGTTTGATTTACAAATAATTTTTTTGTTTATTTTTATAATATTTCACCAAATTAAGAAGAAAATTATTTTTCAGTTTGGAAAGTGCTTGTAAAAACTTTCTTTTAAATAGGACATTGTGCTTGTAGTAATCTAACATTGTTTTTAATAGTTTTTAGTTATAGTTCTAACTTCTACCTAATGGCATTTAAGTTTTGTTTATTACATGAAAAATCAACCGACTTTTGAGTTATATGCATTTTTTTTCTTGCAACAGACCCTAACAAAGTTGTTGTTTTCAAGATATGCTTTTACAAGAGAGGAAAAGGAGAAATTTAAAGTAATCTGGAATTCTCCATAGTCTTGGTTTCCTTGATTTGCTATTTGGCTTGTTGGCATTCCACAATATGTAATATGTTTGTTCTATTTTTGTAGAAGTTACGAAAAGACAATGACTTCTACTTGATTTGTTATTTGGCAGGTTGCCATCCAGCATTGTGAGTCCTCTCGGCAAGGATTGCCAAATTAATTCATTTCCTTGCATCAATTTGCTAGATTGTTTTATGTAAGTATCAATTGTTATGTGTTAAATGTCCTAAAGTACAAGAAACCAAAAGAGAGAAGAGTACAAAGACATGGGGTGTGTATTAAACAGAATAATTTATTGCGTCAAATGGGATATTACAATCTACATAATCAGTAGAGAATCAGTTAAAAACAAATGAAATGACATGAAAAATGAAAAATGAAAAATGTATATGGCATGTTTTGTTGGCTTGCTGAACATGTACATGTATTTAAGTAACTTTAAACAAACAAAACATGGCTTTGTTTTGCAATTTGTATCTTTTATTTAAACTTGAAAAGTTTAATCTTGCATTATGCCTACAGGGCATTATCACCTAGGTTAGATTAATTACATGCTTGGTAACCTAAACTTTAATGCATTAAAAATATATATTTATCATTTAGCTATGAAGCTTAGGAGTATTCATGCACATGTAAGAAGTTTATGTATCTAGTCTCTATACTTTTTTTCTTTTTTTTTGGGGTTAAATTTCAAAAAGGGTTTAAAATTTTAATCTTAATGCTTTTTTCTGTTCTATAAATGTGCAGCAAAATTCTTATCTTAATTACCAGTCTTTTCTGTCTGGCCTCACCGTCTTTTCTAATAGGTGCTTTATTTCTCAATTGGAGATCTCAACTTGGCTACTGGTTTACGGATGATATGGGGTCGCCACTTTGTGAGTGATTGAATACTTTGTAAAAGGAGCTTTGAATGCTTTGTTACAAAAGTGGGCACCACCATCACTGATTATCGCTCGAGGGAATCAAAAGCGCGATACAATGTTGCTTTTCAAAAATCATATCAGCACTTTGTGATCATTGGCTCTGCATGGAATTGCTTCTACCCATTTCGATACGTAGTCAACAGCAACCAATATGTATTGATGGCCAAAAGAAGGGAGAAATGGTCCCATGAAGTCGATACCCCATACAACAAAAATCTCAACCACTAAAATTGGATTTAGTGGCATCATATGCCTTCACGTAATGCTCTCCATTCGTTGACACCTATCACATGAAGAACAGAAAGTGTAAGCATCTCGAAATATAGTTGGCCAATAAAAATCACATTGTAAAACTTTAGTTGTTGTTTTCTTAGCATTGAAATGGTCTCCACAAGCTTGTTCATGGCAGAATAAAAGAATATTCTAAATTTTATTTTCTGAGACACATCCTCTAACAATTTGATCTACACAATACTTGAATAAATACGAGTCATCCCAAAATAAATTATTTATTTCTACAAAGAATTTAGCCTTGTCTTGTTTGGCCCAATGCTCTGGAAGTTTACCTGTAACAAGATAATTAACTATATCAGCATACCACGATAATACTTCCACATTCATTAACTGTTCATCTGGAAATGACTCATTCAATGGTAATGGTTCTGTAATTGTGTCAAAATGGAGACAAGATAGATGGTCCACCACAACATTCTTATCTTTGAATTCCAAGTCAAATTCTTGCAAAAGTAACACCCAACAAATTGAAATGCAAGTTATGCAACCCAAGAAGGGGGTGAATTGGGTTTTTAAAATTTATACAATATAATTCGCACAACAATTTAATCTATTGACTTAATTAAATCAAAACAATAAATTCAATGAAGCACAATATTAAAAGAGTAAGGGAAGAGAAAACAAACACAAGAATTTTTACGTGGTTCGGCTATCTCTGCCTACGTCCATGCCTCCAAGCTCACCTGGCTTGAGGATTTCACTATCCAAGTCTCCAAGGCTTCAAATGTTTACAATTGACTTTTAAGATGTCAATGGACCTTTACAACAAGAGATTATATTCCCAATCTCTTCACCCCAAGTGTTTCTCACACTTGTACACTCACAATTTGATGAGAAATGAAAATTACAACAATGAAACTCTCTTTAAGAGTAGATAACAAATTATAGCTCAATGATGATTCAATAAATGATAATTTGCGAAATGAAAACTCAATATATGTTATATGATCTTGTTTTTCCTTGTATACGTTCTTAAAATGAAGTTTGAGTTGAGTTTTTAAAGTTAAAGCCCTCAATGATGATTCAATAAATGATGATTTGCGAAATAAAAGCTCAATATATGTTCTATGATCTTGCTTTTCCTTGTATTCATTCTTAAAATGAAGTTTGAGTTGAGTTTTTATAGTTAAAACCCTCAAAGTAGCCGTTATAGGCAAATTTCAGCGCCCAAGTGGTTAGCCGCTTGATTTATCGTTAGCCGCTCAGGAACAATGATATTATCGTTATTTTTTGAATTTTCTACAGTAATACTATTCACTAAAATTATACTTTGGCCCAAAACTTTCTATAATTATACTACGGCCCAAAACGTCATAACACTTTACAAATATGTCCAATTTTAGAACTTTCTAATTATTATGATATGACCCCAAAGATATTATTATTTTGTAAAGAGGTCCTTTTCAAATTTAGCATAATAACCATATTCTTCAAAGTTCTTAAAACCCTTCACTATAGTCCAAAAATTGAACATATGAGATTTTCCTTAGGCGGCTAACCACTAGCCTCAGGCGGTTAGCCACTTCCTCTCTGTCCAATTTTGGATTTCAAGTGTTTAGATTACATTCGGGTCCTCAAACTTTCATAAATTATAATATGGCACAAAATGTTTCAAACCTTTACAAATAAGTCCAAATTTGAAATTCAAAATAATATTTATTAAACTCAAAGATTACAAAACTTTTTCATTTTAATCCAAATTACTCAAATCCACAAAACACCTTATCTTATAAATATAAAACCTTTTACTTTATAAAAAGTAATTATTAAATTAATCTCTTGAGCTTCTCAAATACTAAATCATGCATCAATTAAATCATACCGGTTTTACAAGAATTTATCTCACTAATTTGTCCGTTGAGCACGTCTTCTTAGTTATATCGCGAATCTTTTAGATAAACCTCTAAACTTTATTCTTGATTTCTCCGTTGTCCGTTGAGTGTCTTCAATCTTGATTTCACTTGATTCACTTGCATAAATATTATCCTTCAAAAACTAGTGAAAATGTGAAATACAATATTTATTAAATTACTTAATACAAATATTTGTTATCATCAAAATTACATTATGTATAGCCATAATGGCTAACACGAATTAGTCTAGCTTTTGCATCTTTCTTTGTGAGAAGATATTTAAGAGCAGTATGATCTGTGAATACAATTATTTTACAACCAATGAGATAAGATCGAAATTTCTCTAATGCAAACACTACTGCTAGCATTTCTTTTTCAGTAGTTAAATAGTTCAACTATGCATCATTCAATGTCATACTAGCATAGTAAATAACATGGTGAATTCGATCAACTCTTTGTCCTAATATTGCTCCTACTGAATAATCAGATGCATCACACATGAGTTGAAATGGTAAGCTCTAATTTGGGGGCTGAATGACGGGTGATGATGTCAACAACTGCTTTAATTTTTCAAATGCCACAAGATATGAATCATCAAAGATAAATGGTACATCCTTAGCAAGTAGATTGCATAAGGGTCTAAAAACTTTGCTAAAATCTTTAATGAAATGTCTATAAAAACCAGCATGCCCAAGGAAAGATCTTACTTCTCTGACTGTTTTGGGCGGAGGAAGATTAGAAATGAGATCCACCTTGGCTTTGTCAAGCTCAATACCTTTGCTCAAAATGATGTGACTGAGAACAATACCTTATTTTACCATAAAATGACACTTCTCCCAATTTAAGTTCAAGTTCTTCTCGAGACATCTTTACAGAACTAGTGTTAGATGATGTAAACATTGATCAAATGAATCAACAAAGACAAAAAAGTCATCTATAAATACTTTAAGGAATCGTTCAACCATATCAGAAAAAATACTTAATATGCATCGTTGAAATGTAGCAGGTGCATTACATAATCCAAATGGCATCCTCCTATATGTAAAAGTGACAAAAGGGCAAGTGAAAGTGATTTTCTCTTGATCTTTTGGTGTTATGGGAATCTGATTATATCCTAAATAGCCATCTAAAAAGCAATAAAATTCATGGCCTGTTAATCTATCAAGCATTTGATCTATAAATGATAAAGGAAAATGGTCTTTACGTGTGACAGAATTCAACTTTCTATAATCAATGCATACACGTCATCCTGTAGTTACTCTAGTTGATATCAATTCATTATCGGCATTCGTAACTACTGTGACTCCTGACTTTTTAGGGACAACTTGTACAAGACTGACTCATGAACTATCAGAAATGGGGTAAATTATACCTGCATCTAAAAACTTAAGGACTTCAGTTCTAACAACTTCTTTCATGTTAGGATTTATCCGACATTGCATTTCCCTAGTAGGTTTAGCATTTTCATTAAGGTGATATATAATGCATACAATCTACTGGGTTTATACCTTTAATGTCTGCTATGGTCCATCCTAATGCTCATTTATGTTCTTTTAAAACATCCAACAACTTACCTTTCTGTTCGTCATTGAGGGATAATGAGATGATTACCGGAAAAGTACTTTCTTCTCCCAAAAATGCATATTCCAAAGTGTTGGGCAATGGTTTGAGCTCTAGTTTCGGTGATGATTCTGATGATGGGATGAGTTTCTTCTTTGATGGTGCTAGTTGTTCAACTCTTGACTTTCATTTATTAGTGTCCATGGATAGTGCTGAGTCAAGCAGGGCGTTGACCTCATAAACCGATATGTCAATATCAAAATCCAAATCAAAGTGAGTTAAACATGTTTGTAAAGGGTCATCACTAAGGTTTGAAAGAAAAATATTATCAATTATTTCTTCTATTAAATCCACATCAACAATTCCATCATCTGCGTTGTAGGTTGTTTGGTAATGTTGAAGATGTTTAGCTCCATAGTCATGTTGCCAAAAGACAACTGCATATTTCCAGTTCTGCATTGAATGTGAGCATCCGCAGTTGGCAAGAAAGGTCGGCCTAGAATAATGAGGATGTGCTTCCTTGAATTCTGTATTGCTTGAGTGTCAATTGCAATGAAATCAACAGGAAAATAAAACTTGTCTACCTGGATAAGCATGTCCTCTACAATACCACGAGATATTTTCGTGGACCTGATCTGCAAGTTGTAACACCACTGGAGTTTGGTGTAATTCTCACAGTGCAAGTTTCACGAAAACTGAGTAAGGTAACAGATTTACACTAACTCTTAAATCCAACAAAGTATTCTCAATTGTGTGGTTCCTTATGCTACATCAGATAGTGGGGGATTTTGGGTCTTTGCATTTTAGAGGAATTTTATGTTGGAGGATAGAACTAACATTTTCTGTTAAAAATGCTTTCTTTTTAACATGAATATTTCTCTTTTTAGTACAAAGGTCTTTAAGAAACTTGGCATAAGATGGAACTTACTTTATAGCATCAAGTAAAGGGATGCTAACACTTACCTGTTTGAAGATTTCAAGAATCTCATCTGCGGATTTTTCCTTCTTTCCTTTAGCTAACCTTTAAGGAATGGAGATTTGGGAACATATTCTCGTGGGCTGGTTTCTTCTTTCTCCTCCGATGGTGAGTCCTCAACATTCATAGGTACAATTTGATTTTCTTTTATCACCGGCATCTCCACTTTATTGTCGACTTCTTTTCCTTTTCGCAAGGTCATGACTGCTTTGACCTCTCCATGCTGTTATGGTGAACTTGTACTTGCTTCATGCATTCCTTTAGGATTAGGTATTGGTTGACTTGGAAACTTGCATTTCTCAACAGTCATTGTCAAGGTCTGAACTGAAGAAGCAAGCTGTCCCACCATCTTCTCGAAGCTTGAAACTGATTGGGCTTGTGAGTTAAACCCTGATCTCAACTCATTTCGTAGTCCATCAACAGTACGATTCTGTTGCTCAATTGTGGAATGAGTAAGATTCTTAAGATTCTGGAATTAATCCTCTCATGGTCTGGGTTGAGAGTAGTTCTGGTTCTGATTGTATGGTCTAAATGGTGGCTGAGAGGCTTAAGGAACTTGAGGAATTTGTTGCATTGGTGGAGCTGGAGCTGCTGGTCCATTCTGTTGGAATCCTTGAGACCATGAAAAATTAGGGTGGTCTCTCCATCCAGGGTTATATGTGTTGGAGTATGGGTTGTAATTTGATGGTTTTCTCATTACACCTATGGCATTGGCTTGATCTGGATATGAGTCAGGGTCATGTGGTTATGTTGATGTAGCAGTCGTTAACGATGCTATTTGTCGAGAAAAACTTTCAACCATCTCATTGACTTCTTTAATTCCTGAAATTGACTCGCCAATGTGAACCACATTTACTCCTTTAATTGTTTTAGTATTTATGAGTGATCGACAACGTTGTTGGGAATTATCTGCTTGTCGCTGAAAGAATTCCCAAATCTCTGATGCACTTTTTGACATTAGCTCTCCTCCCCTTGTTACCATTAGTCATTCTTGCACATTTGGCAATAATTCCTCTAAAAAGTATTAGCATTAGTGCCATTTCTCGTACTCATGATGTGGACACTTCAAGAGTAGCCCATTGAATCGCTCCCATGTTTCGAAAATTGCTCATCTTCTCTCTAGGTAAACTCTGAAATTTCCCTGCGAATAGCATTGGTTTTATGCACTGGGAAATATTTATTCAAAAATTTTATTACTATTTGTTCCCATGATGTGATGCTATTGGCAGGCAATGTATTGAGCCATGAACGATCTCTATCCTTTAGAGAAAATGTGAATAATCTGAGTTTAACATCATCGTCTGAAAAATTCTCATATTTAAAAGTTTGACCAATGGTATAAAAATCATTCAGATGATTATATGGGTCCTCATTTTTTAGGCCATAGAATGTTGGGAGACAATTTAGCACACTAAGTTTTAGTTCAAAACTCCTAGCAACTACATTTGAGTATCTTATACATGATGTGCTCAAATTAGTTAAGGGACTAAAATAGTCCTTAAATGGCCTCTCATGTGGTGCTTGTTGTTGTTGCAAATTCATTTCAAATTTATTTTTAATGTGCTTGGGTGTGCGAAGTGTTTTTTCTAGTTCAATGTCTATAGGTTTAAGATTAGGTAATAATGACATTCGACCATGCATGCAAAGAACACAAAATAAATGGGAACAAAATGAATAAAAATAGAGAAGAATGAGAAATTACGGTACTAACCTTATCACGTTGTTACAACCTTTCTATAAAAACACACTAAAAAATACGTGGAATAAATTAATTAATAAAATAAACAAAAAATTACAAAGAAAATAACTTAAAAATTAAATTGCATAATTGTAAAGAATAGAGAAAGAAAAGAAATTATTACCTCTAAATGTAGATTCACTTTTTTTTCTTTTTTTTTAAGAAAAAAATACAAGAAAATAATTAAAAGAAATTATTCACAAAAATTAATTCTATGAATTAAAATTACTTACCTCCCCGGCAACGGTGCCAAAAACTTGTTGTGCAAATTTTATTGAACTCGCAAGTGCACGAATCTATTGTAGAATAAATTAATGGTGACGAGTGTCGATCCCACGAGAAGGTGGATTTTAATTATATGTAGAATTAATTTTGTATGAGGGTAATTGGATTTGTGGTGAAAATGATTTAGATTATCCTAAAATTGGAATTTAAATGGCGAGAATAAATTAAAGATAAATCTATTGAAATGACGTACTTGGGTATCTAGATTTGTATCAACATGCATTATGGGCTAAATATTCATTATTAATGTCAATTAAATCATGAGGGGTAATCTACACATCATGAACTGCATTCTAATCAATATGGTGGTAAGGCTTATCGTGCCAAATAATAATAACCTTATATTAGGGAGCCGGTGAAACCAGGGCGGTATCTAGACAAGATTATTATTATTTGTCGACGAAAAATCAAAACATCCACAATAATTAGAGGGGAAGAGAAAGTAAATTTACCAAATAAAGCCCATGACACATGTTGAAACTTCACCTTCAACCTAAGCTTGAAAGAAAATTAGCTACTCATAATTGAACTAGGGGTAAAATAAAAATTTATTAAAATACGTAAAAAATATAAAATAGAGAATGAATTACAGAAAATGGAGTTCAAAAATGGATTCAGAGATATCAAATTAGGATGGAGAGGTCCCCTTTTTATAGATACGTTGAGTAAATCATGGTTATCGGATTAAAAACAGTTTGGACGCTCAAGATTGCGCCACGTCATCAGTCAACAGTATACTGTTTGACCACGTAGTTTGAATAGTAACACAGTTTGACCCGACTTGAACAGTGATGCGGTTTGGTTGAAAATAATTCTCTGTAATGCATATATCGTGCGTGCAATTTTTGGTCCACTAACATACTGCCACGTCACCAATCAATAGTACATAAGATTTTTACTCCAACAGAATTGTGACACCTCATCAGTCAATGCCACATCATCGGTCAATGCCATATCATCAATCCACCTATGTGAACAGTGTTATAAATAGTAATGTAAACAGTACCGTACTTTAGAACAGGGTTTTGATATTTCCACCTTACTATTTGGGTAAATTTACCCCATTCTAAAAACTTTTTGACCAAAAACAAATACATTTGTTAAAATAAAAAAGTTCTAAACAGTTAGTCAATTAGATCCTTTTCTTTACATCAGCCTCATAACATTGTTTATCACTAATGTTATCTTAACAGTATTCTAATTTGATTTTTTACCCTTCTAACATTAAATGACTAAATTATCTAAAACATATGCTTTTTTACCACAAGCTTAAAGAATTAATGAGGATTTAATTGATTAATTATTCAAAGTTCTTCTTTATGTAAAATTAGTAAAAATAAAGTGAATTTTTCATAATTATTTTTTGAAGTGGTGGGTTTACACAGTTTGAGGGTGGAAATATGACGACCCTTTAGGATCTAATTGACTTTTCTGGTAAATTTAAAATACTTTCGAATCATGAAGAAATAAATTGCATAATGTTAAAAAATTTATTATAAAAAAATATGTTTACAGTTTATTTAATTTCCTCTGGATAATAGTGGAATTTTATTAGGACTCTAGTATCCAAGTTTAAGTTTAAAACATTCTTCATGTTTACAAACATATATATATATATATATATATATAGTCAAGGACAAAGTGAAGTTTATGATATGAATGTAGAGAGATCATAATTTATTTTTTCTTTTATAAAAAAAACTACATATATGAATTCAAGGGCAAAGTGAGTTGAACTTATGATATGGGTACTGAGAGATTATAATAATAATTATTATTATTTGTAAAAGGAGGGATGAAAACAAGAATTTTTTTAAGAGGTCATCAATTTTCATACTGATCTTACTCAAACACATTTAATTATGAAATTATGATGGGATCACTACATTAGTGTTAATATGATTGGGAGATTATAATAAAAGGAAATTATTTGTGATTTTAGTTAGAATTATTTTGTGCTTTTTCATAAGTGATACCAATATTACCAAATTCCCACGTAATTGCACCCGCCACAATTTCAAAAGAAGAACGTGTAAAATGACATCAAAAAGATATTGCTATAATCCTGTCACACACAACTTTGTGAGGTTCTTGGGATCCAGCAGTGTCGTTCTCCACTAAATACGAAAAATGACTAAAAGCAATATTAAAGGGCACTTAAAAGGGCATCTATTTTTTATTACTTTTTCTTCTTTTCTTCGTTAAAAGACAAGCTAATAATGTGCTAATTAGCCAAGAGCTAAAATTTTTGTTTCAATATGTGTAGAAGATCCGGCATAGTGGTAACTTAGTCATCTACTTTGTCCACATTTTGGCATTAAATTTCCACTTTCTGAGGGGTTAATTGGTCTAAAAAATTAATTGTGGCATCTTCATCATCCAACAATGTAATTAAAAATTAAACTAGAGAAAATGATGGATTAAAAGGAAAAAGAGAAAGGAAAGTAAAAGGGTATTCCATTTTTTGGCGTAATTATACACAAATTATGTTGAGATCCTTAATGTTATTGATAAATTATTTAATTTCCATGTTAACTTGTTAAGTAGTTTTCCAATGTGAGTGTTAGCACTTTAAATATAAAGTGCAGACTATTCTCTTACATCGTTGTATAGATACTTTTTTCAGTAATGTAAAGGATATAATCCGTATTTTATAGAGTCCGCACTTGAAGATGACTCAATATTGTTAGTTTTATAATTTTTTTAATTATTTCATTTTTTTCACTTCAATCATTGTTTCCACTGCAGTAGAAAACCAATTATTTAATTTGTCTGGAAATGTTTCTTGAAATCAATATCCCGCGGAAAATTCAAAACCACACTAGAAGAGCTTGATTTCATTGTTTTTATAATGATGGATCAGAAAGAGGAAAACAGATACAAAGAGAGAGAATGGAAGAAATAAAATGATAATTAAAAAATAAAACAGAGGTAAAAGCCTTCTAGTAGATTTGGATCCTTTCCTAATAATATGCGGTGTTATGTGTTGTTTTCTTTTCTGTTTTTCCTGGTATTCACCTTATAAAGAGCGACAATTTATACAATTTATCTTCCACAGAAAATTCAAAGAAAAAGGAATCAAGTTAACCCAATTCCTAGAATGTTAATCGCATACATTAACCGTAAAACAAAAAACAGAGTTCAAGCTTTACAAGAAGAGGAAGGTCTCTTAAGAAATTCATAAAGTGATTCAATCAATTCAATCCAAATCTCAGTGGCTATATATATATATGTATGTATGTATGTATGTATGTATGTATGTATGTATGTATGAATGTATGAATATGAGACTGCATAAGTCATATATAATGTTGTTGCGACTAAACTCACAGCAAATGCAATGAAGAATTACAAAAATTACCGTATTTTTTTATATACACACACCATTTGGTTATGTTTTCTACAAATGATTGACAGCTACAGAAGCTTTAGGCTTAAAAGAAGAGTTTTGGTGCCATTTTTCAGAGAAATTTTACACGTCTGGGCCAGGGCTTTCCTTTCCTGCTGGCCACATTAATGTTTTCAAGATAAATTGAATTCTGTAACTTTTTTTTTCATCTTTTACTTTTCTCACAACCATATTGGAAAATTTATGGTATCCTACTAGTTTGCTTTCTCCGTCTTCCCACATGCCCTACATCTTGAATAGAAAACAAAATTTTATTTCTATTCAGATATAAATCTTTGGTGATTTGGCCTTTTTTTTTTTAAAACTTTTTTTTGAAAAAAAAAAGGTTTTCTTATAGATAACACACTTTTAATTTTAGATCTAATGTTATTATATCAATTGAAAGAACCAACACTGAAGATGGGATATCATGTTCCGATATATCAGTACACTGACTTTCCTCCATGTTTATTAGTGAAGGATCTAAATTCATTCAATTTCCAAAAGTAACAATTATGTACCTCTTCAAGTTCCATAACTTCAAGAGAAGACTCACATGGCAGGAAACATGTCACATGAGCAGCATGTCCAAGAGGATTTCCGCCAGAGGATTGCTGCTCAAGGTGAAGCTCAGCGTAACAATTTATCTTCGGAAGTATCGGTTATCGGTCAATCTGTTCGTCCTAGAGTCATGGCAGTATTCTTTTTTATTTTAGTTGTAGTATTCTTTTTTTCTCCAATTTCCCATGACACAGTTATTCGCTTATTCTAGGTTCAGCCCCAAGCTTTCTGCTGTTTATAGGCTTCGACATATATAATGAACACCAATGAAAATGAAAACCTTAGAATCAGAGAAAGGAAGCAGCTTTAGTGAACTATGAGCATTTCTTATTGCTTATTCAAAAAAAAAGTTCCATAACTTCAAGTGTTGACTCGGTACTTAGAAAAGGCACTCTAATACTTAACTTATCATTTGATTTCTTAGAAAATATAAGAAAATGTGTTTGGTTCCTTCGAAAATATAAGAAAATCAAGGAGAAATATAATCTTGAGCCCGGAGAGTGGTTTGCTCTCTTATCCTTGAGAGAGAGTCTGTTAATTTTCTCCTCCGAATTATTATTATTATTTTTTACTTTCTCAAAATTTTTTATTTATTTTTACTGTACACATCCAGAATCTTTAAATCCTTATTGTATTTACTGACAGGTGGTATGATCTAAGTGGTCAAATTTTATGGTGCTTACCGTTAGTAAGAGTTTAAAACTATTTACAGAAATAGATTATCTGCAAATAGATTTAAACGTTTTTAATGGATTATTTAGTTTGTATTATTCTATAGATGAAGTAGAATATCTTTGCTAGGGATGGTAATTGCGCCCGTAAACCCACAAACCCGCCAAAACCCACCCGCTATGAATAATTTTACGGGTTATTGGTGGGTTTGATATTACAAATTGAAATCCGCACTTGAATGTGGGTGGGTTTGATATTAACCCAATATCCAGCAAATACCCATTAGACCCATAATTTTTTTATATTTTTAATTTAATTTTAATTAAAAAAATATTTAAATCTAAAATATATATATAAAGAAAATAATGCAATTATGCAAAGTGCCAAATAACCAAAGTGCTTTTGTATAGTCTTTTTTTTAACTTAATGCATGAATTATTTCATTATTATAATTTTTTTCTTTGAATCAATATTTGAAAAGTATTATTCTTTGGAAAATATTAATTTTAATCATTATTGTAGACATCACGTTGGATGGGTGCTAATGATGGTGAATGAAATGAATATCTTCTCTTAGAGCTTGTATTGAATGATAATATGAAATATAATTGTTATTTTCATATATTAGTTTGTGGTTTTTTTAAAGGATTTGTGTATTTTATACTTAAATTTGAGAATTTGTGTTGGATTGATGTTGAAATTTTAATTTTTCTTTTACATTGGTTAAATTTAAAATTGAGTATATAATGTGGAATTTGAGATTATTATTGTAAATTTACATATTGAACATTTGTGATTTTAAATGTACAAACCCGCAAAAAATCCACCAAATATCATTGCGGATTTAGTAATTGTCAAAACCAGTAGCAGGTAGGTTTTCTTAAAAAAATTAAAACCCGCTGTGGGTTGCAAGTGAGTTTGATAATTTAAATTTTATGCGGGTGCGGATGCGGATGTGGGTTTAGGTTTGATAATAGTAAATCCACTGCAGGTAGTGCCCAGTACCATCCCTAATCCTTGTTTTGTTTGGGAATAAAAAACGAAGTAATAATAATTTGATTGTAATAACAAGAGGTCATTGATAATTCCACTAGCCAAAATACATTCAAAGCATTGTTTTCGTTTTTACCTTGTAGTCAGAGCAGTAATATATATGTTTCTATATATTTTCGAGGGGTAAATATTTCAGTAACCGAAACGTCAGAAGATTACAAATGATGTCAGAGGAAAAATCCTCACGCCAAACAATAGGGTACTTAAGGCAACCTTGGTTAACTTATGAGCAGATACATTATAGGCTCTTGGCCTAAACTAAATCTGAAAAGGATTCAGATCTGTAACGGAAAATTTCTATGGAGCTGCTTGCTTTTCATTGCAGCATATTACAAGAGACCGCAACCAATAATCGTTGGCATTTTGTTAAGGAGACGAAAAAATTTTCATCAACCCATCCGTGTTTTCCTTTATTTTTTGAATAAAAGTGGAGTAATTTGAAGATTTCAAACATAAAGAGATGATTTGAAAATAGTTAATTCATGAGGAGAGTGATCCAAAGCTTACTTCTCTTAAAATTTCAATTGAATTTTATTATTTAATTTGATTGCATGCAATAGCCATTAGTCCTCTCTATTTTTTTCCCCTATTGTACTCCATGGCATAGCTAAGAGCTTATTTTAATTAAATCAAAATGATCTTTCAAAGATTTTTTTTATAAATAATAATAATAATAAACAAAACAAAAACTTTATTGAGTTTTCTAGTAGAAGAAACTAAGTTTCTGAATAATGAAAAACTTTATTAAAAAATTTAAATGAATAATTTAGGGTTTTGAACTCCTTTAATAGCAAACCTAAATAACGCAAATTTACCAAAATAGGAAAATCTGAAATCTAATATGATAATTAAATTAGTTTAATCAAAAATAAGAAAAGAAAAACAAACGGCACACTCAAATCTGAGTTCTAAAAAAAAGATAAAAATTCTAGAAGAATCCGGGAAAATAAAAAAAATTGAAAAATGACTAAGAAAGAATTGAAATTTTCGGTCCAACTACGGGAAAGGATAGTCTAGGCAATTCTGGATTTTGTTTATCTCGTCGTAAGCTTTAAAATGATATATTATACGCTAAAAACAGACACTTGTAGCGTAAATTATGGCCTCTAGAAGGTACACTACTCATGACATGCAACACCCTACATCAAGAACCTACATTGATATTTGGCCCCTTATGTCTCCCTACATTTTCAACAGTTGATCAACCTAAGAAATTTTCTTGAAAACTAGTCGATCATGACGACTCAATAAATGTTTTGTTATTTATATAAAGACTTTTTAGGGACTAACTTGAACATTGTTTATTTTTATTGGCGGTTATGAAATTTGTTTTTAAGGACCAATATAAACATAGTGATTAGAGGAAATTTTCTAAAGATTAATATAATATATTTTTTAAGGGTGAGGATATTTTCACCCCTTTCTAAAATATATTTACAACAATTCATATTATTTTTTAAAATAAATATTAACAACAAATATTTTACAAAATAACAAAATAAATCCTTCTCATTGTTTTTTTTCCTATTAAGTTTATTTGACCATTCAAGTTACTTTAACATAAGTTTGATATTTTACTACTTAAGCTATTATGAAATAAAAAAAAAAAAAATAGCGGCAACAAGTACTGCACCCATCCAATACAGTTCATATCCTACATTTATGTGAATTTATGAATAAAGAAAAGGAAATGATATCTAGACAATGCACAGACAGCAATATCGGCACACTCAATCGAGTTTAACCTGCTAATTGAAAAATAATCTATTAATACAATAACATCGACTGGATGTATCCTTATTTCTGTCAGCACTTTGTAACCCTCAGTTTCTTCATCTTTTTTGTTATAAATAAGATGTCGTAAGTATACATGCATAACTAAGAAATAATGGGGACATCTCGTTCATATTAAAATTATTAATTAAGATATATAAGGTAAATAAGTTTGACGAAGTTTGCTCGTATCAAAATTATTTGACGAGAAATGGATTAAAAAAATAGACTATCAACACATTAAATGTAAAATTTGTTAATTCTTTAGTAGTAAAATAATAAAATATACCTATTTTTTATTTCACAATAACTTAATAGATAAAAAATAGACTATTAATGATGTTACATGTCACATTCACATTCACTTGATAGTTGATAGGGATTTAAAAATAACAAAATAGTTTGTCGTCTCATATTCCATTTAATTATTACAAATTAGGTCATGATATGAAATAGCGATCACATTCCAAGATGATTGTCTGGTGTCACTTGTTACAGCCGTTCAATTTTACTGTTGTATGTGTGCAGTAAGTTGGTTGGGCCATACTTGTGAAAATCAGCAGGGAAAAATCACAAAATGTGTGGCACAAAAAAGGTCAAAATAATTGAAATAGATCCACTTAATTAATTGTCTCATGTCCAAACATTTAATTACGCAAGCCAGAAAGTGTACGTGTGTAGTCATTGGGGGATGACCTAGCTGAAAAGATTGCTCATGGAGAGATCAGAAATTCCATCTCTATAGAGATTGCTTGGTCTTTAATTTGGGTACCACTAAGAGCTACATTATTTTATTAATCAAATCAAGCAAATATATAATAAATAAATAATAACAACAGTAATAATATTTCTCATGTTTCCTTTTATGGTTCAAGCTCTAATGAAAATTATGTCTGCTGATTGAATATAAAGCATGCGCAAGTTTTAGTGCACAATTACAAATTATTCATTACTATAATTTTTAATTAGTTTTGATCTGATCATCCAAGCTCAAAGCCTTAGCACACATAGAAGAATATATATGGCCCGAATGGCTTCTCTTTTAGCTGACCCCCAAAAAAAAAGGCACTTAAAGCTAGTATTAATTAAATAGAAACGTTAGTAAATTAAGCATTTGTGGTGACAAATTAACAAAAGACAATCTGATCAATTAGGTTACGGTTCTTGATTTTAGTGCTTAATGATGATGCTAGACCAACCAAGGCCACAAAACATAATCACCATATCATCATTATTGTAATGCGAGAGTGAGATGCAATCGCGTCGTGTAAAATAAAATATTGATTGTAGACTCCTGGAGCTAAAGGCTTGCTAATGAACAGATTTTGGTTTCATTAACACCTATATTTTATTATTGCACATAGAGCCCAAATTGAAAGTGAAAATATAAAAAGGTGACAAGTAGATTTGTTTTTTCAATTTTAGCTGAATTAGTGATCAATCCCCTTCCCACTTGTGCAGCTATGTAAGTTATGTGACTGAATTTCAAACTTCTTATTTCTACTCAAGAAATTTTACTAATGGAATTAGCTATTAAGAATTATTTTTAATATTATATTTGGTAGTACAATATAAATTTGATAATTGCACCATAAACTTTGCGAGAACCAGAAGCCTAACACAATGCCTACTTGGACCTACTTAAATGTGTTAACGGGAAGTCCATTTTAAAAATTTGCTTTGAAAAATATACATGGACTTGATGCATCAAAATTGATTCTGATCAATTTGAAATTTTTTTCGGCACATACTTAGACTGACTCGGATCCTCAACTTCAGGAATTATGGGAAGAAGTATTCATCGTTTGACCAAAAAAAGATTTGCTAAAACACTGAGGTAGCATTTATTTTTTTGTATAAAATCTGAATAAATTGAATTTTTCTTAAGTATAAATAAGTCTGAACACAAATGATTGAATGACATTTCTTTTTAATATTTGATATTAAGTGAATTCTTGTTTGTTTTTATAAATAAAAAAAATTCTTGAACATAGTTATTTAATATTTATATCCTTATAAATCAAACAAAAAAAAGGATTAAGTTTACAATTTATAAAATAAGTGTATTGAAATAGAGATATTTTCAGAATATAAAATTTACTTGTCTTTTGGACATTTTTCATTCAAATAAAAATTACAAAGTTCGCTTACTCTATTCAAACGTAAATGTTTAAAAATTATATATAAATTATAAAAAAATTAATTTAAAAAATTATACATTAATAAAATTTTAGATTGTACACGTTTAACACTTAAGTGTTAAGTGAGAGATTATGTCCCTGCGGTAAAAACATGAGAATAACCTAATCAGATGAAAATTAAAACCTTTCGCTGGAGCTCAAGTGGTGGGCCAATGAATTTAAAGATACATGCATGTGTCGTAAACATGCATCGAAATAGGTCACCGTCTGCCTCAAATGAAATTGATGATGCATGCATCATGATGACCTGCAGGAGTGTTCTACCAAATGGATATTCCAATTAATTTGGTAACGACGTTGATGCTTTTAGAAAATGAGTGGAATCTGACTAGTGGAAGCAGACTTTTGATTGATAAAGATTAAATTTGAGAACAGAAAACAACTGGAGACATGTCTGAAGATGATAAGCAATCGTTTTTACAGAAAAATGAATGTGACTTTTGAGCGGTGAAAATGGTGGATTTAATTAGTGTATGAATGTGCCACAAAATCCATTTAGATAGAATTCATACCACTGTTGATAAGCAAGCGCATGGACACACTTAATACGAGCATTTGCGTTTCAATCATCCTCACTAATCACAATCTAATCACTTTGTCAGGCAGAAGTAATAAGACTTGCTCTCAAATTAGACAAAAAAATCTAAATAAAATAAATATAATGATAAATACGATTAATGCATGTATAACTGTATAAGAGAACTCAAAAATAAAAAATTCTAAAAATCAGTAAAGAAAGAAAGAAGATATGATGCGCAAGTTCGGATGTTCTGATTTTATAAAATCTGGATTCAAACTATAATTGAAGTGTACAGTGCTGCGAAAAACTTTATAGCGTTGTACAACTCTTATCGTAGTTCAAATCTTAATTTTATAAAACGATAAACGTCGTTTACGACCTTGTAAAACTATTTGTAACATTGTAAATATGATCCCAGACTTTATAAGGTTAAATTTTTCATGCATATTATTGTATTATAATAATAATAATAATAATTTTTAATGAGGATATCTTCATTTTAACAATGGATATTATCATTTTCTCACCAAAAGTATCCTGACATATCATGTCAGTACCACGATTTGGTAAAACCATTAATTTACCACCAAACGTTTAAACTGTTAGCATTTTCTCACCATTCCGTTCAAACTCAGTTAATATGTAACAAAAATTCATAAAAGGTCAATTTTACCCCTGAAGTGTAAAAGACCATGTAATTAACCTTTTATGAATTTTGTAATTAAATCATCATTTGCTATTCTTCCTTCTTAAAGGGCAAAAATCACCCTTTATGAATTTTGTAAAACTGACCGTGTGGTGCTAGATACTTAATAAATTAATTTAATTTTAAAGGGCAAATTAATTTATTTAACTTTTTGTCTAAAATTATTATCATCGTATCAAAAATTAATATTTTAATCTTAAATCACATAAAACTTAACTTGTTGCTGAGATAAAGCAAAAGCTCAATTTTATAAGCTCAAGGTTAATTACATAGTCTTTTACTCTCCAGGGGTAAAATTGACCTTTTATAAAAATTTGTTATATATTAATTGAATTTTAACAGAATGGTGGGAAAATGCTAACAATTTAAACGTTTGGTGGTAAATTAACGGTTTTATTAAATCGTGGTACTGACATAATATGTCAGAATACTTTGGTGGAAAAATGATAATATCCCTTTTAACAAAGTGAGCACGACACTGATAAACAAATAAATATAGATTTCAATACATTAATAAATAAATAAAATATGGTTTCAAATGTATTAAAATTTGTGTTTCTTTTTTATATTTTAGTAAAATCACCACTTTAACAAAATGAGAATGTTCTCATTAAAAAAGAACTAAATATATTTTTGAAAATTATCCAATCAAAGATTACTGATTATATTAAAATTAAGAATGAGATCAAAGACAAAAAAATACTTACTCTAATATAATATATTTTGTCTTTAGAAACTTACTATATATAGAGAGAGAGAGAGAGAAAGAGAGTTATTATCTCATGTGAATAATTTCTTAATTCGTGTAATTTAATAGAATAATTGTGAACTGGTAAATAAAAAAATAAAATTTATTGTATTGAAATTTATATTTTCTATATAATCTATAAAAATTCTCATTTTAATAAAATAAAGATGTATCACACAAAAAATATATATAAAGATTTTTCATCGAACAAGCCTGATTTGAAGAGGTCTTATATTATTAACCTTTGCCATAAAGACAGCCTAACAACCAAGACCAGAATCCGCCAGAAGAAGTGACATGATGGGAAGCCATATTGAAACTTTGAGGAGAAGCGGGAGGAGAATTCAATGGAGAAATAAAATGGTGAAAAGGAAAACTTGAGACACCAACTTTGAAAAGATTTTGATGGGTTCAAAGCGGTGCTAGCTGTGTCCCACATTTGAATAAAATTTGTCTTTAGCTCTTTAGTTTTATCCTTTGCAAATATTATTATAATTGTTTTTGGAAAAATTGTGGGGTGATGTGTTAGGTGATGCTTAACAGTTGTATTCCTTAATAACAAGATAAATTAACTTTGATATCTATTTTTATATATCAATACAACCTTGCACATGAAAGGTATCTGAAAATGGGGGCGAATTCTTGGAATTTAATTTACTGAGGGAAAACATGATAAAAATGGAATATGAATAAATAAACAACTCAATCAATGGTCTCTAATTATGAGCCGAGTAGATTTCACAACAATTAACATTGATCAATTACAGATGTAATATATCATCAAAATGACTAAGACAAAAAGAGCAGCATGTATATGCGTGGATCCAGTTGATGTAGACAAAATCAAAATCAACATCAATGGTGCATATATGATATATGATTTATGTTTTGTAAGTTAAATGGGGCACTATATTTGGTGTGTTAGTTAGGAAGTTTTGCAATATATTAAATGAAAGATATGCACCTGTAACCCACATGAAAGGACTCTATACCTAAGAATTATTACAGTATTAGTACAGTAATGTTAGGATCTCAGCTTGAGCAATTTGAATCCTAGCTAATGTGCTAGGGTAATGAATGATATACCCATGCAATCCACATGAAATCACTTCATAATTTAAGTATTAACTGTCACATTAATTATTACAATTTATCATGGAGGGGTGGAATTATGGGAGATTGTCAGTTTTTCTTTACTAAAATTAATATATAACCCTTAGCCTCTATTGTTTTTATAATAACAATAATCTCCTAGCACCATAGTTGATAATTTTATAGTATTATTCTTATTTTTAAATATATTTTTATTCGTATTTGTTACAAATTAAATTAATCATATATCGAAACTAAAATAAATAAAAAATAAAAAATAAAAAATATAATAAGTTTTAGTGTGAATAAAAAAAAAGATATTTTCTAATACTTCTTGTTATTTTCAAACAAAATTGATAAAAATTAATGACAAATATGATATGATACTTAAAAATAAATTGTCATATCAGTTTTGGGCTCAATCATTTAAATAATAGTTAGGATCGCTAGCATTATTAAAGAAATTAATAAGCCCTTATTTTAAGCATCATTTTGTTCAAACTGTAACTTTCCGATGAGCAATTTAGGAATTCAAGTAATGTTTCTCTTACAACAAAATCATTAGTAAAAACAACAATAACCTCTCTGAATTCTGAGTATAATTTGGCAAGTAACGTGTTTCATATGGAAGTAGTTAGTAACTTTTTCTTTCTCGCTAGAAAATGACAAAGACAATAATTAATAGAACAAATATCTGGAATCAGCATAAATCATAAAGGAATTTATGCAAGAATAAATATTGAGGCTAATGGAAATTGATCTATGCATGGCAGAGATAACTAGAGTTTTATATTATTTTCGTTTAATTATTTCGGAAAAGAAACAAAAATCGAGTCTAGAAAGAGTCTGATAATGGATAACGAATTAATCAAAATTAAATGTTATTTTACGGTCACTTGCTTTGATCTTTTGAACAGTCAATATACTTATATGCCTTATATATTCTGATGGAAAGAAAAAAGGTTTATGAAAAAATAAATTAATTAATTAAAAATCAAAAGAAGATTAGAATTAATTAAAATTACATAGGAAAAAAAATTAATATAATGATGGCCAGAAAAGTAAGTGATCAAACACCTAAAATGGTAGAAACTTCTTCAGTAATGCTGATGCTTTTTTTTTTTTTTTTTGATGAGATGCTCATGCTTTGTTTAGTTGTATTGATGCGTGACTGAAATTAAATTAAATTTCTATAATGGCATTATTTAGAGGAAGGATGTGATACTTTTATCTGGGTTAGAGTTTATCCCTACCACTTATTGGATTCTTGCTAAATTTTTAATATTTTGTTTCTTCAAGTTAAAATAATAATATAGAAAACACATTGGTCAAGGATAATATGACATTTTTTATTACAGAATTATTATCCAAGACCTCTAAAAATTAAAATTAGTTAAAATTTATTCATTAAAATTTGAAATTTACACCAAAAATGTAAATTTAATATCACAATGAAATAGGTGGGGATATTTTCACCTCATTAATTATGTAAATCACCTCACTATTAAAAAATAATTAGAATAAATTCACATTGTTTTAAAAATATATAAATCAACCAAAAGTTTAGATAATTAATCAACTAAATCATTCTTATTCTCTTTTATACTTAAGTATCTTTGACTATTGATGTTAAGTTAAGATCAATTTTATTTGACTATTTTTTCTTTTTAATATAGAATAACTAAATTGCCTCAAGAAGCATAAGTTTTTGTACTTAATATTTTAGGTATTTAATTTAATTTGATTAAATTTTCAAACTTCTTGTTTATTTGAATTTTTTTTTAAATAATGTGTTATATCTTGGAAGTAGGATTAGTGGCGGATTTAGAAAAATAATTTACGGGGGGCTAAATTAGATGATAGTAAAATATAAAAAACTAAAATTTTGAATATGTAAAATATTTGCTAATACATTTATAATTAGTCTCTATGCATTTTTATATTTTAAAAATGTTATGCAATAGACTCATTATTAATATTATTAAATTTATTGTTTCCTATATAAACAACCAAACTATCACTTATCCCATCCGATTCCAAAGATGATTGTTCATGAGTTTTATAACTGAAAGCGTTCGTGCTATATTATTATATAAACTGGAAGAATTAACCATATTTTTTAGAATAGAAAATATTTTGGCTGGTGGGCCATCATTATTTTTAATTAAAATATAGGTTTTTATATTTCTTAAAAGTCAAAGTTTAAATTTTATGGGGTTTATATTTTATAAGTTTAAAATTTATGGGGATTTATATTTTATAGTGACTATTTTAATAAATTTAATGGAGACTAACTAGAAAATTAAAATATTTTTCTCTTTTATTTTTAAAATGTTTTTTGGCTAGTGGGGGCTTGAGCCCTCACTGGTCATGTGCTGCATTCGTCCCTGAGCAGGATTAGTTTACAAAAATTCTTTGGAAAAAAAATTACAATCCCAGTGAAATGATATTATAAATTGACTAATAAAAATAATTTCTAAAAAGGATTAAAGTGTTGTTCTTCATGTGATGTAGGGGTGGCAAAAATAGCTGCCCAGACCGGTATGAAGTCGGGTCAGTCTTGGGCATCACTTGATAAACCCGGATCCTGGCCCGAAACCCGAATTTTATTAAAAACATATTATAAAATATACATTATTTTAAATATTTATATTTATTTGACTCATTTATTACACATATATAAAGTTTTAAATGCTTAAAAATTATATTTTTATGTCAAATTTTATTGAAATAAATTGAAAACTTATAAAATTACCAAAAAATAAAAAAAATATACACATATAACATTAAAAAATATAAAATTAGCCCGGACATCTAAAAATTGCATTTGAGCCGGATCCGGACATTGCGATACCCAGACCCGACCCGGAATTTTTCCAACCCTAATGTGATCCTTCTCTTATTCGTAAGAAAAATTTATAGCACGTTTCCCTTTCTTAATAGGTTTATTTATACATCTGTTTGTGTGTAACTGAAATAATGTAGCCAAGGCAGATGGATTTTTCAATTCTTCATAAATAGTATGCATGTTTAAAAAAAAAAAAAATAGGTTCACGTCATCAAAATGACTATTCACAACCGTTGCATACTAATAAAATTATAGAAGTTTTTCCTGAAACAGAAATATGACGTTTCAGAGTCACACACCCCTGGGTGTGATACATCAAATCGTAAGGGAAGAAAGCAAAAGTAATTATCAATAGCCAACCCTAACTATTGGGGGATCCTTATTCTTTGTAAGCCAATTGTCTTTATCCACCAATATAATTGCAATATATTCTACTAATTATTAGATTCCATCCCAGTTGTAGGAGAAAATCTTTCCTTCTGTTAAAGGATTGCTCGTTATATATTCACTACTTATTATCTGTTCCAACCTAAGTATTATTTTCTCTCATGAAAAATTCCGAAGTAATTTGAAATTAATGATTACCAACGAATGGAAACAAATTAGTTAAGCTCTTTCCTTAATTTGTAACTTGATTAATTAATAACCAAAAGCCAGTTCCCAGCTTGAAATTTTTGAGATGGTCACAATTAATAAGCTCGCTTAAGTATGTATCTATTATGGTTCAGATTAATGAATTGCTGTCAGCATTCATGGAAAATAATCTCAAAGTGAAAAAGGAAAAAAATAAATTTAAAACATTTATGGTTTCTATAAGAGCTTGCCTATACTATTTGTACTCTCTATATAAGAGTTTTTTTTCTTCTTTTAAGTTCGCTATTTGCTTTTTTTTTTCAAAAAAAAAATTGTGAAAATAATTAAATGGACAATGGACGTACAAAATCTATGGTGGGGCTGTTTTTAATTTGTAATGGAATAATCACAGAGAAAATGCTTTGGTGATACGTAGTGGGAAAAGAAAAAAGGAGGTTATAATTGAGCAAATAATTAAGATGTGTGCAAGAATGTCTTAGCAACTTGAGTAATAAGACGTTAAAGAAGTATATTATTTGCTCATAATTCAACATGCGGTATCGCTTTAATAGCTAGAGATAACATCAATCAGTATGCCATTGTTGCCAAAAGGGGAGAAAGTAGATATTATATTATGTAAATTAATCCTTGTTTCATCACCACAACAAAATCAATAGACATTCTTTACTATGGAATCGTGTCCTTGTGTAATAATGGAGGAGCAAAGCAAAGATGTTAGATGCAAAAAAAAAAAAAAACATGTGACTAATCATTCATATCTTTATTCCAAATGTAAGAGCAAGATCAGTTGTTACTAGAATCATCCTTTTATTCATTTGTGACGCTATATGTGTATAACTTTGGAATTTTTTCCACGTAGACTAGTAGAATAGTATCAGATGAGGTATCTCACATTATTTGATAATAACTCCTAGACTAAGAATACACTTTAGATAATTTTCAACCCTTGAGTTAACTATTGAGTATTTCGTTATGCCAGCAGAATTTTATAGCATTTTTATGTGCCTTTAATACTAATAAACATATTACAATTGTCAATTGTCGGCATCTATGTATTTTCAGTTGCAGATTTCACTCATTAATTTGCATTTCATCTATGTAGAACAATAGATTTTCAGTTCCCAGAACAACGAACTTGCTAACTCACAACACAAACAAAATATATAAAAAGGTATAGAAAAAACGAAATTGTTTAACTTTTTTGAGTTATAGATTTTACAATTCTCAAGTATCGGTATTCACGTATTTTGAGTTATAGATTTTATATATTCGCATTATAAAAGGTGTAGAAAAAACGAAATTGTTTAACTTGCAAGACGAAAAAAAAATAATAAAAAGTTTTGTGACGGCTGAATGAAATCGATCAAATGTTATGCTGTTGCAAATGTAGCAACTGTTCATTTTTACACAAAGAGCAGTACCGGCTACAGTTGCTCGAAAACAGTTTAAGATAAGAGAGAGACCCCTAAGCACTAAAGTCAATTTTAAGCCTGGCACAAAGCCAGATTAATTAATTACTTAATTAAAACAAAAATATTGTGCATAAATATGTTTATTTAATTTAGAATATTTGACAAATTAAGGTGGGGCCTCCCCATTTCTATCATGCATGTAATCAATCTCCACCGTCCATATCACCCTGCCATCCTCTATATATTCACTCTGTGCCCCTTCTGTTTCTTGCTATCACCAGCTTCTTGAAACCTTCTTGCTCTTTACCTGTTTAATAATCACCACCTTCCTCTTCTGCATATCACTCCAAAAAATTTCTCCCAAATGGACTGTCTAGAGATTTGTAAGGAGGTTAGTTTCTTTGTTCTCTCATATGCCCTTTTGTCTCCCCAATTTAATTTTCTTTTACATATGTAAAGCTAAAAAGACTAAAAGAGTAACAAAATGAGTGTTAAACAGATGGTATTTTTTCTCTTTTGTCTCCTACTTCATGCAAAGAGTACATGATAGATAGTGCAGTGCTATAATCTTTTAGTTTTTGATTATCGTGCTAGAATCAATTCACTTGTTTCATTTATTTTTCTCTCTTTCTTTTGGCCAAAAAATGTGTATATTTAGGAAAAGTTCAAGGACGATGGAGAAGAACATACTCTAGATGGATCTGTTGATTACTATGGCCGCCCAGCAATCAGAGCAAAATCTGGAGGATGGGTTGCTGGAATTATCATACTTTGTAAGCTCCATGTCACAACTAAATATTCATATATAACAAAAATTCAAAATCGACAAGTTCTATTAATTCAACTTTAGCTTGTTTCTCTTTAAGGTTATTTCTCTTTCAATTTTTAGAAAAATTAACTGCGAGAATATATATATATATATATATATATATATAGAGTAACGATTTAGTTGGCAATGGTACTTAGCTTATAGTGGTGACATTATCATATACCTGCTTCAATATTATTTATAAAAAACTATAAAATTATATAACGTTTCCAAATATTCATCATTTGATGAATATTGGTGATAATTAGATCATTTTATTTATTTATCTTGTAAATTCTTACTGCTTGGTCCCAACGCATTACCGAATATACGTGTTTGTATATACATATACACACACACACATACACGTGTGTTTAAGGTTTTACATAAAAGAGAAAGAAAATCTTTGTAGCTACTTTTTTCATTTTTGTCCGGTGTTTTGAGATAAGCTATCAGTTTGATGTTGAGTTTGAGTTGTACATATAGAGGAAAAGGACAATTCTTTTTTTTTTTTTTTTAAATACATATAGAAACGTGTAACACTTGCAACTCAAAACAAAGCCAAGTGTTAAGCTCGAGTTGCATGCATGTTCATGTTGGTTCTTTAACCAGCTAACAGAAGGCCACCCACCAGTCACTTACTAACGTTTAATTAATAATTTTAGTGAGAGATTTATTGACACACAAGTCATACTAACCGACATAACAACAAAAAGAAAAGAGGGTTACTTCATTTTCATTGTATAAGATGAGTCTAATACGTAATTATTGTCTTGTCAAAGTTGAAAAATGTTAAATACCCAGAATGTTGATTGATTTGAAGATTTGTTTACTGCACATAATTTTTTTCTATTTAATTAAAACCTTTTTGACCTAACCCATGTTTCTTTGTCAATAACATTGTGTTTTGTATGTGATAAGTTAGTTGGCTTGCGTGCGTTGTGTCCCGGTGGACACAAATGCATGCGTGCAAACAGTAACTTCTTCTTTAATTGGGTTAGTTTCTTCTTCGTAAGATAAATTGTGTGGTTATCATTTCATAAAAAAAGTCAATTTGTATACCCCACGAAGTTTATTAAAGTAAAAGGCCAAGGAGTGATAAGTGACACCTTTTTATTTTCAATTTTTGTTAATTACAATTTTTTTGGCCAATGAAAAGAAAGGTTAATTAAAGTTAATTGCTCTCACAGGAAGAAGCAACAAAAAACAGCTTGGTAGGATCATAATAATATCAAATGCACGGCTAAGTTAAGAGTGAGAATATATAGGTTAAATTTCTGCTACCTATGGCTTTGGTGTCTTTCCTAATTATAAACTTTTTGAGTAGACATCTTGTGTGTATATACTCTAGTTGAAGAATGGGCACATGCAAAGAAGGTTTGATCTTGATATTTAGATAGATTCTTACCGTGGAATCTGCTGATTTTATGCTTGATTTTACAGAGAAAATGACATATTTCTAATTTGCAAAAATTTTCATAACAGTTTAGAACATTGAATGTTTACAGGCTGATTTGAAAGCAACTTCAAAATATAATCTCTACCATTGCCAATTATATGACTTCTTATCCTAAAGTTGGCTAATGTGAAGCTATCTTTCCAATTTCTTGATCTTTTGAAGATGTCATATTATTTTTTCCCCTGATTGATTGTCCTCGTGCCCTTGTTATTAATTTTGGATTCTACTTGTTGATTGAATTGACCAGTGAACCAAGGTCTTGCCACCTTAGCATTCTTTGGAGTTGGAGTGAACTTGGTGCTTTTCTTGACAAGGGTTTTGCAACAAAACAATGCTGAAGCTGCTAATAATGTAAGCAAATGGACTGGTACTGTCTACATCTTTTCGCTTGTTGGTGCTTTTCTCAGTGACTCCTACTGGGGACGATTCAAAACGTGTGCCATCTTTCAGGGAATATTTGTCATCGTAAGTCACCTTGCTACTACTATGTAGAATATAAAATGCTAATTATTTATATATATAAAATATTGGCACTTGATGCCTAATTGTTTGTTTGTATTTGTGTGCATCAAAATAACAGGGGCTGGTTTTGCTATCTCTATCATCATACCTTTTCTTGATCAGACCAAGAGGTTGCGGCAATGAACTAACTCCATGTGGAACACATTCAAGCTTGGAGATTTGTCTATTTTACCTCTCTATCTACTTTGTTGCTCTGGGAAATGGAGGATATCAGCCTAACATAGCTACATTTGGAGCTGATCAGTACGATGAAGAGGACGCAAAAGAAGGACACTCCAAAGTGGCCTTCTTTAGCTACTTTTACTTGGCTTTGAACCTCGGTTCTCTCTTCTCCAACACCATTTTGGGATACTTCGAAGATGAAGGCATGTGGGCACTGGGATTCTGGGTGTCTACAGGCTCCGCCTTTGCGGCACTGGTCCTGTTTCTTGCAGGAACCACAAGGTACAGGCACTTCAAGCCAAGCGGCAACCCACTCGCCAGGTTTTGTCAAGTAATTGTTGCTGCAACTAAGAAATGGAGGGTTCACTTATCCGCAGAGGGAGAGGACTTGTATGTTGTAGATGCAAATGATAGCGCCACGAATGGTAATAGAAACATGCTCCACACCCACGGATTCAAGTAAGTAATCAAGCATGATTGTTGACTCCTAGCTTATAATCTATCTGTTGTCTATACTGCTCATAAAAAATTGAGCCGTTTGTCAGGTTTTTGGATAGAGCAGCTTATATATCATCAAGAGATTTAGATGAGCAGAAGCAGGGTTGTTCCAATCCCTGGCTCCTCTGCCCTGTCACCCAAGTGGAAGAAGTTAAATGCATACTGAGATTGCTTCCCATTTGGCTCTGCACCATCCTCTATTCAGTGGTCTTTACACAAATGGCTTCTCTTTTTGTTGAGCAAGGTGCTGCAATGAAGACTACAGTCTCCAACTTCAGAATCCCACCTGCAAGCATGTCTAGTTTTGACATTCTAAGTGTGGCAGCTTTCATTTTCCTTTACCGAAGAGTTATCGAACCGCTTGCCGGAGGAATAAGAAAAAAGAATTCCAAAGGCCTTACCGAGCTTCAAAGAATGGGAATTGGCCTTGTTATAGCAATAGTAGCTATGCTTGCTGCTGGTATTGTGGAATGCTATAGACTAAAGTATGCCAAGACGGAATGCAAACATTGTGAAGGCGCAAGCTCCTTGAGCATCTTCTGGCAAGTGCCTCAATATGCCTTGATAGGAGCATCTGAAGTTTTCATGTATGTAGCTCAGTTGGAGTTCTTCAATGCACAAGCACCAGATGGCTTAAAGAGCTTTGGAAGTGCACTCTGCATGACATCAATCTCACTGGGGAACTATGTAAGTAGCTTGCTTCTTACAATGGTGATGAAGATCTCAACAGAAGATCACATGCCTGGATGGGTACCAGGAAATCTCAACAAGGGTCATCTAGATAGGTTCTACTTCCTCTTAGCCGGCTTAACAACTGTCGATTTCGTTGTTTATATAGCCTGTGCCAAGTGGTATAAATGTATAGAGCTGGAAGCAAAATGTGCAGAAAGTAATCAAGACAACTTTAAGGTCTGATGTACATAAACATCAGCCTAAAACGTTTTAAGCCCTACAGTCCTACTTATATAATAAGAGGAGGGATGGGGAAACCACAAAACTTGGCAGAGAGCTTCAGTTCAAAAGAAAAATGAGCTTCTTAAAACCATTTTTGTCTAAAAACCTCTTCATTAAAGGCCGCCACTCTAAATGAATCTAATTTTCGTGTGAAAGCTGTATTCAGTGCTAGGCTGTGCAAGACTGAAAACTGAAGATTAGGGTAGCTTCTGGTTTAAAGGCCATTTAGGTCTTTTCACTTTCTATTGTCATTGTTTGTTTCTATCTTGCCAAAGTATTAACATGCCCTTTTTGGCGGTTCTAATGTGATATGGACTGAGTTTGAATGTAATGTAATTTCAACTCCTGTCTGTAAGAGTTGCTCTCTGAAATGTTAATTAAAACACCCCTTTCTTCTCATTAAGTTTCTCCTAACACTCCTTTCTTATCTATTTGGTAACTTATGTGACAATTCTCGCACATGGGTTGTGAATTATATTATGTCTATTGAAAACAGAGTTCTAACAGGAGTGCTGAGTCATGTTATGTAAATCAGTTAAACTTCAAAGAATTTCAATTGAGTCGAGAGTTTTAAAAATATCTTGTTTTTTGTAGTTACAGCCTAATGACAACCTAATTTCCTCCCTGCCCATGTCAGAGCTTAATGACAACCTAAATTCTCCCCATCCATATAAGAGTGGTTCGAATTCCCAATTGAACGAGCCAATACCCACCTAAGATACAGCTTTTGTTTAGCTATTAACAAATTAAAATAATAAAAAGAAAAGTCAAAAGCTGCTGCAGAGAAACTTTTGACACCAAAATCTCGGTTACAGGATGTAAACAATGGACAAATAAATCAATTAGTTGATTTGGCAAGCCATAAGTACTCTTTGCTCTAAGTCAAAGGCAAACAAGTTGGAGAGAATTGCAAACAGAAAAACTAAACCGTAACCCACTCTGAAAACACAACATGAACTGTCATAAAAATTCAAGAAGCATCCCAATGGCGAGCTTTCTGAGTTAAAAAAAATCAAGAATTCAAGTGTACAACAAAAAACTGGAATTTCAATCCTATACACAAGAATTTCTTATATACAATGGACAAATAACTCACTTAGTTGATTTGGCCAACCATAGTCCTCTTTGCTCTGAGTCATCGGCAGCAAGTTGGAGAGAATTGAAAACAGAAACTAAACTGTAACCTACTCTGAAAACACTACATGAAATGTCATACAAAATTCAAGAAGTATCCCGATGGTGAACTTTCTGTTAAAAAATATCAAGAATTCAAGCGTACACCAAAAAACTGGAATTTCAATCTCATATATAAGAATTTCTTAATATATCAAAAAGATATGACTGAGATGTTTATGCCAAGCCTTGGCAATATCAAATGAAGCTTCATCAGTTCACCAATCTTTTACATAAAAGAATTCAAAAAAAAAAAGTAATTAGAGTCTTGGGCTCTCAAATTCTTTTGGAAAAATATATAGTTGCTAGACAGCTGACAATTAAATGGATATAAGCATCAGCTAATCACCAGTACTAAATGTTATCAAAAATGAGTTTTCACAAGTAAGATATCAGCCTTGGACCTTACGAACTTGAATGTGGTGAGTAGATTCTTGACGCCAGATTGGCTGCGCTCCACTCTGGACAAGAGTGACGAATTCTCCCTTTGTAACCAGATTCTTATCCTAAAGCATGAGAAAATACAAAAGGTCAAACTATGTGAAGAGAGAATACAACCAAAGTAAAAAAGATAATTTACTGAGAAGTGGCCAAACCATTAATAACTTGATAGCTCGAGAGAATGTCTCCTCCACGTCATCTGAAAACTGCATATATATGGGCATGACACCTTGATAAAGCACCAGTCTCTGCTTAATTCTCTCTCTGCCAAAGAAACAAATATTTCATGCCAAAGCTAGAAAAGAGTAAGATGGTCTCCAGCTCGTTACAGAAAAAATATTAATAAATAAATCAGAAAACAATCACTTGGTGGCCATCAATGAATTAACTTACATAAGCCCAAACCAAGATAGCATGTGGAAGTGTTTTCCTGGACAAAGCATTAGTCAATGATGACATCCTGACTTCACATAAGATAGGACTTGTAAAAATGATCATTCTTAATTCATTTTTTCCCTTTTGAAGCAAACATTTGTCTCTAGTGTCTCTAGACACGGTCTGCAGAGTCATTAATTTAAAATACCGCCCTCAGCTATCCCAAAAGAAACACTACCAACCATTCAAAAACTTCCTCGATAGGAAAATTTTGTACAGAAAATAGGTAGGAAAGTAGGCCTCACAAACCACATTGTATAAGAAATTAAAAGAAATTAAATTCAAGTAATTTGAATAGTGTACTTCACACAATACTGTTCTAGGGACTCACTGATTTGTGAAGGCAAAGATTGTTGATGAAGGCCGATAATGACTTAAAATTACAGCCATGGATCCTGTTCTTGTGAATACAATTATGGGGGTATTGAGAGTGTTAGCCATAGTCGTTGAATGGAAAGCAAACATATCACCCATGTGGCTCTGCAAAAGGAAGCCCTCAGATTCAAAAGATTATGGAAGGGAAATGTAGATGGAATTTCTGAGTGTTCAGAAATTGCAGTTTGGAAAAAGTTCCTCTTTAAAATACTCACCAGTGTAGCATAATAATGCACATCTGATACGAAGTAAAAATTTGAAAAATGAAACCAACTTAGAATGATATAATGAAAATAGGCATTTTAAAATTCAAGGAATCTCACCTTATGAGCACTAAACTGGGTTGGGGGAGTAATGCTAACTGGCAGACTTGACTCAGTCCTCAATGCCACAGTATGCATAACTTTAACAGCTTTCAGCGGAAACCTACAGCCATTTTTATAATAGAATTATTCAAACAATTTCTTTTTAAGTGAAAAGTTAACTAAAAGAAATTGCAAGGAAAGATGAAAGTCATTTCAGGAAAAAGGATAAACATTTAAGATTAGTGCACTCCACAAACTCCATGTTGCATAATTACTAATTAGCAATTATAAATTAGGGTAAATTAGATGATTACAACAACATTAACAATAATGATATCAACTACAAATCTACCCACGAGGCACCACCCTCATGGGCTGCCCCAATACATCTCAGTTGGTGCAAATGCATTTTGCTCTGTAGTTTATGGAAGAGTCGAACTAACCTATCTTTCCTAGCATCAAAAGCACAAAATATTCCATATATTTAAGAATAGCTACTAGAACTATCAGACCAAGAGAACTATTGAATTTAAACCAGTTTCTTTAATATTATTAATGTAGTTCTAAACCATAAAAGTTCAGGTTTTTAGACAAGCTTATGTTTCAACTGCATCTCCACCGGAGATATTAGATGTGAACAAATGATTGGAGTTCAATATTATTATAAAAAAGCCAGAAAAAGGGGAGTGCAACCCCAATAGTAAATATACAAAAGATCATCCAGAAAAAGAGATTAGTGATATTATTATTTTACCCAATACTGGAATAAATATGCAATGGTCAACCCCAAAACAAAGTCGCAAAAACAAATAACCGCGCTATAAGCAAATGAAAATTAGATATGTGTGTTTATTCTACCATATTACAGATGGAAAAATTTGCAAATATCAAATTTTCCCAGAAGTAAAAACTCGCATTTTGCTAATATAAAGTTCCATCAAACTAATATGATCATCCATGAATATAAATGGGTTAATCAAAATCAAATTGAATGTGTTGATCATAAATATGTAAAGCATCAAAGATTTTTTCAAATGTCCTATGACTAGGCCTACAAACGCTGGGAGAAAATAAAGTTTAAAAAATTATAAAAAAAAATAAAGCTCCCCTAAAACTTTTTAATCCTGGATCTAGGATAACACTTTCCCCCAATTAACAAATATAAATAAATTGAAATATAATTTTGCCTGTTTAAAAGCCATTTGTTATTCTTGTTGGTAGAACTAAAGAGTTGAACGGCTATCTGAAACTGTATAGGAAATAAAAGTTTTCAAGGTCACTAAACATAAGCCAATCACTTACTTTCCATGGGCAGTTTCTCCAGAAAGCATGACTGCATCAGCGCCTTCCCGGACTGCAATTGCGATGTCCGAAACTTCTGCCCTTGTTGGTGTAGGATGATCAATCATACTCTCCAGCATGTTTGTTGCCACAATTACGGGTTTTTGCATACTACGACACCTTCTAATGATATCTTCCTGTATGAATGAAGATAAGGCATTTAGTTTCCAAGATAAGTGGAAAAGAACTCTAGTACTAGATTATAGACATCATTGCTTCCAGTAGTAAGAAAACCATACATAAACGGCGGTCGCAATTTCACTGACAGACATGCTAGTAAGAAACATATGCAGGCAATAAAACTAAACTGGAGAGACATAAAAAAGAAAGGCCTAACAACTGATTATTTTGTTACCACTATTTGGGTTCATATTTTACTGGTTTATCATGTTGGCACCTTGTCGCCAATAAGGTCTAGTAATCAAGTTTCTTTACCACATCTTTGATCTTTTTCTTTCATAGTTCAGAAGTTACAACTAACACCATATTTAGTAATTTCATTGTTTCCTTAACTGGAAAAAAAGAAAAAAAAATGGGAAACAACTTCTTCAGATTGACCAGGTTAACTAAAAAGGATCTGATTTAGTCTTGCTGACACACATAAATTCTATCTACATCATGATTTAAGGTCAGATTCAAAGGCAAACACAGAATGCCACAAACATTTAGATGTAAGTTACCTGCAATAGTGGGACATCCTCAATTGGAAGTTCAGCTCCAAGGTCTCCACGGGCAACCATTGCCTATAATGTTCCAGAAACTAGTTAGGTACTAGTGGACATGGATATAACATATCTACAGAATCCATTTATAGGTCTACGCATACCCACGTACACTCGTTAATATACTGTTACCATAATACTTCAATAGAGATTAAAAAGAAATTACAAGGGCCACAGAGAATATTGAAACTAACCCCATCAGATGCTGAAATTATTGAATGAAGATTGGGTATAGAGTCAGCACTTTCTATTTTTACAATCACGTGAATATCCGCATTGCAACCTAAATTAGAGGTTTGCAACAGTTTAATAATAGAGGGAACAAAACAAATAAAATAAAAATAATTGAAATTTTGTAACATAGAAAAAAATTTAAAAGAAAATTACTTTTGAGATAATCTTTCAATTCATGAACCACTTTAGCATCCTTCACAAAAGAGACAGCATAGAAATCAACTTGGTTGTCCACTCCAAATTTGATATCTTCCCAATCTTTGTCTATAGAAATGAACAAGAAACTCATGAGTGCTTCCTAGTTTTTCTACCCAACAAAAAAAAAAACAGAACAGAAATTCATGAGACATAATAACATTAGAACCAAATATTAACCTGTTATTGATGGCAGATTGGCACTTTTTCCACGGACATTTAAATGACGTCTTGATTTTAGCTCACCGCCATCAACTACTATGCATTGGACCAGATCCTTTGTCTTTGACTTCACAGCTAATGACATCATTCCACCTTGTATTGACAAAGGAAGCAACTTGTCAAGTCTCTTGAACAAAATAGCAAGTTAAACTTGCTTGGAAACTTATGTTTGTGATGGAGAACAATTAGAAACATAGTGTGATCTGCAACCAGTAAGAACCATAAAGAAAGGCAATGTTTAATCTCAACAGGAGATTAGAATTCTATTATACAACATGCAGTTTTAGCAGTCTTTTAATTCTGTTCTGAAAAAATAGGTTTTTGACAGCTAGTACACCAGATACATCCTTCTTTTTCAAAGTTCATATATGTTTGGATAGCTGAATGGTAAATCTTTTAGAACAAAAATTAGGGATATTTAACAACACGCTTAAAAGAACCAGAAAACAGATTACATATTATGATCACTCATAAGAGTTTCAGAAAACTGCGTAGGAGGCCAGGAAATTTCACACACAGTAAACAACTTATTGCATCAAATACAAGGATTATGGTAGAACTATGAATGAGTTCAAACCAGCTAAATTTTACCAAGCCATACTGCACAATGCAAAAGGCAGTCAGCTGTTAGACTGAGCAGACCAATTTACTGACATTGTTACTTCGCATAAAAGCAAACCCAAAATCAGTAAACTGGAAAGCCGGAAAAACTCATAGACAGACATTCAGAAGTTGATTTGAATCAATTACTTCAATCAGTAATTAGTCAGCAGTTCGTTCATCCAAAAACACTTAGGAACTTTCTTATCTCGTTTGAATGATCCATGCGAATCCTTTTCATTCTAAAACTCAATTGCTTCTGAATTTATTAATTTCCATTATAAACATGACAATAAACTATTAGATAGCACAAAGTCCAGACACAATTTAACTCATGCACAAGCCAGCGGCAGTAGAAGGTGTCTTACTTAATGCTTACCATCTACCAGTAGTATGTCTCCAACCTCTACGTCATTCACAAAGTCATCATAGTTCACACTAACAGTATCTTCTGTGATAACCCCTCTTTTGATAGTAAAATTAAATTCCTGACCCTCCTTCAGGATGATTGGTTGAGGTACATCTCCACTCCTAACCTCGGGACCCTGCATTCAAAAATAAAAATAATCATATCCTAACTATCAGTAAGTAAGAATAAAAGTAGTTGTACATAAACAAACAAAATACTAATGACTGGATTGAAAAACAAATAAACACAATCTAATATTACATGCAGTCTCCCCTTGACCAATGCATTCTTAATACATTTTTCAATTAATGGTTTAATAGGAGTAACCCAACGTGAATTATATACATGAGAAATATAAAAGTCAATCCTAAAAGTAGAAGTGTTTCAACTACCACCAGAAGCATCGAATGAAGACCTTGTAAATGATAAAAGGATTTCAATCAACACAAAATTATATGGACCAAGATGTTGAATTCATGAAATTTTGGCTCAATTTTGAAACCAGTTCAAAAATTTTGAGAAATTTGCAGCTGCTAATGCAGTGGTGGTTGACCCAGAATAAATACCTTGGTGTCCAGCATTATGGCTACAGCCTTGTCTTCAAATTGAGAATTGTATTCTTTGACGAGATCAATAGTTTTCTGGTGTGATGCATGGTCTCCATGCGACATATTTAAACGTGCCACATTCATTCCCTCTTCTGCCAGTTTCCATATCATTTCCCGTGAGCTTGTGGAAGGACCAATTGTACACACTATCTTCGTTTTTCTTCTAGCATTTGGACCTACAACTCCCTTTCCAGGAGTGCACTGACCATTTGGAAGCTCAAAAATAGAGCTCAAGCTTTCCTCAAATAACTGAATACAGCAAGATTGAAAACCATAGGAGAAAAATATAGACACAATTAATCATGGAATAAACAGAACATTCTAACAGTATGTAAATGAAATGCGAAACAGATACAATTAGAACCACACTGACAAGAAGTGCATATCGCAAAACGGGAACATGCTACGTTCAGGCAGACTGATCCTGTTTTTATCATTTCAATATGCACAGGACAGTTTTCTTTGTTTCTGGAAGCAGATAGTTTCATAGCTGAAGAGACTCAACTAGGACTAAATGAAACAAAAGGCACAGGGACAAATCTACCAAACTGACAATCCTCTTTTTTTTTTTTTGTTGGTAGGGTTTTACAGGTAGAATTTCAAATAGAAAGCATGAAAAAAAAAAGCACTAATAAAGTTCGATATGCATTGTAATGTTGGTTTTTCTAATTATAAGAATGAATTGAATGTCTTTCCAAATTTTACATACAAAATTAAAGGACACCTATCTTCCATTACAAGCATCATAGTTACAGCCTAAAATCAGCCCATTGGTCATTAAATTAACCAAACAGGATTCATCCAATACATTTATAACTCGAAACACTCGCAGTACACGTGGCACTTGCTTGAAGCATAAAAGTGGAAACAATTGGCATCACGCGCACACACCAGAATAAGAAGAAGAAAAAGGAAATACGATAAAAGCTTACAGAAATTTTGGGGGTGTGATTGTCGTGAGAGATCCTCATGGATCTAATTGAAAATCTTTGCTTTTGATGAGAAACAGAACATCTTCTTCTCGTTGTTCTTGACCGTGTTGTTGTTATTACTTTGGAATGAAACGACAACGCATCGCTCAAGTTCCGTGACGACGACAACACGCAATCCGTACACATGTTATTAACCGCTGCCGCCATTTGATGTACCAAAATCAAACAATCAGAGATTGACTCAGAGCTTTTTTGTGCGTGTAATTAAGGCCGCGAGAGAGAGAGCAGAGAGCAGAGAGCCGGGAGAGGGCAATAGAGAGATTTTGAATTCGAATAAACGGGGACCTAAACTGAAGCTTCTCCTGAGAAACAGCAAGAGAGATATTTTTTATTATTTCTGAGAATTGAAGGCGACAACAAGTAAATGGAAGAAGAATGGCGTCTGGACTGAACAGTTGGACTTCCGCTGCCACTTTGTCCTTCAATTTTTGTGTGCACGCGCGTTCTCTTTCGCTTTCACTGGCTCAAACCTAAACCCTATTACCGGTTTACCACTAATTAGTTTTTCTAATTTTCAATAATTATTTTCACATTATTTCAAAATTCCCCAATCTCTTCTTCGTGTGAAGCAATTGCACAACCCAATCTTTTTTGTAATTTGCATTTTGGGGTCATAAAAGTTTTTGTATACCAAATTTGTGGAATAATTTTTTTATCTTAAATTTGTTGGATTTTAAATAATAAATTTAATATTCAGTTGTTTCGGTAATGGTGTGTTTACTCATACACAATTGGAATTTAAAATGAGAATGATAATTAGAATTTGAAATGAGAATGATTGATAATATTTACTAGATGTAAAATGAAAATAAAATATATGAAATCTACATATTTTTAAATTAAGGAATGATAATTTAGTTCTCATTGAATTAGGAATTAAGTTCTCATTATTTGAATTCATTTTTTACTCCCCAAATTTCGTAATTTTATTTTTATTTTCAATTAAAATATTATTATTATTTTATCCATATAATTTTTTTAATAATAATAATAATTAATATAGTAGAAGTGTGATTAGTTAATGTATCACCCAATGTCTCTATCAACTACCACATTTTAATTATAATATTGTTTAATTAATTTTAATAATTATGTATTTAGGTAAGTTTATACTGCTTTGTGCAATCATCATAATTTTTTGGTTATTTACAATAAATATTTCGTTATCAAGTGTTTTGTTATTAATTACGAGAATATATAATTATACATATAATGAAAAAAATTACCGATAATTAAAAAAAAAATCATAGCCACACTATTTCTAAATCTATAAAATTAATATTTCCTCAAATCTTGTGCGAGCCAATTACAACCCCCGATCTTTTTGCCTCCAAGTTAGGGTATTATTGAGGTTATTATTATTATTTTTTTAAGACTACATTTTAGAAATAGGAATTATATAATATATTCTACCTGGACAAATACGTTGAGGTAAGAAGTGCATTTCAAGCGCCAAAGAGGCAAGTAGCACTTGATCTTTGTTAGGAGCTTCACAACTGGGACCATCAAATCAATCATAAAACATATCGTTAATTTCGTTTCTCCACGGACACATCAGATCACTGCCACGTACGCGGTGAAATTCATCGAACTGCTTACATCTGCTTTCGCTCATTTATACCCTGAACCTGATGATTTTTTCGCCACAGTGAGGCTGGGGCTAGCTCTGGCCACGTAAGAAGCAAAGCAGTTCAACCATAGAAGAATATAGAAGGACAAAAGTGTGCTGACACTTGGCTGTTGTCTTTTATGAGAAGTCAGTCAACAAACGACAACGTTTCCCAGATCTTTTTGCCATTTACGCGGGCGCTACCACGAGTAATCGAGTACATTCTATTCATCGAACATCGATATCGAAACGGAAACAAAGCACGTAACTTGAACACAATTGGTTAAATCTTATTGTGTTTATTCACGTGTAGTACCGCAACCCACGGTTGCACACCGAATCTGACATTAGTCGTTAGAAGAATCTGCAAATGGATGGCCACCGCTACAATTCCCGCATGTATCACATGCATACGGGTAATAAAAAAATTAAAAAAATATGGCTATTGTTTCATTAAAAAAAATGGAGCAACCGGTTGCTTTTTAAATTAATATTATATTATTTAATTTATATTATGAAATAATATAATAAATAAAATAATAATTATTTTAATAATAAAGGAAAATAATAATAAAATATTAATTTTATAATAATTAAAATTAGTTTCAAGTTTGATGGTAGTTGTTTCATATTTATTGGTCTATTAATTACATGATTTTTAGGGTTGCAAATTAATGATCCTAAGTTTTATATTGATTGCTCTAAATTTCAAGTTTATTTAGTTTCAAGTTTAATGATCTTAATTTTAAGTTAATGGTAGGTGTTTCATGTTTATTGGTCCATTATTGCATGATTTTTGGGGTTGCAAGTTAATGATCCCAAGTTCTATGTTCATTGCTCTAAGTTTCAAGTTCCTTTTATTTCAAGTTTAATGATCGTAGTTTCAAGTTAATAGTATGTGTGTTCATGTTTATTGGTCCATTAATCGGGGCTTACAAGTTAATGTTCTTAAGTTTCATGTTCATTGCCCTCAGTTTCAATTTCATTTGGTTTTACTTTATTGGTCCAAATTTCAAGTTAATGGTAAGTGTTTCATATTTATTGGTCCATTAATCGGGGTTGCAAGTTAATGATCCTAAATTTCATGTTAATTGCCCTCAGTTTCAAGTTCATTTGGTTCAAGTTTAATGGTCCCAGTTTCAAGTTAATGTAGGTCTTTCATATTTATTAGTCCATTAATTGGGGTTGCAAATTAATGATCCTAAGTTTCAAGTTCATTGCTTTCAGTTTCAAGTTAATTTGGTTTCAAATATAATGGTCTCAGTTTCAAGTAAATGTAGGTGTTTCATGTTTATTGGTCCATTAATCGGGGTTGCAAGTAAATGATCCTAAGTTTCATGTTCATTGCCCTCAGTTTCAAATTCATTGGTTTCAAGTTTAATGATCTCAGTTTCAAGTTAATGGTAAATGTTTCATATTTATTGGTCTATTAATTGCATGGTTTTCGAGGTTGCAAGTTAATCCCAAGTTCCATGTTCATTACCGTCAGTTTCAAGTTCATTTGGTTTTAAATTTAGTGGTCCTAGTTTCGAGTTAATGGCATGTGTTTCATGTTTATTAGTCCATTAATCGGGGTTGCAAGTTAATGATTCTAAGTTTCAAGTTCATTACCCTCAGTTTCATGTTCATTGGTTTCAAGTTAATGGTAAGTGTTTCATGTTTACTGATTTTTCAGAATTCCATTTCTTTCATATTTAATAATAATAATAAATTTCAGTCATTCGATCTACTCCAATTTAATCCAATGGCTATTTTTTATGCATGTATAAGATACATGCATGCATTAACTATTAATTTTGATGATAACAAACATGATAAATGCTCAAATTATTTTTAATATTATAAAGGTTTTATATCCAATGAAAAGTGATTTTATGATATAAGTTATTTTCATGTTAATGTTTTACATTAAAAAGTTTTGAGAATTTTCAAAATAGAAAATATTGCTTAAAATTCTAGAAATGGACTTATTTGATAAGTTTTACAAAGTTTTGGGGCCAAATTATAATTTTACAAAAAATTTCATTGTAGCAGTCACTATAGCAAACGGCTAACCGATATCTTGATAACGGCTAACCGATATCGAATAGAATTGAAGAGTAATCTCTGGACACTAACGACGATCCGACATTTTGAAAATTCAGTCCAGCAGTCATATTGACCAGTCAAAACGACGATCCAATATTTAGTTAACGCCGATCTGACAGTGAGCAGAAAGTCAATAACGACTATATTTCAGTTCCAACTATAAATAAACTCAATCAAATTCAAACAATAACGATTCCAACAATTATTATTGAGCAAATTATTGAGTATATAATTTTCATTAAGCCTTAAAGTCTTGTATTCATCTCTTTTACTCACACTTTGGATTTTCATTTGTAATCAAACTCATTGTGTGAGAGAGATTTATTTTGTAATATTCTTTAAAATCAAATTGAGAGATTGTAAATGTTGCAATACACTTAGATTAAGAGATTGTGGATAATCTCTTATTGTAAATGTTTATTAACACCTTGGAAGTCAATTGTAAGAGCGGTTGAAGTCTTGGAGTTTGCTTAGTGAAATCCTCAAGCCCAGTGAGCTTGAAGGCGTGGACATAGGCACGGTTAGCCGAACCACGTAAAAATCACGTGTTTGATTTCTCTTCCCTTACTCTTTTATTATCTCGCTTGATTAAATTTATAAGTTTTATTCTTATTAAGGCATTAAATTTAAATTGTTGTGAGGTTTGTTTTGCATAAATTTTGATTACCCAATTCACCCCCCTCTTGGGTTGCTTAAATAGTATTTTAGCATGTACTCTAGCCGCACCCAAAATGGATATTTATGGTTGTAGTATGCTCTTCTTATGTCTTTTATGATTGGAGCCCTTACTTTTATTTTTATTTACAATTTATTTATAACTATTATGATAATTTCATCTTACTATTACACTTCCTCTCCCTTCTGTATACGACCTAATTCTCCATGTAATCATTAATCAATAGTTAGTCATGAAAGCCCATCTAAAAAAAAAATCATTATCCATAAAAATATTTATCACACATCTAGTTAATTTCTATGTTGACACATCTATCATTTTAGAAAATATCTTCTATAGTTAAGAAAACCAGTAATGCTATTATAAAAACAATAAGCACAACACTAAGAATAAAACGTTGTGTTTTGGACTCACTATAAAATACTAAAATTATAATGCCTAAGTCAACACTCTCAAGCAAACTAACTCGGCTCTCTATCTCATCTCGCTTCCTTACTCTCTCTTCTCCCAAATCCAATCATCCTTGTCTCTCTCATCCCGTCTCCTACAACTATCGTGGTCTCATTTCTCTCTCTCATCCCATCTCCGACAGCTACCGTGGTCTCATCTCTAACAACCATGGTAATTGGCATTCTCCAGGGTTAACGTAATTTCCTACAATTCATTTCATTAATTTAAATTTAGGTTGTGTTAAGGAATTAGTGAATTATTTATTAGGATCTAAAGGGTGATGGAGAATAAGTTAGTTGAAATTTGTAAAAAACCCACAAGAAGGTGGGGGGTTAGGCAATACCCCTACCTGTAAAATAAATTACAAAATGTAATGAATATAAAAGGAGGGGGCATAGAAAAAATCTCCAAAAGTAAATGCAAATACACATGAATAGCCAAGAAAGAATAAAAGAAATAGAAAGCCAACAACGCTAGCACCTAATATAAGGAACAGTCTGAGCATCTAAATGGAGGATACCAGATAAGCTAAAAAAAGATCCTAGGAACAAGAGAAACGCCTATTGACACGATGAGAACACGACCAATTGGCCAAAAAGTCAGCAGTAGAAGTAGCCTCACAAAACGCATGCCTGACCAGGATAGGCGAAGATGATGTGAAAGAGCACACTCAACTTACAAAGTATGAATAATCCCAACGAGCAGGACCTCGAGAATGGATCAAGAAACAACCGTAGTCGAATCTAACTCCACCTCAAGCATAAGATAATCATGTTAAGCAGCAAGCTCTAACCCCTCATACACAGCCATGAGCTCAGCGTAAAATATCGGCTGACGGCCAAGAAATGATCCAAAAGAAGCCAAAACCACACCTCGATGATCTTGTAAAATACCCCCCAAAGCAGCCATCCCATGTTACCCCTAGAAGACCCATCCACAGTTAGCTTCACCACCCTAAGAGGCTGCCTCATCCAAGAAACTAATTGAATCTGCCTCCAAGGAAGAGCCATAACTCGCAAACCCTCCGCAATCCGAGAACTCAAGACTCCCCTTAGTTGGGAAGACTTAAAACCAAAAGTAGAACTACCTAACATGAGATCTAAATCCACTTGAAAAATGATTACATCAATAGAAAAAAAAACTGTGAATGAAACCAGGAAAGCATTAGAGACCTTCTAAACTTGCCACAAAATAAAGCAAGGTAGAAGGACCTGAAGATGATGCCGAAAAGGGGCACACCACCTCCAATGAAGAAGCAAAGCATGGGAAGTTAGAAAAATAATATCTCGCATACCAGGATCCACTGAAAATGAACCCAAATATTGCAGACCCACTGGCAGTTAACAAATAAGTGCCGAGAGGTCTTCGCAGCCTAACCATAAACACACTGAGATACCATGCAAAACCCCTTCACGCATAAGGCATCATCCGTAGCTAAAAACCCATGTAATAACCGCCAAAGAAAAAAAGGAGACCTGAGACGGGATATGTCGCGCTGCCAGATAATTGAAAAAAACCTATCTCTCGGCCGAGAGCAGCGTACAAACTCCCAAGTAGTCTATAAATGAAGAATGCCATTAGAAGCATGATCCCAACAAATCAAATTTGGCTCCTCACAAAAAATAGGCACTGATAAAATCTGCTCAACAATAGAAGTAGGCAAAACATCTGCGAACTTGCCCTTATCCCAGACTGAGCCCTACCAAAAGAAAGAAACCTGTACCGAAGAAGCCGCTGCAGGATTATAAAGAACTAAAGGACAAAAGTCTAGCCTTCCCTATCGTGAAATATCAATAATTAACCCTTTTAATACACACACACACACACACACACACACACACACACACGATAAATGATAATGAATAAGTGACAAATGTCATTCCTCTATAATAAACTTTCACATTGAAACCCAAAAAGAAAACAACCAAAAAGCCATTCAACCCTTCTGATTTGATCAATAAAATCTCTATAAGTTTTATGATGTAAATACATTAATCTCTTCTATAAAATCTGTTGTTCCTTTTAGACTACTTAAACTTAAATTTGTGTGTAAATCCTTTAAGGTTTTTGTACAATCTTTTTCTTTCAGTTCCAAAGAAACCTACGTTCCTATCAACGAGACATTAAAAGATATTACAAGGGACTACATCTCCGTGCCATCAGGATCAAACTACATCTTTTGTTTCTTGAAGGCAAAAATGTTACGTGTTTCCTAGCAATCCTTTATACAAGATAGTAGACCTTTGAAAAGGCTTTGATCTCAGTAGTAGTAGTAGTATGACTTATTCAAGGGCATATGATTATCCAAGTGGAACCAAATTTCAGCCTAGATCTATATAAACCTAGCCTCCCAGAAACCATAAAAGTTTTAATCTAGTTGAATGGACTAACCATGAAACTAAATGAATTAGCCTTTGCAATTCACCATACTATAACTTACAAAATCCAGACCCATATGTTTTTTATGAGCCATACAAATCTTCTTATAACCAGATTTTTTACTGGGAATGAAAAATCATTCAACTTAAAACTTTTAAACAAAACTAATTGTCTTTCACCAAAATGGATAAATCGATATTAACAAAACAATAGACCCTTGCATATTCGTAAAACCCCACAACTAGATAAACTAGTAAATGGGAGAATATCAATCTCTTTTCCTAAATAAATAAGGCCCTTATATTTATGTAAAAATTGTCAAGTTGAAAGAAGCATCTAGAATCCAATCTATATATGCCCCAAAGATCATGTTCAACAAGATTTATAGGACCCGTTAAAATTAAAAAAACACCCTAGAAATTGGTCAAAAATTCTTTAGGAGAGTATTTAATGACTATGCAACTGTCAAATAGATAATCTATAAAACAAATCCTGTAGATTTCTAGCCTATTGAAAAGGCTATCAATTGGAATAATATAAATTCTTTAGAACAAAATAAAGTATTAAAAGAAATCATATCCCAATAGCATCAGATTGCATGACAAATATAGGAATTGTAAAGACAAGTCAAGAAGGCCTGAAAATCTCATAAACACACAATAAAACAGTTGTCAGATTTACATGAACTCCCCAAAAGAATCACTATATTTAAAAGCGCAGAGGTAGATAGTGACAAAGAAAGGTTGAGGGTATTGAGAGATTAAGAAAAATACTTCAGAAGACAAAAGAAAATATTTTGAAAACATGGTTGGGAAGAAAGTTCTTTCAATAATAAAAGACATTTTAGCGAAACTATGAAATACCGCTAGCACAACCATGGCCTATAAAAACAACTAGTTGGGAAACAAAAGACTTAAACATCACTTCTGAATTTACCCAAATAGTAAAATCTTCTTCTTCTCTAAATTAAATCATGATGGAAAATCAGCCGCATATTCCACTCATGCCAATATATGTGGAACTATAGGAAGATTCAGGAAATCTTTATTAAAGGTGGGTGAGCATTCAAATGGTCAAGGTTCAAGAATATCATTAACAGCTGGAACACAATAAAACCCATAGACTGCTCAGACAAAAAAAATGGAAAACACATGTACAAATCCCACATACTCCAACAATAAAATATTTTAAAACATTAATGATGTCAAGCCAAAAGTTGGGTCTGTATATTTTGAACAAATGATGGCATGGTGTGAAGGAGAATGCAAAACCTTAGACTCATTACTAGATTCATTGGCTCATTTAGAATATGGTGGTTAGATAAGTACAATGATGAACCAATGGAATATGTAATAAACCAAGATGATCCCTATCTCCCCATAGTCAAATTATTTGCAACACATTTCATGGGCATAGGAGAAAAAGAAAGTAACATTGCAGAAAACCAATTTTGCAAAATAATGATTGTGACGTCGAGCGACTTGTAGATTATTATATGGAAAAACAACGCCTCTATTTCATATTTAATAAGCCAACACATACAATCAATAGAACGGTCATTTTTAACATGCCTAATTCAGTAGCAAAAATGTTAGAAACCAAGTTTAAAATTGAAGAACTTATAGAATTATCAAAATACAACTTAGCATAATTATACCAAATGGCAAAAGAATTAATCCAAAACCATTACAAGTAGCGAAAACATATATTTCTAAGCACTATAATAAAACGCCCCAGAAGTTTGGATGCCATGATTTTAGTACATCATATTCTTATAAAAAGAAACTCTAAAGAAGAAAGATGTGGAAACCATATAAAGGCTTAAAGCATCGATTTGTCAAGAAATGAAAACTTCTAAGAAAATCATGAAAATGATTCATCTATGGCAAGAAAGGAAATTTTGCAAAATAATGCAATTCAAAGAAGAAGATTCCTACAAAAATTCTACAGATGATCGAAGACCTAGGCGTTCATGATTATTTCTATACATGGTCCGAAAAATCCCAAGACCCATTACAAGCATTAGATTTCTAATATCGAGAGTATGATGCATCTATAGAATCAGATGATTCATATAAAATTTCAGAAGTAGAGCTAGTATTCACTTTTACTTAAGATCAATCTGTCAATCTAATATTTGATATCTTATAGCAACCAGTTGGTGAAGATGATGAGTAGGAACACTTTAACAAGTGAGATTCTTAAATTGTTACAAACTGAAAAGGCAAAAGCAATGACTTTGTTGGAGAACAATAATAGTAGAGAGCCAATTACAACAGACATGTGGACTACTACTAATCAAAGGTAAGGGTATATGGTTGTTACAATACATTTGTGGACAAGTCTTAGTAGTTGCAAAGTGGAATTTTATGCTACTTTTCTTATTATTTCATGTTATGTTTATTTAAGTTATTTCAGTATAATTTATTCTAAAATTTAACTTTTGGGTAATGAATATGTTCATATATTTATTGGCCCCATATACTACTGAATTTCTTTCTCAAAGCATTATTTAAGTGTATGTTACATTGGAATATGGATAGAAGGGTATCGATGTTACTTTACATAATTGTCCCACCAATGATGTTATGGTTGATAGGTTGATGTGATTGATTCTAGTTGATTCTATGTCAGTAAGTGGGAATTATTTTCATATGAAGTGTGGCTCATATTTTAAACCTAGTTGTGAAGAATGGGATAAAAATGATTAAAGAGTGGATTAAAAGGATTAGAGATAGTGTGGCTTATTGGATGAGCACATCAAAGTGGGTAGAAACTTTTGAGATGGCTACACGTCAATTGCAAGTCAAGTGCGTGAAAAAGTTGGCGTTTGATTGTGTAGCTGGATGGAATTCTACGCATGTTATACTTGATGTTGCTATGAAATATAAAAAAATGTCTTTTCTAGATTGCAGTTGTGCGACAAACATTACACTTCTTTGCCAACAGATAAGGAACGGGAGATGGCTGAAACGATGTTGGAAAATGTGCTACTGTGTTACTCGGTGACAGAGCTATTTTCAGATATACAATTTGCCACATCTAATCATTTTTTCTCAAAGATATGTGAAATGAGGATTAAGCAAGATTGATATGAACTTTTTGATATAATTGTAGTTAGACAAATGACTGTGAAATACTGGTTATGTTACTCAAGAGGGGGGTGCATTGGGTTTCTAAAACTTCAACAATTAAAAATTACACAACAATTTAAAATAATGTCTTAATAAAATTAATAACAATAATTTTAACAAAAAAATTAAAAAGATAAGGGAAGAGAGAACAAACACAATATTTTTATGTAATTCAGCAAATTCTGCCTACATCAACACCTCCAAGCTCATCAGGCTTGGGGATTTCACTAATTGAGCCTCATATTTTAAGGTTTCAAAATCTTTACAATTGACTTCTAAGGTGTCAATCAGTCTTTACAATATGAGGTTATCCCAAGTGTTTCCCACACTTTCAATCATTCAATTTAATATTTAAAAATGAAAATTACAAAAAATTTCTTTCACACACTATATGTGTTTACAAATGAAAGCTCAATGTGTGTTTTGATGATAGAATCAGCAAGTTCTAAGTGCAAAAGAGATTAAATGCACAATAACAAGCTCAATGAAATTTGTTGAATCACACTAAATTTGAATATGATTGAGCTTTTTATAGTTAGGGAAGAAAAATAGTCAATGTTGACTTTCTAGAAACAATCGGATCACCGTTAACTGTTGTTGGATCACCATTTTGACTCGAGCAAATGACCGTTATGCCGTAATTTCGAACAGTAGGATCTCTATTATCATTCCAGAAACCTGCGCAAAATTATCGGCTAGACGTTTTGACTAAACGATTTGTCATTTGTAACCTAGATGCTCTCTAGAATTTGTCGATTAATTGTTTAGTATAAACGGTCTGTCGTTAGCAACCCAGATGCTTTCTAGAATTTATCGATAAACCATTTTCCAATAAATGGTTCACTGTTTTCTTTTAGAATCAGATTGTCTTTTTATCCTATGTATAATAGGTTTGTCATTTAATCATTAATAGTTATCCATTTGTTTCCATATTCTTATACAATCCCAAAAACAACATTCAACCTAAGAACTTAACAAATTTCAAGGCTCCGACATTCTTAATAAAAACATATATGGTTTGTTATCATCAAAATCAATATTATAAGACCATTTATGCCAACAAGCTAGTCAAATGATTTAGAAATTTGATAAATATTAGGCCTAGATACATGAGATTTTGGTGATGGTTGTGTTTTCTTGACCTGAGGTTCAAGATGTAATTAGATAATTATTATTTTTCACAACTTTATGGTGAGGTTGCTGCAATAAGATTCAAAAAGTGCACAATCTAAGTCACAATTTGGTTAAATTTTATTATGGTACTAATGGGAATGTGAGTGACGAGATTATTAATGAGTCTTCTTCAGTCAATGTTAGCTCTGATATAGGCATTGTGGTAATTTTTTTTATATACGTAAGTTTGAGGCATTTGCATGCCAAAAGAATGAACCAACGGTACCGAAGTTTGACCTTGAGAGGTATTTAGAAGTGGCTTTAGTCAAATCTGTTAGCCTATATGGCTATAAATATTGATTTTGATGATAACAAACCACATGCATTTATTAAGCAAAGATTTATAAATTATGCTTTTATGATGTTATGAAATTTAAGGATCTTTGATTAAAATAAAAGCCTTATTAAAATATTTGATTGTGTTTTTAATTTCGAAATTGGACCTATTTGAAATTATTTAAACGTTTTTGGGTCATTCTACAATTTCACAAAGTCTGGGCGAAATCATAATTTTAGAAAGTTTTGGGCTTGACAATGCATTATTTAAAATTCTGAAATTAGGACCTATGTGCAAATGTTTACAAACATTCTGGGCCTTACTACAGTTTTATAAAGTTTTGGGGTCAAAACTGAAAATTTGGAAAAATGTCACTGTAGCGAAACTGTAGCACTGTAGCAGGTAATGTAGCAGTACTGTAGCTATCCGGCTTACCGGATACAAAATCCAGAAATCCGGTTACGGGGCAGAGAGTTTTCATTTCGAATCCGGCTTACCGGATTCCAAATCCGGCAGACCGGATAGGGAAAATTCAAAATTTTGCCTTAATGGTCAGAAAAATCCGGCTTACCGGATTCCCTAGAAATGTGAGTAACGGCTAGTTTTCGAGCTCAAACTATAAAAACTCCAATCCAACTCATTTTGAAGCTCTCCAACAAGCAAGAACAAAAAGCATACGTGATATCTTTGGTCTTCAACTTGTAAACACACAAATCATTGAATCATTCTTTGTTCTTCATTTTTTATTATCAACTCATTGAGTGAGTTTTATTGTATTCTTCATTTCTTCACTTCATTTGTAAGAACTTGAGTGTGAGAGACACTTGGGTGAAGAGATTGGGAGATAATCTCTTCGTTGTAAAGGTTTATTGACACCTCGAAGTCAATTGTATTTGTTGAAGCCTTGGAAAGGCTTGGATAGTGAAATCATCGAGCTTGGATCGCTTGGAGGCGTGGACGTAGGCGGGGATTGCCGAACCACGTAAAAATTCGTGTGTTTGTTTTTCTTCTCTCTTACTCTTTAATTTTTGTGCTTATATTGAAGTTATTGCTTTCATTTTTATTAAGACCTAGATTGCTTGTTGTGTGGATTTGTTCGATTAATTTTTAAAATTTCAATTCACCCCCTCTTGGGTTGCACATTCATATTTCATTTGGTATCAGAGTAAGGTGCTATTATTTAGATTTAACCATCTAGAGGTAAAGATCAATGGCAACTCAAAATGATTCCACATTTAGGGAAGGACAGTCCACCACTAGACCCCCTTATTTTGATGGTAATGATTACCCATATTGGAAAATTAGGATGAGAATTTACTTGCAAGCCTTAGATTACGAGATTTGGGAAATTGTTAATGATGGCCCTTTCATGCCTTTGACTAAAAATGAAATAGGAGAAGATATTCCAAAACCTTCACGGGATTGGAATGAATTCGATAAGAGAAAAGCTTCTCTAAATTCCAAGGCCATGAATGCCCTGTTTTGTGCACTAGATAAGAAAGAGTTTCATAGAGTGTCTAGTTGCGAAAGTGCTAATGAGATTTGGCACAAACTTGAGGTTGTCTATGAAGGCACGAACCAAGTGAAAGAATCTAAAATAAGTAGGTACACTCGACAATACGAATTGTTCCAAATGGAACAAAATGAAAATGTGTACTCTATGTATACTAGATTCACGGACATAGTGAACACTCTAGGAGCCCTAGGAAAGACTTTCTCAAATAGCGAAAAAGTCAAGAAAATCATTAGGTCTCTACCTAAGGAATGGAGACCAAAAAGGACTGCCATTGAGGAAGCCAAGGATTTAAATGTATTACCTATTGATGATTTAATTAGCTCTCTTATTTCATATGAAGAAGATTTGGCAGCAGAAAAAGGGCATGAGGAAAAGAAGAAGAACATTGCTCTCAAAGCTTCAAAACGTGAGAGTGATGAGGAAAGCGAAATAGATGATGAGGAGCTGGCTATGTTGGCTAGAAGATTCAGAAAATTTTTACAAAAAGAACAATGAGCAGAGAAAATTCAGAGGCTACAAGAATAAGAAGGAGAAGAAGGAGCCCATCACTTGTTATGAATGCAAAAAGCCCGGACACATACGACCGGAGTGTCCTCTTCTCAACAAACTCAAGAAGAAGGCTATGGTGGCCACATGGGATGACAGTGAAGAGGAAACAAGTGATGATGGTGAGCAACAGGAAATGACAAATTTGGCTCTCATGGCCGTTGGGGAAGAATCATGTGATGAACTTGATGAGGTAAGTGTTCTTCCTACATATGATGAATTGCATGATGCCTTTAATGATTTGCATGATGAGCTAATGAAGATTGGTAAAAAGAATATAAGTCTTAAAAAGAAGATTACATGCTTAGAATTAGAAAATAAGGCATTGCATGATAGTATTGCATTACTCAAGAATTCTAGCACTTCACATGAGAATTTAGAGTCACACATGAATGACTTGAAAAATGAGAATGAAATGCTTAGAAAGAAGAGTAATGAGCTAAATGAAATTGTGTTAAGATTTACAAATGGGCAAAAGATGTTAAACAATTTGCTAAACTCACAAAAATGTGTATTTGACAAAAGTGGCCTAGGTTATAAACCGAATTTGAAACAAAAATTTTACAAGAGTTATTTTGTGAAGAATACATCTATTAACAATAAAATTGTATGTCATTATTGCAATCAAGATGGCCATATGAAAAATAGATGTGCTGTAAAGAAAAATGCTTATTATGGTATGAAATGTACTTGGGTTCCGAAAGAAACCATTGCTAACTCTTAAGGACCCAAAAAGGTTTGGGTACCTAAAACTTGAGATTTCTCTTTCAGGGATCAAAGAAGAAGAAGAATAAGTGGTACTTGGACAGCGGCTATTCAAGACACATGACAGGGAATTACTCTTGGTTTTCAAGCTTTACCAAGATCGAAAATGGTGGAGATGTTTCGTTTGGGGATAATTCAAAAGGAAAAATCATTGGAATTGGAAATGTCGGTAATGTATCCTCTACCCTCATTGAAAATGTGTGTTTGGTTGAGAACTTGAAACACAATTTGCTTAGCATTAGTCAATTATGTGATAAAGGATATAGAGTTATCTTTGATGAATCAAAATGTGTCATTGAGAATGCATATGATGGGAAAGTCTTGTTTGTAGGAAATAGATGTGTTAATGTCTATACCATTAATATAAATTATGCACCAATACATGGTAAATGTCTCTCCGCAATGCATGATGATGGCTAGTTGTGGCATAGAAGATTAGGTCATGCAAGCATGGATTTGATTTCAAAAATCGTGAAAAATGATTTGGTAAAAGGTCTTCCAAAAATCAATTTTCAAAAAGATAAAACTTGTGAAGCATGTCAATTTGGAAAACAAATCAAAACTTCCTTCAAAAGCAAGAATCATGTGTCCACTTCAAAACCACTTCAATTGCTTCATATAGATTTATTTGGACCTTCTAGATATGCTAGTTTAAGTGGCAAATATTATGCATTTGTAATTGTGGATGATTATTCGAGATATACATGGGTATTGTTCTTAGCTAATAAGGATGATGCTATTGATGCATTTCGAATTTTCTATAAAAAGATTCAAAATGAAAAAGGTTACTCTATCACTTGTATTAGAAGTGATCATGGTGGAGAATTTGAAAATCATGTATTTGAAAATTTTTGTAATGACTTTGGCATTGAACATCAATTTTCATCACCTAGGACTCCACAACAGAATGGAGTAGTAGAGAGAAAGAATAGGTCTATTCAAGAAATGGCTAGGACTATGTTGAATGAAAATTTTTTGCCTAAATATTTTTGGGCCGAAGCCGTCAACACCGCTTGTTATGTTTTAAACCGGGTGTTGATTAGACCTAATCTCAATAAAACTCCATATGAGCTTTGGAAAGATAGAAAACCCAACATTGGATATTTTAAAGTATTTGGATGCAAATGTTTTGTTTTGAATATAAAAGATAATCTTGGTAAATTTGATCCAAAATCTGATGTTGGTATTTTTCTTGGTTATTCAAATTCAAGCAAAGCTTATAGAATTTATAATAAAAGAACTTTAGTTGTGGAGGAATCTATGCATGTTACATTTGATGAGTCTAACCCCTCCTCTACGGAGAAAGTTGTTGTTGATGATAATGCAGAAGAAGAACAACAAAAAGGAAAATCAAATGACAACCAAGAAGATGCGTCACATGGGATTCAAGAGGAACATCATGAAGAAACAAATGTGGAGCAAAATGAAGGTACTTCTCAAACACTCCCCAAGGAGTGGAGGTATGTATCCTCTCACCCTAAAGATGTAATTTTAGGAGATCCCTCACGAGGCGTTACCACTAGATCATCTCTTAGGAACACATGTGAGCATGCTGCATTTATTTCTCAAATTGAACCAAAATCCTTTGCGGATGCGGAAAATGATGAATCTTGGATTATGGCAATGCAAGATGAGTTGAATCAATTTGAGAGAAATAATGTGTGGGAATTAGTTCCTAATCCGGAACATCAATCTATTATAGGTACTAAATGGGTATTTAGAAACAAAATGGATGAATCCGGTGTGGTTGTAAGAAATAAAGCTAGATTAGTGGCTCAAGGTTACAACCAAGAAGAAGGAATTGATTTTGATGAAACCTTTGCACCTGTAGCAAGATTGGAATCCATTAGGATGTTGTTAGCATATGCATGTCATAAGGATTTTATTTTGTATCAAATGGATGTCAAGAGTGCTTTCTTAAATGGATACATTATGGAGGAAGTTTATGTGAAACAACCTCCTGGTTTTGAAAATGAAAAATTTCCAGATCATGTGTATAAGTTATCTAAGGCTTTGTATGGTTTAAAACAAGCACCTAGAGCTTGGTATGATAGGCTTAAAAATTTTTTGTTGGATAATGATTTTTCAATGGGAAAAGCAGATACAACTCTTTTTGTTAAACATAAGAATCAAGACATACTTATTGTTCAAATATATGTTGATGATATTATTTTTGGTTCTACTAATGAGTTGTTGTGTAAAGATTTTTCATCATGTATGAGTCAAGAGTTTGAGATGAGTATGATGGGAGAGTTGAAGTACTTCCTTGGACTTCAAATTAAACAAAACGAGGAAGGAATTTTCATAAACCAAGCCAAGTACGTGAGAGATCTACTCAAAAGATTTGGCTATGATAATGGAACGGCAAAAAGCATTCCTATGAGCACCACCATTAAGCTGGACAAAGATGAGAAAGGTAAGGAAGTTGACATCAAGACATATCGAGGTATGATCGGATCCTTACTCTATTTGACTGCTAGTAGGCCTGATATTATGTTTAGTGTTTGCTTGTGTGCTAGATTTCAATCATGTCCTAAAGCGTTTCACATGCTTGCTGTCAAACGCATCTTTCGATATTTAATTGGCACTATTAATCTTGGCCTTTGGTATCCTAGAGGAACTCATAATGATTTAACTTGTTATTCGGATGCCGATTTTGCTGGGTATAAGGTGGATAGAAAAAGTACTAGTGGAACATGTCACTTCCTAGGTCATTCTCTTGTCTCTTGGTTTAGTAAGAAACAAAACTCGGTTGCGCTTTCAACCACCGAGGCAGAATATATTGCCACAGGTAGTTGTTGTGCGCAAATTTTATGGATGAAACAAACCCTTAGAGACTATGGCATTAAACTTGATCAAATTCCTATCTTATGTGACAATACTAGTGCTATAAATCTTTCCAAGAATCCCATTCAACATTCTAGGACTAAGCATATAGAAATTAGACATCATTTCCTTAGAGATCATGTTCAAAAAGGAGATGTTGTGATTAAATTTGTTTCCACTGAAAATCAACTTGCGGATATCTTTACAAAACCTCTTTGCGAAGAGCATTTTATAAAGATAAGACATGAGCTTGGAATGATGAATGTTGAATCTTAATTCATGTTTGTTGTATGGCTTGATATGTTTGTTATCATATGGTTTTATGCATCATAAATTAGATAGCTTGATTGGCTTGTAATTTTCTGAGTTTGTTTTGCATGCATCAAATGGCTTATTGAAAAATTTTAAATCTTAAAATGATTTAAAATTAATCAATTTTTAAAGCCGGAAATAAAATGGTGTGTCATACGAGTATAAAAGCTAGCAAAAATTCTCTTTTCTTTCTTTTGGATTCAATATTCTTTCCTATTGATCTTTCTCGGAACAAATTCCGGACAACCGGATTAGCTTTGGTTGGTCTCTGCCTCATTACCGGTCTACCGGTTCTTAAATCCGGAAAGCCGAATTTACTTTGAAATTCTGCTGGAACAAAACCAAATTTTCGGTTATAGATAATCCGGAAAACCGGATTTTTGAAAATCCCTCGAAACCGGCCTGCCGGATAAGGAAACCGGCAAGCCGAATTGCTTCCCTTCCTCTCGGCCTCGTTTCCGGTCTTCCAGATTCAATTTTCGGTAAGCCGGATTCAGCTTTGTTAGCTTATGTCCCGTAACCGGCTTGCCGGTTAGCAAATCCGGCAAGCCGGATTCGTGCACTTCAAATATGTGCTCACGGGTTCTTCATTTTCGGCTAACCAAATTGTCCATCCGGCATGCCGTTTCTTGATCTTTGCATCTCTGTCCAATAACCGGCTTGCCGGTTAGTAAATCCGGCAAGCCGGATTCGTGCTCTCTTAGCACTATTCATCATCATCCTCTTTGTATCGGTTTTCTTCTTCTTCTCTCTCTCTAAAAATCGTTTTCATCTTCTCTCTTTCTCACTCCAAATCCCTCAATTTTCTATCATTTTCACTTCAAATTGCATCAAGAAAACCATTCTCCATTTTCTTTACAACACAAAACCATTCTTAGAAATCATTTTCAACATCTAAATCCTTAGATCCCAATTTCAACCTAGGTTTTGGCCGAATTTTCTCTCTCTAGATCTCTCACTCTCAAGCCGTTTTTGATCAAATTTGTTTCACCAAATCACTTCCAATCTTCATCATCTTCATTCCATTTGGTGTTTTTATCTTCAAATCTATCAAAATCACCATGTCAAGTTCTAGGCCGGTTCGAAGAAAAGGCAAAGAACCGGTTCAACAAACCACACGACCACGAGAAGCAAGGGTCATCTCAAATCAATCCACTTTTGAGTCCATTCACTTTCAGAACTAGCAACACTTGATCAATCGGTTTCAACAAAACTTTCGGACTCGTGAGGTACTCAACTCTTTCTTCGTTTTACCGGATGTTATGCATACTCTCAAGATTAGTTATAGAAACATATTTCAATTGTTGGGAGATGTTGGTTGGATTGATGCTTTGTTGATTGAGGAGAATGTGTATCCCGACTTGGTGAAAGTATTTTACTCGAACATGGAAGTTTCCGAGAAGAATAAGACTCGAGTAATCACCACTGTCGGAGGAGTTAAGATTGATTTCGATGTTTCCTTGTTGAACTCTATCCTAGGTTCATCCGATTTTGGTCTAGAAATCTTTGAGCTTAGGAAATCTCCTAAACTTACCGGTTTTACTCATGTTGATGCCGTTCGTAATATTTGTCGGCGTAATGATCTTTCGGTTGAAGACTGTACCATTCATTTTCGTACTTAGTGTCTTTGTCTTCAAACTCGCATTTTGCTTCGTATTATTCAGTGCATTGTACTTCCTAGATCCAGTCATCTAGATGAGGTTTCTCATATGGATGTTGCCATAATTGATTGTATTCTTAGATGTCGCCCGGTTAACTTGGGCTACACCATCGTCCGTACCATGTTGAGTATTCCTCCCTTGATTACCCGCTCTCTTCCTTATGGTCACTTCATTACCCGCATACTTAAATTCTTTGAAGTGCCGATTCTAGAACCTTCATGTAGGATGCCCAAGGGTATCGGAGATGATATTATTATTGGGTTAGGCTTTGAGTGGAAGGATGGTACTTGGGTCAAGTGCAGCGACAACAAGTTTACTTTTCTAGCCCCAAGTGATGATCGGCCACTTAATGCCGTAATACCTGCTGATCAGCTTCCAGTTTTCTCACTCTCATTTCGAGGACAGCGTAGATGCCGGGTTTCTTCCACGGATGCTTCAGCACCTAGTGCATCTGCCTCCGCTTCATCACCTCTGCATCCTCCTACCTCTGAAGAGGTCACTCTTCAGCAGCTGATGGATGAAGTGCGGACCTTCTCTGTGCTGCAGACTGAGTTTCAGCAGCAGCAGCAGCAGCTCATTCATGGTCAGCGACTTCTTTTTTAGCACTTCGGCATTCCATATCCGTTTCCGCCACCATCACCTCCATCCTCACCACCTGAGTAGTATCTTATGCTTGTACTTGGACACACCTACATTTCATTTGTTGCATTGTGTGTTCTCTTATTGGTTTTTATGTTTTTCGGTTTATGCATTTGTTTCTTGGATATTATGTTTTTGTTTTTCATTATGGATGATTTGTTGTGACTATTTATATTGGATGTTATGGATTTGATTGATCATTATGGATTATATGGATTCTCTTATGCTTATGGATTTTTTTTTACTAATGAGCTTATGTTGCGATGTTTAATGATTGATAGGGGGAGCTTTTATTCTTTTTGATGATGAAGGGGGAGAAATAATGATTTAATGTTATGAAAACATGCATGTATCTAGGGGGAGTATGCATGTATGCAGGGGGAGTTTTATTAAATTATTTTCAAATCATTTTTTTTAACTTGCATAATTGAGGGGGAGTTTTTTCATAACTATATTATTATTTTTTTAATGTGCTTTGTCATCATCAAAAAGGGGGAGATTGTTAGCCTATATGGCTATAAATATTGATTTTGATGATAACAAACCACATGCATTTATTAAGCAAAGATTTATAAATTATGCTTTCATGATGTTATGAAATTTAAGGATCTTTGATTAAAATAAAAGCCTTATTAAAATATTTGATTGTGTTTTTAATTTCGGAATTGGACATATTTGAAATTATTTAAACGTTTTTGGGTCATTCTACAATTTCACAAAGTCTGGGCGAAATCATAATTTCAGAAAGTTTTGGGCTTGACAATGCATTATTTAAAATTCTGAAATTAGGACCTATGTGCAAATGTTTACAAACATTCTGGGCCTTACTACAGTTTTATAAAGTTTTGGGGTCAAAACTGAAAATTCGGAAAAATGTCACTGTAGCGAAACTGTAGCACTGTAGCAGGTACTGTAGCAGTACTGTAGCTATCCGACTTACCGGATACAAAATCCGGAAATCCGGTTACGGGGCAAAGAGTTTTCATTTCGAATCCGGCTTACTGGATTCCGAATCCGGCTTACTGGATTCCGAATCCGGCTTACTGGATTCCAAATCCGGCATACCGGATAGGCAAAATTCAAAATTTTGCCTTAACGGTTAGAAAAATCCAGCTTATCGGATTCCAAAAACGGCAGACCAGATTCCCCAGAAATGTGAGTAACAGCTAGTTTTTGAGTTCAAACTATAAAAACTCCAATCCAACTCATTTTGAAGCTCTCCAACAAGCAAGAACAAAAAGCATACGTGATATCTTGGGTCTTCAACTTGTAAACACACAAATCATTGAATCATTCTTTGTTCTTCATCTTTGATTATCAACTCATTGAGTGAGTTTTATTGTATTCTTCATTTCTTCACTTCATTTGTAAGAACTTGAGTGTGAGAGACACTTGGGTGAAGAGATTGGGAGATAATCTCTTCGTTGTAAAGGTTTATTGACACCTCGAAGTCAATTGTATTTGTTGAAGCCTTGGAAAGGCTTGGATAGTGAAATCCTCGAGCTTGGATCGCTTGGAGGCGTGGATGTAGGCGGGGATTGCCGAACCACGTAAAAATTCGTGTGTTTGTTTTTCTTCTCTCTTACTCTTTAATTTTTGTGCTTATATTCAACTGATTGCTTTCATTTTTATTAAGACCTAGATTGCTTGTTGTGTGGATTTGTTCGATTAATTTTTAAAATTCCAATTCACCCCCCGTTTTAGGTTGCACATTCATATTTCAAAATCGACTTTGAACTTTGATATTTTGAATTCGTGAAAGGAGAACTAAGGCAAATATCTTATATTGCCTTAGATGACAAAAGATATCTTAGCCGCTCTCGTGACAACTATTGCCTCTGACTCTGCATTTAGCACTAGAGAAGAGTCTTGGCTTCCCATCGAAGTAGACTTCATCTATGATATTAGAAGCACTTATATCCACTCAACATTGGTTATGAGCAAGCTCCAATAGAAAAAAAAAAACATTCCAATAGAAAACAAAACAAGTAACGTAGAAAATATTTAAATAATTAGTTTAGTAATAATTTTATACACCTAAATTGTTTTCACACTTTCTTTTTTCTTTTTTTTTTGTTTTTCCTTATAGGTAGAATTCTTGAAAGTGAAATTTTTACTAGAGAATATTTTATGGCTCACAAATATTAGAGTAGTTTTTTTTTCAATGGTGGGTTGTGAATTGTCGTTTGTTAAACTGATGAACTCCTTGTTCAGATTATGGAATTAAATTGTATGTTTTTATTTGTTTGTTAAACTGATGAACTCCTTATTTAGATTATGGAATTAAATTGTGTGTTTTTATTTGTAAAAGACGTATGTTCTGTTTATGTTTATTTATATAATTATATGGTTAAGACATTGATCAAAATATATTAGTGGAGGTTATGTCCATTTTTTACTTAAATTATTTAAATATCAAAATAAAAAATCTTTAAAAAATTATGATCGGACTCAAACAAAGCCCAAGCAGATCCTGACCCGATTCAGATCGGGACAGACCTGATCTGAAGTTCAACGAACCGGACTTTTTTTAGGTTCGGTCCTTTCATTTTAGTTATAGGGTTCACCTTGCACAACTAATTGGTACAAACATTTTCAAACTCAGTTCCAAGATCCAAAAAAATATCGTCGCTGGCCATTATTCACAGGAAAAAACTTTTCAAAACCCAAAAACAAACCCATTTTTTCCAATACAAATAATTTTCATTCAACAGCAACAATAGCTCAAGTCAATTTTTCACAAGTTTTAATTAATTTTAGGTTTCACAACTTTACTCTCTACAACGAATAACCATGAATGAACAAAAATCAACCAAACCCACTTGACATTTTCGAGTCACAGCAACATATTACATTGAAAACGAAGCTCACAAACCTGAGCTGCATTAGAAACTGACCTGTTTTGTTGTTGGCTTTAACAAAAAGATTTGGTCTTTAGGTCGTCGATGGAACTCAGATCGAGACATGGTTCTCATTCAAAATTTCTTAGATATTAGTTGCTAGTTAAGAGGATTTGTGTTTGTCACCTGGAGAGAGCAAGTAAACGAAATGCATGAAATGAAAGAGAAATGCAAGATGAAAAGAGGAAAATCTAATGTCTGGTATGCATTTACAGATTTTGAATTTTATATCCGACATGCTACAATAATGTAGCTGACAAACAACTCAAGTAGTATGTTCAAAACTTTTTCTTATCTTAGGAGATTATGATTTTCACCTTAGCTTACTAACAGAAGCTTAATGCGCATACAACAGTAGGGGATGTCACGAATTTATTCGTCTTGACCATCTATCTGCAAATTATATCAAACTTCAAGGAGATTTTAAAAAATTACCCATATTAATATATCCATTTCTTATCCAATTTCTTTTTGTAGCATTATTGATAAAATTGATAGTATGAAGATTTTAAAAGCTTTGGCATCACAGGAATACCAGCACAGTGTCATCAATTTAATATTCAATTTCAAAACACTGGCTTATGATTATGCTCTTTATAATTTTGTTTTAAGAAAGTTTATCTAAATTTATGCATGCTTAGCTATGTGAGCACAAAAACTACTATGTTTTACATTCACCAAAATTCTTAAATCTTTTATTACATTTTTTCTTAATGAAAAACATGGCTTTAGAAAACGCTAAAAGAAAATGAATTTTTAATTCTTTTTATCCATAGTATTTACTCTTAAGCATATAGACTTATCTAAAAGCCCTCTAAACTAAAATACGATGAAATATTTGTTCGTTTTTCTAAATATTTCTAGAATAATAAAAATAAGTTTTAAAATTCTGAGCCGAAGTTATGATCTTGCAAAATTGTTAGGCTAAAGCAGAATTTTCAGAAATTTCCGGTTGCCTCGTTATTTCAACTTTGAACAAGACTGACGAACCAATTTTGAGGCAAAAAAAGTAACCAATTAACCAATTATACCTAAATGACTAACCAAGTATATGATAATTCTAATGTCTTTTGTGAGTTAGCTAACGGGTCAACTTGTCAGCGAAATGGACTAGCCAATTTCGCATGTATTTTGAATTTCCATGTATTTACAAAAACTCGTTTTTTAACCGTTAAAACCATTTTTCTAAAGAAAAAATATTTATTTAAATTAAGAAAAAATTATTTATTTAAATAAATTAAAGTATTTTTGAGCTATCACTTGCATTTATAAAGATTCACAAACCTGAGGTAAAGCTTGTTACTTTCTCTTAGAAAGAATTGTATTTATGAGATTGTTTTTTAAAAAATATATTTAAGTTGATTAATATTGAGAGTCTATAGTATTCCTAAAATACAAGTTGGGTAGTTGGGGAAGAGAACAAAATATTTTTTACTTTTAAAAATTCAACAATTGATTGCATGTGCTCTAGTTGAGTTTTACCATCAGTTTCAAGTGCGCCAATCGAAGTTTGGATGGAGATTGGATCGCATTTAAAATCAATGGCATCCAAGTGACAAAAATTTGATCTCATGAGATCTTGTCTGGTGAAGCTAGCATCATTTGTTTGGGTGGGCTAGATTTAAACAAAAAAAAAATGAAATTTACTTCTCAAAAAATTTATTTTATATAAATGAAATTAAGCACACTATATAAGTAAAAATTTAACCATAAAATTATAAAAATACAATGTAAATAAGAAAAATACTATTGACGAAGCTGTGTCCTGCGGTTTTTCAAAAAAGAAAATTCATCTACTATCGCATCTGAGTCAATATTGTCTGCAATTACTCTTTTAATGTAAATAACCATACAATCTGAAAGAAACTCATTCTTCATCTTATTTCGATGTGTTGTCTTAATCAGTTTCATGGCAGAAAATGCTCTCTCTGTTGTTGTTGTTGAAACAGGAAGGTTAGCACTAAACGAATTAATCTATCCAACAAGAAATAAATCTGTGACTTTCTAGTCTCAACCAATTTTCGACACAATTCAGAAAGGGAAGTAATATTCTGAAACTCTTGAAGAGAGTGTATATCTATCTCAAAGCACTCTAATTATCTTCTCAAAGCATGTAACTCAATCTTAGTGAAATCTTCAGGATAAAATCTTTCAGCAAGGCTGCAAATATCTTCAATTTTAAATGATTTAAATGTATCAATAGGATTTTAAGCTGAACTAAGAGTGAGGAGTTCCAAAGTCTGTTCAGTGAATCTATTATTCAACTACATCAATTGAAAATCTATCACAGTATTAAATATATCATAATGATAATAATGCTCAACTATAATATAATCATTCTGCTAACAAGAACGTCCTCTCCCTTTCATATGGCGAGCTTTCATATCAGGCATATCTATCTCATTCTTTTCACAAAATAGAACTACATTAAAATTTCCCAACCATTGTCTCGCAGCCTTTGAAGAAGTTTTTTCGTAGTTGAGACTAAGTGCACAACATTTAGAATATCTTGAGATTTAACTTGTAATGCTTGACAAAGTAAATCACTCATCCCCAAAATTTTATTTAATAAATGCAAAATGAACACAAATTTAAAAGATATCATTGATTCACACGCACCTTTAGCCTCTCCACGTATGCTATTGTTAGGCCCACACTCTACCAACTTCCCAAGAACTTTATGAACAACACTAAACAAATCAAGCAACCCACTGACAGAACGGAAATGAGAGCTCCACCGAGTAGCTCTAGGCCGTTGCAAAGTATGAATTTGATTGGCCCCTGTACCAGTTTGAACTTCTCCTGAAGCTATCAAATCTATTATTTCTGCTTCCCAAACAGATTTTAACTCAGAAAGCCGTTTAGCAGATGAAGTCGGAACATTTACAATTGAACCCAATGCTGAAAAGAAAAGCCATACATCTGGCACATCATTAGATGCTGCAAGTAAAGCAAGTTGTAGTTGATGTGCAAAACAGTGTATATAATATGCATATGGGCAATCTTTCAAAAATAATGCTTGCAATCCATTCCATGCACCTCGCATGTTACTAGCACCATCATACCCTTACCCTCTGATATTTTCAACTAAAAGATCATATCGTGCAAGAACATTACATATTTCTTTTTTCAATGTTACTGCTGTAGTTTCCATGACATTGACAACTTCAAAAAAACGTTCTCAAATATACCCATCACAATCAACATACCTTAAAATAATAGCCATTTGCTCTTTATCAGATTAATCAAGTGCTTCGTCTACTAAAATACAAAACTTACCATCTCCAAGTTCCCTACGTATCTTATTTCACACTTTGTTTGCAAGAATATTTAAAAGCTCTTTTTGAATGTCAGACAATGTATATTTAGCATATGATGGAGTATTTTCCAAGACAACTTGAGCAATTTCTTTACTACACTCCGCTGAATGCTTTATCAACTCTATGAAATTTCCCCGATTTCTTGAATTAACTGATTCATCATGACCTCTAAAAGCACATGCTTGCTTTGCTAACCTTTTAACAGCAATAATTGAAGTCTTCAATCGTAACATATTCTCCAAAAGTTGTTGTGAAGTTTGGGCATTAATTAATCTATCAATGTGTTGAATTGGGTTCCTCAAACAACCTCAACTCTGCATATTCTTATTATGATGAGAAGATAGACCCCCTTCATGTTGTAAAAAAGGACATTTTTTTCCATTGTTGACTCTCTTCCAACTAGAAAACCCTTCAATAACAAATTTTGGGATTATCATAACAAATTTTTGGATTTTCCATTGTTGACTCACTGGAATCTTGACCATTAACTTGACGTGGAGATAAAGATTTGGTGAATGATTGATTTTCACCTACTCTCTTAAAAAAAGAAAGTAGAATTTTTCTTGGTTTATTTATCATTGAATCTGTAATAAAATACATTAAAAATTTAGTATTTCTTTTATAAAAAATTTACAAAACCGTAAGTTAAAAGCTAATTAAAAGGATTCAAATTAATTGTTTTACTATTTTGATCACTCATTCTTTATGCCATCATTATTTTATAATCCCAAGAAGATGAATCAGCACCTTTTACAAGTTCCACTTTATATGCTATCATCACTATTTGTCATATTCTATTATTTTATATTTTAGAAAGATGAATCACAGTTCTCAGTTCACAAAATCGACAACTTCTCTTCCACAATTCCACTTTGTGTGCCAACCATCATTATCATAAAATCATATTATATTATGTAAACTAAAGTTTAAAAGCAAAGTGCTTTGTACCAGCGGCCGCATCAAGAGACTGGGCATTCGGCGTTGGCTCGGCGGTGAGAGATTCAGCTTGCGGGTGCGGGCCTTGTGACAGTGGCTCGGCATCACTCATGAGGCAATGGCTGGGCGTCAATTAGAGCGCAGGAGACTGGGTATTTAGCAGCAGTAAGAGACTTGAGCAATTGAATTTTGGTGAATTTCAAATTCGTATTTAGTTAGATACTAGTAAGTTTTATGAATTGTGATTTAGGGAAAATAAGGATTCCTATAATTATTAGGTTTGTTTTTTTATAAATATTAATAAAAATAAATTTATAAATTATAATTTTTTTTAAAAAAAAGCTTACCCGGGCTGCAGCTCGGGTTAGCCTTCCTGAGCTTCGCCTCTGAATTGAATCATTAGTCATTACTCTCTTATGATGCGTTCGGTAAAAGGGAATTGGAATAAGTTGGAATCAGAATGAGTAAAAATCAAAATAGACTGAAATGACAATGAAGAATAAAAATCAGAATAAATTGTTTACTTAAATTATAGGAATTCGAATCGGAATGAGTTAGATTGTAATAAATTTCTAAAAGTAGTTAATGAACTATTGTCATAATTATTATTTTGTATTTTAATTATTGTGATTATTTATTCAAAAATAATAATTAATAATAATTATTGTTAATAATATATTTATATATTAATTAATTGTAAAAATGTTATCATTAATAATTATTATTATTAACATTATTATATTAATTAATTATAATAATATATTAATTAATTATTATTATTATTTTATTTAATTAACATTAAACGCACCATTAGATTTAACTTCTAAAGAAGAGGTTTTAAAATTCAATAGAAGAAAAATCAGTGTCATAGAATTATCTTTTACTTATAAATCTAAGGGTACTTTTACATATTTATTTTGTATAAATTACGCTTATGTATCAAAATAAAATAATGATAGAATCACAAACAGTTTTGTATAAATAAATGTGTACAAACTAATGTGGCATAAAGAAATTGACTGAAAAGTGATAACAATTATTTTTTAAATTATGTCGACTCATGATGGTTTTGTACAACCAATCTTCTCATGCATAATCAGTTTGTACTGCATTTATTTATACAAGATGGTTGTACTTCTATAATTACTCATCAAAATATTAAACATCAAACAATGTCAATGGATTTCGACAATGTTTAAATTCACGGATTTATGAATAAAAATTTGGAATCAGAATTATTGACCTGTGTTTATTTCGCAAAATAAAAGCACGAATCATAATCAAAATTATGGGCCCCACCCAAATTTGGGAATGGGGAATGGAATATTGATTCTCAATCTCCCATTTCCTAGATTTCTCATTTTACCCCCATTAAATTTTTATAATCCCCAAATTGCCATCAATCAACTTTTGTCATTTTTGCATTTTGGTCATAGAATTTATGAAAATACCTAAAAATTTTGTATTATTTGCACATAGGTCCTTTGTTATTTTTAATAATAATAATAATTATTATTATTATTATTATTATTATTATTATTTTTACTACTACTACTACTACATTGATGTTATTTAAAGTATATTATTTTAATTATTATTATCATCAATTTCATTATTATTATTATTTATTAATTTTGTTATTTTAATTGTTGTTATTGTTGTCATTAATGTCATTATTATTAATATTAATGTTAATATTATTTAAAATTTATTAACCATTATTATTTATTATTAGTATTGTCGATAATTTCATTATTATTATTATTATTATTATTTGTAGGTGCCATATTCCAAAAGGCTCATAACCATGCCATGTGTCCATTCTATCAAATAACATAAGCTTTTCCAGAGAAATAACATCCACACTATTATGGGGTCAATAACACCCAAGTATTTAAAGGGAATAACACTTAAGGAAAAAAAAATTCTCCTAGAGCTTATAAAAATGGTAAGAGGGGGGAATTAGTTCTGCAATTCATTAGTTTAGGGAAATCACGCCGAAAAGTCATACGAGTAAGGAAATACACAAGGGCAGAATAATTCCTTAAATCAAATTCACCTCCACGTGTACAGAAATAATGAGTGACACATGTCGTTAGATTAAGAGTTCAAAGCAAAACCATAAATCCACATCACTCATCATCTATAAATAGAGACTCATCTCTAAGAGAAAATGGGTCTTTAGCCTCTAAGAACATTGTTCATACTTAGAGAGAGAAACTCATCTTATCCATCTTTCTTCTTTTTTTTAATCTTAATTAAACACTAACTTGAGCGTCGGAGTGCCTTTTTCAAGTACTCACTTCTCCGGATTCGAGGGCAACGATCATGATAAGTTATCCACAAATTACAAATATGTGTGAAGGTAAAAATCCAACACCTTCATTGGCGCCATCTGTGGGAAATACTTGGCTGAAAAATTTTCTCTCACTAAAACCCTCATGAGCACTACTTTACCATCATCTTTTTAGATTAGATCTGGTTGGGTATAGTTGAAAAAGAGGTGAATACTCACACATGCTTATGAAAAATGGGTTTGTGTATGAGATCGAAACCTCAAACATGCTTAAAAAGGCATTAAAGCCAAAAATCCAAGAGCAAAAATGGAGGTCTCTCCTTCAAATGTCTTACTAGAAAAAAAAAAAGAGAATAAAGAATATGAAACCCATTTGGTTAACATAAAACTTTGACCAAAAATAAAAAGTCAACAATAGTCAAAAGGACTTAAAATAGACTCCACGATTAAACCTAAGACTAATTATCATTTATTTTATTTTCTCTTCATTTTCCTTTTTATTATGCTCATTCCTAGCAACTATGCTGACTTATTTATACTCCTGCCATTCTGTTTATTCCGTGATACTTCTTTATTTTTCGTGACTAAGGCTAAGAAAAACTCAAGTATTCACTTTATCCGAGGAAATGTATGAAGGGTATTATACCGACGTGGATCAATATAACTCTATATTCGAATCTAATAATTATGATTTCACATCTAACATACTGACACATTTTATTTTCAATTTTCTTATGTCATTCATGAATTTACTTGACTTGCACACGAGTAAGGCTAAGGAATATCCAAATATTTGCCTCCTGATAAGGAATAAATAAATGGGTATTATGCTGACGTGGACTAATCTAACTTTCCTGACATAATATGAAACTAACAATTATTTTATGCATCTAGCCTTTACATTTCCGCATTTACTCTTCAGTTATTTGTAAATTTCATAATGTTAGATACTGATTCCGAGAGGAAATGGAAACTATGGAAAACCAAAAATTAAAGGCCAAAGTGCTTGCCCTAAAACAACAATCAAAAGAGTAGCCCTAGAAAAGTTAAAAATGGGTGGAGAGAAAAATTTTGCCCACAAAAAAAAGGGTTAGAACCCATGCAGAACAAACTCAAAAAGGCATATAGAAACTGATAGTGATGAGAAACAAAGATTCTAAGAATGCCTATAGTAGAAATTCAAAATATCCTAAGGAAACTAAAAAAAAAAAAATCAGGGAGCTTCCATAGCAAATGATGTCATGATAGCAGCCACATAAGAAAAAGCTAAAGTTCATTTGAATGACATTCCAGACTTAATTTAAATGCTTATTTAGATTGATAACTTATAAAAGAGAAACATTTCATTTTAACTATTACGACTATATGAATGATTTCAACTCTTAAGTATACTGATCTAATTGATAATGTGCAACTCATGTAGCCCAGGTGATTGATCACAAAATGTAAAAACTATTCTATAGTCTAAAACAACTCACGCATTGCACTAATGAGCATTCGTATGCATAAACATGAATATCTATGCATCTCACAAGAGTCCATTATTGATCATTGTTTCACGAGCGCTCATTATCATCTCATACATTGTCATAGATGCTTCCAAAAATCTCAAATTTCATTTTAGAATTGACCATATTGCATAGGAAAAATTCTCATTTCCTGCTACAACTTTAGTATATGGAAAAGTTCAAGGAATAAGGAATATTTCCTCTTATGTTAAGAGAAAAGTAACAAAAAATATTATCTCCTACGTCAAGGGAAAATTAGATTTTCAGATAAAAGAATAAGAAATATTCCCTCCTAGAATTTCAATTCAAGGGAAAAGTTCTAAAAACAATTAATATTCTCCATTATGTTCAGGGAAAAATATATTTCCTCTTAAAACCTTAGTTCAAGGGAAATGTCTAAGAACAATGAATTTCTCCTCTTATGTTACGAAACAAGTACATTCCCACCAAGTTTTCTAGTTCAGAAGAACAGTCTAGTGAAATAGTTCACTTTTCATTACTCCAAAAATAGAAGAAATTTTTCCTTAGGTCAACATGGTGGAAAAACTTCCCTAGGCCAATAAGAAGAAAAATTTCCCGAATAAAATTCTTTCGGAATATCTCACATTTCCCTGGACCAATGTAGAGGAAAAACTTCTTAGGCCAATAAGGAGAAAAATTTCTCAAATAAAATTCTTTTAAAATAGCTCACATTTCCCTAAGCCAACGTAGAGGAAAAACTCCCTAGGTCGATAAGGAGAAAATTTTTCATAATAAAATTCCTCCGGAATAACTTACTTTTCCTTAGGTCAACATAGATAAAAAATTTCCCTAGGCTAATAAGGAGAAAATTTTTCCTAAAAAACTTCTTCCATAAATAGTTTACTTTTCCTTAAGCCAACATGGAGGAAAAACGACCCTAGGCCAATAAGGAGAAAAGTTCCCTTATAAAATCCCTCTGAAGTAGCTCACTTTTCCCAAGCCCACATGAAGAAAAAACTTACTTAGGCCAATAAAGAGAAAAATTTTCTTTATTAACATTTCTTTAAAATAACTCACTTTTCCTTAGGCCAACGTAGAGGAAAAATTACCCTAGACCAATAAGGAAAAGAATTCCCTGATAACTTTTTTTCAAAATAACTCACTTTTCCTTAGGCCAATTGATAACTCTAGAAAATGAATCAAGATCACTTAAAGAACAAATAAGATGTTCTTATTACATTTTGGTTACATTTTGCATAAACATTCATTTTAGTTGAGTCTTAATAAGTTTTGTTTGAATCAAAGTAATTTATATTAAAAACAGGTGCATAATTGTAGGTTCTCAAAAAATCTGAATTCATGAGGGGATGTTGAGACAGTAGAATAGCAAAAGAAAGAAAGAAGATGGCCACAAAAGAAGTAAAGCACAATCGGGAAATAATGCAGTGTTGTTGTGAATATTAGAGCAACCAATGTTGTAGCAATATGAGAGCAATGCGGGAGAAAACTTAGGTGTGGGTCAGCCACAAAATCGCAATCTGCATGTTTTTTAATTTAAACGCATACATGCGCATAAGCTATCGTTTACTCTAATTTGCAATATAAAAAGGAGGCGTGCACCACATAGAGTCGACGGCAAGGAATTATCATCAAAATAATTACAAAAGAAAGAAGAAGAAGATCAGAATTGGAGAGTGTTGTTCGGCAATATTGAAGAACCGTGCAAAATTATTTGTCTTTTACCGTGCTCAACTTATATTTCTCTTCGTCCTTTAATTGTTTTGATGTATTATGTGATCAATATATTTATGTTTACTTTTCTCATTCAGAATATGAACTAAATTTACTTGTAGTTGAGTGACAAATAATCCAATGGGTTCTTGACTGTTCTTATATGTTGTTATGGCATTGCTGTAGCATTTTACTCCAGTAGTTTTTATGAATATAACTGTTATTTCGGTTGACCACCCATTTAATAGTTCCAATTAAGATAGACCAGCAAAAGAGCATGTCTTAGTGGATATTATTAGAGTATTACTTGATCTTAAGTCGAGTTTCTTGAATTAAGTTATCTTGAATCCTATAAGGGTAATACTTAAAGTTAAGATTTGTGACACACTAGACATATGTGATCACCTTGTAGGGTGGAAAGGTTAAAATATCATAATGTCATACCATAAGTAGATTAGCAACTGGTCATTGTTAATAAATTTAAGGTATCAGACTTCCAATATGCAATAACTGAGGATGCGAATAAATTCTGCCCAGTGCTGCAGCACTGGTCGTAATAACTGGTGCTAACTTAATGAAAAACAGTCAATCCCTAAAGATTGTTTGATCATTCAACTACTATAATCTCAATTGAATCTTAAACACACTTAACCTAGTTTATTTTATTACAGTATTATTTTATTTAATTCTTATTTCAATCATAGATTACGATAGAAATTACTTAACAATTGTTTATTTTGGTCTTAAGTTGAGTTGCATTATTGCGGTTGCTTTAGCATTTCAAGTAACATCAATCCATGTGGAGACGATCTTAAATACTTATCACTTTATTACTTGTTGTGTATACTTGCACATTGGCATTGGTAGTAATTGCTTATAAAAATAACCAATACCAACATTGATGAAAATCTTCCCTAAACCAATAATGAGAAAAATTCTCTTATAAAATTCGTCCAATATGTCTCACTTTTCCCTAAGTTAACGTAGAGAAAAAACTTTTCTAGACCAATAAAGAGGAAAAACTTTTCTAAACTAATAAGGAGAAAAAATTCCCTAGGCTAATAATAAGGAAAAACTTTCCTAAACCGAAAATAAGGAAAATATTTCTTAGGCCAACAACAAGGAAAAACTTTCCTATACCAACAACAAGAAAAAACTTTTTTAGGCCGAGAAGGAAAAAAATCTCTAGGCCAACAAAGAGGAAAAACTTTCCTAAGCCAACAAAAAGGAAAAATGTCTTTAAGAGAACAAAGAGAAAAAGTTATGTAATAATATTCTTTCAGAATAAGTCACTTTTACTTATGTCAAGGAGGAAGAAATATTTTTCTAAACTAGTAAAAATGAAAAATTTCCTTGATCAGTAAGAAAAAAATGTTCTAAAATAATATTCCTCTGAAATAGGTCGCTTTCCTTGTTTTAATGAGAAGAAAAATTTTTCTAAGTCAATAAAAATGAAAAACTTCCCTAGGCTAGAAAGAAAAAATTTTTTTGTAATAATATTCCTCTAAAATAGGTCATTTTTCTTATATCAAGGAGGAGAAAAGATTTCCCTAAGTTAGCAAAAAGGAAAAACTTCCCTAAATTAGTAAGGAGAAAAAAAATTTTGTAATAATATTCTTCTAAAATAGGTCACTTTTCTTTATACGAAGGAAGAGGAAAAATTTCCCTAGGCCAATAAAAAGTAAAATTTCCCTAGGTCAATAAGAAGAAAAAAATTCCCTAACAATATTCCTTCAAAATAAGTCGCTTTTCCCAATACAAAAGAGGAAAATACACCCAGGGCCAACAAAGAGAAAAAATTGCTCTAAGCCAATAAGGAGGAAAAACTCTTTAACAATATCCTTTTAAAATAGTTTACTTTTTCATTATTCCCTATAAAATATTCCTCTAGAAAAGTTTATTTTTTTATATGCTAATGAGGACAAAAAAAAAAAACATTTTACTAGACTAACAAAATAAGAGAAATTTCCTTAAGGCAACAAAGATGAAAAATTTTCCTAATAATATTTTTCCAGAATAGTTCAATTTTCGTATGCTAACAAGGAGGAACAGTTTCCTGACAATATTTCTCCAAAATAAATCACTTTTACTTGGGCCAACAAAGAGAAAAAAAAACTTCTCAGGCCAAAAATAAAGAAAAGTTCTGTAATATCAATCCTCCAGAATAGATCACCTTTCCCATGGGAAAAAATTAATTAAAAAAAAGCCAAGGCAAGAGGAGCATGCCAAGTCACGGGAAGACTAATATTCAACAAGGCAAACAAAGGATAAGAAAAAACTGAGGCAAACAAAAGTCAAGCCCACAAGAGCATGCCAACATGGAAGACTAATGTTCAACAAGGCAAACAAACAGGCAAGGCCACAAGAGTAAGTCAAGCTAAGAAAATGTCACCTTTCAACAAGGCAAAAAAAGGTTAAGAAAAAACTGAGGCAAAAAAAAGCCAAAGCCACTAGAGCAAGGCAAGTCAAGCCAAGAAAAGGCCGATGTTTAACAAGGCAATCAAAGGCTAAAGGAAAAATAAAGGCTAAGAGAAAATTGAAGCAAACAAAAGCCAAGGCCGTAAAAGCGAGTCAAACTAAAAACATGCCACCCTTCTCTTCTTCAAGAAGGGGGAAAAGCTCCCTAATAATATTTTTCTAGACTCACTCACTTTTCTTAGGTTAAGAAAGAGGAAAAGCTCCTTAACAGCATTCTTCCAAAATAGCTCGCTTTTCCCTTGCACAAATAAGAAAGAAAAATTTCATAACAAGATTTTTTTGAAAAATATTTCACTTCTCCTAAAGTTAATGATAAGGAAAAACATACTTAGACCAACAAGGAGAAAAAGTTTTATGATAACAGTCCTCCAGAATAAATCATTTTTCCTTATGCAAAGAAAATACCAATGTCCTATAAGGCAACCGAAGGTTAAAGAAAAACCTAGGTAAACAAAAGGTAAGATAAGAAGAGCATGTCAAACCATGAGAAATCCAATACCCAACAAGGTAAACAAAGGTTAAGGAAAGACCATGGCAAAAACAAGCTAAAGAAAAACCAAGGCAAAAGCTAACCAAGGAAAACAAAAGTCAAAACCAACAAAAGAAAGTCAAACTAAGGTATGGCCAACCCTATACAAGGCAAGACAAAAACAAGTCATGCTAAATCAATTATAACATATTTGCTTACCAAAATTCCAGAATAAAAGTAAAGATTTTTGTAAACCATTCCTAGACTAAATGGAATGCCTACAAAAAATTTGCATTTCCACTTAGAACTTTGGTTTAAAAAAAAAAAGAGGTTGGGGAAATTGACATTTCCTCTCGCTTTAGGTCAAGGGAAAAACTTAAAGAATAACTACAATTTTCTCCTGGAACTTTGATTTAAAATACAAAATTGACAAGAAATTTGACTTTTTAAGAAAATATTCTTTACAACGCTTTTTAAAATTTGGTTAAGAAATGGTATTTATTGTGACGAATTTTTGAAATCGTATCTAATGATTTTGTTCTGACTTGTGTTATATTTCGTGTCCAATAATTTTATTTTGAAACACAATATTTGGTATCCGATTTAACCTTTTTGTGACAAATATTATTTTAGTCGCTGAAAAACTTATTATTTTAGCACAAAATTACCCTTCAAGTTTGAAATATTTTGGGACAATATTTCATCATTTACAACAAAAACAATGGTTGTAAAATATAAGTATAGTGACGACACTATTTCGTAACTAAAAACTAAGTGCAAATTTAACCAAACTATCCGTGACGCATATATTAGTCTCTAAATCTATTTTTATTTCTTATAATTTTAAGACCACATTTTTTTGTTCTGGATGAGTAATTACAGTGACAAAACTAAAATCAATAGCTGAAAGTTGTCTTGAATAACATTGTACTTTTGTGACCAAGTTACTTCTTTCCTTGGATGCACTATTTGGTATCTGATTCAACGTTTTTGTGATGAATGTTATTATAGTCGAAAAAATAATTTTTTTGGGCACAAAAATCTCCTTGAAAAATTGAACATTTTAGGACAATATTTTATCATTCATGACAAAATTTATGGTCGAGAAATATAATTATAGGTGACAAAAATATTTTGTAACTAAAAAACAAGTGTAAATTTAGGTAAACCATCAATGACACATAATATTAGTCTCTAAACCTATTCTGATTTCTTATAATTTTAAGACCTCGTTTTTTAATCGTAGATGAGTCATTATGGTGACAAAACTGAAAATAGTAACTAAAAGTTTTGTCTTGGACAACTTTATTTTTTTATGACCAAGTAATTTATTTTCTGATGCATTGACAAAATAAAAAAAATAGTAGTTGAATGTTTTATTTTCACCAATTTTAACCAACATATTCTGTTACTACTATTTTATCTAGATAAAATTTAACTCATGTGACTAAACTTTTCCTAATTGTTACTTTTCAACAATTTAAAAATGATCAGAAAGAATTGAACACAATTTCTAATGAGTAATGGTAGCACCACAAACGTTTTGTTAGAATTTATATATGTAACTTGATCTCATCAATTTGCATATAAAGGGATTGATTGACTTTTCAAATAATTCTCTCATCCACAATCCTTTGTATAGACAAATTTGTATAACTATAAGCGCATCTTCTAAAGAGTTCTCAGTATTTGTACTGTGCAAGAATTGACTAGTGGAGCTAAGAAGTTTATTCTAATCTGTAGTCCATTTAGAACTATTCATTTTATTTGTAATTGTCGTATTTATGGTCCTGGCTAGAATCTTGTTCGAAGATCATTCCCCAAACCTCCCCCTTCAAATTTCTTTATTGTCAATAGTCATCTTGTGCTGCATAACGACAAAAATATCTTTCTTGCACAGTACAGATACTGAGAACTCTTTAAAGGATGCACACATAGTAATTGAAGCACCATGCCAATCAAATTCTCTGGTATATTATTTATGTCGTACATTTCTTTGTTGTTTTGCTTTTTAGTGATATATAACTTAACTGAGTGGTCAAATCAGTTGATAGTAATAATGATTCAACCTCTTAATAATTGTTTAAAACAGATTAAAAATCCCCAATCAAATCAAGTATTTTTTAAGTGGGCTTTTCTCTTTCTGTTAAAAGATTGATTCCTGCCATAAAATAAGGCTTCATGAAGAACAAGAACAAGAAATGGAAGGAAAAAACATTATCAGAGATGGGTTTTAGGTTTAAAAGAAAATTATGAAATGATAACTTTGAATTTGATAATTTCACAAAGGAATAAGAAGAAGATAGAGCTTGTTTTTATGAAGAACAAAAAATTTTATACGAGGTGAAAACCCCTATTTGTTAGCTGAGGGTTTTGGTTCCTTTAGTTGTGCTTTCAGGGAGTAAGAAACAATAGTTGAGGCATTGTTTTATCATTTTTTGGCCGATTTTTTTTTTTTTACTATTCTTGGAATAAGTAATAGTGCTTATTTCCTTGCTTGCACACATACTAGTTCAGACACACCACAAAAGTTTTTAGAAGATAAAATATCATATATGAACCCAAAACATTGCTATATTGTTGACTTTATTCCTTGAGTAATATTAAAAACTAGTAATTGCAGTAGATGATGTATTTAATGAAAATTACTGGGGCAACAAGACTTTTGTGTTGACATTTAAGGGGATATAGAGAAAGGTCAAAGGAATATATTCAGCAGGGATAGCTTCATCTTATGTTGTGATGGTTAATTTTTGCAGAATTGACTAGTGGAGCTAAGAAGTTTATTTCAATCTGTAGTGCATTTAGAACTTATCATTTTATTTGCAATTGCCGTATTTATGGTCCTGGATAGAATCTTGTTCGAAGATCTTTCCCCAACCCACCCCCTTCAAATTTCTTTATTGTCAATAGTCATCTTGTGCTGCATAACTACAAAAATATCTTTCTTGCACAGTACAAATACTGAGAACTCTTTAGAGGATGCACTCATAGTAATTGAAGCACCATGCCAATCAAATTCTCTAGTATATTATTTCTATCATACATTTCTTTGTTGTTGTGCTTTTTAGTGATAAATAACTTAACTGTGAAAGAAAAGAATAAGTTTATTGAAGACTAAACGTTTTATTTATGTCTATCTTGCAGGAATGATGTTGTAAATGTAGAAACACTACAACAATAATGACCTTTTTTGACAACAATGGTTTGTTGTTCAAAGTATAAATTTTGTTGCCTTAAATTGTTGCAACAAAAATATGGTTTTCGTTAAGGTTGTCGGCCTAACATTGTCGCGCTCTATATTTAACAACAAAACAAAAGTTTTCTTGCCTTAAACATCTTTTTACAACAAAATAGATTTGTAGTAAAAGAGTGCCCAGCTTGTTTATAAAATTGTTTTGCAACAAACTCTTTTGTTGCTGATGCACTAAATGTTTTTTTACAACAATATTATTTTGTAGCTAAGAAATAGACTAAATAATTTTGCTACAAAATAATTGTGTAGAAATAATTTTTTTAAAATATTATATCACAATTTTTTAAATTAAATACAATGAAAATTAATACCATTATAAGAAAAAGAGAATTAATTAATTCAAAGGAATTATTATTATTGATGACAAATACATAATTATTACAAGATGTAATATCTATTTTTTTAAATTACAAATGAATATAACTTTATTGATTTTCTTCATCTCATGGTGAAATTGAATTTCAACATTTCCTACAAAAAAAAAACACAAACAATAATTAGTTAACTTCTAAATGTAACAATCATGCAAGATTGTAATGAAAAAAAGATAAAAAAAAATACATCATATTGAAGAAAAATATAAGAGATAAAAAGATAAAGATTGAGTTAGAGAATGAGAATTATACATTAGAGATGAGACAATGAAAGTTTAAGAAATGTATAGATGAGAGAATTTAGAATAAAAGTTAGAGAATGAAATAATGAAAGAATAAAAGAGTGAGAGAAATGAAGTGTATGGGATGTAATAGAGAGATAGAGTTTTTAGCAACAAAATTTGGCTAAAACTTATTTTGGCGGAAAACCACCCGCCTTTCACTCTAAAAATTTTCAATTTGTTTAGCAACAAAATTCTACATTTGTTGCTAAAAATATACAATCAATGATAAACTTTATTTTTTGTTGCAAAAATAAAAAATTTAGTAGAAATAAAATGATTTAAATCTTTAATTTTTTACTTTTAGTGACAAAATTAGAATTTGTCGCTATAAATACGCATTGAGCAACAAAATTCAAAGTTTGTCACAAATAGTCAAGAAGTTAAATCTTTACAAAACTATTTGGCGACGAATATTTTGTCAATAAAAGTTTTGGCACCAACATATTTAGTTTGGCGCTAAAAATTTTGGCAACGAAAATCTAGTTCGTTGCTAATGTATGTCTTTAGCTACGAAATATTTGTTGCTAAAAATGTTAATTAAATATTAATTTATTTCTTAAGTATTTGGCAATAAAATATTTTTTATGTTGCTCTAACACACCTAAGGCAACAAAGACAATTTTGTTGCTAAGAAACTTGTTGCTAAAAGCCTTAATTCTTGTAGTGAAACTTGGGTTAGTGCATCTGGAAAGAAATGGTATGCGGTGTGATTGGCTCACTCGCAATGCTTAAGACAAGTGAAACATTAACAAGAGTAACCAGGGAGGGAAATTTTTGGTATAGTTTTATTACTATTCTCTTGTGGTTGTTATGGAAGATGTACTATATTTCCATGATTCTAGTGATAGTTTTATTTTGTTTTTGTAAAAGAATTTCCTTATGGTAACTTCCAAATTATAAATGAACATAAAAAAAAATGGAAGTGGTCTCTTTTGGCAGCCTACTTTTGTTTCAAAAGACATAAAAATAAATTACTATTTTACATATTGTTATATTTATTTTTTCAGTTAAATTTAATTAGTTAAAATAATTAATTTTGGCGGCATGAGATAGATGTCTTGCCACATCAGTTATTTAATTTGTTTAGTAACACACACTCATTATGACAACCTTTTATAAATTGCCACATGTACTAGTTTAACTCACTCATGTAACTCTTGCTTTTATCACATCTTTAAATCCTACTTTATAAGGTTTTCATTACAATTTACTTCCACACCCGCCACTTCCCCAGTCTCTTTGTGTTTCACACGTTTTTCAAAGAAACAAAGTGACATACTTTTTTCTAAGGTTTCTCTTAGGTAATTTTATTATTAATTTCGTTTGATCTTGATGCAAAGGTAATTTTATTATTAATTTCGTTTGATCTTGATGCAATTGTGCGCCTTTCTTTTTTTTTTCTTTTTTTCTCCATTGAAAGATCAAGTACACTTACGAACATATATTATATTGCAATTTTTGTGTGGGAATTTTGATCCAGTAGCTTTTGCTCCTTTTTTCTCATCCATTAAGTTTTCCTAGGGATTCTCCATTCTCCACTCACCAAGGTTTAATTATATTTTTGTTTTATATTACTTTTATATAATATTTTGCATTCATTATTTTACTGATTATATAATTTAATAATTAATTGTTTCATGAGCCATATATGGTTGAGAGAGCAAGTACACTTACTGTATATTGCAATTTTTGTGTAGGGATTTTCATTGAGCAGCTTTGGTCCTTTTTCTCATCCATTAAGTTTTCCTAGGGATTCTCCATTCTCCACTCACCAAGGTTTGATTATTTTTTTGTTTTATATCATTTTTATATAATATTCTGCATTCATTGTTATCTTGATTTAATACTTTAATGATTAATTGTTTCATGAGCCATGTATGGTTGAGAGAGCAAGTACACTTACCGCATTTCTATATTGCAATTTTTGTGTAGGGATTTTTCATCCAGCAACTTTCGCTCATTTTTCTCATCCATCAAGTTTTCCTAAGGATTTTCCATCCTCTATTCACCAAGGTTTTTTTTTTAATTTTGGTTTTATATTATATTATGTATTCATTATTATGTTGATTTAATATTTTAATAATTAATAGTTTCATGAGCCATGTATGATCGACTTTTAATACTTATACTTTAATGTTTAATAGGTTACATCTATGTTGATTTTTTTTAATACTGTAAAACGATCACTAAATATATTTAGTATAACCTAGACTTTGTATAATCTATAGTAAAAAAAATAAAATATAAGAAATCAACTCCCTGAAATATTAGTTCATCACCATTAAACGATTAATCATAGAAATATTTGAAATATATATATAATAAAAAAATATTTAATATTTTAATAATTAATAGTTTCAAGAGCCATGTATTGTTATCTTTTTAATACTTATACTTTAATAATTAATAAGTTCAAGATATGTTTACTATTGATTTTTTTCAATACCACAAAACGATCACAAAATATATTATTATAACCTAGACTTTGTATAATAAACTATAGAAAGACAAAAAAAAAAAAAAGAATCAACTCCCTCAATTATTGCTTCATCACCATTAAAATATTGTCATAGAAATATTTGAAATACATATTTAATAAATAAAAACATTTAATATTTTAATATTTAACAGTTTTAGGAGCCATGTGTTGTTGATATTAATATTTATACTTTAATAATTAATAGGTTACATGTACTATTGATATAATTTTTTTAATACTTCAATATGATCACTAAATAATTAGTATACCCTAGATTTTGTATAACAAACTACAGAAAAATAATAAAATATAACGAATCAACTCCATGAAATATCGATTCATCACCATCAAACCATTATCATAGAAATAGTGGGAAATTGCTTCCATGAATATACAAGAATATTTAATTATAATTATAAAATTATAAAATGATCTGTGCAAAAATAACTCTCAATTTAATGATTAAAATATATATTAGATTTAATTAATTTTTATAAAATCACCAATGTGGAATAAGAAAAAGAATAAGAATCAAAGTACATAATCAATAGACTAATAGACTGTTTACTTTAACAGGACCTTAATGATGGATAAGAATTGCATGTGGTTGTTAGATAGATTGTCCCGGGAGTTTCGTGACGGTGTTAAGTCTTTCATTAAAATTACTGAAAAATATTTAGATCAAGATGGCAAGACACGGTGTCCTTGTCGAGATTGTCTAAATACATGATCGTTTAATGTGAAAAATGTTGAAAGCCATTTGATCCTAAAAGGATTCTCTAAAAGTTATAAAAAAAAAAAAAAGACTTTACATGGAAAACAACCAGAAATTGGCAGTGGTAGTGCTAGTTTGAATGAGGATACAAATCAAATAAGTAATGATAATGATGATGACGATCATGATGGATGTCTTGAGATGTCCGACATGTGTGGCGAAAAAGATATGAATATTGACAAAGGTCTAGTGGAATCAAATAATGTGGAAGCTAGAAATATCTTCCATGAATTTGAAAAATTATTTAATGCTGCTAAGCAAGAAGCATATCCGGGTTCTAAGTATTCAGCTTTAACTTGTATTGTTAAGTTAATGCACATTAAAGTACTTAATCATTGGAGTGATAAATCATTTGATATATTGCTCTAATTCTTGAAAGATTTGCTTCTTGAAGGTTCAAACATTCCAACATCATACTATGAGGCTAAGAAAATGTTGTATGACTAAGGATTGTGATATAAATCAATTCATGCATGTGAAAATGATTGTGTTCTATTTTGGAAAAAGAATATTTATGCTAATAAATGTCTTGTTTGTGATGAGCTTAGATATAAATTTGATAATGGAAAAGGCAAAAAGATCTCAAAAAAGGTCTTATGTTATTTTCCATTAAAACCTAGACTACAGAGGTTGTTTATGTCAAGACATATAGCTTCTGATATGAGGTGGCATAAGGATAAACATGTTGAAACATAGGGTATTTTAAGGCATTCGGCTGATTCTGAAGGTTAGAAGGACTTTGATAACAAATATCCTCATTTTGCTCAAGATCCCCGCAATGTTGGGTTGGGTCTTACAACGAATGGTTTCAATCCATTTGGTGATATGAGCAATGCCTATAGCACATGGGTAGTAGTGCTTGTTCTTTATAATCTACTACCGTGGAAACGCATGAAAACCCCATTTACAATTATGTCACTTCTTATTCCTGGTCCAAAAGCACCTGGAGAGATATTATGTGTATTTGCAACCTTTGATAGAAGAATTGAAAGAACTATAGACCGATGGTATTGACACTTATGATGTATCTAAAAAGGAAATTTTCATCTACATGCATGTGTTTTATGGACAATGAATGACTTTCCAGCTTATGGTAACTTATCAGGTTAGAGTACCAAAGGCTATAAAGCTTGTCCAGTATGTAACAAAGATACATCATCACGACCTTTGACGAATAAAATATGTTACACGGGTCATCATCAATTTTTACCGTCATACCACCTTTGGCGAAATAGTTTAGAATTTGACAGGAAACCAGAAAATGATATGGCACCCAAAGTGTTGTCTGGAGATGAGATTCTGAAACAACTTGAGTGTGTCGAACACGTACAATTTGGCAAAAGTCCAAAGTGTTCTTGTCGGAAAAGAAAACATTCTTCTGAGGACTTGAATTGGACAAAAAAAAGTTTTTTTTTTAAAGTTAGAATATTGGTCCAAACTAAAGTTACGTTATAATCTTGATGTAATGCACATAGATAAGAATATATGTGATAGCATCATTGGGACATTGTTGAATATTGAAGGGAAAACAAAAGACACTATCAAGGCTAGAAAAGATTGAAAAAAATGAATATTATAACTGAGTTACATTTAAAGCCTGATGGGCCAAGGATTTTAAAACTTCATGCATGTTATACATTTGCTTCAGTTGAAAGAAAAGATTTTTATCAATTTTTTTAAATTTGTTAAGTTTCATGATGGATATGCTTCTAATATTTTAAGGAATGTGAATGTTAACGAGGGTAAGATTTAAGGATTAAAGAGTCATGATTGTCATATGTTATTACAGCAGTTGCTTCTAATTGGTATACACTCATATTTGTGAGATGTTTGTACAAAACTTGTTGAGTTGTCAAACTTCTTTAAACAAATAGGTGCCAAAACTTTGTGTGTTGGGGATTTGAACAAATTAGCCAAAAAAATTGTCCTAATTCATTGTTAATTGGAGAGAATATTTCCACCTGCTTTCTTTGACATTATGGTTCATTTGGCAGCATATTTGCCATTAGAAGCAAAACCCCTGTTGCATTTAGATGGATGTATCCATTTAAAAGGTACTTAAGGAAATTAAATATATATATATATGTGTGTGCGTGTGTGTGTGTGTGAGGAATAAAGCCAGGCCTGAAGGTTCTATTGGCGAGGCATATATTGTGGAAAAAGCATTTGCATTTTGCTCAATGTATCTTAATGGAATTGAAACAAGGTTTAATCAACATGAGCAAAATGATGACAGACAAAATGAAGGAAAGTCTGGTTTATCGGTATTCAGCCAAAGCGCTAGACCATTTGGTAAAAGAGAAGAAATACAACTACCTCAAGAACTTATAGAAAAAGCTCATTGGTATATCTTGAACAATTGTGAGGAATTACAACCTTACTTGGAGAAAGTATATTATAATCTTTGAAACATATATATATGTGTTGTTTATATGATTTTTTTTAATTTCTAATTTTAATAAAAAAAATTGATATAGTGAGATACAAAGTTGTTCTAATATATCTAAAAGACAATAAGAGTAATTCCCTATGTGGTTTAAAAATCGGGTTTGTAATTAATGTCACTTAATAATTTAATATTCATACTTTAATCAATTTTAGGATTAAATTATTGTTTCATTATTTCTTTGTAGATTATGACTATGCATTGTAAAGGGTGCAAAGGGTCAATAGAATCCACTGACCAATTTTATTCATTGGCTTGTGGTCCATATCTTGTCGTGTACTCGTATTCTGGATGTAATGTTAACGGAGTTCAATATCATGTTCAAACTCGCGATAAGATTCTAAAAATTCAAAATAGTAGAGTTATGGTACAAGGTCAACATGGCAATGTCGATATTGACTTTTATGGTGTTTTAACTAGTGTTATAGAGCTAAATTATATTTCTGGAAATCGGGTTATTTTATTTAGATATGATTTGTTTGATAGTGACTTTAACAAAAAGAGAATACAAAAATATTATCATCTCATAAGCATTAATGTAAGCTGAATGTGGTATAAGAATGATCTTTTTGTGTTAGCAATTCAAGCCCAGCAAGTATTCTGTATTGATGACTATAAGCTAAGATCAAATTGGAAAGTGGTAAACAAGATCCAACACCAACATGTGTGGGATGTTCCAGAAATAGATGAGACAGAAGAAAGCTTTGAAACTGTAGATAATATTTGCCAAGAGAATGAATCATCTGATATTCAAATGGCTATTGAAGAAGAAGATTTAGATGGTAGACAATTCCATCGGCATGATGTGAGTCATGAAGAAGTTAGCAATGATGGAATACATAACGAAGGACTAATGCTCAAAGAGGAGGTTTTCTGATGTTGGGGAAGAGGATGAAACAATTGAAAATTATTGTCGTGATAATGAAAATATTTCATTATATAATGACAGTGATGTTGATTAATCATGCACACAATACAATTTGGTAATCTTTTTTCTTAATTTTATTATGTAAGATTTATTTTAAGTTTTTTATTTATGATATTATATATCAGTTGTATATATTTAAAATAATTACTTTGGTTGAGTTAATTATGTTTTGTGAAATTGTAGGATATTGGATCATGGCTCCTTAAGGTTCCCCCTGATCACGTTTAGTAGCAGCGGCACAAGCACGTGATGGATTAGCTGCTCTAACTAATTCATTGTCTATTTCTAGCTTAACGCCACTCTTGATATTTTATCTAGCCATATTTTATTTTTTTTTATTTGACTCATGTCATTTAAAATGATTGATTTGTCTTTAGCTTTATCATCATCATCATCATCATTATTTTTTTTTTTGGTAGCTGTCAACGCTAAGAAAAATAAGAGATCCAAGTCAAGAGGCTTAAAACTGGACAAGCTCATTCATTAGTCCCAAGCACCATTGCCAATTGAATTTTGTGATACAATAAATGTGCCTATCAGTGCTAATGCAGCGGTGCAAGCTTTTGATATTGGTGTTGTTCTAAGGAAAGTTACTCCATTATTGGTGTTATTAAAGTGTTTTTTTTTTTTTTTGCTCTGGAGGATTATCGATCCCTTGAATGATGATAAGTGACAGTATCTATTAAAAAGAAAATTCATGGAGAATGTGTTAACCCAATTCACATTTACTTGAATAATATGGTTCCATTTCTTAAGACTATCTTATTCTTTTGTGTCTATATATATATATATATATATATATGTGTGTGTGTGTGTGTGTGTGTGTGTGTGTGTATTCTGTGGTCAGTTTGTTTGATTAATTATATATGTGGCACCACAGTGTTGTGTTAGTAACTTTAGTACTTGATAGCTTGAAGAAATGACTTATATCTATGCTCATTTAGTATACAAACTAGTTTTGATCCATTTGAAATGTGATTCCCAATTATTTTATCCAAATTATTAACACAATATGCAAACACCTTTTTCTTTCTCTCCTGGGGACATGCCATGCACCTTTAACTTTTTTTATTTAGATTAATCTATTATAAATTTTTTTACTGTTGTAGAAGCTGTGCAGTTATATATATATCTAGAAAATGTAAATTTATTTATTTGCTAGACTTGTTGGTTGGCATCACACATAAAATGGCATGTGGGTGAATCTTTAATATATTTTAGTGACTTATTAGAACCAATGTCAGCTTACCCACTTTACATGTTGACATTAATTTCAGGTAGTAGTTGACAAGTCTGTTAAGTAATTTAATGTTTAATAACATGTTCTAACAAAATCAATTACAGAAACAATTAGAAAAGAATAAACATAATCGTAGTAAGGTGACTTCTATGCATCGTGGTGGATCGAAGTCTCATGCAAATATCTAAACATCTCTATTAATAGATAATGAGTTATGTGGATTTATGGTTTTGCTTTGAACCCTCAATCTAATAACATGTGTCACCCATCATTTATGTACACATGGAGGTGAATTTGATATAAGGAATTATTCTGCCTCTGTGTGTTTCCCTACTCATATGACCTTTGGGCATGATTTCTTTAAACTAATGCATTGCAGAACTAATTCTACCCTCTTGCCATTTTTATAAGTTCCAGGAGAATTTTTTTCTTAGGAGTTATTCCCCCAGAATTGCTTGGGTGTCATTTACCCCAGAATAACTTGGGTGTTATTTCCTCAAAATAGCTTTTATTATCTGATAGGATGGACATGTGGCATGGTTAGGTGCCTTTTGGAGTATGGCACCTACAAATATACTTTGTTATTTTAATTATTGTTTTTTTAATATTATCATTGTTAAAATTTATTATTATTAATTTTATTATTTTAATTCTTATTATTATTAATAAAATTTATTAATTTTATTGTTTTAATTAATTTTATTGTCATTATTATTAAGGACTTTTTAGTAATTTGTAACAATTTAATTCATTTTGTTTAAGACAAGTAAACATATAAATGGTAATCTAACTCATTCCGATTCCGATTCCAATTCGTATAGTTCAAGTAAACAACTTATTCTAATACTTGTTTTCATTTCCATTCCAGCTCATTCATATTCCTATCCATTTTGATTTCAACTCATTCCAATTCTACTTTAGTAAACACAACATTAAAGTGTAAGAAATTTGAACAATCTAGATTTATGTGTCAAAACATTAAAACCTTTGCCTTCTGTTAATTTTCCAAAAAACACCAAGAATTGTACTATTAATGACTCACTAAACATGATGATAACCCCTCTAGATCAAGCTAGAAAAACCTACAACTAGATTGATAAAACCAAAATTCAGATAAAAGATCCAAACCCTTGAGAAGTTAAGTCTCAAGTACCCAGATTGCTAAATAGGACACCACAAAGGTTAGCAATTCCTTTGATAAGTCGAAAGATCTTTCAAAAACAAATTGAGAAAATCTTCTCCAATCATATCAAACTCAAGATTGTTAAAGATGCATTCAAATAATAGAAAAACATGTTTATATAAGGTGGCTAACCCTACTTTAACTTAAAAACACGAAAACAAAACCCTAAAATTAAAACTCGAAGTCGTATGGGCCTTGGCCCACAAAGCCATTAATCTTAAACGGATCATAACTTGGGCATATGACATGGAATTTGGGCTTTCAATATATCGTTTCGAAGCTTTCAACGTAAGGAATACAACTATAACTTTAGAATTGATTTTCTACCCTTTCTTCTACTTCAAAAATCATCCTCTCCAATGCTTCCCACCTCGTTAGCTCGAATTAAGTATACCAAGGATGGTTCCCCCTCTTTCAAGCATCATCTTGAGTATTGGTCTCTTGTAAATTGAAATTGAATTGAATTCGTCCAAAGTAGCTTGAACAAATCCTTGATCTTCTTAACTCATGCTCTCGTAATTGGACCTTCTAGGACAAGTAATGGATCTTTAATACTCTGAGCACTCTGGATCATATAATTCCCTTCTCTTCAAAAGGATTCGTCCTCGAATCTGAACTTGCATCAAAGGGAGAAATATCATAAACATTAAATGTAGCAGACACTTTATACTCACCTGGAAGATCCATTTTATAAGTGTTGTCATTAGTACGCTCAAGAATCTAAAATGGATCATTGCCTCGAGGGCGCAACTTAGATTTCCTCTAGGCTGGAAACCTCTCCTTCCGCATGTAAACCCAAACCCAATCGCGGAGTTTAAAAATTAAATGTTCCTACCCTTATTAATTTGAGTAGCGCACTGCTTATTCTTTTTCTCAATATGAAGCCTCGCTTTCTCACGAATGGACTTTACCAACTCCACTTTCTTTTAACTGTCCAAGCTAGCTCTCGCATCAACGGGCAAATGAATCAAATCCATTAGAGTCAATGGATTAAAATCATAAACAATCTCAGATAGAGAATAATAGGTGGAAGAATAAGTGCTCATATTATATGTAAAATCTATAAATGGTAAATAGTCTTCCCAATACTTTAAATTCTTATTAATGATAGTGCATAAAAGCCGAGATAAAGTTCTATTGACCACTTTAGTTTAGCCATCAGTCTAAAGGTGATAAGTAATGAAAAAAAAAAGTTTAATACATAATTTACCCCATAATGCCTTCCAAAAGTGACTAAGGAACTGAGCATATCTATCTGAAACAATACTTCTAAGAACATCATGGAGTCGCACTACCTCCCTAAAGAACAAATTAACTATATGGGTAGCATCATCTGACTTATGACATGAAATGAAATGCGCCATCTTACTTAATCTATCTACAATCACCAGAATGGAATCTCTTTCCTTTTGAGTCCTAGGCAGCCCCAAAATAAAATCCATAGAAATATTTACCCAAGGCTCGCTAGGAACTAGTAAAGGTGTACACAAACCATTTGGTAAAACTTTAGACTTGGCCTTTCTACATGTAGTGCATCTATTACATATGTGAATGACATCCTTTTTTCATCTTTGGCCAATAAAAATGCTTGTGCAATGTCTCTAAGTTTTTCTTAACCCCAAAATGACCCATCAAGCCACTACTGTGTGCCTCTTTCACTAGCAACGCGTGCATAGAACTATTAGGCACACAAAGTTTATTTTCCCTAAACAAATAACCATCATGGTTATAAAATTTACCAAATTATCCTTTATCACATGTAGCAAACACATAAAAAAAAAATCAGAATCGTTGGCATATAACTCCTTAACATACTCAGATCCAAGCATTTTGGCACTCAAAGAATTAAGAAACGCATGCCTCTGAGATAATGCATTGGCAACTATGTTTTCTTTACCTTATTTATACCAAATGACATAGGGAAATGCCTCAATGTACTCCATCCAAGTAGCATGCCCTTGATTTAACTTACTTTGGCTCTTTAGATGCTTTAGGGATTCATGATCAGTGTGTATCACGAACTCCTTAGGCTATAGGTAATGCTGCCAAGTTTTTAAGACCCTCACAAGCGCTTAAAGCTCCTTATCATAGGTAGGATACCACAAGGCTACTCCAGTCAACTTCTCACTAAAATAAGTAATGGGCCTTCGAACATACATGAAAACAACTTCAATACCTATTCCTGAGGCATCACACTCAATCTCAAAAGTGCAGTTAAAAACAAGTAATGCTAGAATAGCTGCAGAACATAACCTCTCTTTAAAATTAATGAATGGTTTATCATGTTCAGCACTCCAAGTAAATGCAACATTCTTTTTAACAACATCACTAAGAGGTGAGGCAATAGTGCTAAAATCCTTAACAAATTGCTAATAAAAAACTAGCTAATCCATGAAAGCTCCTTACCTCAGTGATGCTTTTAAGTGTCAGCCACTCCCTAATAACCCTAACCTTCTCTTGATCCATCTCTAAAACATTTGCACCAACAACAAAGTGAAGAAAAATAACTTTTTCCATGCAAAATGCACATTTCTTATAATTAGCGTACAACTTTTCTTTCCTCAAAACATCTAGTAAACATCGCAAATGCGCAATATGCTCATCTAAAGTCTACACAAAATTAGGCAGAGTAAAGGAAAGAAAATTGCTTAGTAGCTCTTTAGCTTGGCATAAGCAAGGCATATGAGAGGGTAAAATGGATTGAGTTGATCATGAATTATACCATAACCTCATCTTTCTCACTACTTATTAATGGTGTGTCAAAAGGAAAGAAAATTGCTTAGTAGCTCTTTAGCTTGACATAAGCAAGGCATATGAGAGGGTAAAATGGATTGAGTTGATCATGAATTGTACCACAACCTCATCTTTCTCACTACTTATTAATGGTGTGTCAAAAGACTTGATTCAGCCCACAAGGTTGTCCTTTGTCTCTTTATATGTTTATCTCATAAGTGGAAGTCTTCTCAAACCTCCTGAAGCAGGCAAAACGACATCATCTTATCCATGGCTTGAAATTTGGCAGAGACATCACAATTATACACATCTTTTTTATTAATGATAACCTAATATCACAATTATACACATCTTTTTTTTTTATTGATGATAACGTCATCTTTTCTAGAGTCTCAAATGATTACAACCATTTGAAAGCTATTTTTTTAATGTTATGCACTGCTTTAGGTATGGTCTTCAATTATGACAAATGTTCCATGTTTTTTAATGGAAACACAAAGGTTGATTTGATCTCAAGGATCAAAAACATCTTTCAACTCGATATAGTTTCCAAGCATAAAAAATATTTGGGATTGTCCTCATTGATTAGTAGAAAGAGGAAAAGCTTGTTCAATGATATTAAGCTTAGGGTCACCTGTAAAATATCTAATTGACAAAGAAATTTTTTCTCAAATGAAGGCAAGGGAGTTTTAATTAAAGCTATAGCACAGGTCATTCCAACATTTGCAATGGGTGTTTTCTCGAGTCTTGTGGACTTATGTGAAGATACTCAACAATTATATTTAGATTTGGTTGGGGACAAAGAGAGATAACAAGAATATCCACTGACTTGATGGGAAAGGCTATGTCAATCTCAAAGTAGCGGAATTAGTTTTAGAGACTTTGCTTGTTTCATCTGGGGTCCGCTTGTAATACAGCGTTTGTATCTCATACAGCTGAATTCAATATTTTATTAAAAAAAATGACAACCGTTAGATAGAAGTAAATACATCTAATGGTTAATATGTGTGATAACTCATTTTGGCGACCGAATATGGCAGTTATTATTTCATCAATTAACTTAACTAAAAAATCACAGCCGTTGGATTGTCTCTCTCTCCATCATAATAAAAGCCTTCGCATTCTCCCTCCTATTGTTTTCTCCGACATCCAGAATTTTGGATGATAAGAACTTGTTATTCAAGAGTATTCACCACCCATCACAGCAAAGAGCAAAGATGTAGCCGAAGGAGTGCCGTTGATTCAAGCTTACTCGATCTGTCACTCTCACTTCAATTCGTCGCTCAACTTCTCGAGGGCATTTTCAGTTCGTCACTCACAGCTTCAAATTTTCACTCTCGTCAATCACCTCTCTTGCTGTACCTCTCTCTTATGTCTCCCAACAATTTCGGTGAGCTCTCTCTCTAATTTAATATATGATAAAAAATCTTATCATGTCATTTAAATATGCTTGAAGTTTCAATTTAGTTTATGATTATTACTTGAAATTTTGAGATGATTTCCAGGGAGTGATAAATGAAAGATAATTGGTAGGGCTTGTTTTTTTTGTTTTTTTATCTTGAGATTATGTTTTTCACAAAAAGGAAAAAAAAAAAAAAAAAAGAGGTTGCACTATCTAGCATCAAGCAACTGCAAGTAATGGGGTTTGTTTTGATAAGCTGTGAATTGGGGCTTCTCATTTTCTTGAATTATCTTCAATATAAGTGGAAAGGGATTCTTCTCTCCAAAAAATTATTGTATATTTCCTTTTAAATTCTAGATTGAAGCCGATTTTTTATGTTTGAAGGATTTTATTAAAGAATGTGCTGCTGCCAGTGGCATGAATTAATATAGTCTCGCTAGTATTCCTGATTTGGGGTAACGATGTAATTGAACGATTATATTTCTATTATTCTTATATTTGAATCCAGTGACATTGTGGTGGTTTTATGATAATATTCTATCGTTTGGTGCCGCAAGTCAGCCAATGAGTTGGGTATGTGCTGGGTATATGCTGTATGGGGTTGTTGTTGAATTTACTGGACCTTGGATGTGATTCTTGCCGTGTTTATAAGAAATAGACAAATGTCTTTCTGTGGTAATAGAATTGTCTAAGTTGCGTTACGATAAATGTTAAGTAACTATGCTTTGTAACCTTAAACCTTTATTTGTAAGACTTGGTGTACTTGATTGTGAAAGAATGTTAAATGTTGACTTATTTTCATTGGTGAAGATAAATGAAGTTAGGAAAGGTTTGTAATCACTATAACCGTGACAATTTCTTGGGTAGACTTGTAATAATTTTATTCATGGCATGTAATTTGTTTTTATCAGAGGGCATGTTTGCTTGTAGTCTCAAATCTAGGGTAATATTTAAAATAAGTTCCGCAATATATGTTTTGCTATTTTTTATTTTTTGTTTTTGTTTTAATTGGTTTTAGTATTACTTGGAGGGGAATTCTGATCTGCTGAAGTTTATGAAGCTGGTGCAGCAAGCAGGCCTTTATCTTAATCTTACAATTGGCCCTTACGATTGTGGTAAGTGGAATTTTGTGTAAGTTACAACAATATAAGTTTTTGAAAAGAGCCGACAAGACACTCTATTTTCTTCTGTTTTTTTGGAATGTTGAGCAAAACTTTTCTTTATTCTCAAGGGCCCTGTTTTGCTGAAGTACATTCCAGGCATCAATCCCTCTGATATACCATCCCTTTATTAGGTGTTTATAATAATTCATGGGTTTTGTCATATTGGTTTCAATGCATTGGTTTTGATATTGGTTACAGCCCATCAGCCCCTACTCCTCTTTCCCAACAGCCTTCAATGCTTTTTTTTTATATAATTTTTTTAAGCATTGTACTTTGATTCACGATGAAATTTGTTTGTATGATGCTAAGTTGAGGACACGATAATAGTCATGATTTTATTGTATGCAGCAAAGATAAATGTCCGTAAAATTTTATGTTGTTGAAATAATATGATTTCGTTAATTTTGTAGTAAGAAATGAGGGCTATTGATCCCTTCTGTTTATTATATTTAATTTTTTTTTCACTCTTTCATTCATTTATAGTGAAGTGTGTTTAGGTATTAGTCATGGGCAAATGTAAAGATCTTTACTTTGGTATTTTTGTCTTCTTGTGCTTCATTGGTATAAATGAGGAAAAAAAGCCAAAAATAAAATAAAATTATAATATTTGCATGAATTCCATCACCTATGGTATGTTGAATAGATTAAAAAGCAAGGAGTACAGTGATGGAATAGTAGGTGGGGGAACTATTTTTTTTTAAAAAATATAATACATATTGATGGAATAATTATCCTTCCCTTAATTATCTAAATTTTTTTTTGGAAGAATACAAATGGACAGTCAGCAACGAAAGCGTAAACGACAACCAGGGGGCTTACAGAAAAAAGGTGCTCCTATTCTAAGAGCAAATGGTCAGGATGCAGTTCCAACGTCTTCAACTTATGGATTTGTCTCTTACTTGTAAGTAGTCATTGTGACTTACCTATCGGCAAATAAACACGTCAATACCAGATAACACTAATTAGATGTTATGGTTTTGCAGCATTGAAGAAGTTAAGCGGTTGAGAAGTGAAAATTCAAATTTGTCCGTTACGCTTGGGGTTAGTATATTCATTAAATGTAGCATGTACAACTATTATTTTGTGGGTTTTTTATGTTTTAAAACATATGCATTACCTTTTTGACAGTTACGAAAACATATTGGGAAAACCTACAAAGAACTTCCTCCCGAACAAAAGGCAAGGTACAAAAAGAAAGATGAAAGGATGGGTAATTCGGGTAATTCAAACTCACATTCTGGTGAAAATGAAATAGTGGAAACTAAGTGTGTACCTGAGTGGTTTTGTGCGCTGGTTAAGAGTTTATCAGAAGAGAAGAAAAAAGCAATAAGAGAAATAGGATTTGAAAGCCTGCTTGAACTCAGATGTGGCAAGCTGAAGAGGAAGTTATGCCATTGGTTAGTTAATCAGTTTAAACCTGAAAGGAATATAATTGAACTTCATGGTCAGAAATTAGAACTTTGTCCCAAAATGTTTTCGAAAATCATGGGCGTAAAAGATGGAGGTATGGCCATTAAGATTAATGGTGCAAGTGATCATATTGCTGAAGTGCGATGTATTTTCCAACCAACAGTTAAAGGGATTCGCATCCGCACGCTCGAGGAACTAATAGAGCAATTAGATGAAGCCAACAAGATTTTCAAGGTTTGTGGATAACTCAATTACAACGCTTGTAATTGCTTACAATTGATTGTGTTTTAAATTATGAATCTTTGTGCATAACCCCCGTTTAATCTATAGTATTTGTAATTGTAGTTGTATGAAATACTTGAACTTATTTTTAAAAATGTGCACACTTAAGCTATTTATGTAGCTTATTAATACTTGCAACCGTTCACGATGTTGATATTCTTACATAAAGTTTTTTGCAGGTTGCATTTACCTTATTTGCTATAGCGACATTGTTATGTCCAATAGGCAGTTATATTTCAACGTTGTTTCTTCATCCCATCATGGATGTGAGCACCATCAAATCACTTAATTGGGCTACATTCTGTTATGACTGGTTGGTGAAGTCCATTTGTAGATTTCAGAATCAACAAGCAGCATACATTGGAGGTTGTCTGCACTTCTTACAGGTGAGACCGTTGCTGCAACTAAAGTTGAGCATATGCTTACTGTGAATAATGTCGACATTATTATTTTTGTTAATCATAAGTTGCTCATGCAGATCTTTTATCTCCATAATGTTGCATATGACAACATTCAGCCCAATAGGAATATACTTCCCATCACATTCTAGAACGAATCAAGGATCAAGAAGTTCATTAAGTGGCTTAGATCCAAAGGAGGGATTGAAAGCGATAAGGTAATCTCTTCTTATAAGGTGCTTAGTAGAATTGAAAACAGAATTAGTTGCATTATGCAGTATGGGCATAAATTCATTATCTATGTCAATTCATTCATAATTTGACTCCAAATGGAGTAATAGATCACCATTAATTTTTGGTAATCAATTCACTTTTTTAAATTTTCAAATCTGTCATCAAGCTGGTCTACCACAACAGCCAAATGGTTTTGATTGCGGCTACTATGTGATGAAGTATATGGATAGTCCTTGTATTGTTGTCCATGACTCTTATCAGGTTTGTACAGTTGTATCTTATTGGTGTATAATATCTTTTCTGTATTAGATTAACAAATAAGAATTTATATCAGTAGGATGAGGATCGACTTTTTAAAAAAGGTTATTTTTTTTAACTTTTTCAGCATGACTCGGATCACGCTCGCCTTCTTTTAGCTCTTTATTTGGTGCAATCTCCGCTTAACAAGATTAGGTGTCGACTTATTCAAGAAGCGCGCAAGTTATAGGTTGACTGTGCAGTATTTTTTTTTTGTTTGCCGAACCATTTTGTAGCATTGTAGCAACGTTAGGGTAAAATGTTGGCAAATTTTTTGTGATGCCACCCCATTTGTTGGTATTTTGTATAGCAACTACTGTTGTTGTAGAATCCGCGAGTTCACTAACCTGGGTTAGCTGATGGGTGGCCCTCTTATTTTTTGGCTGAGGGTGCTTATTTTACAAACATGTGTGTTCCGGCAAGATTACAATTACTGCGCAGGCATACAGCAACTGTGATGGCCCTATTATTTTTTGTATATGTGAGGGTGTTTATTTAGTAAGAAATTGTACATGTAATGGTTAATCAATTGGTGTGTACGCTTCTGTACAAGTTTTCTGTTTTTCTTGATTTCAATTTTTTCTTTTTGCTTGATTTCAGTTTTTTCTTTTTTAAGTGCAAGATTAAATGGTGGACGGTTTGGAATTGTTGTTTGGCTGTTGGGAAATGAGAAAGGACAATGAAAAACTAAACTCGGCACCAATTGGTTATGTGGAATAAAATGAGTATTACAGGTTTTTCCAACTAAAGGCTCCTTCGGTTTCTGATCTTGAAAACCTTGTTCAAGAATTTGAAAACAGGTGGAGAGAACAATATGTTCTTGTTAAACAAATAAGTCTTTAGATAGATAGATTTAAAGCACATGTCAAATAGTTTACCATTTTTTAAATGCTCGTTTTCTACACACCAGAGACTACAATGTATGTTTTTTGAAACTTAAGAATTCTTCTCAATTTTACGTTAAATTAGCATATTTTTTCATAAATAAATATAACTAAAAATATTTTTCGTTCAGTTCATTTGACCAAAAATGCCTCATTTGACGCCTGAAGGGGTTGGAGACAACAGTGAAATGGCTTAAAATTTTTAGTTTTTTACTGGTTTTTATATTAAATAGTTTGAATAGAAAATATTAGAAGACAATTTAAGTGTTGGTTCTTTTGTTCTCTTAAAATTGTTGGCCTAAATGGCGAAGAAATCATTAATTTTGATGATAACAATTACATGAAAAAATGATAATTTAGTATATTTATAATCTCATATTTATTTAAAAGTAAACTTTCTACCCTAACTAAAATCAAGCTCAAGGCATAAATGATCAATAAGAGCTATAAAAAGGGTACGACGAGTTATAAAGAGGGTACCAACTCGAATAATTCACTTTTCCATACTCTAATGCTAATACACTTTACTGTGTCCACGACTTTGTATCTTAAAAGCTCAAGGCTTCCTTTCATAATCTCTATAACAAATTATCAATTTTCATTGTATAAAGTTGTATATTTTACAAGGCAAATTATTTAATCAAAATGAGTATTTGAAAATTTACGGACCACATCAACAAGATTTCAGTTTTTTAGCTCATTACATGTTATTTTTAAACGCTCAAAAAGGACCTATACGAAAATAATTGAATATACTCGTTCAAAGTATAATTACAGAAATTAGTGCTCATGGACACAAAGTATGCAGCTTACCTCTTCCTGTGCAGCGGCTAACCGCTTGAATTCACTTGCATGCCAGAAACATAGCGGCAACCCGCCTTCCATACGCGGCTAGCCGCATGTACATCACTTTTTGTAACCCATTCCAGAAACATAACGGCTACCCGCCTTCAATTCGCGGCTAGCCGCATGTGCTACGCTTTTGATAACCCATTCCCAAACATAGCGGCTACCTCATTCCACTGTCTTCCTCCTCAGTTTTTTAGCAGTCTCTTTCCCCTCTCACTCTCGCTGAAAATTGTGCACTTCTTACACATTTTGTCTCCAAATTCACTCTCCGAAACCATTTTCCATCCATTTTATCTCAATTATCAACTCCCAAACTCTCATTGCATATACACGCACGACTGCCTTATGGGAGAAAATGGAACAAAAGCTTCGAATTAATCCAACAAAGAATTCAAATTACTTGGAATCTCAATACAAGTATTGGTACATGGAGGCATTTAGTAGGAATATTGAATGCAAAATCAGTGGACCAATAAGTTGAAATAAGCAAACCAAAAACTGAGACAACTGAACTGAACCAAGAAAATATTTTAGATATTTAACCCACATCATTCAATTTTAATCCAATTACTGGGAAAACGGAACGCAAAACATTTGCAACTGCAATTGAAAATACATCAACTGAAAAATGGAGAAACCACAACCGAAAATAGTGACCCACTTAACCAAAAAAAAATTCTAAAAAACCTAGCATGTAACCTTATTAACTGGAAATTGACGACCGAATAGGAATAATTAACGTAAAACTAGAGAAAACGTTAATTCAAACGCATTAACCATTAATAAGTTGAAACTATGAACCAAAAAATGAAACATATTAACCAAAAACCGAGACAATCAAACCAAGATATAGGTTAATGATATTTAACGCACGTAGTTGAAATTTTACCGAATTAACTGAAATCAAGAACGCAAAGCCTGTGAAACTATAATTGAAATACAGCAACCAAAAATAGAGAAAGACCAACCAAAATTGGTTACCAACGTAACCAAAATAAATTCCTACAAACCTTTAACCTGCTACTTAACCTTCAGAACTGGAATTTAAACGTATTAGTTGGAATATTTAACGTAAAACGCAGGAGAAAACTTTAGCTGAAACACACTAACCATTTAAAGAGAAAGTAGAACGTGAACTTGGAACGATCCAACGAAAAATTCAAAATGACTTGGAATATCACAACAGATTTTGGTACCTGACGAACTTACTACGAATATTAAACGCAAAATAATTGAACCAATAAGTTGAAACATGTTAACAAAAATGTGAGAATTATTTACCCCAAACCGAGACAAATCAAACCAAGAAAAATGTTAATGATATTTAACCCATGCAATTGAAATTTCGGCAAATTAACTGATATCCAGAACGTAAAACCTGTGAAATTTTAATTGAAATACGACAACCACCATTGGAGAAAGAGCAACCAAAATTGGTGATCCACATAACCAAAATAAATTTCTAGAAACCAAACCTGGTACCAAACCTTAATAACCGAAATCTCAACTATTTAATTGGAATATTTAACGTAAAATTTGAGATAATTTAGTTGAAATATATGAACCATTAAGAGAGAAAGTAGAACGAAAACTTGGAATAAATCCAACGAAAAATTTAAATGACTTGGAATCTAACAACAAACATTGGTACTTGATGAATTTAGCAGAAATAACGAATGCAAAAGTAAGGAACCAATAAGTTGAAAAATATGAAGCTATTAATGGAGAAGCATTACCAAAACTTGGAACTGATCAAACAAAAAAATTAATATCGTTATCTAACCTATAAAATTGGAAGCTTCACAAATTAGTTGAAATGTTAGACGTACAACTAGTGAAATAATAGTTGAAATATTGAAACCAAATGTGGAGAAAGTTTTACCCATTTTTGAAATTAATCTAACAAGAAATTGTTTTATTTCGAATTTAACCCAAAATATGCGTATTGTACGACTTTAGTGGGAATACTCAACGTAAAACTAGTGGATCAAAAAGTGGAGATAAGCAAACTAATTTGTGAGAAAGTGTAATCAAAATTAGGTACGTGTTAAATTAACTTGGAATGTCACCTAATATATTGATATTGAACCAAAAAAATCGAGACATACTTATTTTAATTGTTTTAACTTTTATTCAAGCAAAATATAATTTTTTTCCCCTTAAATATTGTTTGTGTTCAATATTTACTAAATTTCCTTGACTTTTTCCATTTTATTTTATTTTTTCCGCATTAAAAAAATTTGTTTTTTAAATTATTAAATGAACAACCGGTAAAATACCGGTTGTTCAAGTTTCCTTATTACTGTTAAGCGGCTGTATCACAAACAGCACTGTATTATAGGAAGACTCTTTAATCTAAGCCTTGATTGCTAAACAAGGCTAGAGGATTTTTCAATTCCCAAACTCATTAATGGCAAGGATCCTACAAGCAAAATATTTCATGCACGCTAATTTTTTTAAGGCAAATCTGGGATCAAAGCCTTCATTTATCTGGCTAACCATCTTGTGAAAATTAAATTTTATTTTAAAAATTGACTTGGTAATCATGCTTTCTATCAAGTTTTGGCCCTGAATAATATAGTATTTTCTGTTTTTCTCAAATATTTATAACTATATAAACAAGTATAAGAAATATTAAAAAAAATTAACCCACAATCCTCATCACTGAAAGCCAATCACCATCTTCCACAATCCTCAGTCACACACACAGTAACAGAGAGATGAAGCTGTCTCTGAAACTCCCAGATGATTCCCAAAACACCCAAAACCCACCAATCCTAAAGGCCAAAATACCCATCACCATTTTCAATCAACCTTTCATTTCTTCTCTCACCACCACTACTACCACCACCAAAACCGTCGCCGCCGGCAGTCAACACCTTTCCTTTTCTCTCGGCACCAACTTTCCATCAGGCCCTTCCTTCAAACTTAGCTATACACCTCTCGCTACAACGATCACAAGCACAGCCCCTTTCTCTTTCTCTTTGAAATCAGGCCTTGGTTTGTTTGGTTCACCCCAGGACTCTCCTCTTATCTTCTCTGCCCACTTCCCTCTTTCCTACACAAACCCAACCAATTTCACTCCTACGTTTTTGCTCCATTTCAAGCCTCAATTTGGCAATTTTTCTCTTCACAAAACTACCTCGTCTTCAAACCCTAATCCTGCAAATTCTGGGCCCCACTTCAATTCTGGGTCCCATTTGCAATCTGGGTCGCCTTCAAATACTGAGTTTGCAAATAGGTCGATTTCGGATGAGTCGTCCGGGTGGCAAGATCTGAAATTGGAGCCGCGTAGTGGCAATGGGAATAGTAGTTTCTTTAATGGGGTTGATTCAATTCGTAGTGATGGAATTGGGTTTTTTAGAGATAGAACGTCGTTGTTGAAAGATGATGATAAAAAAGGTGGCTTTTTAGGTGGTATTGCTGTAAAAGCAAGAACAGTGTTGCCGGTGACTAAAAGGGTAATGATGAATTTGAGGTGGGGAGTGAATTTGCCTGCGGATTCTGAGGTTAAAATGCCATATTTAACCGTGAACAAGATTGGGATTGAGAGGGTTGAGAAAGTGGAGGAAGTGAAAAGGGAGAAGAATATCGAGAGTGATGTGGGTGATTTAGAGTTGTTGAAAGGAATGTGTTTCTGGATGAGAAGAGATTTGGATCTATTGGAGAAGGAAAATAAAGATATGAAGCATTGTTTGGAGAAGATGGCAATGGGGGTTTCCCCAGGGAATTTTCATGGAATAAGTGATAGTATAGGGAAGAAGGTATTTCCATATTCAAGTGAGAGTTTTGGTGAGGCAAAAAGCTATGGTGGTGTAAGTGATACTACTGGTAATAAGCTTTATTCAGCATCAAGTGAAAGTTTTGGCGAGTTTGAGAGGCGGAGGAACAAGAAAAATGGTGAAGGGAATGGTCATACCGAATATAAGAAGTCTGTTAATCAGGCTAGTGATTTGGAGTCTCAGTTGCAGAATGCTATTAAGGCTGCTTCCTCTTAGCAAGGTTTGAAATGTTTGCAAATGTGTAATTTCGGCTTTTCCTTTGCCATATGTATAGTAATCAAGTTTTTGTTTTATCTAAAATTCTGCCACTTTCTTAGTTATGTTATTGTAAAGCATTGGACATCCATTGCACTGGTTATGACAATAAATTTTTGTGTATCTTGGCCGTAATTGCTAATATCTTAGGAAAGGTGAATGACTAACTTTTTTCGGCATTGGTTTATTTTGCAAGACTTCTTCGGTTATAGTGTTAGGGCATTTATTATGCATAGCAGATTAGTCTGTAAATTGAGAGTTTTGCTGCTCTACCCTCATATACCAATCGCAAATTTTTGCATTCAAAATGTGAATACATTGAAATTGGTTTTGTGATCTTGTACGCTGAGTGAGACAGAAGAATGCATTTGGAATACTGGTGGATTTGAAGACTCTTCGGCCTGATGAATGGCTTTTCTTCACTCAGTTACGGAATTAGAAATGTAAATTAGAAATAAAGAATACCCTAATTGTGCTACAAATTTGGCCTCACCTACTTAACTCTCTTGACTTCAAGCATTCAAGTTTTGTTATTACATACATATTCACTGCAGCTTAGTTTTCTTATAATATTCCAGGAACCTGAGATATTTAGTTAGAACGGAACATTATGCTTTATGCAAGCATGAAGTTTTGATTGATATGAAATAGGATGGAAATGACTCGGCTTTAAGTCTTAACTTGTCATTGTTCACTTGGACTACCATGGAAACTGACTATTACTTCCCACTTACAAGAAGCGAAGCATTATTTTTGCAGAGTGCAGAAAGTATGGCGTTTGTTACATGACCATGCTCATGATCTGTGGGACTCTCTGGTCCATACTTCTTGCTTGCTTTGGGTTTTACCCGGACAAATAATGTTTGAAGTAGCTGTCATAAGTGTGCGGGGTTGCTCCTTGGCTGCAACCATATGCTAAAGAAATGTTCTCATATTAGATTTATACATTCAAGTAAATGCAGTCTTCCAAGATACGTAATAACTGTATGAATTTACACTCACAATGGTTCTATTGTTGTAATATCAATTGATTGTGATATAGATTCCTTGATTCGGAAGTGGATTAACTATTAACTAGCAAAAGTCGTGGTAAATCATTGATAATTAATTAAATTGAAGACTATCAATTTATTGTGAGTCAGTCACTACGAGCTTGCAATTCCTAACGCAATTGAAAGATCTGGATTATTCAGAATCATCTTAAAAATTTGTTTTCTATTTTACAATTTTTAAGCACAAGACAAAATTTTTCAACTATTTTATGCCCTATCAATGCCTATAACTCGAGTTGGTAAAATTTCCCAAATCTCGATCGGGAATCAGGATCTTAACCCATTCAAGAAGGAATTTAGTAGAAAATTTTGTCCCTATTTATTATTCAGATCAGATTCATGACTTAAATTTATCTTGATTTATTGTTTGGACGGGGTTTGGAACATTTAAAATCCCGATCAGCATTTCAAATGGGCTAAAATTTGAGTTTTTAAAAATATATGACAAGTGACTTTGATGAATGATATATATCTGACATGTCAATCATCTGTGTATGACATGTTATTTTTATCGTAATACTTATGACATGTCAATAATATGCAATACTAATGTTGATTTAATGTTTGGGACGAGATTTGAGAGAGATTTTTTTTTTTTCCTTAATTATCAATCAAGATCGACAAATCCTGATTGGTCCCGTTCCGTTGCCAAAGGCACCTATAACTTGTAAGGCTTCATTTCATCTTGAAGAATCCAGTTTATGTGATTCTGACAGATCTTATTTTTCATTCATATTGCATTTTGGAAATCCACGATCGATAAAAACAATTACATCTACAGTATACATTAGTATTGCAAGATTCTTGCAGAATTTGTTGAGGATCTATCTATTTTCCTACTCTAAGAAAATCGAAGGATTCGAAACAACAGAAAATGCTTCAATTGAGCTGGATCCAGGTGGATCTAAAAATTAAAATTAACAAATAGCTGGGCTGGGCCGGATAATAAAAATAACATAAAAATGGGAGCTATATTTAAGGAAACTGAGCGCAAGTGCAGCGGGAGATTGTGTGATTCATAAGTGTCAAATAAAGAAAAGAATGGCAAGCCCGACAACAGCGGCCAGCGGAAGCAGTAGTAGTAGAGAAGGAACAGCAAAAGCAATGGTGTTTGATCAAATTTCTCAGACAATTCAGTCCACTTCCAATCTTCTTCACCTCATGCAACAGTCCTCTCCTTCTCAGGTTTCTTTCTTTCTTTCTTTACTGATTGCTTCATAGCCCAATATTTTTCTTATTTGATGATTATTGGAAAATGGAAATTCATTCATTCACGGATTGTCTTATTTCATCAATTTTCGCTAATAACCTTTAATTCATGGGGTTTCTTTCTATTCTATGAATATGGAACGTTTAGGCTTGGGTATTGTGTTCAGTCATAGCCATGGGGCTGAATTGGTCTTATAAGTTCGAGGATTAACTAATTTTAGTTTGAGCGTTTTGATTGGAGTCACTGTTGGGTAGGCATATTACCTTTGATGTGTTGGGCACGGTAGTATGGAGTGTGCATGTGTGTGCGCAGTGGCGGTTCCAAGAATTCAATCTAGCTGGGATAAGTTCAAACAATAATATAATTTGAAAAATGATCAACAAATAACAAATGGCAAACTAAAAATTCATTAATACATTCAATTCAATACGTTTGCAACTGAGCTCGACATGTTTTCATATGTTGAAAATGTTAAAGAATAACCTCATCATCGAGACTAATATATATATATATTAATAAATACAAGGATACTATCATTCAATTGTTGATCTCTTAACTGATTTCACAAACATTTATTTCACAAAATTCATAGTTAAAAATATACTTTCTATCATCATTGTGGCAACTAGTAAAATCATTGCTAATATCATCAATAGATTTAATTAATGAATACAATTTATCCTTCTTAGTATCATTTATTTTTTCTTACTAACTCACCAATCCCTTCCTATCCTGAAAATTTGTTAACAGAACCCACTTCCATAATGTAAACATCAAGTTGAATTTCAAGTGCCTAGTGAAGAAAAATCATGTGGATAAAACTCAGCAAGATGAAATAGTTTCTGTTTTTTTGTGTGGGGAGAGTTAGGGCCCTAGCAATGTTTCTTTGTGAGTTGGAAGTGTGAAAACAAATATCTGATAATTTATTTACTTTTAAATTTTAGCAGGGGCTTTATAGGTAAATCAAATTAAAAACGGGACAAATATCAAAATAAACTTATAAATTTTGAAAAGCCAAGCAGCAGCCCCTGCTAGCCCCAACATGGCACCTGCCACTCTCTGTGTGTGAGTGAGAGAAAGATATTATGAAATTCATGATATAAATTAGTGAATCTCATTAAGAATTAAAATCTGAGAATTTCCTGGTCTTCAGAATCTAAGGAAGCTTCTGCGGTAGAATTGTAAATACATAGTATTTCTAGACTATTTGGTGGTTCTAACTTGACTTTCATTAGTGCAATATGTGCTGATTTTTCTATAGATACATGCAGTCACAATGAACAAGCAAGGGAAATTACGTTTCCGCATTTTGGCTGACACAGCTTTTTGGTTTAACGAAAATTTTCGAAAGGTCACAGAATCTTCTGAATACTAGCGCAATGGATGAACTCTTTGCTGTCCAAACAATGAACTATGTTCTGTCTTAATAGGCTGAATTGCTATGACTAAGGTCCCCTTTGCATTCTCACCAATGTTGAGTGTCTTTGTATATTACATGTCCAACAACTCATTCTTTTACCAATGTTTTGTTTGCACAATAGTTGACTTTGCCGTTCTGTTCGGTTGGGCATGATCACTCATATGCTTATCCTTTTTCTGATTTGCAGGTTCAACTAACAAAGCTCCCAAAGAACCTTCTGGCAAAAACCACCACGATTAAGAATACAGGGCAAGTATGTAAGACCCTCTGAAAATGTAGTCTTGTTTGCAAGATATTCCTTACAAGCCTTTTCATGTCATCCCTTTCTGACACAGGTATTAGAGCAGATGCCTCAGGTTATTTCCTCCCTAGATGCACATGTGGAGAATGGATTACAAAGGTTCTATTTCCTAAATCCTTTGTTGTTTAGATCACTGCTGGTATTCAACTGGACCTGCTACTTTTCATATATCAAAAACTTGCTTTAGTAACTTATGTCTTGTTTGGTATTGAGGTGTTGTAGCTTAAAAATCACAGGTGCTATAGAAAAAAAGTTGTAGCTATAAAATAAAATTTAATTTTTTTTTTTAAATATGACTTTTAAAAATAATAATTTTGAAAAAAATAATAAAGAAATTATAGGGATTTTATCATATATGTTTTGGGATAAAATCAACTTAGCTTCGAAACCACAGCAGCAAGTGCTTACAAAACAATTTACTGTTGTTGATTAATACCTACAGTTGCCCAATCACAATACCAAATAGGGCCTTAGTTTACAGAATCATGTTAAATTAGGTGTTACTTTAACAGATTGCAAATCAATATCATGTTATTGAATGAATGGATGTTTCCTACTTTCCTTAAGTTGCCAGTTTGATGTGTCCTGTGTTTGTATGATTTGGGAATTCACCAAGTTGTAAAAGATCTGTGGAGATGATACAAGTATATGATAAGATAGCCGAACAATATTATGTGACAAATTTGAATTCAACTTAAGGAAATTCATGCCAACCTTCTTGGTGCTGGCTTCATGAATCATCTCTGCCATTTAGCAGTTGCACTCAACTCCCAAATGAGAAATTGATATACAATGGCCAAGTCTTTAGATTATACCATCCAAAACCAAACTGATTGTGAGCTGTTGGAATGATCATTTGCAACTAGCACCGAATTTGTTGCACGTGTAATAGTTAAAAGGATACCTTTATATGCATTTATGTATGATTTACAACTAGTTTTTTGGTAACTGTTAATGAACTCAATAGCACCCTGTTTCTGACACCTTTTCCTTATTTGAATTACAAATTTTTCAGTGTTCCTCATCTCAGAACTGTTTCCCAGCTGCTTGCAAATATGGAGAGCTGCCAACTTAGTTCTCTCTCTCAAGCACATTTGCCTGAAAAGGTATAAACCCCGTCTCTTCTTAACCGATCTTTTTCTCGGTTAGAGCTTTTTTTCCATCAATGATCCACTGTTGATTCCCTATGTAATTATATCACTTTAATAATTAGTATTTGAACTGATATTTGAAGGAATCTCAGACAGCAAAACAACCTCCTGAAGTGAATTGACTGAGAAAGAGTGGAGTGAATTCTACAGAGTTCTTTACTAGCATGCAAATCCTAGTGCTCCAGAGTGATATTTCTTTTTCTTTTTTTTTTTTAATTCAATTTTATTGCAGGAACCTGAGATGGGAAAACAACCTCCAGCAAAGCATTGACTGACCAAACTTTGGAACCATTCTAGGGAGTTCTTTAGCAGCACGTTAAGACTAAGGCTTTTAATTTGTGCCTAATTAAATCTCAGAGGAATTGGTGCCCAATTCTTTTTTGAAGGAAGTCGATTGATTTGAAGTAAGTTACATCGTATTTAAGGGAGTTCGATTGATTTGAAGTAGGTCCATCTCGAACCCTTGCCGCGTACAGAATGTGGTCCATTTATTCTTTGAATGCAATTTGGAGAACATGTGTATCATGATCTTTTTTGTTCTCCTAACAACTTTTGAAACTCGTTTTTTCTAGTCTCACTTTTGATTTATATTTAGATGTCATTTTCCTTTTTTAAATCACAGACATGACAAATAAATGTTGACCTTGCGCGGACTTCTTATGTGAAACACGCAATTGATGAACAAAACGTCTGTGCTCGTTCTCCTAACTTTTGGTTCCGCCTCGAGAGCATGGGTCTTGTTTGATAGTGAGGTATTATAGTTATTAAATTATAGTTATTATAAAAAAAAATTAAAAAATATAATAATAAAATAAAAATTAATAATGTGTTGTAAATATGAATTTGAAATAATAATTTTGACAAAAATAATAAAGATATTATAAGTTTTTTATATACAAGTGGTGGATTAAATTAACTTGACTTTTAAACCATAGCAGCTAGTATTTAGTAAATATTTTAGATTCAATAGGTTGAAAACACCATAAGTGGTTTTTTTATGAGTTTTGATAAAAATAGTGATAGGTAAATTTTTTAAAAATTGTTTATTTTATAAATTTTTTCTATTTTAACAGTAGTTTTAAGAAGTAAGTAGAGGATTGTTTATTGTAAGTAGAATATTAAATAAGTCATCACAAATCTTTAAAGTTTCTATTGTAATCTTTATATTTTTTTTAAAAAAAGGCAATCTAAACTTTTATTTCTATTTTTATAATAAAATTTACCTAATGTGTGTACTCTGCTTTCCAAACTCACAATAACCGAGTAACTCAATTTACCAAACGTTAAGTTGGTTTCAATTAGTATTTCATTTCTTTCACCCAGTAAAAGCAATTTATTTTATCAACTACCTCAATGCTAAATTGGCCCATGCCATAATTTTTAATATATAATTGTCCAATCTTAAGATTAAGCGGGGTCTTAATCAAGTAGTTTTTAAGTAATTTTATTTTATTGATTATCCAAGTTTGAAAATAAAAATTTTATATCCATTTCTTATTTTATAAGGTAACAACTTCTTGAAAATTTTAATTAAGACAATAAAGTTGCTCCTCAAGGCAGCTCATGTGCATGCAACAAAATGTTAAAAATGCTCAGTTGCAAAGGAAATTAGGATGAGGCCAAACCATTAGTGACTTCCTATTAGTATAATTGGCTTAAAATGCCACCGTATCTCATACAAATGTTGATTGATTAGCTTACCATTCTTCAATTTGCTTAGGAGTTGAACTTGTCAAGAATCAGTCATCCCCTAGTTGGTGGAGGAATATCAATAGATGTCGGTTCGTGCATAATAAATTCCTTGTCTTTTGCAATTGAAACAAAATCTCACGTTTTTATTTATTTATTTATGTATTTGTTCCTAAACATTACTAAACGTACTTAATATATGAAGTCAACAACATCAATGTTTAATCTTATCATGTCATACTAGATTCTGTCATTCATTACGTCAATTCCATGACTATAAACAATTCATGAATATCATCAAAAAGATATTATTTATCTACTATACGTGAGGAGATTGAACTTTTAATTATAGCAATGGAGTAAATGATGCATATTGATTTTAGTATGATTATAATACTGTTACATTATTATAAGAGGTAAACGTTTGTTTAATTCTTATATTTTGATTTAAGTGCTTGTTTAGGAATTATATTTTAAAAAAATGATGCATATTTAATTGCTTGTTTATTTGTTTATTTCTTTACAACAATCTTGCTAGTAATTATTTATAAATTAATTAATATCAACAAACTTAACATAATGTCTAATATCCTTACAACAATCTTACTAATAATTGTATACAAAAAATTAATTTACTAAATTAATCCTAAAGGTAAAATAATAACAAAAGAATTTACATTACTTTTTGTTTTATTTTTAAGGTTAATTTGATGAATCAATATTTTTTCATTAACATCCTCAAGAATATTATTGTAAAGATATTAATAATAATAAAGATAAGAATGTATTGTATTTAATAGTAGGATGTCTTCAAATATTTTTTAAAAATATAATAATTAAACGAGTATTTAAATTAAAGTATAAAAATTAAATGAGCATTTATCCGTATTATAGGGTTATCATACCGAATAATCTAAAGTATCGTCAAATGGTCAAATTTTATTATCTTTTATTAATTTTTAAAAATTATTTAATGGTATTCAGATCGTGGGGTGCATGTTGTATTCTATTCTCACAAAAACGCTCTTGTAAAGATGAAGAATTGGTCTTTTTTTTTTTTTTTTTTCCCTCTCTTCATTTTCCGCAAAAGTTAAAACATTACAAAAATTTCATCTTTATGGTCCAAAGAATCATGTGCCATTGACTGGATGACCAAATTGCAGCCAGCCATCACTGACTTTTTGATCTTCCAATAGCAAGAAAACGTTTGCGGTGAAGAAGAATCCACAAACCGTCGCCCAATGGGATTGGATTCTCAACGTGGACCAAAAAATACTAGGAATTGTTCGGTGACGTCCATCATCAATCGCTTTTTAAAATAGTGATCCTGCAACCTACTCGCCGCCGTATGTTCATTATTCTTTCTTCTTAAATTTTGGCACAAATTTTTCGTTGACTGGTGCTGTGTTGTTTTGATAAAAAATAATAATAATAATAACAGTATTTAATAAATATTATTTTTAAATAATAATTTTAATTTTAAATCATGACAAATTTTAAGTGCCTTTGTCGTACTATATTCACATAATGCATATATAATGTGCATTCATATTTAATTTATACACATATATTATCTATGTATTAAATAAGTATAGTACAAAATAAGTATTCTAAAATATCTCGCAAATCACAATATATGTTTATTAAATATTTTAAAATATAGCTTAAGAACTACCATAGTACCATTATCTAATTATAACATCAAATAAGGTCTTTTAATTTCAATATGTTTTGAATTAATAATTAAAAAAATTATGTGTTTTTTTTTCACTCTTATTCAATTATGTAAAATTACCTCCCAACCACTCCTTAATTGAGTAGTGGACTCCTCTTTACCCTCAAGGATTTGAACATCCTGTGTGCATGAAGCATATTTATTTATTTTTTATTCAGTGTAGATTTTCAAACTAGACTTCAAAAACATATTTAGCAATATTTATTATTGGCCAGATCAAGCTCAAATATAATACTTGAGATTGAACTTAATACTGTAGATTACAACATTATCTAACTGCATAAGAACATAAATAGACAATAAACAAACAAACTTTGTTCGCTACAAATTCCCTATATTAAAAAAAAATCATTATAATAACTTCACACAATAAAATATAATAAGATATTGTGCTATGATATTTGAATACTACATTCCAATCAAAAAAATAAAATTTAGCTTATTGAACTAATAAAAATCATAAAGAAAAGGCAGTGGTTATAGTGAAATTACTTTACTATAAATAAAATATTGATGATGAGTGTCAGTAAGTACAAATTTAATATTTATTTTTATAATCGTAAAATTATAAACAGTGTTTCACTATAAAATAATTTTAACATAGCTCGGTCGTTAAAAAGAGAGAGAGAAAGTGAGAAAAAAAACAAAGATACACCCTCAAAAACTCACCAATAAAGAAACCAATATTAGTAAATTTTTATTTCAACTTATAATTTTATATGGTATGAATATAAAAGGGAATCGATAGCCTCCGTGGAAAGTGAAAAACGGCGCCGTGTTACCCATGGAGTTTCCATAATAGGCCACCTCCGCTTGATTGTTTATATATATATATAAATCGAAGAAGAAAAATATTATGAAAATGCAAAGCGGCGAAGCAAAATAGCCAAAGAAGCAGAAAAAACAACTGAAGCTCTCTCTGCCTCCTCACCGTCACCACAAAAACGAAAGGAAAGAAAGAAAGAGAGTGAGTGAGAGAAAGAGAGATCAAAGGAGAGAGAGCTGAAACAACACAACAGATAACAATGGCTTCGATGACGATGCCGCGCCCTTCACAATCCACGTCAGCTTCTTGCTCTTCGCCTATCCCCAGTCGCTGTTCTTTCGGTGACCAAAACCCAACTTTTTCATTCAGTTTCAGGGAATCTCGCTCTCGGGTTCACGTCTGTAACGCCGCCGCCGTTGTAAGCACGCCATAATCTCTCTCTCACTCTCTCTCTCTCTCTCTCTCTCTCTATATATATACATATATATATTGTTGATTATTAATTTTTTATTGTTTTGTTTCTTTATATTTAATTATTTTAAAAAAAAATATTGTTACAGAGATGTGACATGGCTGAGGCATTGAATTTTCAAAATGGGAAGCCTAATATTCCAGTTCTAAATGAACGGACGCTGCCCAAATTTTTGGAAACGGCGCGTATGGAGAAAACTGTCAACAGAACTACAAATAACAGGATCAAATTGTTCTCTGGCACCGCCAATCCTGCTCTTTCCCAGGTACTTTTGTTTAGTTTTAATTGCATTTAGCTCTCTTTTTAAAGGGTGATCTAAACTTGAAATTTACCTTGTGTGTCATGTTTCATTTGAATGTTGGACTGCGTATCAAGAATGAAAAATATCAAAGTTCCTGTACTAGCTGTTTCTTATAGTGTTGAAACGAACTTCTTGTTGTCCATTTTGATTAATTTTCCTTATAAAGCAGACTTATCTGGACTTCCAAATGTCTAAAGTCATTTGAGTAATACTATTGGGAACAGAACTATTGGGAACAGAATTACTGGTTTCCGCAATTAAGTGTCAATTCTTTTTTAGAGTTTCTAGTTTCCTAAGAAGAGTTTCTGTTCAAAACATGTCGTGCCTTGGTGTTGCTAATCACCCAGATGCTATTTAAATACACAGTTTTATTGGATTTCCATCTATAAGTTGTTAAGGGGCAGACCAACCTTACTTATATTATGAAGTGCACAGTGCAGTGTGATAACAACGTTCGTAGTATACTTTGTATGTTACCTTTGGACGGTAGAATGTCCCATTTTAAACTTTCATTCATCTTTATTACAAGGATTCAGCTCTATTGTTGATGTTTATGGTCAGTTATGATTAGGTGTTCCTATTCTAAGGAATTTCATTAAACATATTGTTAACTAAAATACTTTCAACTGAAGGGATGGCTGGTCCCTTGCTATTTATGTATGTTACCATCAATATAAGATGATTTGAAAACCCATTCAAATTCTTTGTTATAACTAACGTTATTATTCTAAAGCCATCAGATACCTACTTTGTGAAATTTCATGAGTTGTTTTCCTTCTTTTTTTTTTTTTTTCTCCTTTAGTTTTTCTGCATAATCCTTTTCAGGACAATATGAGGGACATCAGCTATGGGGTCAAATTGCAAATACTTACCCTTGTTAAACTGTCATCCTAATGTTAGCTTTTCACAACTTGTACCATCATGGAAATGTTGGCAAATAGAGCTTTTATAGTTTCCTTATATATTTTTCATTAAAAATTTGCATTTTTCTTATTTTCTGTGGTTTGTACCGTAGTAAAATTCTTTCTCAAAAATTATTGGTAATAATCTTAGCTATATGAAACATGCTTGCAATTATTTGTTCCTTCGAAAACTTCACTTTTCCAATTTTTTTTTTCCTTAAGGAGTATAAGTTTCTTCTAATACTTAAAACCTTTGTTTTTGACAACTATGTATTATTGTTTCCTAGGAAATTGCTTGCTACATGGGCGTGGAACTGGGAAAGATCAACATAAAGCGATTTGCTGATGGTGAAATTTATGTTCAGCTGCAAGAGAGTGTTAGAGGATGTGACGTTTATTTGGTGCAGCCCACCTGTCCTCCAGCAAATGAAAATCTCATGGAGCTTTTGATAATGATAGATGCGTGTCGGAGAGCGTCAGCCAAGAATATCACAGCTGTGATTCCTTACTTTGGATATGCTAGAGCTGACAGAAAGGTGAGTGTAATCTGCCAAAACGTTTTTTTTAAATATCTTGGACGTAACAGATTCCAAAACTGAAAATGGAAATTTGACATACATTTGAGTAATGGAATAATTTAAAGATCTGATGAGCTCCCTATATCAATAATGCCCTAGACAATTAGATGAGCAGCTGCTCAATATCTTCTCTTTGTCTTTTGAAGTTGCATTGAAAGCAAGACAATGATATTTTGAAAATATTTCTGTTCGTAGATGCTTATGCATTATCTTTCTTGTATGGGTCTATATATATTCTTTCCAGACTCAAGGGCGAGAATCAATTGCTGCCAAACTCGTCGCAAACCTTATTACAGAGGCAGGTGCTGACCGTGTTCTTGCTTGTGATCTTCACTCAGGGCAATCCATGGGTTACTTTGATATTCCAGTGGACCATGTATACTGTCAGGTAATCAGGACAAAATTTTATCCTGGAGTAACTGATTTACTATCACTCAATGATCAAGAAGAGTATTATTCTGACTTTTTTATGATGGTTTATCCTCTGCACTCTAGCCTGTGATTCTTGATTACCTTGCCAGCAAGACGGTTTCTTCTAATGATTTGGTGGTGGTTTCACCTGATGTTGGTGGAGTGGCAAGAGCACGTGCTTTTGCCAAAAAGTTATCTGATGCACCTTTAGCCATAGTAGATAAAAGGCGTCATGGACACAATGTTGCAGAGGTAATTACTGTACTACAACTCTGCTCACATTATGTTTCCTCCTACAATTTTCATTTTTACGCATTTTCTAGAAAATGTTGAAATCAGTTGCAATGATGTTTGCTTCAAATTGCTTTTGTACTGTCCCTTATGAATTCTTTCATCCCTAAAATCTCCAATGTCTATGACATGTTAACAGTTATAAAATGTTGTCTCAATAACTTGTTTGCTAGGATGCAGATAAATGTTGCGGTTTAATTTTGTGGACTACTTTGAATATAATTTAGTTTTGTCAAAATGGAAGTATCACTGCTGTAGTGTCCATCACAGAGTGACAGTTGTCCTATTGTTTGTGTGCATGTTCAGTTCTTCCTTTACTGCTAACTTCTATAGACATATGTTGATGGACAGGAATATTTGCTCTTCTTATGTTATTTATTCTTTGGTAGGTTATTACATCGTTCACATCTTCATTATGCTTAATATTTATACTTCAGGTGATGAACCTTATTGGCGATGTAAAAGGAAAAGTTGCAGTAATGGTGGATGACATGATTGACACTGCTGGTTGGTGAACTAAACTTCATTTCAATCTAGATTATAGACCAGTAACTATGATTGGGAATTCAACTTTAATCTTGGAATATTTCTTGCATTTGTATTTATGTATTTGAATTTCTGGGTTGGATTTTGTACCAGCAATGAAATAAAATAGTCGATAATCAATTCTTTTGGTGCTCTTTTAACCTGAAGTGTATGTGGGTGATAGGGACTATTGCAAAAGGTGCATCTCTTTTACATCAAGAAGGGGCCAGGGAAGTTTATGCATGCTGCACGCATGCAGTTTTCAGGTACCAACTAAATTTATTGGCATTTAATCTTTTATTATGTTACTCTGCAAGCATAGTATTTCCCATTCAAGTTTTTTTTTTCCTTTTCTTTCCAAGAATTTATTAAATTTCTTTCACTTGATCAACTTGGGGTATTTTGAATCTGCTGTTAGTATACTCCCTGTTAGTTTGGTATGGTTAAGGAGCTCTTGATTCTTCTTAGAAGCAAAAGCCTGAGTAGCTAATGCTCTTCTGGGAAGAGAGATAAATTAAGGCTACGTTGATGGGACCTTTTGGGAAAGATTCTATTATTTTCCAAGCAGAAGCTCTGCTCTGATGCTAACTAGAAGTTGCTATCTGGTGCCAGCTTATTTTGCACTGTGAAATGTTTAACTCCATCTTATGATCTTTCTCTCTCCCTCCAACCCAACCCAAACCCCCTCCCTCCCCATAAAAAGACAAAAACACCCCTCTTATTTTCAATGACAACTTGAAGGAATTCTCATCTTTTGCTCACTTTGGAAGGAGCAGATGGAAAAGGGAGTCTTTGCTTTATCTGCTTCTTCCTCTGCCCAGGAATGAACAATTAAAAAAAAAATGATTTTCTTTTGTGGATTTTGTAGTGGCGTCTTAGTCGTGTGGACTGTTGAAAAATGAAAACTTTAAAAATGTTCCAAATGTTTGTGTTGATCAGACTCTTCTTTCTTGCATATTTTACCACTATACGCCATATTATTTATTATGAATGGATATGCAGATTAAAATTGAATTTTTATTTAGAATGCGTTTCGTGTGAACTTTATAATTGTTTCTATTTTATCACAGCCCTCCTGCAATAGAGAGGTTGTCAGGTGGCCTGTTTCAAGAGGTGATCGTTACAAATACAATCCCAGTGGCAGAGAAGAACTACTTCCCTGAGTTGACTGTTCTTTCTATAGCTAACCTGTTGGGTGAGACAATATGGCGTGTTCACGATGATTGTTCCGTGAGTAGCATTTTTCAATGAAGTCAGGGAGATATAGAGTGATGGTAGCTGCTTCAACTGGTAAAAGGCTTAGAATCGAGTAGGTCTCATATCTCAAGGTAGTCTAGTATGAGGGGGAAATTAATCTTTATGCTTTTCTCATTGTTTAATTTTAATTTTCACCACATTTTTATTTGGCATTAAAGTTTCATCATGAATGATGATTCCCATTTAATGGATTGTCTTACATCTTTTATAATAATTAAATTGCACATGTATCTTAAAGATTTGGATGGCTCTGTACAGAACTAGATAGCATTTGCTTCTTGGATTAGATTGGGTATCTTGAGAAGTAGGTTATTTACTTATACTAAAATGATAATAATTAGAATTCTATTTATATATTTATTTTGTCTTGAATTGAGAGTGAATTATTTTCAATTAAAGTTTTATCCTCGTTTAAAAGACTGTAATTTTAATTACAAAGTGAACCAAAAATATATTTGTCAAATAAATTATTTATTTTATTATTAATTTAATTATAATTATGTAAATTAAAAATTATTGATAAGAACAAAATAAATAAAATATTATGATTAATAATATTTTACAAAATTAATATTTTTTTTAGAATAAAATATTTAATATTATTAATTATTAATATCAAATAAATATAATACTATTAAAATTAAAAAAGTATAATAATATTTATTTTTAAATAAAGATAGTATAAGGTATTAGTATTAATTCTCTATGAATATAATAATATTATTTTTAAATAATTTTAACTTAGATTACATATTTATTTTAACTAAATGTAATAATATTATGTTAAATAAGTTTAATATTAATATTTTTAGTAAATGTAATATTATTGAAAAATATAATTATATTATTTAAATAAATATAATATCATTCTTTTTAAGTAAATCTAATATTATTTTATTTTAATAAATATAAATTGTATTATATTTAATAAAAGAATGGTAAAAAAGGAAGATCAACTTCCACCTCCTAATGGGAGTGAGAATTTCACTTCTCACTCTAAAATTGAGTGGGACTTGCGAATAGAAGTTTTACTCTCTTCTTTAAAGAAGTAAATAAAAATTAGAGAATAAAGAATTCACACTCTCCACTCTTGTACTAATAAATAAACACGACATAAATTTATGAGATTTGAGAGTTTTGTTTGCATGACTTTCTTACCAATGCCATGACGATACCACAATGTTTGTCCTTATAAATGGAACTCCTCTTAATCAATAGATTTATCCTTGAAAAAAAAAATCAAAACAATTAATTTTTTCTTCAATTATTTTAACATCTTATTTTCATTGAAACCCTTAGCTTTGAAACAAAAAAAAAAAATCGTTCTCAATTTGAAACTTTCTTCGCAATGTCCTTAATGTTTGTTAGCCACCTATCAAAAAAGTTTAAAATTTTTTAAAAAAAAAGTAATATACGTACTAACACTCTTGTAATAATAAAAAAAATTAATTATGTGTTATTTGGGTACTAATTCGATCTGCCCATTCTCAAATCACCATGGAACCCTCTGCAATTTTTTTCTAATAAAGCAAGTGCAAAATGTTTTTAGGTTAAGGTCTATAACATATCACATTTAAAGCACATGCGAACGACCTTCAAATTACAAATGTTACAACCAAATTTTTAACGAAGTAGTTTTATGCACGTCCAATATTATTTTAAGCACATTCAAAATTATTTATGATTTATTTCTGAGTTATATTTCTTTGCTTACCAGTTTTGTCCCATTATAACGTCGATATTTAGCTTTTATTATTGAGGACCTGTTTAAGATCATTTTTAAAAGATTCAAAAGTTAAAATTTAGTTTTGATATTTGATATTTTTTTAAAAATTACTTTTGATAAAATTACCTCTTATAAAAATTAGTAATAGTGAACGCATATTATTACTTTTAAAACTCACAATAATTTTAAAATAAAATTTTACCTAATGTTAAAATAATTTTAATTCACATATTATTGTTGATTATTTTAATAATATAATTAATAACAATTATTTTAAAATATACGGTGTAACTAAACTGGCCCTTAATATATAAGGGTATTTGAGTTATTTGAATACAATATAGGGACTTCAAATGAACAAATCATGTCCTTGCTTGTAATATTATGAAACATGAAGGGCTCCCATGTCATTACTCCATTAGCTTAGCTATCGATTAGGGTTTTCTGATCCTCAAGTCTATAAAACTCTTCACTTATCAGTTCTCGCTCAGTTCTTAATCGGCTCTATTCCTCCCATCATATTCCTCAGAAACTTAAAATTTCTTTACTCTTTTTACAAATTGTTTTGTTGGGTTTAATAAACTTTATTTTATTTTTTAAAATTTTGGGGAAAAAGGAAAAATAATGCAATGATGAAATTTCGTAGTGTACCAGAGAGGGGTTCTATTGAGCCCGTTCGTGACGGCAACACAACCCTCTAAGAAGTTCTGAGCTTTTCCCTTTTTTTTAAACTATTTCCTTATTTTTCTTCAGTTTTTGTTTATATTATTTTTGAAAAAGAAAATTAAATAAAAGCGAGGTGACGATAAAAATTCATGTCTGTCAATCCACTGAATTAAAAGCGTGTTGTTATTATGAATCCCGACAGGTTCTGATCGCTTTAATTTATTTTTAACGGTTTATTATGACAGAATTAATTTTCTTTCTATTGCTTTATATTATCTTAATTTAAGTGGGCAACTGATGAATCTCATTTTTTTTAATGGGTAATTTGCGTCTGAAATTTTTCGTTGATGCTATTTATCACCTTGGAGAACTGATGCCCGTTTGCCTTTTCTTTTTCTTTTTTTTAATGTATTTGATTCATTTTTTGGAGACAATTATGATTTTTTTGGAGTAAATAAAATGGTTTATTGGTCTTCTTATTTGCATCTAATTTTTTTGGTTTTGGTGCAGCTGAGAGTCAGATAGTTTGGGCAAGTGATGAACACAACTATTATTTAATGGGTAATTTGCGTCTGAATTATTTCTTTGATGCTATTATCACCTTGGAGAACTGATGCCTTGATTCTTCTTTCTTATTGCCATCACATGATTTGATTAATTTTCAAAATAATTTTAATAGTGATTGAGAGTTTTTTGCTGATTTGTTTTCTGTCGAGTCTAAAGGGCTAATTTTGGAATACGAAATTTTAGAATTGTGTATATAGTAAGCTAATTCTTATAAATAAGATGGATTAAAAAAAATTGAAGTAACCTTATTAGATAGTTTTTTATTGATAAATATTTGTATTTGTTGAGTAAATTAACGAAATTAAAATTATGAAGTCGCTGATAGCACACTACACTCTCCACTTAAGCCCATTGCCAAGTACACACACACTACTCACAACTTAATTACACACAAAGTCCCACTCTCATTTACTAGGCTTTGCAACAGCTCACAACTGAATTGCTCACAAAGCCTCAAATCTCGTGGGCTAGGCTTTGCAATTAATTATGAGAAGATGGCAGTGGACTTAAATATTATTTTACTTGTAGAGCTTTTTTTTTTTTCCGTAAATACTATCACACATCATACTAATATATTACATAGATATTTATAAACACATCATACTAATATATTACATAGATATTTATAATTATTATTACAGCACTGATATTTATAATTAGATCATATAACTGAACGAATAACCTTCAAAAACATTTTACAAGGGAAAAAAAGCTTACAAATGAACTCTACATAATTATACTTAATTAAAGGAAATTGAGTTCATGGAGTTAAAATAATTGAACTTACGCACATAAAAATTATTTAAAATAATCAACTCAACTCTACCATGTCGAGTTTGCATAGAGCTATTTAAACATACTACACGCTCTTTTTAATTAGAAGTTTTATTATTTAAATAATTTTTGAAAAAATTGCTTAATTAATCCATTTTTTTCTCTATTCAATTTCATAAATTCTTAATAATTCATTCATATATATTATTTTAGCTATAAAACTCACTATTTAAAAATAAACATCTATAAAATTCATCACCCATAAAAATTAATAAATATCAAAAATTAATTTTCACCAAACATAAAAACTAATGAATATCAAGAAAACAAATTCTTATATATAGAAAGTATAAAATATAGATCAAGATTTGCTAAAAAATTATGATAATCTCAATAATTGAATCTTTTAATAATAAAATATTATATTTAATTGGCATAAGTTTTTTTAAAAGCCCTAGTTATTTTATGTGTATAATTTATTGAATGAATAGATGATACTATAATTTTATAAAATGTATGTATTAATATTATTATGAATTATGATTTTATATAAGTTTATGTTAACAATTAAGTTATCTTTAAAAAAAAAATTATTATTGTTGTTAATGTTGTTATTAAGTATTGAAAGGGCATCTAGTATTTAACTATTCATTTCGTTAAGTGTCTTGCTTATAAGGTGAGTTATGCTTTGTTTTGTCTTTAGGGCAAGTTAATATATAATTTTCAGTCGTTATATCCCAATTATTGGCTGCATTTTTGGATTTCTTACAATGGCCACAAATGTTGACTCCTGGGAAAGTGCTATTAATAGTGAGTATGCTAGTATGTCCATCGACGAAGAGGAGGAAGGGGGGATTGATAGTCACAAGGGATGAGGGGGATGACAATGGTAAGTGAAAATTTGACTTTCGATTTTGTTTGGTCGACATATTTCTTACAGACAAAGTGATAAACTTTGTTGCCATGAAGAATACAATGGCATCATTGTGGCGTCCTGGCAAAAGAGCGTGCATCAAAGACTTATCATCAACTCTATTCCTCTTCCAATTTTTTCATGAGATTGATATTAATCGGGTGTTGAAATTGGGACCATGGACTTTTGATCAACACATCGTGCTTGGAAAGCAGTTGGAGGAAGATGAGCAACCATAAAATGTTCCATTTTTTTTTACTTCCTTTTGGATACATATTTATAACTTACTAATTGGATTTATATCAGAAAAAATCTAGAAAGACATTTGGAATTATATTGGTACTTTCTTGGCTTCTAATGAAAATAATTTGATGGGAGTTTGGCATAGTTATATGCGCATTCTTGTGTCAATGGATGTAAGAAAACCCCTTAAGCGCAGGATAAAATTGAAGAAAGCATGAGCTGAATGGATTTGGATCGATTTTAAGTACGAGCGACTCAATATTTTTTGCTTCACCAGTGGCTTGCTTGGGCATACTGCACAACAATGCCTTAAACTCTATGATTGTCCGAAAGGAGAAATTGTGCCAACTTATGAACATTGGTTGAAGGTGCCGACTAGGAGAAATGTGATGAATACCGGCGAACGGTGGCTGCGCCAAGGACGACTGGAATCAGGTGAGGCAATTAAAGGAAAAAACATGAATCAAGCAGTTGCAATGTCAGTTGATCATGATAATGCCACAATTGGAGTTGCCTTTTCTAAGCCCTTTCTTGGTGGCAGAAATGTGGGAAACATGGCTCTTAATATGGGAGATGATAAACAGCTACCAAGTAGGACTCACTTATCAAAGAAGTCATCGGGTGGGACATCTGTTATTTCGGATGGTGATATGAAAGGTGCTGAAGATTTGGAGAATGACTTTATTGTCAATGATTTAAAACAAAGAAGATCTTTACATGAGCTTCATATTACCATGGGTCTAGGGGAGGAAGCTTGAACAACAAATGACACTATTGAGGTGGCAAAAAATGGACCAGCGATGGGACTTGTTTTTCATGCCCACCAAGACCAATGAGTATTTTGAGCTGGAATTATCGTGGGTTGGGCCACCCACGGACAATTCAAGTGTTGGTGGAATTGGTCCGTAGTAAGAAGCCTTGTTTTGCTTTCCTAATTGAAACTTTATGTAGTAAAAATAAGCTAGAAAGTATAAAGGCGAAATTAGGTTTTGAGGGGCTGTTGGTTATGGATAGAGTGGGCCGTGGGGGTGGGCTGGCTTTCTTATGGTCTGCATCTTGTGCTGTTAATTTATTTAGCTATGCACCAAACTATATTGATATAGAGTTTGAAGTGGCTGACTTAGGAAGGTGGAGGATTACAGGTTTTTATAGATACCCTGAATCTAACTGTCGTCGGGCATCTTGGAACCTTCTTTGTTTGTTGTTTACCTCTTCATCTTTGTCGTGGGTTTGTATAGGTGATTTCAATGACTTGTTGGCGGCAAATGAAAAGCGCGAGAGGCATGAACACCCAAACCGGAAGTTGATGGGTTTCAACAGTGCCATTAATGACTGTGGTTTAATCGACCTGGGTATGGATGGTTATAAGTTTACTTGGGAGAGATCTCGGGGCACAGAGAATTGGGCTGAAGAGTGGCTTGATCGAGCGTTTGCTGCTGATGATTGGGTTCAACAGTTTTCTCAAGTGAAAGTTTGTAGCTTGGAATCTTCTTGTTTCGACCACCTGCCAATTTTCTTGGATCCCAATCCAAAATTACATGCATACAGAAATAACCGGTTTCGTTTTGAGAACTTATGGTTGCGTGAAGCTAGGTGTGGGGATGTTATTCAATCGACTTGGGCTTCCTTTACTAATCTTTTAATACAGCAAAAGATTAAGGATTGTGGCAAGGCTTTGCTGGTTTGGGGCAGGCATCTTGCTCGTGACTTCCCGAACCGAAAATTGGAGTGTAAGCAACAAATGGCTTCCTTGAGAGGGCGTCGTAATATGGATGGTGTGGCTGTGTTTATTGAGGTAAGAAATATATACAATGAGCTCCTTCATAGCCACAAGATTTTTTTAGAAGCAGAGGTCGAAGTCTCTTTGGCTGAAGGAAGGGGACTGAAATATACGTTATTTTCATGCTTCGGCTTCTGCATGAAAACGGAGGAACTCTGTTGGGGCTCTTCGTAACAGTCAAGGTCAGTGGATATTTAATTCAAGCGATATTGATACTAAGATTGTAGAGTATTTTAAAAATCTATTTAAGTCTGATCGTTGTAATACTGCTGAAAGTTTACGGTGTATGGAGACAAGGGTAACTAGTGAGCAGAATTATTTACTTTTGGCTCCGTTCTTTATTATCGAAGTTAAGGATGCTCTATTTGAAATGCACCCTGATAAATCCCTAGGTCCAGATGACATGAATCCTGCTTTCTATAAAAAATTATGGCACATTGTCGGTGAGGATGTGGTGTCAGCTTGCCTGCTTTTCATTCATAGTTATTCTTTCCCTGTGGGCTTGAATGATACATCGATTGTCCTTATTCTAAAGAAACAACGGCTTGAGGTGTTGGCAGATATGAGGCCGATTGCACTTTGTAATGTGCTTTATAAAATAGTCTCTAAGATGATTGCTAATCGTATGAAAATAATCCTTGATTCGGTTGTTTCAGAAGCATAGAGTGTATTTGTTCTTGGTCATGCAATTACTAATAATATAATTGTCTCGGCAGAAATTATGCGCTTTTTGAAGAGGAAGAGGCAAGGAAAACATGGCGTCGCTGCTCTAAAGATCGATATGTCCAAAGCATACGATAGGGTTGAGTGGGGTCTTCTTCAGGAAATGATGCTTAAATTGGGTTTTGATGCTAAATGGGTGCAACTAATCATGCTATGTGTGACAACAGTTCGTTATAGTGTGCATCGGGAAGATAGGGAGGTGGGCCCGATTATACCAAGCAAGGGTTTCCATCAAGGTGATCCACTGTCTCCATATTTGTTTATTTTGTGCGCAGAATGCCTCAGTTCTTTGATCAAGCGACATGAGAGGCTTGGTTTGCTTCATGGGGTGAAAGTTGCTCGAAGGGCTCCAGTGGTGTCTCATTTGTTCATCGCCGATAATAGCTTCATGTTTTTTAGAGCAAATCAAACTGAAGCTTCTACAATTAAGCAGATCTTGGCTATATATGGAGGTGCTTCTGGTCAGTTGGTCAATTTCACAAAATCATTCATTTCCTTTAGTGCTAACGTGCATGACAGTATTATTAGTTAGATTTGCGGAACCCCTAGACGTTAATGCTACAAAAGATCATGGAGCTTATTTCATATTACCATCTCACATTGGTCGGAAGAAAATGGATGTGTTTAATTATATCCGGGATAAAGTTCGACAGAGGTTGCAAGGTTGGAAGTCCAAAATGTTATCTCGAGTTGGGAAGGAAATCTTACTGAAAATAGTGGCCAAAGCAATGCCTAATTATGCCATGAACATCTATCTTTTACCTCTTGACTTATGCAAGGAGCTGGAAGTTATGATGAATTCCTTTTGGTGGGGCAGCAAAAGTGGTGGTGGCAGGGGGATTCATTGGATGAAGTGGGAGCACTTGTGTAAGCCAAAGGATTTTGGGGGAATGGGTTTCAAGCAATTGCATCAGTTCAATGTCGCTATGCTTGGCAAACAGGTCTTGAAACTTCTCACAAAATCAGAATCTTTTGTTGCAAAAGTTTTAAAAGCACGCTATTATCCAAGAACTTCTATTAATGAAGCCAAGTTGGGGCACAATTCCAGTTTTGTGTGGCGCTCTATTTTAGCTGCAAAGGATATTGTTGTCTATGGGAGTCGCATTTAAATTGGGAACGGGCAGAATGTTTTAGTGGGTCAAGATCCTTGCATGCCAGACCTCACTTCAGGTTTTATCTTTTCTAAGCTCAATGAGGAGCTAGTTGTTGCAAGGGTGAGTACCTTAATAGTGCCGAACCAAAGTTGTTGGGATTTAGATGTTATTTTTGACTTTTTTATTCAAGGGATAAAGAACTGATCTTGTAGATTCCTCTTAGCTATCGTAGGGAGACTGATATGTGGTATTGGCTGCATGATCCTTGTGCAGTTTACTCAGTACGTAGCTGTTATAAACTGTTAACTCATAGGGACAGTGACTCTTCTACTAGTATTTGGCGATCATTGTGGAAGTTGGAGGTGCCGAATAAGGTTAGGAATTTTCTTTGGTTGGCTGCGACAAACGTTTTACCTTCTGTTGTCAACCTTGTGACTCGTATAGTGGCTATTCCACCTACTTGTTCATTGTGTAATGCCTATGATGAGACAATTACACATACCCTGCTAGAGTGTGAATTTTCCAAGTCGTGTTGGATTTTCTATGCTGTTGGTTTCTTTGGCCCCTGCAATTCTTTTTTGGCTTGACTGTAATTTATTTTCTTTCGATATAGCAAGAAGAATTGTCAGCTTGCCACCATGATTTGCTGGCAGATTTGGATTCACCGGAATAATCAGTTATGGAACCACAGAAACAGCAATGTCTCATAGGTCCTCAACTTTGCTGGGCAGCTTTTGTACCAATGGCAAACTGTAAGAAAACAACCTTTCTTTGTTGACGTTGATGCTAATAGAGTCAGTCATGGGGCTATTTGTTGGGAGAAACCTTGCTTTGGTTGGTTAAAGTGTAATGTTGATGCTGTCATATTTAATTATCAAAGTAAGTTTAGTATTGGGTGTGTAATCCGTAACTCTGTGGGTGAATTTGTTACAGCACGGTGTGAGTGTTTTCCGGGTATTTGTGGGCCTAGAGAGGCTGAAGCTCTTGGCATTAGAGAGGCTCTCAGCTGGATTAAGAGGTTGCAGCTGCCTTGTGTCATTGTTGAAATGGATAGCCTCCAAGTTTTTCAAGCATTAACTGACAACTTTTCCAACCTTAATGGTTTTTGCCTTATAATAGAGGAGTGTCGAGCTCTAGTTATGTCTATAGGAGAAGTGCAATTCTAATTTGTACGTCGATCTGCGAACTTTGCTGCTCATACTGTTGTTAGGGCAGGAGGTTCTATGTCAGGTCCTGGGGAGTGGAGTATTGTTCCACCTCCATGCTTATTAAATAATATGTAATGTTTTTTTGTTTTAATGAAATTCCTTTAAAAAAAGTATTGAAATGACATTCTAATACTGCAGTGTCTAACTTACTAGTTACTATTATATTCTTTTACTATTATTAGTTTTATTATTATTATTATTGGATATAAACGTGGGTTTTAAACTTTTAATTTTATTGGATTTAACTAAACCTATACGAAAGAAAAATACATAAATTTGAAAAAAGTGCGTCAACAATTTGACACTTTTTTAAAAAAATTTAAAAATGAAAAAAGTGAGCTTGCTATGCTTGAGCACAACACATGTGTTGGGTCAAGCCTGAGCCAAGAAAAAAAATTAGGTCACAACACAGCACGAGACGAAGCATATAGTCGGCATGACACGAGTACGTGCATTTTTAAAAATGCATGATCTAGATTTGAAAAATTGAAACCCACACAGATCCAGATGTAGATCTAGATGCACGTGCATTCGGAAAATCCGATATCCGGATCCGATTGGTTTTTGTTTTAAATTAAAATATATATTAACTTAAATAAAAAAAAATCTAATCTCGAATCCTTAAGTCTATCTCGCTTCCTTCATTCAACTTTCCCCAACACACTCACCTCACTAGCAGTCGTAAGTCGTAGCCCTCCAATCTCGCTCTCGACCAATTGCTGTATCAAATCAACTCGTGACACTGCTCGGCTGTCGTTCAATCATCAACCCTTGTCGTTGTGTCCAAGCCTCACCTACTTGGAATTAATTTGTCGGTAATTTGATTTTGCTCCCTTATTTCAATTAATTTTTTATTCTTTCTATTAAATACATGGCTTTTTTCTCTGGTTAATAATAGGGTATTATGGTTAATTGTTTGATTGTAATTTGATTTTGTTATTTATGTTAAATTGTTAATTGTCAGATTGTAATTGGATTTTATTTGATATTATTATCAAATTGTTGAATTTTTATATTATATTTTAAATTATTTAATTTTAAAATTTGCACCTGAAATATCTGCTCGCATCCAGTGCAGATTTTACCCACATCCAGATCCCTAAAAAAATTTATGAATTCGAATTTTGCCAACCCTACATATTATCATGAGTTGCTTAAGTTTTCCGCCAAAGGATGCTAAATTGGCAAGCTGGTATACACTCAGTAATGGCCCCCCTAATAAAAGTGTGCTCATTAGTTAGACTGCACTTAGTAATAGGCTGCTTAATATATTAGTGAGCCTTGGTGCGTTAAGTAGTGGGCCGCCTAATATTTTAAGCCCAAATGCAAGTCAAATGAGCAAGTTCGGCCTGATTCTAAAATTCTCTACAACACTATATTTGCACACATTTAAGAGTTTTTTAGATTAAACACATGATTTGTATATAGAACTTTTTAGGCATTAGAATTCTCGAAAGCCTGGTGGAGATATTTTGCACAAGTTGCATTGAAACCTTTAGTCAAAGGTAAGCCTCCCTATAAATAGGGCATGACATTTGTCATTTGGCACAATACATCATACTAAGCACAAGACCTTTACTCCACCAAGCTGACAAGGGTCATGCCGTATTTACTCCAAAACAAATTTTATTACCCCTATCTATAGTGTGCTAGTGTGTAATAAAATTATATTTGGCCATATTGCTCTTATTTCTCTCTAACATTGTCGCAAGCATTCTCGCGTGGCTAGTTTGAAAAGTTCATAAGGCTTATTTAGTGACTTGTGTGCTAGAAGTCGTCTAAAAATCGCACGGGTTTGCTGCGCATTACACTCATCTATTGACACTTTACTTGCAAAAAAATTAGAAAGAAGAAAGAGCAACATTGTCAAGTTGCATTGAAACCTTTACTCTTTCTTTGGAGTAATAAAATTCGCTTTGACTATGTTGCTCTTTCTTCTTTCTAATTTTTTTGCAAGTATAGTGTAAAAGGATGAGTGTAATATGTAGCGAACCCGTGCAACACTTAAACGACTTCTAGCACACAAGTCACTAAGTAAGCCATAGAAACTTCTCAAACTAGCTAAGCGAGGATGCTTGTGACAATGTTAGAGAGAAGCGAGAGCAATAAGGTCAAATATAATTTTATTACATTCTAAAGAGAAAATTACAAGAGACCTTGAGAGCTTTTGTGAGAGCGTGTGTGTGCTGGTGGTTGTGTGTGTGGTGTGGTGATGAGCAAATGAGGATGTTCACCCCTATTTATAGTGTGCTAGTGGGTGCAAGTTGCATAAATATCTTCCTATGACCTAAATGCAAAATTCTAAAAAGCTATAGGATATTTATAATTGTAGAAAAGTTTAGAATTCGTGCCAGACTTGATTGATTGCTAAGCGCACCATGATTGGCTAGTTATTAGGCAGCCCATTGCTAAATGCATCCCGCCTTTAGTGCTGAGTGCACCCTGGCTACTAAGTGCACTTTGGCTAATAAGCACACTCCGCTTCTAGGCGAACTTTTAATAAATGCAACCGTGTGTACGAAATTATCCTCCGTTTCCAGGAGATTTGAGTAGCCTGTAACAATCATCCCTTACTTATGCTTGCGGCGCCCTCATCGCGTTCTTGTGCTTGTAGTTTTGGACATGCTCCGTGAATTGCCATAGGTCTTCTTCGCGTTCCCATGTGGCCTCGGGGAGGTTCCTCCACTTGTGATGCAAGCGATCATTTGCTTCCTTTGCACGGTGATTGTCACAAGCGCCTTAAATCTCCCACAAACAGAGGATAATTTCGCGTGCGCAGTTGCATTTAATAAATGGCTGTCTAAAAGCAGAGTGCGCTTAGTAGCCAGGGCGCGCTGAGCACTAAGGGTGGGATGCGCTTAGGGTTGGCAAAATCAGGATCTAGATGTAGGTGCATCTGGATCCGAATATGCATTTACATGTATGCATCTGGATCCGCAAAAAAATATACGGATCCGGATGGGGGTAATATCCACAACGGATGCGGGCATACATTCTAGATATCCAAATCCGCAAAATCAAAATTTAATAATATATATATATATATAGTTGGGACTTGAGAAGGTGATTTGGCATCACCATTTCTCATCTTTGTATATTCTCTATTATCTAATAAATAGAGAAATTTTCTTTTAGATTTAACTTTTCATCTTCTCATAATTAATTTGATTGTTATTACACGATAACAATTATGTAAAGGTTTTAACGAGTCATATTCTTTGTAATGAAAATCTAAGGGGGAGTATTATGAATTTATTAAAATAAATGTGGATGTTCATAACATATATCTCTTAGTCTCTCCACTATCTCCCATTAGCAACCTTTAGCTTCCCTATAACTCTCACTATCTCACAAGGAATTATGATCCATAATTTTTCATTAATTTCATGGAGTGATTATGTAACTATAAAAGGAGAGCTCATCTTTTTGTTTTATAAACACACAATTGGAATGAATAAAATCACTCTATAATATATTCTTTCATTTTATTTTTTATCTTATGTTGTTTCTTTATTTGTATTGCTGGCTAATAGTTTTATTTTTTATTTTTTATAAGGCTGCCTCATCTAAAAAAAATCAATTCATATTTTTTATTAGTTTCATCAAGTGTAAAGTAAGAAAAAAGGATAATACTAAATTCTTTTTTCAAAACCGCGTGAAGCGCAGTTTTATTTTCTAATTTAATATATAATTTAAAAATCCAACCATAATGTAGTAATTAACAATTCAACAAGAAAATTAATGTATTTAATTAGAGTAATTAAAGTAAAATGAGTTAACATATGTGGGAGAAAAAAGAGAAGCATTTTACATTATATTGAAATTTAATAAATTTAATTAGAGTAATTAAATGAATCAGCAAAGAAAATTAATCAAAATCAAATTAAATTGAATGAACAAGGAAATTGAATTAAGCTAACAATATTTTGAAGTTTAAACAAGTTTACATTAGATTAAACTCATTAAATACAATCAATTAACCACAATTCCAAATTCTTAACTAGAGAAAGGAAAAACCCATGTAATTAATGAAATTGGTATTATTGACCAGAGAAAGGAAAAACCCATGTAATTAATAAAAACAAAAGAAAATTAACAGAAACAAAGAGCAAATTACAGGCATAAATGATCCAATCAGGCGAGGTTTGGACGATGGTGACGTGGGTGACGCGTGCATCAACATCGGTGTGGTGAGCTTCAACGACGACAAGGCTTGCAGTGTGCAGCGACAACAACGTGTTCAGGCGAGGCTGCAAGGAAGACGGCGACTGGTTGACGGCGTCACAAGCCCTTCAGATTTGGCCAGCGTTAGGGATTTGAAGGTTACGGCTGCTGGTGAGTGGTGAGGTACTGTGAGCCTTGAGAATGTGTGAAACTGGATGCGATAGTGTTAGGGTTAGGGATTTAGCCACTTAGATTAGATTTTTTTTTTTTAATTTAAGAGTTCAGACATTAAGTTTATATATATATATATCCTGATTCGGATCTTCCGGATGCAGGCCGGATCCGGATTTTATTGCCATCCCTAAATGCGCTTAGAATGAGCCGCCTAACATAACTAGCCAACCGTGGTGCGCTTGGCAATCAACCAAGCCCGGTCTAAGTTCTAGATTTTTCTACAATTGTAAATAACTTAGAGTTTTCTAGAGTTTTGCACTTTAGTCTTAAGAGATATTTTAGCAACTTGCTAGGATGCTTACTCCCCTAGCACTAAACAATTATAATAGGGGTGAGCCCCCTCATTTGTTCACCACCACACCACACATATTGCTCTCGACTCTTTGTAATATTGTTGCAAGCATATTCACTTGGCTAGTTTAATAAGTATTCTAGACTTACTTAGCGACTTGTATGGTAGAAGTCGTCTAAGTGCCATACGAGTTTGCTGTGCACTACATTTATCCTGTGACAATAGGTTTACTTAGCACTTTTGTGCTAGAAGTTATTTAAGTGCTGTAAGGATTTGCTACAGAAATTAATCATCTCATGACAATATGCAGAATAAACAAATCACGTCCTTATTCGTGAAAAAGTAAAAAATCAGCCTAATTGTAATTACACTATTATCTTCCAATTCTTGTTGGAAAGATAGTACGGTTTAAAACGTAATTGGCGTAAAACGTTTTAATATCTCCATGGTGAATTGATGCCCATGTCCTATTTTCATGTCATATGATTTCTTTTGATTCATATTTAGGAAGAAGTATTTGAATTATTGTTAGTAAAATGTCTTATTGGATTTGATCTCTGTCTAAGGCTGATTTATGGTGCAGCTGAAAGGAGGGCAATTGATGAACACAACTACTATTAATGGGTAATTTGCGTCTGAACTATTTCATTGATGGTATCATCTTGGTTGGGACTAATTTTTTTTTCTCATTTTAATTCGCTCAATACCAAGCCATTGCAATATTCATTGTTTTGTTAATCACATTTCTCTTTATCAGGTGATGAATTTTCAAAGATTTCCAAGTCATTTAGTATAGATGAATATGTCATACTTTTATACTTTTCACCTTAATCATAAACATATGTTTAATATTAATCATAACTCATTATCTTTGTGACCTACCTCAGCAATTGAAAAATTTTCAAGGAGATTTAAACTCCTTCACTCATGCGAAAAGAGGGTGAGAATCACTCAACTATTGAGAGCACTTAAAGTCTTTTAACTTTATTTTTTATATCCAATGATTATACACGATGAATTCTAGAGTCTGTAGTCTAGAGATCTTCAGAGTGCTCAGATTAGAGAGGAGCCTCTACCTTTACACCTAGGAAGCTATGGAGACTTGAACTGGTGCCCTTAACTTTGAAGAGTACTAGCCCACCATTAGGCCAAGACCTCAGTGGCTTAGTGGCGGGCTGGTATCCTCCAAAGTTGGGTTTGAGTTTGAGAAAAATTATTATGCTATTGATAAATGGCACCAGTGTAAATACATTGCACATGTGAGTGGAACAAGATTGTAACTTAGTAGTTGGGTGGTTATTATTTCCTTGTTTCTGATTAGCGAAAAGGTTTGAATTTCTTGGTAGACTTTCGCCCATGTGATTTTGGGTGGAAATATGTTCCTTTTTAGTTATTCTAATAGCTTTGCTCTAATCGAAGCAGGGTACTGATATACAAGAATAATAGTACTGGAAAATGATAATTCTTTGGTCTTATGATTGGTCATAAGTTATCTTATTCTTATCAAATTCATTTGATACATTCAATGGTCAAATATTGGCCATTTGATATATTTAATGGCTTGAATGAAAGATTTGTATGGCTTTAAGATTTTAAAATCCAAGACAAAAAATTGTTCTATAAAATTGTTAACATGTGTCATTAAGGTATGGGTGAAGGAAAATTATTATCCTAAAGGATTAGGATCCTCTTGTTATTCTTTCTTTGTTCCTCCTACACTATAATAAGTCTAGTGACACTTGGCATTACTGTAATTATGTGGTTCATATTTTGTTTTATTTTTTTAAAGAAGATTTTGTTTTATTTTGTTTTCACTTAATTCAACCTCAAAACTCTTTTTGAAACTATTATTTTCCTTCTCAATTTCTTCTTTCACGCCTTCAATCACATGCGAATGAAATATTAAAAAAGATCGAAAAAGACGAGTAAACTGATTACAATGATATCATTTTTCATTTGTTCTTTCAAGCAAGTACTTGCATGAGTTTGCTTAAAATTCTTATAACTTTGATTTGTTTTATGCACGCTCTTTGATTCCTGTATTGGATTAGAATACTGAAGCTTTTTGGTTTGGATGAGATATAACAACACTGAAATTTTTGAATGAGTTTCAACCATAATGAAATTTTTACTTGCATAGAAGTATATGATTAACTGTTACCCCCCAATTTGATTGTTGTGTGCCATCAAATGCCATTTGTTGATACAAAGGAGAAGCTATGTTTGAAAATCAGAGATAGATGAAATTTTTAATTAGGTGTTTTAGGTTCGGGAAAGTTTTGGGTTAAGTAGAATAAAATAGAATCTGAGTCACACATCTTTTGTGGGTGCCATGTGTTTCTAAATATGTAAAAGTGTAGGAGAGACAAGGAGAAATTAAAACAAGTAGAGGATTCAGACCATTTTGTAAACTGTGACTTAGACCCTTTTTGTAAATTGAGACATAAATATGTTATTGCATACCTTAATATTACCCATAACTATGTCTGTGACATAGAACACATTTCAGTAGCACCATTATAATTTGCACATAAAGTGAGCACGGCGTTTTAAAAGTTTTAAAGTTTGAGCTCCAAATAACAATTTAATTGGCATTTCATACTTATCCTAAACTCTGCCCTTTCTTTCTGTGTTTTGTGCATATTTTTGTGCAAATAGAATTATCGATTAGCATTCTACTATTTGGAATGAACAATGATAGTTTTGAAAAAAATTATAGAAAATCAAATAACATAAAAGTTTCTCTACATGGCAAGTTCACAACCATTAATTGACTTTATTAATGAATTAATGAAGTACAAGCTTAGTGTGCTGAAGTGGTAATGTGTTGGACAATAAAAGAACATAAGTCTAGTGTGCTGGAGAGTTAAGGTGTTGGGCAAGTGAACCCCAAGTTCACTCAACAGAGATTGAAGCCATGTAATTTCAGCAGTGATAGAAGCAATTGAACGGTATTCAACTTCGATGGAGGATCTAGCAACAGAACGTTGTTTCTTTGAACTCCAAGAGATGACATTATGACCAAGAAAGACTATGTGACCACTTGTGGAGGTTCGATCATCAGTGTTGCCTGCCCAATCTGCATCGGAAAAGCCATGAAGTAGCAAAGGAGAGTTACAATGTAGAAATAATCCATGATGAATAGTACCCTGAAGATATCAAAGTAGTCGTTTGACAGCAACCCAGTGTTAAGTGGTTGGGCAATGCACAAATTGAGATAACTTATTGACAGCAAAGGCAATATCTGGGCGAGTAAGAGATAAATATTGAAGGCCACCAACAATAGAGTGATATGCATTTGCATCTGATAAGGAGACACCATCATGGAGAATTGGCATATGATTAGGAGACATAGGTGTATAGACAATGTTGGCATGCAACATGTCAGCCTTTTCCAGTAGATCATGTATATATTTATGCTACGAGAGGAGAACGCCCGATTTGGATGCAATTATTTCGACGCCAAGAAAGTATGAAAGGGCACTAAGGTCTTTAATGGAAAATTTGGCAGCAAGTTATTGTGTAAATTGGCTAAGAAGACGGTCACTACCTGTAAGAATTAAGTCATCCACATACACTAAAAGATATATGGTGAGATGTAGGTGTTTAAAAATAAATAAAGAGGGATTTGATAGAGAATTGACAAACCCACAGGATAACAAGAATTGTTGTAGTTCATGATACCAAGCACAAGGGGCCTGTTTAAGACCATAGAGAGCCTTCTTAAGATGGCACACATGGGTAGGATTGCTCTTATCAACAAAGCCCGGGGGTTGAGCCATATAGACATCTTCAAGTAAGTGTCCATGAGGAAATGCATTATTTACATCTAGTTGTCTAAGACCAGCCATTAGAGAGTGCAAGACTAAGAACAAGTCGAAAAGTTGTTGGCTTGATAACAGGACTAAATGTGTCATGATAATCTATGCCAGGTCATTGGTGAAAGCCTTTTGCAACGAGGTGAGCCTTGTAACGTTCTATGGAGCCATCAAAGTTGCATTAGATACGAAACACCCACTTGCAACCCACTAAATTTTGAAATGGGTGAAAAGGAACAAGTGTCCAAGTCTCATTACGGAGAAGTGCATTAAACTCATCAGACATAACTGCTCGCCAGGCAGGGTGTTGAAGAGCTTCAGAGACTGAGGTTAGTTCAGTTGGGGAAGCGAATGTGTGGACAGTAGCAAGGCTTAGTTTGGTAAGTGGTTTATGGATATTGTTCTTTGCTCTAGTTTGCATGGGATGATTGTTGTGGATGGTGGTTGATGGTAAATGAGACGAAGGAGATGGTTTATGTAAGATTAGAGGAGTAGAGGCGAAAGGGGTTAAAAGAGGTTCGATAGAGGATGTACCTTGCAAGTTGTGTAGGAGATGATGCTCATAAGTGGACACGTCATTGTCAGTCGGTAAAGATTCAGCTTGAGGAGAAGTAGAAAATGACAATTGTGAAGAAGAGTTTAATGAGTGGGGTTGAGAGACTACTGGAGTTTGATTATTTGATTTATATATTGGCAAAGGGAGATTTGGTAGGTAGTGAAAATTTAGGAGGTGAGAATTTATGGAAATTGGTGGATGTGATGCCGAAGGTTGATTTGCATGAGCAACAGATTCAGAAATTGGCAAAGGTGGAGAAGATTGGATTCATTGGTGGAAAGTAATATCTGTTGGGCGTGAAAAGGGAAGAGATTGTTGAGAAAATAGAAAAATGGACTCAACAAATGTGATGTGATGGCAAACATATATTTTTTGTGAGGTTGGATCATAACACTGATATGCACTTTGGGTGGAGGAATAACTGAAAAAGACACAAGGGTGAGATCAAGAAGAAAGTTTGTGAGACCCATATGGTTGTAGCCATGGATAACAAAGGCAACCAAATACTTTTAATTTGGAGTAATTTGGTTGATGGCCAAATAATTTTTCAAAGGAAGTTTTCATAGAAAAGGCAACTTTTGGCATACGGTTAATGAGGTATGTAACAGTAGTAAATGCACGTGGCCAAAATGTGAGAGGCATATGGGCATGATGAAGCAAAGTGAGTCTAGTTTGTGAGACCCATATGGTCGTAACCACGGATAACAAAGGCAACCAAATACTTTTAATTTGGAGTAATTTGGTTGATGGCCAAATAATTTTTCAAAGGAAGTTTTCATAGAAAAGACAACTTTTGGCATACGGTTAATGAGGTATGTAACAGTAGTAAATGCATGTGGCCAAAATGTGAGAGGCATATGGGCATGATGAAGCAAAGTGAGTCTAGTTTCGACTGTGTGGCGGTGACGACGTTCAGAAAGGCCATTATGTTCTGGGGTGTGTAGTGGTGTGGTGAGGTGAGAGATGTCATTAGTAGCAAGAAAGGATTTTAAAGAGGTGTATTCTCCTCCATTATCCATGTAAAGTGTAATAATAGAACGGTTAAAGTACTTTTCTACTAATGCTTTAAAGCAAATAAAAATGTCATGGACATCAGACTTTTGTTTAAGAGTATATAGCCAAATATATCGAGTGAAATGGTCGACAAATATAACATAATATTTATAACCATCATAAGAAATAACCGGAGATGTCCACACATCATAATATAATAATTCAAGAGGATGAGAGCTTGTAAGTGAGGAAGAAGAAAATGGTAACTTATGAGTTTTATTACAGTGACAAGAATTTCAAGGAAAATCAAAGACAATTGACGATGATGATAACGGTAAAGTTTGACTTGAAACTAAATGATGCAGAATATTAGAGGATGGGTGACCAAGGCGATAATGCCATTGATCAATGGGAACCTTGATGGATGAAAAGGCAAGTAAAGGCTTGGTTGCAGAGGACAGACGTGACCACTCATAAACACCATTTCTAGCTGTTCCATGCAGAAGTAGTGCCCTCGTGCGAAGATCCTTCACATAAAAGGAAGTTGGTAAGAATTCAACAGACACGTTATTAGGAGAACAGAGTTGAGAAACAGAAATTAAATTCTTTTTCATAGATGGAACACATAAAACATTATTCAAAGCAAAAGACTGAGAAGAAGATGGCAGGGTGGTGGAACCACTATGAATAATAGGTAGACCGGTGCCATCTCTAATGTGCACACTTTCAGAGACCGGGTGTTCAGAATGTAGTGACAGGTTATGAAGATTTGTTGTAACATGATGAGATGCACCACAGTATAAAAGCCATTCGGTGGCAGAGGGTGCATGAGGAGTTGTTAACATGAATATGTTAATAATATTGATTTTGATGATAGCAAACTTTAAATGGTTTTTAATTAAAAATTTAGATCTATTCTTTAATAAACGAAAGCCTTATAATCATTCCAATTATATTCATAAAAGTTGGATCACTGTTAAATTTCATTGGAAAAAGATTCTCTGCAAAATCTGGCTTAAACTGTTATTCTGGAAATTATACCATGAATCGCTTATTGAAACGGTTAACCGATAAAATCTAGAATGAAAGATTGAACCTGGAAACAAACGACAAAAGTTTAACTGAAACGGATAAGGCTAAAGTGTTCTACAGGTTACTAGAAACAAATGGCGAACCGTTTATTACAAACGGCTAACCGATAAAATTCCAGAAAGGTCATTTCATGCAAATCCTTAACCGTTTAATGTAAACGGATAACTGATATTTATCTTGCAGGTCTCTGGAATTTTAATGGCAAAAGGGTAATCCTAAATGACAAATCGTTTATTTGAAAATTGACCCAACCGTAACTTTGACCAGCCTAAACGGTTAACCGTTAATGGTTAACGGCAAACCGTTTTCGAGCAGACAGTCTGTAACAGCTAGTTTTTCAGCTTCAACTATAAATAAGTTCATTCAAATTCAAACAAGATTTATCACAACACGACCATTGAGCTTATATTAGAGAATACAATCTTCATAGAGTTTTAAAACACATTCTTGCTTCATCTATTCAACATTGGGCATTAATTTGTAATCTTAAATATTGTGTGAGAGAAAAACAATTTTTAATCTTTTACTTTGAGTGATTGTAAGTGTTGGGATACACTTAAGTTAAGAGATTGGGGATAATATCTTGTTGTAAAGGTTCATTGACACCTTGGAAGTCAAGTATAAGCATTTGAAACCTTGAAGGCTTGCTTAGTGAAATCCTCAAGCCCGGAAAGCTTGGAGGCCTAGACGTAGGCGAGGTTGGCCGAACCACGTAAAAATCCTCGTGTTTGAATCTCTCTTCCCTTATCTTTTTATATTGTAATTGATTTAATTGTTATTCTATTAAATTCATTTTAGATTTGCATGATAATTTGTTTCAGAACCTAATAATTATTAGAATCCCAATTCACCCCCTTCTTGGGTTGCATACTTGTATTTCAGGAGTAGTCATGTTGGTTTGTGGGGCAGCAATATGGGCTTGAGGCTGAGTATTCGAAGACCAAGGAATGTGTCTAAAGGTTGGACAACGTTTTGCAGAGTGACCTTGTTGACGACAAAGTTGACACTTACCAAGATAGGGACGAGGTTGAGTAGGAGGAAGTGGAGAAGGTGAAGGTGAGTGTGTGTGTGTGAAAAGAAGGGTGGACGATTATGTGAAAAGAGAGGTGGACGATAAGGTGGATTAAAGGGACGATTTTGGGGCTGGTTTTTAGGTGGATTGTGAAAGGGTTTTTGAGCTAGATTGGCGGAAGCGGGCATGTTGGAGAGATTAGTTTTCTTTCGTGCTTCATACTTGAGATGTGCTTCAAAATTGATGAGTTTCTCATGCAGTTCATCAAATGTAATAGGGCTGTCACGGACACGGATGGCTGAGCAGAGGTCTTTGTAATCTTCATCAAGGCCACCTAAGATTTTTAATATGAGATCCTCATTATCAATGGGAGCATTAAGCATAGCAAGTTCGTCAGCAATGGTTTTGGCATGTTGGAGGTAGTTAGTAATTGTATGTGTGCCTTTGTGAATGAGACGAAGATCCTCTTTTAATTGTGTGAGACGTCCTCGTGAGGGTTTGGCATAGGTATTGGCTAGAATGGTCCATGCTTCTTGTGATGTTTTTTTGCAGAGGCAATAAATGGAACAAGATTGGGAGAAATAGACCCGGCAATGGCACTAAGAATTAATTGATCTTGCCGGATCCAAAGCGAATAATCTGGATTAGGCTTGTTGTCAGTTTCGGTAGTGATGGTTGGAGAGGGACAAGGATTGGACCCATCAATGAATCCCATAAGATCATATCCTATAAGTATAGCATGAAATTGAAATCGCCAAGATGTATAATTAGAGGAGGTAAGTTTGATGGATATTTGAGTGGTTGTGTTGATTGAAATAAGAGAGGAATTATTGTCAAGAGGATTGACGATGATTGGAGAGGTTTGGTTGGAAGAGTAAGTTGGCGAACTAGAAGTGTATGGAGTTTTTAAAGGATCGGCCATTATGAAAGATAAAGAATTGAACTTGTGAAAGTTCTATAGAGGCTCTGATACCATGAAAGGTTTTAGAGAATAATATAGATTTGGGAAAAATGGCTTGACCAAAATTCATTGAACATTATAATTACAATTTATACAGTTTACATGTTTGTATAAAAAAGGAAATAAATAATAGAAAGGGAAATAAATAATTCACCTATTGCTAGCTTTTTAGAATATTGTAACTATCCAAGAATAAAATATTTACAACCAAAAATAGATGATATGCAATCAAGCAAAGGTTGACTACAATGATTCCTTAATAAGAACCATCGCGAGACCCAACACTCCCAGAAGAATACGGGACAGAAACTCTTCAGGAAGAAACTCGGGTTGATTCACCCAAAGAACAATTATCACTCCAAAATCAAAGTTTAATCCAGATTGAAGCTTCATTAAAACAACATCTTACGGAAACTCTGGAGTAACAAATGAAAGAAATGCAGACACAGTTGAATCAATTAAATCGAGAAGAGCCTGCCAAGTTGCAACGAACAGATGGAATATCAGTAACCTATTCGTTGGAGTTGACCAATGGAAAACAAATAAAATTAACTCAGGAAAATCCATCGAAGAACTTGAAAAGGAAAATCCGAAATCATTGAAACAAATCTCCGATTTCAACTTCAACAACTGAAAGCGATGAGACATCATCATCGAGTTCCGAGACCTCGCGGAATAACAAACTCTCTTCCAAGTATATTGAGAAATTAATAGAATAGAAAATGAAAAAAGTAAAGCGCATCAATAATTCAGAAATATTACGACTTGAAGATGAGATATTGCAGGTTGCGAATTCTCCTCGTAGCCAAAAATTTTTGGAAATACAACTTCCAAAAAATTCGTTACACCAAGATTCAAGTTTTATAATGGAACGTCCGATCCGATCAACCATGTCAGATATTTCAGGCAGACAATGGCTTTATATGAGCATGAAGATGCTTTGATGTGCCGTATCTTCCCCTCCAGTCTTGACGGTCCAGCATTAAATTGGTACCACGGCTTACCTTCAAGTTCGATACACTCATTTGCGGAGATATGTTTAGCCTTTATAGCACAATATTCAACCAATCGAGACATGAAGAAAGGATCAAATTATTTGTTTACAGTGCAAATGGGACATGAAGAAACATTGAAATATTATATTCGAGGGTTTAGATTAGAATCTGCCAAGGTTGAAAACTATGATGACTAGCTGGCAATAATGGTTTTTAAGCGCGGACTTTCATCAAATCACCCGCTTTTTGAATCTTTGGTAAAAAAAAAAACCAAACTGTATGTGGGATCTGTTAATTCGGGCACAAAGGTATGTAACCCTAGAAGAAGAAAAGAAGTCTTGCATCAAAATTCAACAAAACCAATAATCGGGAGTAAAGGCTCTTTAAAAACCGACGGACGAATTTCTTAAGTCAAATGAAGAAAAAAGAAAAGCTCAATCAAAGAAGCACACACCACTGAAAATTCCGATTGGACAAATTTTGCATCAAATAAAAGTTGAACCATGGTTAAAGAGACCAGCACCAATGGCCAAGAACCAAAACAGAGATATTGCAAAATATTGTGCCTTCCATAAAGATTGTAGGCATTATACAAGAGATTGCAGAAATTTGAAGAAATATATTGAAGAATTGATTTCCAAGGGTCAGTTAAAAGAATTTGTAAAAGTCGAAGACAAACAGCCCCAAAACCAAAACAATTTCTTGAAGAAAGATCAAATTGAAAATTCAACATCGGAACCAGAACAAATAGTTAATACTATTACGGCTCCCTTACCTTTGGAAGTGCACATGAGCAAAGAAAGAAAGGTATATTGCAAAAAAAGAGAAATTGAAGCTCCTGAAGAATTCTTAAAGAAATGTGTCAAATTGGATGTACAGTCAGAAGTTAGTTTCTTGCGCCAAGACCTTAAACTAATTCAGTCCCCACATGATGATGCATTGGTAATTTCAATAAAAATTGGAAATTGTCTAGTCAGAAGGATTTTGATTGATAATGGGATTTCGGTGAATATACTCGATACGCAACTGTCGAAAAAATGCGCTTAGAGCAAGTAAAATCAGATCATTTGAACAACCATTGATAGGTTTCAGTGGAATAGTAACATATTCAGATGGTGTTATCACACTTCTAGTCATTACTAAATCGTACAGTCTGTTAACTGACTTTCTCATTGTGAAAGCAACTTCACCGTACAATGCAATATTAGGAAGACAATGGAAACATAAAATGAGAGCTGTACCCTCAACTTATCATCAAGTTTTGCGTTATCAGACAATTTATGGGATAGAGGAAATTAGAGGAGATCAAGCTACAACTCGGACATGTGCGGTATTGGCATTAAAAGAAACTAAGAGAAAAGATTCAGATTTTGAGAATCAGACCAAACAAGATGCTAAATAGCAATTACAGTCAAACGGCATTGGTAAACAAAATAGAGAACTGGGATCAACACGAAACCTAGCCGTGGAAGAAGTAAATATTGTCCCGATAAATCCAGATAATCAAGAATTCGTTCGAATTGGCTCGCTATTGCAACCAAATGAAAAGGACCAACTTCTAAATCTTCTCCAAATAAATCGTGATGTTTTTGCATGGAAACCCGAAGATATGACTGGAGTACGACCTGAAGTCATCTGTCATCATTTGAACATTGACCCAAGTAAGAAATCTGTTAAACAGAAGAAAAGAAATTTTACCCCAGAATGCAATCAAGTCATAGAATCAGAAATAGAAAAAATGATTAAACTTGATTTTATCAAAGAAGTGCATTATCCAGAATGGTTGGCAAATGTCGTGCTAGTTAAGAAGAAGAATGGAAAATGAAGATTTTGTATTGATTTCACCGACTTGAACAAAGCTTGTCCGAAAGATAGTTTTCCCTTTCCGAAAATTGATTCACTTGTGGATTCTACGGCAGGTAATCAACTCATGAGCTTCATGGATGCTAATTCAGGCTATAATCAGATCCAGATATATGAACCAAATCAAGAGAAGACTTCATTTATTACCGAAAGGGGAACCTATTTTTATTAAGTGATGCCTTTCCGGTAAAAAAATGCAAGTGCAACTTATCAAAGGCTAGTCAATAAAATTTTAAACCACTTATAGGAAGAACAATGGAAGTCTACATCAATGATATGTTGGTAAAAAGTCTCAATCGATCTGACCATGTCAAAGATTTAAGAGAAGCTTTCTCTATATTGCAAACATATGACTTGAAATTAAATCTAGAAAAATGCACTTTTGGTGTTGAATCTGGAAAATTTTTAGGTTATTTGGTAAGTCAAAGAGAAATTGAATTAAATACAGATCAGATCCAAGCTATTATGAAAATGAATTCACCAAGGACCATAAAAGAAGTACAAACGCTGACATGAAGAATTACTGCATTGAGTAGATTTATTTCTCGATCATCAGATAAATGTCAACCTTTCTGTCAGACTTTGAAGAAAAATAAAGATTTTAAGTGGACCGAGTCTTCTGAAGAAGCATTTGTTCAACTTAAGACGTGCTTAATGACGCCACCGTTATTATCGAAACCAAATACAGGGGAAGACTTATTCCTTTATCTTGCAGTATCGGCAAACGCAGTTAGTGCAGCTCTGATACGAAAAGAGACAAACAATCAAAAACCAGCGTTTTATGTAAGCAAAGCTTTGATTGCGGCAGAAACACGGTACATGAAAATGGAGAAATTAATCCTAGCATTAATTGTAGCATTAAAGAAGCAAAACCCTACTTTTAAGCCTACATTATAATTGTGGTAACTGAAATTTCCTTGCGCTCTATTCTGTATAATCCAAATTTATCCGGAAGAATTTTAAAGTGGGCAGTGGAATTGAGGCAATACGATATTCGTTTCCAACCTCAAACAGCAATCAAAGCTTTTTTTTTGGCTGATTTCATAGCAGAATTTACTCCAATGGATAGTCAAATGCAAAACAACGGGAAGATTGAAGAAGATGGATTTATCTGGAAATTGTATGTCGATGGTGAAGAAACGTATTTTCATTTATTGAATAAAACATTATATACTGAGAGTTATTTATAGATACATAGGCTATAATTTTTTTAAGTTTACATATGTGAATACAGAAGGAAATGTGTCAATCCGTTCGGCGCGGATCTTGTCTTTGACAAGTGCAGATTATCCCTTTGACAAATGCGGATTATGTCTTTGAAAGCTTCATTCAATGCCGTTTTATTTGATTCTCAACAGATGGATCTTCAAATCGCAATAATGTCAGAGCAGGATTAGTTTTAATTACTCCAAACAAAACGATGATTGAACAATGAAGCAGAATATGAAGCCATAATTTCAGGATTAAAGTTAGCAATTGGTTTGGGAGTTAAAAAGATGATTATTTTATGTGACTCACAATTAATAGTCAATCATATTCATGGAAATTATTCAGCTAAAGAACCTCGTATGTCAGCTTATTTGAAAGTTGTTCGTGACTTGATGATAAAAATTCCATCATGTACCATTGAACAAATTCCTCGAGGAGAAAATAGCCATGCAGATGCGCTAGCCAATTTAGGATCAATAGTAAGGTATTCATTTAAACGCACAATCACTATAGATTATATAGAAAATCCTAGTTTGGATTCAGTGGAGGAAAAAGTTTATCAATCAACAGAATCTCCGAGCTGGAAGGATGTGATCTTTCAATATATTCAAACTGGAATTTTGCCTGAAGATAAGAAGGTAGCCAAGAACATTCGCCAAAAGGCAGCCCGTTATGCCAAAATAGGAGGAAATCTCTACAAATGATCATATAACGAGATTTTTTTAAGATGTTTAGCTCCTGAAGAAGCTCGATACGTCATGGCCGAAGTGCACGAAGGAATTTGTAGCAACCATTTGGGTGGAAGAACTCCAGCTCACAAGATTTTTTAAATGTTGGGTATTATTGGCCCAAACTGCATAAGGACGCCAAAGAATATGTGAAGAAATGTGATAAATCTCAACGTTTTACCTTGGTACCAAGACAACCTCCAGAAGATCTAAATCCAGTAAGAAGTCTATGGCCCTTTCATCAATGCGGGCTAGATATTGTAAGACCTCTTCCAATTGCACCAAGACAAAAGCGATTTTTAATTTTGGCCACAGATTATTTCACAAAGTGGATAGAAGCTAAACCTTTGTCGAAAATTGGAGAACAAGAAGTTAAAAGCTTTATATGGAAAAATATTGTATGTCGTTTTGGAATTCCAAGAATTCTAGTTTCTGATAATGGCACACAATTTATTCGGAAACGAGTTTCAGAGTTTTGCAAAGAGCTTTGTATCGAAAGAAGTTTCTCTACTCCAAGATATCCACAGGGAAATGGGCAAGCAGAAATTTCAAATCGAACGATCTTGAATGGAATAAAGAAAAGGCTGGAAGCTGCAAAAGTAATTGGGTAGAAGAACTTCCCGGAGTACTATGGGCATATCAAACTACAAAACGGAAAGCTACCAGAGAAACACCATTTTCACTTGCATATGGGTCCGAAGCAATCATCCCAGTTGAAATTGGAATGCCAACGCTTCGAACCCAGTTTGGAATTTCCATGTCTAATATAGAAGAGCTCAACCATAATTTAGATTTGCTAGAAGAAAAGAGAGAGCAAGCATTGATCCGATTAGAAGCATATCATCAACGAACCAAGCTGATCTTTGATAAAAATGTCAAACATAGAAAATTTCATCTGGGAAGTTTAGTCCTCAAGAAAATCTTACACAACAGCCAAGAATCCATTTCCGGAAAGTTAAGTCCAAATTGGGAAGGCCCTTATAAGATCATCGGAGTCTGATCAAAAGGTGCCTATTAGCTCTCGGACATGGAAGGGAAAAATTTACCAAGACCCTGGAATGCTACCAATTTACGCAGCTACTATATATAGAACTCCCAGTTAGTCTATGAATAAATTGGAAGAGCTGTAAATACATGCATTAAGCAATGATCTTCCTTGCTGGGAAACAAATATTCTTTTGTTTGCAAGAATGAAATGTCAGATTAATTTTCAAGAATTAAATCTATATTGATCAATTCTTATGGCCATTAAAAAAGGTTAAATCCATGATTAACCTACAGCTTCAGCAGCTGAAAGCTTGACTTTCAAGGCTTCAGCCTTACTTCGAGTTAAAAAGTCGACCATTAAATTAAAAGGTTAAATCCATGATTAACCTACAGCTTTAGCAGTTGAAAACTTAACTTTCAAGACTCTAGCCTTACTTGAAAATAAATGGTTGATCCTTGATGAACCTAAAAGCTCAAGCTCAAAAGTTAGTTAACTGGTAGTCATATATTTGGCTCCGAATCATAGCGGGAGCACAAAAACCAAGCCAACAAGGTCAACGGAAACTTGAACTCAAAGGTACGAGCATGATTGTTTTTATCATTTGATAAGTTAATTTGACTTTTCAAAAACTATTTAAGATAATAATAGAATATCTAGAATTTAAGCAGTTCGTTAACATTTACAAATTCTATTACGAAGCTTACAGAGTTATAAATAGTTTTATCTAAACTTTCGGGTAGATACAAATGGTTTATGAATTCAAACTCATTTAGAAACGAATAATTAATTTTTTTTAGTTTTAATTCACGTTAAACAAATTAAGCAAAATAATATTTTAGCTATAGGAAAAAATATCTGCAAAATAGACTTATTTAGGATAAACCTTTAACTAAATTTCTCTGAAAATAAATAAAGAGTTATTTACAAAAGTTAACATGTTCCATTATGTAGGCGATTGTTTGAAATAATATCTAAGCAACTCAAGAGGGGGGTGAATTGGGTTAACAATTTAATCTAATGCCTTAATGGAATAAAAAATAATAAATTCAATCAAGTATAATAATAAAAGAGTAAAGGAAGAGAAAACGAACACAAGAATTTTTACGTGGTTCGGCAATCCCCGCCTACGTCCACGCCTCCAAGCACACAGAACTTGAGGATTTCACTATCCAAGCCTCCCAAGGCTTCAAACGCTTACAATTGACTTCCAAGGTGTTAATGGACCTTTACAATAAGAGATTATCCTCAATCTCTTAACTCAAGTGTATCCCAACACTTACAACCTCTTAAGGATAAAGATTACAAATGAATTTTCTCTCACACAATGTGTTTGATTATAAATAAATGCTCAATGCGTGAATCAAAGAAACAAAAACAAGTTCAAAGCTCAATAATAGTTTTATTCTCAATAGCAATCTCAATGATAACTTTTGGATCTATCTTTATTTGAATTGATTGAGCTTATTTATAGTTGGAGCTGAAAACTAGCCGTTATTGACTTTTTACACAAAAACGGTTCGCCGTTAATCGTTATCGGTTAACCATTTTGATTGGTCCAAGTTACCGTTGGGCTGAATTTCAAATAAACGGCTAACCGTTTGTCACTATCGGTTAACTATTCATTTCTAGAAACCTGTAAAACAAATTTAGATTAACCGTTCTTGCTAAACGGTTCAAGGTTAGCAATATGTAAATTATCAGTTCACCGTTTTTCCATAAACGGTTCACCGTTATTTTCCAGAATCATCATTTTAACAATCCTTTGCAGAACATGCTTGTTGGAAATTATCGGTTCGCCATTTTTCACAAACGATTAGCCGTTTGCTACAGTGAAACTATTTTCCAAAATTATATTTTTGTCCCAAAGCTATCTATAATTATACTATATCCCAAATCATCATAAAACTTTACAAATCAGTCCATTTTCATAGTTTTAAAACTTTTTCAATTTGACCATGAACTTGAAAACTAACCAATTCTATAAAATCATTTTTCCTTTAAGTATAAAACCTTATATTATCAAAATAATGATTTGTTGAAAATGTATGAAAAATAATTTGAGCTTTTAAAACCTTAATCATTTTTAATCTTGTTTGTTATCATTAAAATCAAAATTATGGATACATATATGCTAACATTGTTTACACAAAAACTTATATCCTCATAAAAAACTTACACAAAAACAAAAAGTTCCAAAATGCAGGTTCAGCTGAGACTTGGATCATTAGATGTTTCTGAGCATCAGGCCCGTTGCTTATGATATTAGGCTTTTTTCTCAATTTCAATTGATGCCAAGAAGTCTTCCACGTAGGCTTCATCCAAAATATTTTGTATGGATGGTTCCAAAGTTTTGAAAGTCTCATCCAAGCCATATTGGCAAACTTGCTTCCCCTTGTTTTCTTCAGTACCTGAAACTTCAGACATTACAAGCTGGTGAGCAATACCTTTTTCAACTGAGCAATCTACTTCTTGTTTTCCACTATCTTTCATCGACGCACACTCCGAGATCTTAACAGATGTTAGTTCTTGCAAATTCTTTTCAAATTCTGTTCTCTTCTTCTTTTCATCATCTAAACAGCTAAAAGTCTGTTGATGTTCTTCTTTAGTTTTTCTAAGTACATCCTTTGTATTGACCAATTCCTCCCTCAAAAGTGGAACCGATTCCCTCAAAACATTCAATTCATCATTTAACATCTTATTTAAGCTCAAGAGACGATCATGTCTTTCATGAAGAATGGTATGATTGCATAAAGCCTAGAAAACAATAAAAATAAATATTATAAGTCAGGAATTGAACTAAAAGTCTTACTTTGCAAAATCAATTAGCAGTACGAGAACTATGGAAATTATTTAGAATAATTCTCTTTGATAAAGCTGATGCACCAAGGAAATTATTAAGCAAAGAAAAATTCTCATTCAAAACACCCTTTCGAGAAGAAATATTGCCGCCAGGAGTACGAGAACTACTTGCATCCCCTCGAGTTTGGGTATTTATAGGTTGAAAAATTATCTATCTTACGTTAATTTCAGACCCTGAAACTGGAATAACAGCTGCAGTAGATGGAAAAACTTCTGTTTGAGCAGCTTTGATATTTGGATGAGCAATTGATAAAGATTTTTCTGATCTTATTTCTTCTTCCTTTAATTTTGAAACTTCATAACCTGCCTTCTCAGAAAAATCCTCTAACCATCAGGATTTATTTTTATGGCGAGAATAATCCTCATCACGAACCCTTAGGCGATCTTCATAACATGCTCTGTAACGATCACTTTCATAAACTTTGTGGCGGCTTCTTTTTCGATTTTCTTCATCCCTTTTGAAATCACCAAATTTTCTTGGATAATGATCACGAGTAAACTCTCTTCCTCCATAATATTTATGATCGCTCATATTTGATTAATCCAGCGTTAGGAAGACAATTTAGATCAAGGCAAAGTTCAAAGTGAGGTTATTTAAATGTTTAGAATCGTGCCTAGTTCAAGGATAATGACATGTGCAATAACAACTGTCAAAACATTGCATTATAATTAAAAATAAAATATAATACAGTGGGGGGCTTACTGTTAATGAATAAATGAAGTATAAGCCTAGTGTGCTGAAGTGGCAATGTGTTGGACAATAAAAGAACATAAGTCTAGTGTGTTGGAGAGTCAAGGTGTTGGGCATGTGTAACTTGTATTGACACCTATAATTGATAAGCACAAAATTATCTATAGAAGGGGCAAGATTATGACAGTAAAATGGAGGCCAACACAGAGGCAACAAAGAAGCGGAAAGTGCCAATAACAGAGAACCACGGTGACATCAAATAACAGAGAAGAGCAGCAACGAGAATTCAATTCAAAAAAGCCAAGGCAGCAAAGGAATTAAAGAACAAAAACAGAGGAGGGCCAAGCGGAAAAAGAAGGACCAAACGAGGTAGAACTTTAAATAGGCCTTAAAGTCAAGCAATCAAGAAGAAAAAGAAGCAGCCAAGAAACTAAAAGGAAACCAAAGACAATGAACCAATGAAAAGCTAACACAGAGAGTAAAAATAACAACAAAAAAAACAGAGCTTATTTGTTTGCAACAACATACTTTGTCTTTTAGTTGATACTTTTTTGCCTTATTTGTTGAGATCTAATTAATCCTTAAAGAAACTTTTCTATTTTATATTTAAAGGAAATATAAGTGTATAGCAAAGGATCTAAGGTTTTTAGAAGGCATTCTGTAATCTTACATGCAATATGTCCTAGAAATTAGAATGACATCCCAATTATTTATTAGGAATATAGTTTAATATAAAGGTTTGAATTGAGATTTCAATAATCTCTTGTTTATTTGTTCTTCTTTCAAAAGTAGAAAAATTGTCCATTGAATTGCTTCATTATTTTCTTTTTTTTATATTAAGTCACCGAGAGGTGGGAGGTTAGGCGCGGACCCCTACCTGTAACATTAATCAGTAAATGACAAAATACAAATAGAGGGGGACATAAACTTAAACCTCCAAATTAAAGAGTTAATACAAAAGGAAAATACATCGATTAAGGCAAGGACCTAATATTTGAATTACTATAATCGGCTGGTAACTAATGAAGTCTGCTAGAAAATTGTTTGCAATACTTACGACCTATAAGTAATTTAAAGCCCTTCCTAGAATGTTGTCGAGTAACACTAAAGTCAGGGTTTAGATCATGTATCTTGATGTCCTTAGGTGTAGATAAAAAAGAACCATTATCTATCAAGTGCTCGTCAGAACTGCAATCTTTATCCGATTGAAATTTGTAATTCATAAGGTACCCAAAATGTTTGTTCTCATCCCTTTTTGTATCCTTATCAGATTGAGTAGGAATACGGGTAGAGTGGGTATTGAAGCCCACAATTGTCGTGCCATAAACATCCGATAAAGATCGTAAGCCTATAGATGCCCGATAATATGAATTCCCAATAATTTGTTAGGGAGATATGCCATGATCATGTAGGTCAACCCATGCTCCAGTATCCTGAACTTGCGACTCTTAAACAGCGGTGGCTTCAATAATATCAGCTTGGTTCTCCATAGGAGAAATCATAGTGATCGAAGACCCAATATCCACGATCTGCAAAGCTAAGCGTGAACACTTTCGGCTCGAGTCTAGAGTATATCGTGGAGTGGCTGAAGGCGAAGACCTTGTTTCCTTACCCTTTTCCATATTGGTCTGACAGGTCCCATTTGGCCGTTGTGGGCGAAACCCTTGATTGGCTGCATAACATGTCTCAATAGCATGACCAAGATGCTTGTAGAAAATACAAAAAGGTGGGATTTTCTCGTACACTACACTCTGTCAAAAACCGAAATCACCCACATCAATTTGAATTCGTGATAGCGGAGGTTGAGTGACATTATACTCTACTAAAATGCTCGCTACATATGGACGAGTTAATGAGGCAGTGGCTTGGTCAATTCAAAGCTGCTTACCAAATGCTGGTGCAATAAAAAATAATGCTTCCTTGCATTGCACACAATAAATTAGCAAGTAAAAAAATGATTTCCATACAGGAACAATGGGCAACTCTAGCCATTGCTTTGACTTCCTCCACGAAAAACGGCACGATTGGCTCTCCCTCAAACGAAAAGACGGTTTTGATGGGAACTGTTGTGGGCGTAGGACCATTCATAATTTCGGCAAGGCTTTTTTGATCGGCTTATATGGATTTCGATTAGGAGGGGAAGCCAAAACTGAAGCGTATGTCAGAATGGAAGTGGGTTGAATTTAAGGTTGGTTATGGGTTAGTGGATTGGAAGAATCATTGGTTTGGGCTTGATTTTGAGCTTGTGAGCTGAAATTGAAAGTTCAGCCTTTTTGGGGTTGAAAGGGTTGTGGTTGGTCTTCGCCTTGTGGGTTAGGAATTTGTGTTTTTGTATTTAAGGGATGGGCTGCAAATTGTTGAATTATGACTTGATGGCTTAGATTTAGGAGGTTATGTAGTGGGCTTCCATTATAAGAGTTAGTTGGGATTTGATTAGTGGAGGCTGAAACATATGAAGGAATGTGGGTGGTAGGGGCCCAATCTTGAGTTTGACTAGTGGAAAAGGCTAGTGGGACATGGGAAATGCTAGTGGGGGACACACATGGAGGACACAATTCATGTGTTGCCAAAAATGGCTCATAAGCATGGCGATTTTTTAGCTTGTGGTGGTGATTGTGGTTGACTGGTGGTTGCATCTTGAATCGGTTCTTGAAACAAATGGCCATGGGGCACGAGCTGGTTTTGAGGGTACATAGGGGTTGTGACAGCTGGATGTGCATCTCCCGAGAGGTCATGTGTGGCTTGTGTTGGCTGTGGGCTAGAGACTGGTGGTTGGTTGGCTGGAGATGAAAACCCATTCACCAAGTCTGATGATGAATGCTTAGAGTTGGTTGTTGAAGGGATGACGATGGCAGTTGGAGTTGGCTATTGAAGGGATGGCGATGGCGGTTGACTGGCTGTGTTTGCGGAAGTTAGGGGCTGTTGGGGTTGGGTAGCTGGCGATTGACTCTTGTACTTTGAGCTAGTTTGCCTTTGAGATCTCCTAAGAAAAGGAGGTTCATTTCTGGAAGTAAGGGGAGGAGCCGATGGTAGTTGGCTGCCATTACCGTCAACCGGTGAGATGAGAGCCGGCTCGTCTCGAGCACTGCTTTCTTCCCCTTCTTTTAATGAATGGAGGGTTGATTGATTTGCTACCTCACGGCAGCATTCATAGTCATTAATGCCACTATTAATTGTCATTTCTTTTTATTCACTTACGGTATTAGGTGTGGTTGAAGGTTGCTGAAGTTTTGAAAGGATAAAGGCAGTGGATGTTGATGGTTGGTTTGTATGGGGTTGGATTTGAGATAGAGGGTCTGCGTGGGAGTGGTTGGGAGAGATATGTGGTGGTTGTGTGGATGGATTGTGGACAGTTTGTCGCTGAAGCGGTTTGATTCGTGGTGGTGGCAGCTGGACGTCAGGCGGTGGGTCATTGGTGAATTTTGGTGGTCGTTTAAATGATTTCTTAGGAGGGTTCAAACTCGAGTTAATTCGTTCTTCGGCGGAGAGGGTGGAGACCGATGATAGCTGGTTGCCATCACCAGCGACCGGAGAGGCCATTAATACCGTATAAGGTTATTGAGGGGGGAGAGGAGGGCTCTCCAATTATCATTTTTTCAAAACTCGAAGGAAGATTTCTATTGAATTGCTTCATTCTTCCCTATTCTTGATTGTTGTACTCTTAGGCTACCATTAAACTAATGTGATATAGCCCTTTTCACTTTCTGTAACAACTCTCAGGGTTGAAGTTTTTGCATAGAAAGGTCTATGATATGTAACAAAACTTGGGATTTGTAATGGAAGTGGGAGTGATTATATATATATATATATATATATATATTTGACTTGGACTTAGATTTGGTGTAACATGGACTAGCAATTCTTTGGTTTCATGATTGAGATATATCTAGCCATCAGAATCTTCTGTCAATATGTTGATACATACAATTGTTAAATCTTTGTCATTTGATGTATTTAGATTGAACTTTCTAATACTTTGATGACTTATATAATTTGATCATTTAGCGAATTTCAAAACTATTGATGTAATAATGTGTGAAAACAGGTAAATGTTCCTTACTGTATATGTTCAGGAAATATAAAAGCTTTTGTCTTGTAAGCTTTAGATAGAATTTTCTCAGTAGATTCTCAGATTGGCATAAAATTGAAATACAATATTTTTGATGCCTTGTGGGATGTTTTACTGAAATGAGGCTTTTGTGATGAATAGAAATTAGATTATGAGTAAATCTTTTCTCGCCATTGCACAACTGATAACTCTATGAAATGAGAGTTATCATGACACTTTTAGACTTAAATCAAAATTACTTAGAGAGTAAATAATGTGTTTTCGTTGCATTTTTATTATATTTTGCATAAACATTCATTTTAATTTAGTCTTAATAAGTTTTTCTTGATTTAAAGTAATTCGTGCTCAAATTGTGTGCATAATTGTAGGTTTCCAGAAGCTTATAATTCATAAAAGGAATGTTGATGCAATAGGATGGCAAAAAGGAGGAAGAATATGGCCACAAAAGAATTGAAACAAATCTGGAACAATGCAGTTGATGTGGCCATTGCTGCAGCAACTATTGTTGCAGCAATTCTAGAACAACGACAGAGAAAATTCCGCACAAGATACTTGCAGAATTGCTGTCTGTAATTTCTTAATCTAACTTATGCTCGTCCTAAGCTTCCGTTTATCCTAATTTTCAGCTATAAAAGAAGCACACATCATAAGGAAAAGGGAGAGTCGTCACTCAAAGAGAAAAACACAAAGAAACAAAAGAAAAACAAGATTCAAGAGAGAGATTAAGGCCTGCACAAGAGGAGAATTTGCAGAAATCAATTGGGAGCTCAATTATTCTTATTCTTCTCTTGTTTTCTCGTTTTCTATTTATTTATGGGGATGTGTTTCATGGCTGAAACTTTGTTCTTTATTTTTCTTTTGCAAACCATGAACTAAATTTATTTGCAGTTGAATGATAAACAATCTTGATGGTTTATTGACTGAAAATATGAGTTGCTACATGTTTGCTGTAGCAGTTTGTTTTGATAGTATTTATTTTTATTCATTATTTCGGTTGATTACCCATTTAATGATACAAGTTAGGAGAAAGCCGCAAAAAGGTCTATCTTAGTGGAACATATCAGAGTAATACTTGGTTTTAGATTGAGCTTCCTAGATTGAGTTTAACTTATCCCAAAAAGGCCACTTCGGCCTTGGTCGGAGTGGTGGGCTGCTGCCCTCACAAGCATAGTGAGGGCAGCGGTTCAAGCCCCCACAAAAGCATTTGTGGGGGCTAACGTGCTTATTTGCTTAATATTTCAACAAAATTCTTTTTCTCTCGTGAAATACGAGTGGAGTATGGACCTTCCTCTTCTGTAAGGGATTATTTGTCTGGGCATGTACTTCACATAATTCAATGTAATAATATAAGTCTCAATCATGTATTTCTGATTGTAAATATCAGTGTAATATATCTGATATAATAGCAGTTATAAATATCTGTGTAATGCAGTAATCTGATGCTTAATCAGTATTCAAAAAAAAAAAAAACTTATCCCAAAAAGGTCATGGTTAATCTAAAATTAGTAATAAACTAGATATAAAGATTCACCTTGTAGGGTAAATAGAACCTAAGTGTGTAATGTTATATCTTATGTTGACATAACAATTGATCACTATTAAGTTGCATATAGATATAAGATATACAACATGCGATGGCTGAGGATACATAAGGATTCTGCGCAGTGCTATAGCAGATGCTGCAGCAACCGAACCAAATATTAGAAAAATAGTCAAAACCATTAATAAAGTTTATTCACTCAACTACTCTATATTTCCATTGATTTTATCCTTGAGTTTGACGTGATAATTTACTTTGTTGCATTCTATTTATTGCGCTTTTATTTTAATTAGTATATTAGTTTCCATTAATTGTTTTATTTTAATTTAGAACAAAATCTGCATTGTTAAAATTAATGTAGCAAGTCTGATAATATTAATCCCTGTGGAGACGATCTTGAATACTCATCACATTATTACTTATTGTGTACACTTGTACATTGACACCAACAACATTAGAATATATCCAAGAACAACTCGGTAAGCAGACAAAAGCGCTTAGAGGTTTAATCTGTAACTGGCATTAGAAGCCATAGCATTTTTAAGGGGCACACTCTTGGTGAAATTCTCTGACCATTTATGGCTCAAGTCTCACATGACTCAATAGGTTCTTACCATCAAGTTTGCTGGTTACAACGAGCTTTATAAATTCTTCGTGTGTTATATTCTTGTAAATTGCTCTATCCTCCACGGAATTTGGTAAAGGACCAATAGTAGTATTCATGTTTGGACTGTGAAACGCTGCTACTGAAAGGCGTTTCTTTTCTGGATTCACAACAGCTCTGTGCTCTATGCTCTTATATTCTCCATTGCTCATTATCTGCTTCAGAAGAAAGGTTAGTCTTTTCTTCAGAATCAATGTTGCAAATGTTCTTACTATAATTACTTCTTCTTTTTTCTCTCTCTATCTTTTAGTTAGTTCTGTGATGCACGCATACTGCTACTTACCTCAATGATGTCTCGGATATTGATAATGAATGCACCTGGGATTGGTTTGACTGGTACCCACTTGCCATTTTTCTTGACCTGTAAGCCTTGTACTTGGTTCACTTGAACCAACAATGTTAATGCAACAGAGTCAGAGTGTGGCGTGAGTTTCCCAGGTTCAATCCCCAAATTCTTAGCCATCAACTTCAACAGAAAGATTGTAACCTATTGCAGTTCCAAAGAGTATTCCCCTATGGTTGCTCTGACGTTAGCAAACTCGCCAACAAATGCATAATAGAATTGGTGGAGATCTAATATGGTTCTAAACTTTTAATTTTGGCAGAAAAACAAAATCATGATTTACCTAAAAGAAGTAGGGATGGTAGGCCAGAGACTCGTGGTTCTAATATTGGCAGGTTGAGTAAGAAGAAAAAGCATGTCTCCCCAATCAAGCTTTTGGTCTTTGGAGACAACGAAAGCTTGCCCATAACCTTCAATGCTATTTGGCAGCTGTGCGCAAGCCATCTTCTCCTCTAATGGCAGCTTAAAGAATTCCTCAATGTCAGTTTTCATCTTCTCAATTACTTTTTCTGGAACCCCGTGATTGATCAACTATGTAGCACTCGAAAAAGATAATCAAGCAGTTTGGCTAGATTCGAATATTTCATGGAGTTTCGCTGAACATGGATAAACAAAATTATCTTACCTGGAGGAAGCCCGAGTCTTTGCAAGCCAAATGGAACTCTGCCGATTCATCACCATCATCGTCCTGAAGCTTGCTCATATCAATTACTGGAATATGAAGTGATCCATCAGCGAGAACTTGCTCATCATCAAGTTCTGGTCGGATGTACCGGGATGGGATGTCCTTGGAATTAGATGCAAGAGCTTGAACATTTTCTACAGGTAAAGAACCGCCGTAGACAATTTTCTTGTCACCTGCTGTTTCCATTTCGCAACTCTCTTTTGGGGTATTATTCTCCTAGCTTTTATGTACTCACGCACATATATTGTATTTTCTGGTTGTCGTGTGCAGTAAAATGTCATACATATCTCAATGTTTGATACCTCTGTTGGCCTGGCCGGCAGTTGGTCTGCTGGTGGTAAGGTTTTTAAAAATATTAAAATAATTTCTCATTTATTAATAATATTAAAATTATTTATATAATTTTGAAAATAATTTAAATTTTATATATATTTATTTTATTTTATATTTCTATTTATTATAAAATCTATTTTAATATAATATAAGATTGTAAAGTACTAAAATATTTTTTTAAATATGGAAATTATTTTAAAATGTATATATTGTTAAATTTATTGTAATATTATTATTTTTGTATGAGTTGAATTTTGTTCTCATTTTTTCATTTTTTTTCCTTTTTCATGTGGGATATACTTGTAAATAAATAAATAACCAAGGACATCTCTTAATACTCAAAGAAAGTCACAGGGGTAGAAACATAATTTCATCAAAATGCAACCAATTCCATGAAAGTTAACGGAAAAGTTAATATGGTTTGTCACCTTACTACCTATTTTTGAAAAACCTATCACATTTTTTATATTTGTCAAAAAATAAGTCACCCAGGTGACATTAACCCTAAATAAAATTATAAATCTCATGATATTATAAATATGTATTAATGTTATTATGGACTATGATCTATAACTTTATATAAGTCTAATTTAACAACTAAGTTAACTCTTAAGAAAAATTTATTGTTTTTGTTGCTGTTGTTGTTAAGTATTAAAAAAAAATATTCTAATACAGTATGATCTATCTTAGTAACTAATATTATATTATCTCACTATTATTAGTTTATTATTATTGAATATGGATTTGAGTTTTGAATTTTTGATTCTATTGAATTTGACTAAAGACACATTAATCCTAAAAAGTATATAGGTTTAAAAAGCGTATGCCAACAACTTGGCATGCCCTCTTAAAAAAGTTAAAAAAAGTAAAAGCTTATCGTGCTTTTTTTTCTTAAGTACGGCGCGACTTAGCCCACGACATGTGTGTTAGGCTGAATCTAAGTAAAAAAAATTAGACACGGTATGACTCGATACGAAGCACATAGTAGATATGGCATGACACAAGCATGAGCACCATGGGTCCTCCTTTGATGGTCGGCACAATCCATTGACCATCTCTATTCATATCCATTGGCTTGGGCACTTTTGGCCTTTTAAATTTATCCTTAGTTTAATTTTTAATATTAAATTTGGGCACCTTTAAATAAAAATCTATTGGGTCTTGCTTTTTTTAAAAAAATTTTATAAGTCTACGTCTAATTAATTTAATAAAATAAGCCAAAATTTATATATGACTATTTTGAAATCCTAAAATGGGCTTAGGACCAATATAAATAAATTTGGGCAAATAATTGGGCTTATCAAATTTATATTAAATTATCCAATTGACAACTAAAAATGGGCTTGGATCTAATATAAATAAATTTGAATTTTTCTGCCCAAAACTCAGATACTTTAGCTGAACTGTAAAATAGTAAAACTATAGGGTGCTACAGATATAAACCCAAAACCCTAATTCACAAAATTTTCTTCCAGCCGCCAGCAACAAATTCTTCTGGACTTAAATGAAACGATTTCTAAAATTTACTCGGAAACAAAAATCAATAAAACCTAAGGGCGCTGCCGTTTTTGCTTCTCTTTGCCGCATCAACCATTTCTTTGTTTTCTTGATTTCTTTGCTTTGTTTTATAACAAAAATAATATTTACAAAAACTTCTACGCAAATAATGGCTTACAAAGAATTTATGAGCACTACAAATAAAATAATCAAGAAAGAAATATGGAGAAATTAGGCTACTCCTCTTGTTACAAATCTATAAAATTAATATAAGAACATTTCTAACCATGAATTGAGTCAACTATTAATATACTCAAAAAATATATTTATTACATATTAAAATATTGTATAAAACTAGTGCCATTGATCTAATACATATAATACAAGAGATTGATTTCTTACAGTATCTCTGGATATTATATGAGATCACTTCGATACCAATGGTTGGCTGAAAATCACTTTGCAGCGGAAATATTTGGATCACAATTCTCATACAACATATAAAATTACTATAATGTAGAAATCATACTTTTACTTTTTCTTGGAAGTAATTCAAGCTCTCAAGTCATGATCTGTCACCACTAATTTTATTAGATCACAATCTGTCACCAATGATCGTATTGGATTACAATTTATCACCAACGATCTTTTAGGTCATAACTTAAGTGCGATCTACACTTCACATGTGGGTGTTTTTATCACTACTATAAGCAATTGGCAATAGAATTTTTTTTTTCTCTCAAAACAAGAGAGAATTTTTTTTTCTACGTTTTGAATGTTTTGTATGTCATGCCTCCTCTATTCTTTTGTGAAAGAACAAGCGCTATTTATATCTATTGGTGGAAACTCTAGGTCCATATTTATCTCTTTTTAATTCTATTAAATTAAAAATATTTTATTTAAATTAAAATGTAATATTAAAGTCAAAAGTGGCCATATACTTTTTCTTGTTATAAGGGCTGCCTTGTAAAATAATACAATGCCAATTACACACAAGTATATTAAACGAAACCTCTCACCAAATGATGTATTTTGGGTTATAACTCAAATTGCATGTTATCTTACTTATTAATCCACTAGTGATGCAGTGAATTAAATGAGTTAACCCTAATAAAATTGGTGGTCAACAATCGAGACTTAGGAGGCTAATTTATTTCTACGAGAAAGCAAAGGTATGATTTATAGATTATGGTAATTTTATATATATTGTATAAGAATTGCGATCCGAATATTTCTATTGCAAAAACAATTGTTCACCAACGATACCAATTGTTGGGATTATATACTCTTTAAAACATATTGTTGATTTATTTATAATAAATAGATTTTTAATTAATAAAATATTTGAGATATTTTTTAAATATATTAATTAAATAAATATTTTAAATAAGGTCCGTTTAATCATATTATATATATTTATGTGATCTATGGATTCACAGAAGATATAAATAAAAATTATCTTATAATTAAATAAATTGATCATGATCTATCACTAATGACTTTATTGGATCACGATTTATTACCAATAATCTTCTAAGTTATGACTCAAGTTCAACTAGCATTTGACGTGTGGACACCTTTATCACTACTGTATGCAACTAGTAGTAAAAAAAATTCTCTCAGAGCTAGAGAGAAAAATTTCTTTTTATATTATGTATATTGTGGCTCCTCCTCTTCTTTTGTGAAAGAATAAGTCCTTTTTATATCTATTGGTGGAAATCCTTGACTCTTTATCTATATCTTTTTAAATCTATTAAATAAAAAAACATTTGATTTAAATTAAAAAAATAAGATTAAAGCCAAAGTGGTGTTATACTTATTCTTGTTATAGGGGGCCTAACTTGTAAAATAACACAAGACTCTTTATATACAAGTATATAAAATAAAGTCTTACACCAAATAATTTATTTAGGGTTTTTACCCAAATTGGTAGTTATCTTACTTGTCGATCTAATAGTAGTGTAGTCAATTAAATGAGCTAACCCGGAGATCATATGGGTACATATAATAGTGGCTACAATAATTAAGCATGTAATTAAACTAACCCGATTATTTAATTTCAAATCTATTCTACTAAAAGATTGGAACTGATCTCCACAATTGTTTATTGTCTAGGATAGTGTTCCCGAATCATAATTCGACCTATGTCACATTAATTTTTTTACTGAACAATCATTTGTATCATATCATTAATTAAATTGATAAGTCAACTGTTAAATCAAGTTAATTACATCTTTTTCCTTAACACTTAATGGTTTTCTCTAATGATCAATTTTACTAACTATGTTGACACATTCTGGCCAGAGAATTTTATCATCAAGTACTGAAAACTCGTTAAGAGATGTGTTATACAAATTCGATATTAATAATCTATAATCTCACTGCTCATAATTGCTTCTATCAAGATAATGTGTAATTTTGACTACAAATGTATGTCGCGCCTATTGATAATTCAAATGACATGACAATCACAAATATGGAATTATAATTAACTCAAATTGAGATTGCAATTAAGTCAATGCATATGAGATTTAATAAGTCTGATAGTCATTTTAATGTTAATTAAATCTTATATGTAATCCAGTTCAATATATTCAAACTATATCACTAAATTTATACATGATTAAGACAAATCATTCAATAAATATCCTATAGTCTAAACAAAAATAAAGCACCCAACTCTACTTATCAACTGCGAATTTAATTTATTTAATTATAAGATGATTTGTATTTACGTTTTCTGTGAATCCATATGATGATCACATAAATACATATAATATGATTAAACGGATCCTATTCAAAATATTAATGCAATTAAGATATTTAAAAAATATATTTAATATTTTATTAATTAGAATATGTATTTATCATAAATATATAAATCAATATGCTTTAAAGTGCACATAATCCCAACAATAATACCCACCAAATTCCAATTACAAGCATATAAAAAAAGCCAAAATTACAGGTTTTATAGTTGAACCAAAGTTTCAAAACTTGATCTTTCTTATCTTTTTGTTCAGAGCTTAGATGTTTATTCACTGCAGAAAACCAAGTCCCTTTCAAATTCAAATGATATCATATAAAAACGGAAAAAAAAGTCACTAATTTAGGGAAATGCATGTGATCTGTCACAAAATTCAAAGTTGAATAATTTAAGAATAACTATAAATTCCGAAAATTCCAAGAACAGTGTGTTTTTCTTGCCATCGAACTGCTCAGTGGAGCTACCACGTATCTTTTCCTCAGCTGGCAACTATTCCTCTTATCCGTCTCAAGAAGTTTAAAAGAAAAATGATGTTGAGAGTTTCCGGCAAATGGTGAAGCGTTTCGATCTGGTACCAGTTCTTATGAAAGAATTTAATGTTTTCTTATAACGTTCGCCTTGTCGAAGAAATAGTATTTCCACATCTAGGAAAAACCTTGAAAACTACCGAATAGCTTACCCCTGGTTGATAGTTTAATAATGAAGCACTACAGAAAAGAAAGGCAACTCATGCATTATGTAACCAGTAATTGATTGGTCTCGGACCAAGCCTTAAGTGTCATATTTTCTTGGGAATGTGAAGAATTGATAAAACTCCACAGCGGGACCCCTGGAAAACCTGAAGATTTTATATGTTATTCTATATGTAATGGCCATATTATTCACTGAGGATGCATTTAGCACACTCTATTATATTATGTTGTATTATATTATTTTAATATAAATATATTGTATTATATTATATTGTATTTTTATATAATATTTAGTACTATATTATACTGTATTAATTTTTAATTATACTATATTTGGTATTGTACTATACTATATTAATTTTTTGTGATTAATTTAAATTATATATTTTGAAAATAATATTTTTTTAGTGCTTAAAACAATACTAAACATAGAAGTCTTAAATTTTAGAAATTTAACTTTTATTAAAAATGTTTAAAGTATCATAATTCTTCATAAAAATCAAAACTTATAGCCTTAAATTTTCTGAAGTATAACATTTATTTTTCGTATTTTCTAAATTTATAACTTGTGATATAAAGATTGAAACAAATAATTTAATTAAATAATCTCTAAATAATAAAACAACATAAATAAATAGTCAAAACCCACAACATTAGTTCAAAAGTCATCTCAAGATAATAGAATAAAAGTTTATATACCACAAGATAATTATAAAATAATAAAGTGCTATAATTGTTGTAACACATTCACTAACAAAATGAATTGTGTTAAATAATTCAGTAATTATTTATATTATTAATTTTAAATTAATATTATTCAAATTTATTCACATTTAAATATTTATTATTAGTTATATTTAATTATTTGAAAATAATTAATTTAATTATTGTAATATAATTAAATAGTGTAATATTATATTAAATTATTTAAGTACTTATTATTAGTTGTATTTTTAATAATATAATATTATTGAATAATCAATTACAAATTTATTAATGTATATTAATAATTATAATATAAATAATAATATAATATCGTATAATATTATATTAAATTAAAAATTATATTTATTTATTATTATTACAAAGTGAAAAAGAAGTAGAAGAAGAAGGTAAGCTAATGCGGCAATGGTTTAGCTATAATGCACCCTAATGCAGTAATTTGGTGCACCATGTAACGAGGGGTGCCAAGCAACCCCCGAATGCATTATGCATATTTGAATTTACCATTAAAAATATAAATTAATTAGGACACTGATGTTCCATGATTGTGTAGAACACTTCTTTCCAGCACTGTAGGCTGAGCAAACATTGAGTTGTGCAAAAGAAGACAGATGGGTGGCTTTTTCCCATTTTAGCCATTATTCGTCTAGATTAGCGAAATTGATTTGTACGGATAGAAACATGGGACTGTTTTCTGCATAATTAACATGACATATATCCCGAGTTCTCACACAATTTATCAATCTCCATTAACTCTTTAGGTTTTAAACTTTTGGCACTGGCATTCATAAGAATAGCCCTTTTAATCCTCACAGAAATTGTCGGATACATCTTTGCAAACTTTATTTATTACTTAGAGAAAGCAATCTCCTCCATGTTTTCAACAATGCAGTCCACTACAGCCCTCAACAATGCCCTATTTCCATAAGCTAGTGCTAATTCGAAAGCCTCAGTAGTAGTTGATGAGGTCAAAGATAAAAGTACATGGTAAGTGCAAAACTCCCACAATTAGGGGATGTCATACCTCCAGCCTCCAATAAATAATGGGGTAAAAGTTCGTTTAGTCCCTATATTTTGAAATTAGTATCTATTTAGTCCCTATATTTTTAAAAATACCTTAAATCATCCATACCATTAAATTATTAACACTCTTGCCATTATCTTTTGTTCCTTTTATCTTATTTTTATAATATTACCCTATTATAATAATTTTTGTAGACATTATTAAAAAGAAAAAAATAAATTACCAGATTAACACTAAAAAATATATATATATTAATTTTTGTGGAACACTCTCTTGAGTTAAAATATTAATTTTTCTAAAAAAATTGATAATGTAATTTTTTTAAAATTTTAATTTTTTGACATATGTGAGCTTCCACAAAAATTAATATATACCTTTTTTATTTTATTTTTGAGTTTAATTTGATAATCTAATTTTTTATTAATATCCAAAAAAAACATTATTGTAAGAGTGTAATATTGTAAAAGCAAGTTAAAAAGAATAAAAAATAATGGCATGAGTGTCAATATTTAGCAGCAATGATATTTTAAGGTGTTTTTAAAAATATAGGGACTAAATGGGCACTAACTTCATAATATAAGGACTAAACAAGCTTTTACCTTAAATAATGCATCAATACGTTTCTCAGTCTTCTCCCAATGCAGGCTCCCAAACTAAAGAAAATCTAGAAGAGCCTCAACCTCTTCATATCTATCAGCGAGATCGAGAGTCTCATACACCGGAGCCTCACTCGACAAATACATCAAACGAAGAGTAGGTGGCCCAACCAAGATATTTGATTTCGCAGCCTACATAACACATAACGAAAACATCATTTAACAAATATATATAGATATAAAATAATTTCTACACGTACACTTCATGGAGGCTCGGGGGGGGGGGGGGAGTGTCATTCTTTTGTGCAGGTGTATACATCCTGTAAAACCTTGAACAACATTGCAAAAGTTTGCGAAAAAAGAATGCTCAACTCTATGCTTGCATATGCATTCAAGATTATGATTTCAAGGCCTAGATTTCTACTTAATACAAACAATGACAATGTTGAACACCTTATAATGAGCGAAATAGTCACATGCTATAACTAATTATTCCATAACCTCAACACTAGTTACAAAATCGTGCTACATGCTCAGTTGCTCATTACATAGTAATTGAAGTAGCTTACCTTATAATTACCGCGGGTGTTGACTAGTTGCCTAACTAGCTACAAATATATCAATGAGAAATATTCAAATTAAGAGAAAGAGAAATAAAGAGAGATAATTATGAGTATATCTTTGTAAGCAGGCGCGGGATGCTTGTCGTGACATTTGATCTATATCAAGGGGATGATGGCAAATAATGGTAGGAGTAGCAAGTTCTGGAATTTTAGTTTCCACTTTAGAGGGTGGAGTCCTCCAAAATTAGAAAGAATGAAGAATAGAGACTAGAGAAAACAAAGGAATTATATTTTGGATTTAAAGGAGCTGTCATTTTCTTATTCATTAATTTCTTTAAATACTCCTTTAAGAGAACTACAAACAAATTCTAGAAACATCTAAAAATATCCTCTCTAACAAACTTGATAGCACAACAAAAAAGAATTGCATTAATAAATAAATAACAAACTCAACACAATATCTTTGGAATATCTAAGTACTGTAATCAGTTGCACCATCATTCATGCACAAAATCTTGAAGCTTGAAGAGGATTTTGGGCTGTTTGTTGGGCCTAGCTTGAGCAATCAGCTGTGCAGTGGTTGTATCATTACCATCTCCATGGAAATGAGCCTTGTCCTCAAGGCTAAACTGAGGAAAAGTGGCGTGGAAAGGTTCCCAATTCTCTCATGTAGCTTCATCAGGTGTGGTGTTAGACTATTGCACTAAAACTTGCTTGACTTTTTGCTTATTTGCCTTGACAGTTCGTTGGTCCAAAATGCATAAGGGTGTGGAATAAGATTTTGTAGTTGGTGGTGGGTGAGTGGGAATAACTTCAGCAGGATTTTGACATAGCTTAAAGAATGAAATGTGGAACACATGGTGGATACGAGATTTAGGTGGTACCAATAAGCAATATGCAACATTTCCAACCCTTGCAACTATTTGGTAAGGACCGTAATACTTTTTGGCAAGCTTGTTACTTAGACGGTAAGCAAGAGAAGGTTGTCAGTAAGGTTGGAGCTTAACGTCAACCCAATTACCAACCTCAAACTCCTTATTGCGATGATGGCGATTTGCTTGGGTGTGCATTCTTTCCTGTACTCTCTGAAGATTTAGCTTGATAGTAGCCAATAGAGCTTCTCTATCCAACAATGCAGAGTTTAAAGAATCAATAGGGGTGTCTTCACTGCATTATCCTACAAGAGGTGGTGGAGGCCTGCCATAAACAACTTGGAATGGTAAAACCCTGTGGAACTATGTGTACGGGTTGTTAACATGTATATGTTCATTAATATTGATTTTGATGATAACAAACTTTAATTTTTTTAATTAAAATGTTAGAGTTTTCATTTATAAACAATTTCTCAAAAGCCGTATAATCTTTCTAAATGTGTTCATGAAATCTGGATAATCGTTAACTTTAATCGAAAAATCATTCCCTGCAAATTTTGGTTAAAATTATGATTCTGAAAGTAAACAGTAAACTATTAACTTTGAAATGGTTAACCGATAATTTTCATAAAGGAATAAATCCTTAAGCTTGAACCGGTTAACAAAAACGGTTAAGGGAAATGAGTTTTGTAGGTTACTGGAATTAAACAACGAACCGTTAACTTCAAACGACTAACCGATAATTTTCAAAATTTTATTCCATGCTAACCTTCAACTGTTTAGCAAGAACAGATAATAGAATTTTATTTTGGAGGTCTCTGGAAATTAACGGCAAACTGATAATGACAAACGGTCAATCATTTATTTGAAATTTAGCTCAACGGTCATTTGGACCAATCAAAACGGTTAACCGATAATGGTTAACGATGATCCGATTTCAGGCAGAAAGTCAACAACATCTATTTTTCAGCTCCAATTATAAATAAGCTTAATCAAATTTAAATAAATGTTGATCACAACGTTATCATTGAGCTTAAAATTCATTCTTATTCATTTATTCACACATTAAGCATTAATTTGTAATCTTATATAGTGTGAGAGAAAAACAAATTTGTAATCTTTATTTTGAGTGATTGTAAGTGTTGAGATACACTTGGGCTAAAAGATTGTGAATAATCTCTGGTTGTAAAGGTTGATTGACACCTAAGAAGTCAATTGTAAGTGTTATTGAAGCCTTGAAGGCTTGACTAGTGGAATCCTCAAGCTCTGTGTGCTTGGAGGTGTGGACGTATGCAAGATTAGCCGAACCATATAAAAATCTCTATGTTTGAATCTCTCTTCCTTTATCTTTTTATATTTTGATTGACTTATTTATTATTACTTTGAATTTATTTAAGATTTGCATTAAGTTTTGTTTAAAGAATTGCATATTTTTTAGAAACCTAATTCACCCCCTTCTTAGGTTGCTTAGATATTATTTCACGGGTATTGAACCAATATTCTACCCATGGTAAAGCAGCAGACCATCTATTTGGATAGTCTCTAGTAAATGCTCGCAAGTATCTCTCGACACAATGGTTGACCACTTTTGTTTGTCTGTCAATTTGTGGGTGATAAGTAGTCCTAGGTCGTAACTCTGTTCCCTGCAATTTAAATAGTTCTTGCCAAAATTCACTAACAAACAGAGGGTCACGATCACTAAGAATTTATCTAGGAAATCCATGAAGTCGAACATACTCGTGAACAAAATATTTAGCTAATTTTGGTACAATAATTCCCTCAGGCAAGGCACATAAATGACCATACTTGGACAATCTATCAATAATGACCCAAATAACTATCCTACCATTTGATTATGGCAAAAAAGTAATGAAATCCATAGACATATCCTCCTATTGAAAATATCCTTCCAGGCTCTTGATGGTATCAGCAGTGGTTGTAAAAGTCGTTTGGAACAAAAACTTTCTGGTTTAGTCTGCTAACAAATTAACATTCTCGGACATGTTGCTATACATCTCAACACATCTAAGGCCAATAAAAATTAGCTAATAATCAGGCGTAAGTCTTCTAATCCCCAGAATGCCCGCCAATCACCGAGCCATGGAATAGATTTAAAAGGCATTTTCCGAGCTTCATACTGTTGGGAACAAAAATTTTACCCTGATTGTAGAGTAAGCATTGTTGAATAGAAAAATTATTATATGTGCAAGCGCCTTTCTCAACTAATTAAAAAATTTGTTAGGCTGTGTCATCCAAAGCAAGGGCATCTCGAATTTTAATTAAGAAAGTGCTAGTAGTAATGAAATCGACATCAAATTACCTTGTACTTCGCTTGTCCATCATGAAAGAGAGATCAAGTCCACTATTCTCAACTCCAGCCTTATGCTCAATTGTAAATTCAAACCCTAACGGCTTTATCAACAAATCTGTTGCTCTGGTGTCTGTATAGTTTATGTAAGGAGTTGCTTGAGGCTTTTATGATAAGCAATTATTGTGAAGGGTCGGCACAAAACAAATGGTCGCGACCGTCGAACCACTGTCGTGATTGCATAAATCTCACGACTATACACAAATGCAGATTGAAGTTTTGGTGGAAACTTTTTACTGAAATACGCAATTGGATGTCGATTTTGGGAGAGAATCGCACCCACAGCAAGACCAAAGGCATCTATTTCTACTGTAAAGGCTTTGGGCTAAGATAAGAACTTTAGTCAAAGCGCGTTTAAGACGCTCAAAAGATAGGTCAGCAACTTCGCCCTAGTCAAACCCATCCTTTTTAAGCAAATAAGTTAATGGACTTATAATTTGTACATACCCCTTTACAAAACATCAGTAATACCTTGTGAGCCCAAGGAAACCTTTCAGTGCAATAATTGTTTTTGGTTTGGGCCAATTTAAGATTGCTTGGATTTTAGTGGGATCAATACTCACTCATTGGGTTGAAACTAAATGGCTCAGATACGCTAATTTAGCTTGGTTGAAACTGCACTTGGACATCTTAGCATGCAATTGGTTTTGGTGGAGTAGCTATAGAACAATTTTGAAATGATAAAGGTGTTCTTCATGGGATCAACTATAAACAAAAATGTCATAAAAAAAAACTAGAATGAACTTGCGAAGATAAGGTTTGAAAATGGAGCTCATTGTGGCTTGAAATGTGGATGGGGCATTGGAAGCTCAAAGGGCATTACAAGAAACTTATAATGACCTTTATGTGTTCGAAATGCGGTTTTCGAAATGTCGGATGGGTGGATCCGAATTTGAAAATACCCACTCAACAAATCAATCTTAGAAAAAATGATGGCTCCATGTAATTCATCTAGTAATTCATCCACTGTAGGTATCGGAAATCGATCATTGATAATGATGGCATTTAGAGCTTTATAATCAACACAAAATCACCAAGTCCCATCTTTTTTGCGAACTAAGAGGACAGGTGAGGAGAATATGCTGGTGGATAGTTGTATAATTTAATCTTGAAGCATTTCTTGAACTTGCCTCTCAATTTCATTTTTTTTATAACGAGGGTAGCAATATGGTTTAACATTCACGAGACTAGATTGTGGGGAAGAGTGATTTTGTGGTTGAAGGGCCTATTTGGTGGAAGGCCTTTTAGGACACTAAATATAGCTCAATTTTGGTTTAGTAGTGTTTGAAAATCTTGGTGAAGGGTGAATTTATAGACTGGTGAATATTTTGGATTGAAGATGAATATTTAGAAAATGCATATTTATAAATGAGACAATCGTCATTTTACACTACAAGTTTTACTAACACCCTTACTTTTATGTATTTAACCTTTTTTTGATTTAATTCCGTGTGTTTTATTTTAATTATTTATTTTATGTATTTTAGGGGTATTATAGTCATTTCACAATAAAAGAGAGATCAGATGACAAAACGGACATCACTTTTGAACTCAGGACGGTCGAAAACCTTAGGAGGAGCATAAAAGGAAAAATGATACTATTCACATGTACGGTACTATTCATGTGTACGGTATTGTCTACGTTACAGTTCACGACACTGTTCACATAGACGGATCGATGACGTGGCATTGACAGATGATGTGGCATTGACTGATGAGGTGTCACGATCCTGTTAGACTAAAATTTTTATGTATTATTGATGGTGACGTGTTAATATATCAGTGGACGAAAAATCTCGTGTACGGTACTATACTCTAACACAAAAGAAAGCCTTTTTAACAGAAAATATTAGTTTTATACTCTAACACAAAATTCCTTTAAAATGCAAAGACTCAGGCTCCCCCACTATCTCATGTAGTATAGGGAACCACACAATTGAGAATGCTTTGTTGGATTTAGGAGCTAATGTAAATCTGTTATCTTACTCAGTATTTTTGAAACTTGGACTTGGAGAATTACACCCAACTCCAGTGGTATTACAGTTTGCAGATCGGTCCACGAAAATACCTCGAGGTATTGTGGAGGACGTGCTTATCCAGGTAGACAAGTTCTATTTTCCTGTTGATTTCATTGTAATTGACACTCAACCAATACAGGACTCAAGGTAGCACATCCCCATTATTCTAGGCCGACCTTTCTTGGCAACTGCGGATGCTCACATTCAATGCAGGACTGGAAATATGCAATTGTCCTTCGGCAACATGACTATGGAGCTGAACATCTTCAACATTGCCAAACAACCTCATAATGCAGATGATGGAATTGTAGATGTGGATTTAATTGAAGCATTAGTTGATGACTCTTTTGTTTCAAACCTTAGTGATGATCCTTTACAAGCATGTTTAACTCACTTTGGTTTGGATTTTGATATTGACAGATCGGTTGATGAAGTCAATGCCCTACTTGACTCAGTATCATCCATGGATACGAACAAATGGAAGTCAAGAGTTGAACAAGTAGCACCATTAGAAAAGAAACTCATCCCATCATCAGAATCACCATCAAAACTTGAGATCAAACCATTACCCAACACTCTTGAATATATATTTTTGGGAGAAGAAAGTATTATGCCGGTAATCATCTCATCATCCTTCAATGACGAACAAAAAGGTAAGTTGTTAGATGTTTTAAAAGAGTATAAAGGAGCATTAAGATGGACCATAACAGACATTAAAGGTATAAACTCAGTAGACTGCATGCATTACATTCACTTTGATGAAAATGCTAAACCTACTAGGGAAATGCAACGTCGATTAAATCCTAACATGAAAGAAGTTGTTAGAACTGAAGTCCTTAAGCTATTAGATGCTGGTATCATTTACTCCATTTCTGATAGTTCATGTGTCAGTTCTGTGCAAGTTGTCCCTAAAAAGTTAGGAGTCACAGTAGTTACGAATGCCAATAATGAATTGATACCCACTAGAGTGATTACAGGATGGCGTGTATACATTGATTATAGAAAGTTGAATTTGTCACACGTAAAGACCATTTTCCTTTACTGTTTATCGATCAAATGCTTGATAGATTAGCAGGTTATGAATTTTATTGCTTTCTAGATGGCTACTTAGGATACAATCAGATTCCCATAGCACCAAAAGATCAGGAGAAAACTACTTTCACTTGCCCTTTTGGCACATTTGCATATAGGAGAATGCCATTTGAATTATGTAATGCACCTGTTATATTTCAACGTTGCATGTTAAACATTTTTTCTGATATGGTTGAACGATTCCTTAAAGTCTTAATGGATGACTTTTCTGCTTTTGGTGACTCGTTTGATCAATGTTTACATCATCTAACACTAGTTCTGCAGAGATGTATCGAGAAGAACTTAGTCTTAAATTGGGAGAAATGTCATTTTATGGTAAAATAAGGTATTGTTCTCGGTCGCATCATTTCGAGTAAAGGTATTGAGGTTGACAAAGCCAAGGTGGATCTCATTTCTAATATTCCTCCACCCAAAACAGTTAGAGAAGTAAGATCTTTCTTTGGGCATGCTGGTTTCTATAGACGTTTCATTAAAGATTTTAGCAAAGTTTCTAGACCCTTATGCAATCTACTTGCTAAAGATGTACTTTTTGTCTTTGATGATTCATGTCTTGTTGCGTTTGAAAAATTAAAGCATATGTTGACATCATCACTTATCATTCAGCCCCCGAACTGGAGCTTACCATTTGAGCTCATGTGTGATGCATCTGATTATGCAGTAGGAGCAGTATTAGGACAAAGGGTTGATCGAATTGCTTATGTTATTTACTATGCTAGTATGACATTGAATGATGCACAGTTGAACTATTCAACTATTGAAAAAGAAATGCTAGCAGTAGTGCTTGCATTGGAAAAATTTCGATCTTATCTCATTGGTTGTAAAATAATTGTATTCACAGATCATGCTATTCTTAAATATCTTTTCACAAAGAAAGATGCAAAAGATAGACTAATTCATTGGGTGTTACTTTTGTAGGAATTCGACTTGAAATTCAAAAATAAGAAAGGCATATAAAATGTTGTGGCGGACCATCTCTCTCGTCTCCATTTTGACACAATTACAGAGCCATTAATATTGAATGAGTCATTTCCAGATGAACAATTAATGAGTGTGGAAGTATTACCTTGGTATGCTGATATAGTTAATTATCTTGTTACAGGTAAATTTCCAGAGCATTGGACCAAGCAAGACAAGGCTAAATTTTTTGTAGAAATAAAGAATTTCTTTTGGGATGACCTGTACTTGTTCAAGTATTGTGCAGATCAAATTGTTAGACGATGTGTCCCAGAAAATGAAATTCAGAATATCCTTTCATTCTGCCATGAACAAGCTTATGGAGGCTATTTCAGTGCTAAGAAAATAGCAACTAAAGTTTTATAATGTGGTTTTTATTGGCCAACTATATTTCGAGATGCTTACACCTTCTGTTCTTCATGTGATAGGTGTCAACGAATAGGGAGTATTACACGAAGGAATATGATGCCACTAAATCCAATTTTAGTGGTTGAGATTTTTGACATATAGGGCATCGACTTCATGGGACCCTTTCTCCCGTCTTTTGGTCATCAATACATATTGGTTGCTGTTGACTACGTATCGAAATGGGTTGAAGTAATTCCATGCAGAACTAATGATCACAAGGTGGTGATAGGATTTTTGAAAAGCAACATTGTTTTATACTTTGGATTCCCTCGAGCAATAATCAGTGATGGTGGTGCCCACTTTTGTAACAAAGCATTCAAAGCTCTTTTAACAAAGTATTCAATCACACACAAAGTGGCGACTCCGTATCATCTGCAAACCAGTGGCCAAGTTGAGATATCCAATCGAGAAATAAAGCACATATTAGAAAAGACGGTGAGACCAAACAAAAAGATTGGTTATTAAGACTTAATGATGCATTATGGGCATACAGAACGGCTTTCAAAACCCCGATTGGGATGTCACCTTACAGGCTAGTGTATGGAAAAGCTTGCCACCTACCTGTGGAATGCGAGCATCGTGCGTATTGGGCCATCAAGAAATTCAACTTTGACATGCAGCAAGAAAATTACAACTAGCAGAACTTGAAGAAATTCGCAATGACGCATACGAAAATGCCAAGATTTACAAGCAACAAATGAAAATCTTCCACGACAAGCACATTATGAGAAAATCTTTCACTCCAGGTCAGAAAGTGTTTTTATTCAATTCTCGCTTGCATCTATTTCCAAGTAAATTACGCTCTCGATGGTTTGGCTCATTTATTGTACATACTGTTTTTCCACATGGGGCAATTAAAATTAAGGACCCAAAGAACGGTGTCACATTTACAGTTAATGGTCAAAGATTAAAGCCATATTTAGAGTATTAACCACATGGAGAAGACACCGAAATAAATTTGAGTGACCCACCAGATTTGAATTGATTTTTTCTTTTCGGTGAATTGATTTTGTGAAACAAATCGTATTTGGGCTCTACAACCACCAGAGTTAGTAGCCTATGTTGAGGGTTTAGAAAGCCAACTCAGAGACATTGAGAGAAGTGTTTATGACATCCAGTTGGAGCTTGAGGTAAATTCAATAAGAGGACGATTTTAATTTTCTTTGTATGTTTTAATTTATTTTTCTGTTTGTGTGCTTTAGTTTGTTACCTCGGTGAAGTGGCGGATAACGGTACTTCATGACAATCAAGTCGGTTACTTTAGTTTCCCATAATAACTGATATTCTGAGGCAAAAGTATGGACAGAAACGAGATTCTAACGAAGCTTCACAATTGATTCCCTTCACTTCCTCATAATGTCCTCCTTACGATCTATAATGCTCGGTACGAACGCATGCGATTGCTTATGAGGAATAAGATATCTGCTGACATCCATTGGTTAATCGAAGCTAAAGTACGATTGACAGGTGAGTTACCTCCAAAATTTATTTCATACATGCTTGGTTGTGGTAAAGGAAATTATGCAAGAAAACAACGAGCTCGAAGAATTTCTGTTGCTTGTCATAAGTGTGCCAAAATGAGTTGCAATAAAAACTCATGTTCTTTAGGAATGGTGTCTGATAACAGGGAAGATAAAATTCAATTCATTAGGGATGGCTTGAATAAGGAGTCATTGGATGATATCCTTTTGTCTCTTGAAACGCATCACAATGGATATGTGCAAGGAGCGATTCTCCAATTATGGTCATTATTCCAGAAAGAGCATGCACGATATAGTCTCGAAAATCTGACTATAAACGACCATGTTTACCAGTTTATAAGAAAACTGGATAGAAGCTTATTCTCGACCCATAGAAGGCTTTCAAGTCGTTTCTGTACGTAAAACCAGAGGAAGATGTGAGTCACAGTCGCAACTACCTGTAAATATCCTTTTACTTTACTGTTATTTTATTTCATTGTTGTTTTATTGTTTGCATTATTGTCTTTAATAATTTTATTACTGTTTGCTTTTTGCTTTTTACTGTTTCCTTTTTTACTCGCGAGCCATGTGTTTTACACGTTATTTGACACTGACATGTTACCTCATTCACAGTTGTGATCCACTGTCACCAAGAATCTTAAATGTGATTTCTTTTTTGTCAAGCACTCACAAATTATTTTTGAGAAGTATCACAATGGCAGCTACTCCCAATAGACAATTCAAGAACATTTGTGTGTTTTCTGGATTTAACTATGACAAACATAAAGAGTTCGTGGAGGCAGCCATCGATTTTAGTCGAAGTATAGCAGCGAGAAAATTACACTTGGTGTATGGAGGAGGTAACCGAGGGTTATTAAAAATGGTCTCAGAAGCAGCTTTTATCCAATGAAGTCAAGTGTTAGGCATCATCCCAAGAGTGCTAAAACCATTAGGCAGTTCATCTGACTCATTAACTAGAGAAGAGTTAGTCGTCTCAGATATGCAAGAAAGAATAACTGAAATGCTTAATCATGTTGATGCTTTTATTTTCCTTCCAGGAGATCTTGCAACACTAGAGGCACTTATCACACTAGCAACTTGGGCTCATCTGCACATCCACCAGAAACCCATCGGTTTGTTAAATGTCAATAACTTTTATGATGGCTTTATCGCATTTTTTAACCATGCAATAAAAAACTATTTCATTCCCTCTAATGCGAAAACATTATTTATTTGTCCTCACACTGCTAATGAGCTACTTGATATGTTACAAGCTTATAGACCGGAGCCAGACCCCTGGACCTTTGTGTTGGAGCATCCAAATAATGATGGTAACAGTAGCTGCAGTAAGAAGTACAAATTAGATTTAACTTTCCGCCTGTAAATATTTTCTTCTGTGTTGCACCACCCAGGTGATGTCTTCTAAACTCTACTTCTTTTCTTTAAAATATTGAGGACAATGTTTCGTTCTAATTGAAGGGAGGGAATAGTCGACAATTGTGAAATCTTAGTTAAGTTTTTACTAATTTTTTGTTGTAGAAACTAATTGTTGCTAACGTTTTATATTGAAGATGACTGAATATGGAGTGTAGTGACTCTAGAAACACATCTTCATCGTTTGAAAAAATAAATAAATAAATAAAACAAAAAAATAAAAAAATAAAAATAAAAATAAAAAACAAAAAAAAATTCAGACATTTTCTTTTTTTCTTTATTAAGTTTTTATGTTCATTTTTCTTCTTCTTTTTAATTTCTCCTCTATGAATATACATTTTCCAACTTTTGAGTCGAAAATGGCTGAATATGGAGTGTAGTACCTCTAGAAATGTATCTTCCTAGTAAAAAAAAAATCATTTTCTTTTTCTATCATTTTAAGTGTAACTTTTCTAATTAGTTTTTCTAAATCATTTTCACATTTCTGCATGCATATTTTCCTTTCATATTTAGAATAGGTTAGGGGGTAAAATGTTGCTTTAAAAAAAATTGTGTGATTTGCTTTAACATTGGATGACATGATTAATTTCAAATTTTAGTATTTGTATTATCTTTGGTCTTAAGTGATGTTACACTATATTTGCTACTCTACATGTTGATGTCGGAGACAAATGTGAGTTGCTTGAAGGAATGAACATGTCATAATAAGTACCAAGTGAGTTTTTGAGCCTATTATTTTTCTTGGAGAATAACCATTTTGCCCATTCTTTATACAGCTTAGCAGTTTATTATTTTATACACGATCTCTAAATTTCTTTTGAGTTAACCCTTAAAAAAATTATAAAATAAAATAAAAATAAAAATAAAGAAAAAAATGTGTGTTGCTACATTTGGAGGCCCATCTAACCAGTAGATATGGACGATTATTTAGAGCCCTAAAAAACGATGGAAATGCCATCTTTGATCTGTTTGAACCTTTTTAACCATCTCTTTTGTGAAATATCCATAGTTAACCATTTTGAGCCTTAAAAAAAACATTTTATTTGTTAAACTTATCATCTTGACCCACTCCGATTTTGAGTATTACTCGATATCTTATAAGTTCCATCACCTATTTATGTTTGAGAAAAATGTAAATAATTATTTTGTTCAGTGAAGTTATGCCAAATAAAAGCAAAAAAAAAAACAAAACAAAAATTGTTGTTTCAAAAGAAAAAAATGACAATAAAAGGTTAAATCCACCTTGCAACTTCCAAAAAAAAAAAATTCTGTATTTTTCTCAAACATACACTTTGTTTTCCCTATTTCCCTTCTTTGTTAACCATATCTCTATCCTACGTTATGTCCTAATAAAAGTCCGTCTTGATTTTAGGGAACTATAGTCTGAAGTAGAAGGTAGTTATATGGGCTAAAAAGATGTAGTGGTGCATAATAATATTAATAATAATAAAGAGATAAATAAATTGGGTTGACTAGCATTTTTGTTTGATTTGAGATCGTATTATTTCTAAACTGATGGCATATTTCTTTCATGTTGGTGAGAGCATGTGATATAACTTCTTTATTTTTTTCTCTCTCAAGTGTTATTCATTGAGTGACTATTTTTATTAGGTTTAATTTCTTTGTGAGAGTATCACTATTTCCACCAAGAATTTGGGGTTTGACATGTCATTCTTAAAAGTAGTTATAACAAAGTCTACTGGGCTAATTCACGTGGATGGTTGATGTAGGTGTGATGTTGCTTTAGATTGGAGATAATGCTTATACTTTTATTTGATTGCTATCATTAATCTGATTGAATAAACACGAGTGTTTCTAAAAAAAATCATTTTGAATTTGAATTTTATTTTCGCTTTATTTGCTAGGACTAGCAATAAGCTGGTTGGGGGGTGTGTTGAGTGTTAAAAAATGCATATTTATAAAGGAGAAAATTGTCATTTTACACTACAAGTTTTAATAACACCCTTACTTTTATGTATTTAACCTTCTTTTGATTTAATTCCGTGTGTTTTATTTTAATTAAGTATTTTATGTATTTTAGGGGCATTATAGTCATTTCACAATAAAGGAGAGATTATATGGTAAAACGGACATCACTTTTGAACTCAGGACGGTCGAAAACCTTAGGATGAGTATAAAAGGAAAAACGGTACTATTCACATGTACGGTATTGTCTACGTTACAGTTTACGACATTGTTCACATAGACAGATCGATGACGTGGCATTGACCGATGATGTGGCATTGACTGATGAGGTGTCACGATTCTGTTGGACTAAAATTCTTATGTATTGTTGATGGTGACGTGACAGTATATCAGTGGACGAAAAATCTCGTGTATGGTACATGCATCACACATAATTATTTTCAACAAAACCGCGTTACTGTTCAACCCGGGTCAAACCGTGTTACTGTTCATCTGCGTGGTCAAATCGCGTACTGTTGACTGAGGACGTGGTGTAATCTTGAGCGTCCAAACTGTTTTTAATCTGATGGCTATGATTTACTCCATGTATCTATAAAAAAGGGGTCTCTCCCCTCTAATTAGATATCTCTAAATCCATTTTCTGTAATTCCTTCTCCATCTTATATTTTCTATGTATTTTAATAAATTCTCACTTTGCCTCTAGTTCAATTATGAGTAGCTAATTTTCTTTCAAGCTTGGGTTGAAGGTGAAGTCTCAACATGTGTCATGGGCTTTATTTAGTAAATTTATTTTCTCTTCCCCTCTAGTTTTTGTGGATGTTTTGACTTCTCGTCGACAAATAATACTAATCTTGTCTAGTACCGCCTTGGTTTCACTGGCCCCCTAGTACAAGATTATTATTATTTGGCACGATAAACCCTTAACACCATATTGATTAGAGCGTGGTTCATGAGGTGTTGATTCCCCCCTCATGATTTAATTGGCATTAATAAGGATTATTTACCCTATAATGCATATTGATACGGATCCATATACCCAAGTACGTCATTTCAATATATTTCTCTTTAATTTATTCTCGTCATTTCAATTCCAATTTTAGAATTTATTCTTGTCATTTTAATTTAACTTTTAGTATATTCCAAATCATTTCCACCACAAATCCAACCACCCATTTCCAAAATTAATTCTACACAAAATTAAAATCCACCTCCTCGTGGGATCGACACTCGTCACCATTAGTCTATACTACAATAGATTTGTGTGCTTGCGAGTACATTAAAATTTGCACAACAGTTGGACTGAATATTTTGAGCTCCTACAAGTTTAATAGGTTGCCCTTTATATGTAAATTTCATAGTTAGGGCTTCGTGATTAGTGAAAAATTTCCCCAACTTCTTTAGCCACTATACCGTCAAAACAATATTAGCTCTAGAAAAATCTAGTATATGAAAGTCGGTTTCAAATTCAACACCTTGCATCTCGAATTTGACTTTCGAACAGTGACCTTCGTTGCGAATTCGTTCCCCATTACCGACATCCACCAAAAAACTAATTACCTTCTCAATAGCCAAATTAAGAAAGTGAGCCAACCATGGGTGGAGATAATTATGCGCACTCCCAGTGTCGATCAATATAAGGTTGATTGTTAATTTGAGCACTGAGTTTAAAGGTTTGGGGACCGGTTGTTCCAATCAAATCATGAAAAGAAATTTTAAGACTTGGATTCGTTGTTTCTTCATTAGGCACCGTATCCTCCACTAATATCTCTTCTTTTTGAAAACTTTCTGATGGTTCCTCTATCAACAATAACAGAAAAGGGCGAGTTCGACAACGATGACCAGGATTGAATCGTTCATCGCAATTGAAGCGCAAGCCTTGAGCTCAGCATGTTTGCATCTCGGCAGCCGTGAAACAACATATAAGAAAGGCGATTTTTGGTGGATTTAGTGGAGTCAGTGGTGGAAAGGGTAAAAGTGGGGGCCGTGGGTTTGGTCGTATATTTATTTCATTGCGGTTAGTTGTGGATATTGGTGTATTGGTTGGTTTCCAAGAAATGGATTTTTGGTTAAAAGATTGCAATTCATCTCCAATCAATTTGGCTAAAGCAATTGCATCAGGAAGAGGGTTTGTGACTAGTTAACTCATTTTGAATGGTTGGTTTTAAACTTGAGATGAAGCAATTTAAGATGCCATCTAGGTGAAGGTTGGTGACACTATTACAGATGTTTTCAAAGGCTAATTAGTGAGCCTCTACAGAACTTGTTTGGCTAAGTTTGAATAAAGTAGCTCGATGATTAATATAGGAGGAAAGGCCAAACCTACTTTCAATAGCTCGGGTGAGGGTTGCCCATGAAGAGAATTGTTGATTCTTGTGCATCCATTAGAACAAAGAGAGTGCTTGATCAGTCATATAGAAACTGGCGATATCGATTCGCTGCTCCTCTTGGGTTTCATAGAAAGAAAAATATTTCTTAGCTTGAAATATTCAATCTAAGGGGTTAGATCTATCAAATGTTGATAGATCACATCGTATGGATCTTGTGCTTTGTGTAGGTTGCAGTTGAACTTGTATAGGATGTGTATTTTGTGGTGTAGGTGGTGTAGAGGTTGGTGGTTGGTGGGTTTGTGAAGGACCCAATCTGAGAGGGTGCCATCATGGTAACTCTGGCAACAAGCTCTGCTATAGAGTTTTGTAGGGCTTGTTGTGCACCTTGTAGGGTTTGTTGTGAACTTTGGTTAGTTTGCTGTTGTTGTATAATGCTCTCAACTTAGTCATTTATGTTACAAGAGTGAGTCCGAATTAACGCATTGTATTCTGATTGCCACGTTCCAATGCTCTTTTTATTTTGCACTATATATTATACGTCATATCTCAAAGCACATCCAGCAGACATGACTTTTGCATCAACTAATTCCTCTTGTCTAGTCAATCAACGTGCCCACTTGGTCTCCACATAACGTACGCTCTTGAAATATTCCTAGGCTCGAGCATGTTAAACACTACAACTACAGAGACTGCATACATATGGATTAAGAAAAGCCAAAGGGTTTTGAGTTGCGACAGCTACAAATACGACAAAGGAAAATAACAACTAGGAATCCCATTCTCTTAACACAACGTAATGAACAATGTGTCCATGGAGGTAAATTTTTCGGGGACTACCTCCTTGCAAGTTACTACAATCATATATATACCATTAATAATTGTACCTTTAAGCACTGCATCCGCATTAACTGATATGCAAAATTTTGGCATAGCATTGTCATTATTCATTCCCTAAGTAAAGCTCCTCATGTACAAACAGCTAAGGATAAACGAGTGCGAAAAGAACACCAATACATCATGGTTTCAGAGTGATATACTGTATATTGAAACAAGAAAATGAAATAAGGATATTAAGTAGCACAAAGCTTATGTTCAGCAGCTCTAAGAGCAGCAGCGGCATTAGTGGTAAAGAATGGATTTCCAGTGCTGGCACGAATGCCACTGAATATCACAACTCTTCTTTTTTTTAATATGTCGGATGGTTCTTTACCTGCTATATAATCATCAACCTCTGGCAAAGCAACTGCACTTCGAACAAACGTCTTAATTTCCAGATTCTCCTAGGCTAATTGAAGCAATATAGAACTCATAACCGTTGCCGTCGTTCTGAAATGAAATCATGGTCACAATACACAATGTAAATGGCAATATAAGATTGGGGAGAAATTTAAGCAACCTGCAAGTATATGGATCATTTGAGCACCAAAGGTGTCCAAGGCCTGACCAAGATGACAAATTCAGTGACCATTATAATTTGGTAAATCAATTTCATCACTGCATCAACAAAATAGAAGCATTAAATAGGAGAAAATAAGAATATAACTACCAACTTTGTAACACAATAAACAAAACTTCCGTAACTCTGTACTGACCATATGAACATGGTCAACATGTTAACATAATAACAAAACTTCCTCACTCTTTACCAACTATATGAGCATGGTCTTTAACATAATAAACAAAATATCGTAATTCTTCACTGACTTTACAATCAACATGATAGATTCCAACTGTAATTGAAAGATGGATAAGGCAGTTAAAATACAAGGTGAATAACATAGGAATTACCAAATTTGGTGAGCTATGGGTCTATTGAAGCCATTGTCAGAAACACATGAGTCTCCATAAAAAGAAGCTTCAACTTCCAAGAACAATTGCCACCTAAATGTCACATAATAATGAGCATCTACAATCTAAACTTAAGAGGAACACAAGTAAAGGAACATTTTGAACAATAAAAACATGTAAAAGAGAAAGTTTAGGCAATACCTCTTCCCCAAGACGATAGGATGTTGCTACTTCCCTGGCAATTTGCACAACCACCTAATAACAAAAACCATATATAAGGATTTCCCCAGGTAAAAACAACCATATAACACATTGAAATGACACAAAGTGTACATTTGACTAAATATTTCCTTAGTTGCAAAATTTAAACCACATCAAATTATATTTAAAGAGGACAATATAATTGCACCTTGGTGTCGATATTTTGGCAGCTCCCAACCAGTGCAAACCCACTAACTTTGGACACTACTCTCTGCCATTATAGATTTTGGCGACCGAGTTTGTATATAGGCTCACAACTAATTATTTTGTTAATTTTTAAATTGCAGCCGTTAGTTTACGTTATGCAAGTCTTGATTGCAATCTAACGGTCATTCCGCAAGATGATAAAAATAAGGGCACGTTACCCTCGAGGCAAAGCAGCTGGACCTGTAGGGAACAAATAGCTAGTGTTTAAAAACTTAAAACTAATATGAATTAAATTAAAAAAATTGAATTTCGAAAAAGAAAATTTGATAACCTATAAAACTTTTTTTTTTCTTAAGAAAAAAACTCTTTTAATCACAAGTGAGTTCTTTCCTGATATTGAAAATTTTCTGTAGGTGTCAGTATCTATTAAGGATGGCAATGTCAAGCTTGAACCCTGCTTGGTCATTGAAATAAAAGAGCGGACTTTAAAAAAAAAAGACTAATCATTTGAATTTTAGGTCAAGCTCGGGCCAACCTGATGTTAGTAAAGGCCAGATCACACTTTGTCCAAGCCCAACTATAATTTTTTTAAAGATTTTTTATACTTAAGTAATTTAAATTTTTTTTAAATTGATAACCTCCCATATATATTAAAATTTAATATAAATATAAAAATGACTAAAGGTCACAATCATATAATTATATAACTAATAAATAAACATAAACAAAAACCATTTTTTTTTTAAATTTTAAGGTAGGGTCAAGTCAAGCAAGCCCAACCCTGACTTAAATTTAATTGGGCTATAATATTTTAGCCTGAACCTGATCTGTGACTTTTAAATTCAAGTCAAAACTGAAAAATTTAGATCAGGTCAATTGGGCAAAAATTCAAACATGGTCGTTTTGCCTTTCCAAGTACCTGTGATTTTGATGCTTAGGGGATTTTGTTATTTTGACAATCAACTGACTCTTAATGGATGAATTCACTAACACTCAAGGGAGGTATGTGAAATTAAAACGAAAGAATCTATCATTTTATCTAACTAGAAGAGATATTATTATTTTAAGTTTTTAAAATCTAAAATTTTTTCACATCACTTTATTACTAAAGTTTTTTTACAATTATTTTTTTACTTAGTATTTCAATTTTTATCATTTTATTACTAAATCACTAAAGTTAACAGAATTTTAATCGAAATTAAAATAAAAGTATAATTTAACCTTAAACTATGTCAATTTAATTTAACCCTATAAATTAAAAAGACCCAAACTTAATTTAACCCTATAAATTAAAAAGATCCAAACTTAATTATATATAAAGAAATAATACTTTTATTAATTAATTATTTTAGATAAAATAATCAATTGATAAAATTGTAATATTATACCTTGTTAAATTCTTAAAATATTGACTATAATAAATTCTTAAAATACACTTTTAACCTCAGTATTTTATTAATGGAGTTAACAATTTAGTAATAAAGTGGTAAGAACGGAAGCATTAATTAAAAAAATTATTATTATAAATCTTTAATAATAAAGTGATATTTTAGAAAACATTAAATAATAAAACGATAATAGCTCAGAAAAGCCACAACCTCAGGGGAGGTGAGTAAAAATTACCCACCCATATTCGAACGAAGCTTGCCCTGTACTCTCCAGCCCAACAACAGGCGGCATAAAAGAAGAGAGGAGACAGAAAACGAGTAAGGGGGAAGTACAGAGAAATTTGGCGGGAATAACGAGAGAAAATCATGAGCTCGTCGGCGATAGACGCAGAATCACCGGATCTGGTGTGCCAGCTCGACAACGTTCAAGGTTTAGTTGACGCCCTCTCCGCAGTCAGATGGAAACGCTACCAGGTCTGAGAGCAACCACGAGGACTACTACGTCATGACTTTCTGTTTGGTTCTTAGGAAAATCATGTGAAAAAGTAAGCTTATATATCATTGTTTATCTTTGTTTTCTTTTTTTCTTTTTTTCTTTTTTTTTTGAAAGTAGGACGCGGTAATTGAATTATCCGAACACGGCATCATTTTGATCGTTGAGGAAACTGGTTGTCTCCAAGCCAAAGTGTATCTTCAGCGCGAGGTATCAAAACGGCGTCGTTTTGTTTCATTCCCAACACCCCCCCCCCCCCCGCCCGGCGGCCCCACCCACTTTCTTTTTCTAATCTGCAACTTGGAGTTTAGAATGGAATTGAATTGAATTTGTGTTTTTTTAACTAAGAGTTTTTCGGTTGTGATTGTAGCTTTTTGTAAGATATGAGTATAGCGCACAAGGGCGCCCTAGGTTTGGAGTGAGCTTGGGACTTTTTGCTGATTGCTTAAATACTTTTTCAGCTCCCGGCCATTCTAGCTTGATTGAAATTCGATATCCTGGACCTGACATGCAGCTCCTTGTCAAGTATGCTCCCGTTTCTTTGTTATCAGCATCTGAAATTTTTATGAGTAGTGTGAACAGGGAAGCAAACTAAGCAATTGTTGATTGTAATTAAAGCAGTTTGTAATCACTAACTGAATGTGGTTTTGATTATGAGTAGTGCTAGCCATCCTAAAATTTGATCCCAAATATTGTGCCATCTTATTATTTCACTTGGAACTTGTGAAAATTGTCAATCACTTGATGAATGACACATCACATTGCATAACAGTTGGATGAAATTTGAGATAAAATTTTGGGATGTCTATTATCGTTATTCTTTGATTATTTCAAATTCCGGTAATGGTTGGGATAGTTGTGGTGGAAGTCATTTCTTGAATTTTCTGCAATTAGAAAGCCTTATTTTTATATTACGTTGAAAATATTTCAGATTATACAGTTTGAAATAGGAGAGATGTAGGACCTTTGAATATTTCTTCTATAAAATTCTCAAATTTTTTTTGGTCTGTATATCTCTTTTCCCAATTCTAGTAGTTGACAATGATCAAGAGTCAATAAACTTAATTGACTAAGCAGAGGGTGCTTTGACACCTAAATTTGAAAGCCAGTACTTTTAAGTGTTAAAATACTTATATGGGGACAATTGGCAGTTTGTTCAAGGCTGCACGACTCTCACCTTCATAATTCAACTATTTTTTGAATCTATATATAGTAGAATAACTAAAATTATGCCATTACTTACATTTTCCTTTTCTTCAATGCCATGTTAGGTCTGTTGATTCACCGGATGCTTGCATTTATGCAGAAGTAAGGACAAGAATTCCCGACATGATTTCATGGGATTATAATTTTGAACCTGCAGGAAGCACACCTCTCACTTTTACTGTCAAGGTACATTCCCGTAGAGAACTCTATAAGGAAGGGCTGGGGTTTTCATTTAGTCATTTGTATGCATCAGCTACACTTGAGGCATCCTTATAGCAAAAAACATCATCAAATGTCTTAATGTTTATAATTTCAATTTCATTTCCAAGGTTTTGTACCCAGCATTTTGTAATACATAATAAATTTTATAGAAATGTCTTCTCTATTAGAGGATAATTTTACGAATGGAAATGGCTCTTTGACACATGTTCCCATTGTAAGATGATAAATATCATTTGTTTAAGAAATATTTATTCATATAAGGTTGTGGAATAATCACAGACTGCGGTCTCTTAACACTGCAGTCTGCAGCATTAAAGGAAGCAATTGATGACCTTGAGTGGCCAGGGTCAAGCATCCAGATTAAACTGCAACCAGTCCCCCCTTCTGTTTCTTTCAAAGGAGAAGGTCATGGAGACTTGCAGGTGTAATTTCAGTTTCACTTACTTCGAAAATATTTGTCACAAGGTTTTTAGAATTTACAAGCAATATTTGTTGTCTTTTCTGCAGATAGACTTCATGTATTATGTGAATACTGACCTTTTGATAGCGTTTCATTGCGATTGCGAAGTCTCTTACAGGTATCCTTAAGTTCGAATATATATTCTTGATATTTTATGCATCAGCGCACACTTCTAGCAACCGGTCTTGATGTTTCAACCTATGTTGTGGACAGGTATAAGTACAAATTTCTCCGGGCAACAACTTCCAACTTACCTGGTAGTGTAATTAAAGATAATAGAGGAAGTAAGGTGATAATTGGAAGAGGGGGAATGTTGAAAGTCCAGCACTTGGTTTCTATTGCCAGAACATCCAATCAACACCCTCATACTGATTCTGCTGGGTATCAGCAACCCAGTCGAATTGCCTATATTGAGTTCTTTGTGAAGCCCGAGGAAGATGAAGACACTATAAATTAGTAGGGTTTTCTTTAAGAATCCTATGCATTCAAATTTGTCACAACAACATTTTGGTCTTAATCTCTTATCAGCTATCAGGGATTCTTATTCTGTGTCTCACAGTTGCTTTGCCCTTCTACACTAATCATGAGCTATGTTCAATCAAACTGGCTGGAAAAGGCAAGTGTACCTCATTTATATTCATTTGCTCTAACTTGTAATTTCGTTTGGGTCCTCCTTCGGTGGAGCGACTCCACCGTGGAGTCAAGTCATAATAACCGAAATGGACAGCTATGATAACAAGCGCATACGGCATACTTATTGTAGCCGAAAGTCATAATATCGGGCAACCTGTAGAGCAGGAAGAATCAAATAATCACCAAAGCCAACCACGAACAAAAGAGATGGAACCACAAGCTGTTGGTTTCTTCATCATTGCTGTCCTCCTCTACCTCATCATCATGTTCATCGGCCTTATCCAACAGCATTGCCCTTTCTTTGGGTTTATGCTATAAGGGGTAATGCAGACGAGTAACACTGTTTTTTCTGCTCTTCTGCCAACCAGAATTTGGCCCAGAGGGATTTGGCGACTGCTTTCTTGCATAAGACACAAAAATATCCGGCTTCAGAACGTGCATTTTATGGTTTAAAAAGTGGATTATCATACTGAAGAAAGATTTGAGAGAGAGAAACTGCTCCAAATTTTGGGTACATTTGGTTTCCTATATTGACTTTGAATTTATATTTGTTTCTTTTATTTGGTATAATTCTGTGTAGTTGTCAGGAGTTTCTATGAAGATTGGTGTGTACAAAGTCAATAGATGTCCTTATGTTGACTTGTGTAATAGAATCAACAATGTTAATACAATAGTCAGAGGGTGGCGTGAGCCTAATAAACTTGGTGGCCTGGGCAAACGGTGGATAATACTAATTCATTCTTATTCCTTGTGTCCCATCTTCAAAGAAGCTCGCAAATTTCCCATGTTCAATCCTCTCAAATTGATGTAGGATGGTTGCATAGGGTAAGAATGGTACTTTTCTTGAATCATAACTGGAGTTATAGGTATCCTTTGATGCATATAATATACTATTTTGAAGTTTTAGCCATTTTTCCCGTGGTTCAGCCGTGGTTGTCTTGCCATTTATATTTTTTGTTATTTTTTCTATTACTTTGAGGATTTTTATTTTTATTTCTTTAGATATCAAATTTGAGTATCGTTTATTTTGTTTTTCTTATTTAGACTAAGAGACTTTTATTATAAAATAATATTCTAGGTTTGCCTATTTTAATAAATTTGCAATATTTAGAATTAGTATAAAGCAGTTCAATATCCTAGTTTTGTTCATTTCTTATCAATACTATTCTAATTATTCATAAATTTTGTTTCTCTATCTTTTATCAATCTTTACTTTTCTGTGTTGTTACAAATTCAACACAAAGATCGTACTCTTTTGCAGCTCGAAAGAGTATTCCTTCAGGGTCGCTCTGACATTAGCAAAATCTCCAACGGATGCATAATTGAATTGTTCTAATATAGTTCTAATATTGGCAGAAAAACAAAAGCATGATTTACCTGAAGGTGGCAGGGATGGTAGGCCAGAGACTCATGGTTCTGATTCTGGCAGGCTGAGTGAGAAGGCAAAAGCATGTCTCCCTAGTCAAGCTTTTGGTCTTCGGAAACAATGAAAGCTTGCCCATGACCTTCAATAGCTTTTCTTCTAATGGCAGCTTAAATAATTCCTCAATGTCAATCTTCATCTTCTCAATGACCTTTTCTGGTACCTCATGATCGATCAACCATTTAGGACTCAAAAAAGAGAACCAAAACTTGCTTGTTGATGGATCTCTTCAAATTCTAGCGATTGGACAATTTTGCTTGTAAAAGTTGAACAATTGGTTCAAGCTCAAGTGCATGGCCGCATGGGAGAGAAATATCGTACACCAACGTCTGTATAATATTACTGTTTTTGCTGTTGGCGCCATGCTTTTTCAAACCAACTTATCGTGCCAAAAAAAAAAATCCTATAGGCACCTAATAATCAAAGTTGATTGGTACTAGCTCAACCTAATTATTCTTTAGTCGTTTTAGGGGTGGGTAAAATTGGATTCGGATCAATCCGATCGGATTTCGGATTGTTTGGATTAATGAAAAAGTCATCCGAATGTAACCCGAATAAAAATTTCGGATCAGATTCGGATTGGATTTTTAGTCGGATTAATTCGGATTCGGTTGGGATCGGTAACATCATATTGAAATCAGATTTAGATATGTTTGAACAGATCAGAAGAATTTGGAGCACCTGCAAGTTGCAACATAAATTTGAAATCACACAAATAAAAGAAAAACGCAGCAAGCCAGCAAATGGAGAAAAGAAAGACACCAAATTGAAAGTGTTTTCATTTTAACATCATTATTTTGTTGAGGTCTTTGGTAACAATTGTATCCCAAAATCAGGAAACCTAAATCAAGCAGTCAACCTTACAATCACCAAAAAATAAGGAGAATTATCGACAGGCAAAAACAAAATCAGAAGCAATTCAAAAGACCCAAAACTCTACAAGCTTTTCAAAGTCAAGGAACCTATCCTCATAAGTTATAACCTCAGCACCTTACAAGTTTTGATGGATCCGACTCCATTAGAAACCCTTGCAATAAGCAAATAAATGCAGCAGCTGGGTTTAAGACTCTTGCATGAGGCTTCGGCTGGTAGTGTGGCAACGGTGCAGTTCACGAGCTCAACAACTGTCGGCTGGGATGCCGTCGGCGTGCAGCTGGGGCATCGACGACAACTACTGATTTTTTTTTTCTCAAAGTGATTGGTTGTGTTCGTGGGTGATGCGGCTGTTGGTTGTGTTTGTGGGTGATGCATCAATTCTTTTCTCTTTTGATTTGGGAATTTAAGGGATTTAGGGCTGTTTTTCAATTTTTATTTCTTATTTATGTTTAAGTTATATATTCTTTTTAATTTTAAGTGTAATCCGATCCGAATCAAATTCGATCCGAATCAAATCCGATCGGATTGTAAAATTTTCATCTGATCGGATTGAGAGGTAAATATGAATCCGATCCGAATAAGATTAAATCGGATCGGATCAAATCAGGTTGATCCGAATCCAATCTGGTGCCCATCCGTAGTTGTTTTTGTAAAGGTGCTTCTTCCAACAGATACTGTCCTGCAAGGCAGCATGCCAAAAAGGAAATGCAAAATTTTTACAAGCTAGCACAGCTGATACAATACTCGGCATAGTTTTGCTTACCTAAAGCAATTGCCATTTGCAATTTGTTCATAGGGATAGGACAAAATACTAATCTGATCTAATCCGACCTGAAAATTTTTGAATTCAGGTTGGATTGGGTTGTAAAAGAAACCTAATCGGATCAAAATGGTGAAACTCGATTGGATTGTGATCGGATCGGGTTTTATCCAAAAACCTGGTCGGGTTGCTTAAAAAAAAATCTAAACCTAAGCACACGTACGCCACAGACACAAATCACATTTCACAATACATACACAAACACAAGTCACAACCCTCCTCTTTACACAATCACACTCAATGCCAACGGAGGCCACACAAGTCACAACCTTACACACAAGAAGCAAGAAAACACTCTCTAGTCTCCGCGCCTGATATGCTACATGTCCGGCCATTTGGGATCTGCTACTGCGCGTCCGCTTGTCTATGTTCTTCTATTGCGCGATCGTAGCCACCGATCTGCTAATCCATGCCTCCAACCCGACCCGAGTTTCTCCCCTTTGAGACTTTGAGTTTTGACTTTTGAAGCTTTGATTGTATATATGGTTACTATGTAGCGAATTAGCATTTACTATTTGATTGTTGTAATTATGTATTTTTAAATGTTAGTAATAAAATTAAGAAAATCCAAACCCAATCTTACCCGAATTCAATCCGATTTTTTGTCCCGATCCAAATACATATTGGATCAAATCGAGTCGGATTGCAAGCTGGGATTACATTCGGATTAATTTTTACCCAACTCAAACAACTCAAAACCCGATCGGGGTGACTTGAATCCAATTTTGCCCACCTCTAAGTTCACGTAGCAAAAGGAATGTACATGTTGGGTAAAACTCGGTGGCACAAGGGAGAATTTATTAATTGAAATAAGAGGAATACTTATCTATCATGAAAGGGTATTACAAAAATTAAAAAATATAAATGTAATGGATGAAATTTACGAAAGAACAATAAAAGAGAGCACAAAATAAACAATTAATAACACCTATAATTGAGAACACCATCGGCATCTTAAGAAATAGACATTTGCATATCGTCATGGACTTATTCTACCACATTACGGGAGGGGGAGGGGGAGGGGAAAAAAAAGCATCATGAAAATTAGTCTTTTTTACATTGAATAGTCTAAGGTCCTTTTTAAAATTGAGTTGCCGTAATTTTTAAATTACAATTGTTGTAGAAAAAAAATTGTAACTATAAAACAAAAGTTAATAATTTGTAGTAAATATTAATTTTAACAAAATTATTAAGGATATAATGGATTTTTCATGATACAAGTGAAAAACTATATCAAAATAGTTTACAAGTTAAGCACCTAATATTTATCAAACACTTTAATACTGTAACTTCGACTTACAGCTATCCAATCTCAATTTCAAACACACTCTAACATCTAAAAACATTGTTGCACATGAATATTTTCAAAGAAAGTTCAGTCTCACGCTTTGCAAGATTTTTAGGGCGATCTATGCTGTGACAAAAAAAAAAAAAAAAAATAGTGACGTTATGGCAAGAGCTGAACAAAATTGGGGGGGGGGGGGGGATATTAAATTAACACACACAAAAATACGCAAATAAATTTTCTGTTTCGTTCATTCAAAGGCCAGCATTAATTAATAAAACTAACAAACGAAGAAATTTAAATTTTCAAAAATTAAAATTTAGAAACAATTTATTTACTATAACTAATATTGGAGAGGAAGTCTAGTAATTGTATGTATTTTGGGTTAATTAAATGCCACTTTAGTTATATTTTGAAAAAAGCCTCTAAAACATCCTTACTATTAAATATGAAAGTTACATTCATTCTCTTATTTTTTTATTAGCTTTTATAATAATACCCTTACATATATCTTGAGACATTAATGAAAAGAAAAGAAAATGGTAATTGATTAAATCAACCCTAAAATTAAAATTAAAATTAAAGTTAATGTATTTTTTTTGTTAGTATTTCATTAAATGAATCGTTCTATATAAAGGATTTAGATTCAGTACTTAGCTGATCTTTACTCAACTCTTTATAATCTTCAACCACACATTCATGTATAACAATAGGGTAAAAGCTTGTTTAGTCCTTATATTATGAGGTTAGTGCTCATTTAGTCCCTATATTTTTAAAAATACCTCAAAACATCTCTATTGCTAAATATTGACACTCATACCATTATTTTTTTATTCTTTTTAACTTATTTTTATAATATTACAATCTTACAATAATGTTTCTTTTTTTATATTAATAAAAATTAGATTATCAAATTAAATTCAAAAATAAAACAAAACAAAAAAGGTGTATATTAATTTTTTTGGAAGCTCACGTATGTCTAAAAAATTAATATTGTAAAAAATTACATTATCAATTTTTTTAGAAAAATTAATATTTTAACTCAAGATAGTGTTCCACAAAAATTAATATATATTTTTTATTTTTTTTAGTATTCAACTGGTAATTTTTTTTTTCTTTTTAATAATGTCTACAAAAATTATTATAATAAGATAATATTATAAAAATAAGTTAAAAGAAACAAAAGATAATGACAAGAGTGTTAATAATTTAATGGTAGGGATGATTTGAAACATTTTAAAAAATATAAAGACTAAACAGATACTAACTTTAAAATATAAGAATTAAACGAGCTTTTGCCTTAACAATATACAATTCTAAAAAGTCAACTCTACATTGAATTTAAATCCGTACATAAATTAGCATCCAAGAAGATTTTCTAAATAACACAATTACAGCAGATTTATTCCCCTGCGTAGCTAGTTCTCTTTATTGACAAACCTACAGTCGTTCCTGATTTGCCCTTGGTGGCCAGTGAGTACATTTATCTTTCCCATCTTGACAACAGAATTTACAAATGAATCACAGAAGATCAGAGGCATATGCCCACACTAGCTGAATTATTTCTCCTTGACGATGGTCTTGAGTCACTAGTAGATTATCTGATGGCAGCAGACCTCTTCCTCGAAGAATGTTGAGGTACTAATGATTGCAAACCTTGCAGGAGTCGTATAATCAAGCGGCGCCACTTCGTTATCTCTTCCTGATTCAGGGCATATGGACCGTACGATTCTCCGAAATGTTGTTTATATCTTTAGTATTTATCATAATGTTCTTCTTTAATGTTAACGTCATAGATACTTTACCTGAGCTCAGACATCTTGCCTCACCAATTGTGTGGCTACCTATTGACAGTTTATTTTTTTCAAGTCAATTTCAACATTTTATCACAAAATATTAAACTTGGGATGCAAGATAGTGGCTTTGTTAACTCACATTAATTTGATTGACCTGATAAAGCAACCAAGTCTCCAATGTCAAGACCTTGATGTTCAAAATTTGCAATAAGAGTCTCCAGGAGGAATTGGGAGAAGGAATGTACTTGTTGGCTCCATTAAAGCTCGCTTTCAGTGAATCTTTCCTTCCAAGCAAGACCTTCCATGTCGGTCCTCCTCTCTGATAATATAAAAATCAGACACTCGTATATATATCACTAAACTTGTAAGAGAAGTATTGGAATTGGCACCCGTCATGGTTGGACCGACCGAACGCAAAGAACAATCTAAAATATTCTTTTAGGTAGACTTGTATATCACTGTTGTAAGTCTAATTAAACTCTTATAAGAGTTATGAAGTCTTCTATTTAACTTTTATAACTTACATGAGCTTTTATATAAGTTCACTTGTTGTACCTAATTTTTTTATGTGAGAGATATGGAAATATGTATAACATATTAGAAAATACAAATCCGATCGAATCGATAGTAATATATCAATAAACATTGGCTAAACATACAATAATAGATCTCGGATCGAATTGATATTAATATGCCAATAAACGTTGGCAAAAACATAGAGTGGCATGAGGATTTTTCCTTAAATTCTCATGCCAAAGCAACGTAACTCATTGTAATCCGCTGAATAGAGACAGTGACATAACCTGCTTCCGCGTTTGGAGATGCGTTCGGGGATCAAAAAGGTTAGGTACGCTTTCAGATTTAATGTTGAATATGCACGAATATCTACAAAAAGAAATGTGGAGAGAGTTACATTACATACCAAAGCAACAGCATCACGAGCGGCAATGGTTAGAATATCAGAGCACATGAAACTCTGTGGGGACGTGCATCTTCTAAAATGAACTTGATCTCATCAATCACTTCGAATCCTCGCACAGAGTTTCCGTTTGGCCCTGCTTGTTTTTCAGTGACCATGCCTCCATAGCTTTCCAGAGGAACCGATGCATCACATCCCTGATCTCCAAAATAAAACAACATACAAAAACTCCCGAGGAAAAAATATATGCATTTTCTCTCTTATAAAGCAGATAGAGAGATGATGGGATCAAATGTAACCATGAGAAAGCAATCATGAAAGTGCAAGCGTAGGAGTGATGCTGCCATGCGAGGATCTTTAACCACTGCATTCTCGACAATACGTCTCATAATCTCTTCTGCTAAGGGGCATGTCTCTTTGTAGTAATCCTGAACAAGAACTCCATCACCTTCACCCGAAATCTTTCTTCCATGCAACATGAACATCAATACAATCAACAATAGTATCCATATATTCTCCATTGAGTGATTCAGCACGTACAAGTTAAACAATTGGTTCAAGATCAAGTGCACGCGGAGAGGATTGTAGCACTAACATCTCTATAACATATATATCGTGCCTGCAGAGCTTGACAATGATGTTTTCTTGTACTGTTCTTGATATTGCTACTATGTGTCAAAACCAACTTCTCTTGCAAAAAAATCCTTTTGGCTATTAATATTCAAAGTTGATGCAACTAACTCAAGCTAATTATTCTTTTCTTTAGGTCATTTTATAAAGATGTTTCTTCCAGAGTCTATTGGGTTGTGAAAATTGGCCAGCCAGGGTTTATAGCTAGGCAGCTTGGTGCAACATTATGTGCAAAATCTTCATCATACAACATCATCAAAACCAGAATATCTAAGATAGCTTCATGGTTTTGGTATCAAAATATTATTAGTCAATTTTCCAGCCTTACCGTCTAGTATAATATTCCCAAGGGAATAAAAAATTGTTAAAAAGTAAATTTTTCCTTATTCAATTGAATTTGTATTCCATAAAACAAACTCAATTGAGCGTTTCCTTCTCCAATTTTCAAAGGAACTTGAGAAAAAATGGACAATTAAAAGAAGAAAAAAAAACACATGCAGGTATTTGTATTGTCTGTGAACCACAATGGAGCTAGAAATGTAAACTAGTTGACTGAAAATGAGTTTCCAACACCATCCCAAAAAGGGAAGAAAATTTACAAGTTTAATACTTAAAGCTATTGACATACAGACCCACAAGCATCCCAGTCAAAACTGATAGACCCCACTAGAAGCATTATTCTTTTTCAGAGTTATCTGAAGAAGAGCCAAAAAAGAGAAAAAAAAATGTTGTTCACGGTCTATACATTCACCTGCCCTAAACAAGTATTTTGGCACATTGCTATATCTATATATTGACTACGTATCAAGTATTATGTGATTCAAGGCTATACAGAACGCTTCTTTTCCTTGCTATTGTCACAAGGATTTGATTTTGTTCGTGCTTCAACCAGAAGGTGGATGTCGATACCCGTATATTCGATTTGATGTCAACTTGTAATGTTAGTCAAACAACTTGCGATCCCCTGCTACAGAAAGAAGGGGGAGAAAAGAAAAAAAGAAGGGTTACCATATGTATGCAAGAGCAAGTAGATTTATATAAAGTGACATCAACTATGTCCTTTCTGGTAAAACAACTATGACCAGAGAACTATAGAAACGAAGAAAAATGCAATTTCTGACTTTTCTACAACTATGAAACGACGCAAGCCGGGCCCGGACCGAGCCTCGATTCAGAAAGATGAAGGGCCCAATAGTCTAAATAGGGGGTTACAAATCCCCCATGTCACATCTAAGATTAAGACAAACAGCTTCTTGAAAAACCGTAGATGAAAGAAGATTTCTGATGCTTAGTCACCACATGAGATCAACCATTGCTTAATTTCAAGTTGAAGAACATGGTCCCAAGTTAAGTTAAACGAAAGTTGACATATTCTACCTGGTAATTGCTGAAGCTCTAGTTCCCCATCTTCATCTAAGAAAATATCAGGATGTACCACTGCAGAGCTGACATTGAGTGCTCTCTTCAACTTTCGATGGTCTAAGACCTCAACTTGAACCAAGAACGTTGAACCAACAGGCCGATGATCAGAGAGTAGTATCTCTGCCCGCCTGTAAGCAAGTTGTTTTATGCCTTTTCCTAACCAAAGTATACGATCACACCTGCATAACATTCCATGTAAAGGAACTAGCCTGATCATTCAAGATATAATAATTATAAAGGTCTATTCACTAGTACAACAAAAAGGCTGAAATATATTTACCATGCTGGAGATCTTTTCTTCTCCCCTTCTTTTGGGTTCTCACCAACATATCTATCAGAATTTATTTCATACTTGTAAGTTGGTGGAAAGTTTATCACTCCCTCTTTCCATCCCCCAAACACATGCCCACTGTGGAGTTCTTTGCTTAGCTGCAAAAAAAACAAAGCAATTAAACAATTTTACCATCAGAAGATAAGGCATGTTTGCGACTACAAAATTTTGAAATGAATTAGAGGCAGACATCACTTACATGGAAACTCAAAAAAATTTTGGAAAATCATCCGTAATGATTATAAATCATGTTTGTCTAATAAAATATACAACCCACTAACAAGTAATTGTGCTAGGCAAGAGCAAAAATCATATGTTAAAAAAAAATCGTTCACCTCGGAAATGATTCCCTTTTTGGTTGAGAGGCTATAGAGCAAAAATGCTTAGAGGCAATAAATTTGTTCTCCGAATTCACAAGTAACAGTTCTTTACCTAATAAGTGAGAAGGTCATTCGTGTTCTACTGTGAGTGAAATCTGATTATGTTTATAGCATCTGAGTTATACCAAAATGTGATAAACATGAAAGGTTTATTAAAAATGAACTGCTAGCTTAGTGAGTACAAAAAGGGAAAGTGAATAATTTTGTCAAAGTTGTGTGCAAGTCTACCTGATCACTGTTGATAAGCTTATCCCACCGCTTCTGAGCAACAAGCTCCCGAACTTCTGTGTCCATCATATTGAGACGATAATTCAAATCCCCAAACCAGAATATCTGACTGTTTAAAGATGGGGAAAATAGTAAACACATGTTCCATGCAACTAATAAAATTTCTCAGGTACAAATGTGAAATTTATCAGCAATACTTGAGTAACAGATAGCCAGAATGATGTTGATTGTATAATTTAGTGAATAAGATAATCCGCAATAAATATCATACAAAATTACCTTGAATTCCATGAAAGCATATTAATATACAAAAACATGGATTCTTGATCAAGTTAATGTTATGCGCCCCACAGAAATTTCAAATGGAGCTTGTGTAAATAAATTATATATTATTTGAAACTCAAATCCCAAGAATGCTTACTCATGAGATGGAATTGTCTGTGGTTGATCTGTATCGAAGACTGATGAGAAACGGGTACGTCGTATGATTTCAGAGACATCAGAGTTACGCCTTTGTTCGGCCCCATCTGTCTGACCAGAGGTCAAATGAGAACAAACAAAGCACAGCCGTGATTGGAACAGAGTCATGCTGACTGAAACAGATCCCTGCATCAGAAACCTCAACTTAGATGTAAATTGCAGTGACAGCAAGTATATTCACTTTATAAATGCTTATAACACGATCCCAATTAATGTAATTCCAGGGACAGGTTGTCAAAAGTCATATTCACTAATGTTTAGGAGGTGTTAAATGTCCCAATCATGACACAAATGTACTACTATATTAGTGTTTATAGGGGGAAAAAAATACATCCATGCTTTTGTGCTTCAGAAAAAATACAACCACAAATACTTTAACTTCCCTATAATTTCTAGTTTATCTTCACTTTATAAATGCTTATAACACGATCCCAATTAATGTAATTCCTGGGACAGGTTGTCAAAAGTCATATTCACTAATGTTTAGGAGGTGTTAAATGTCCCAATCACAACACAAATGTACTACTATATTAGTGTTTATAGGGGAAAAAAATGCATCCATGCTTTTGTGCTTCAGAAAAAATACAACCACAAATACTTTAACTTCCCTATAATTTCTAGTTTGTAAGGTAGAGCACTATTAGCATGAAAGAATTGTGTTACCTTGTTTCCCATGTAGCCCATAAGACCAACTCCAACAGGTGAGACCTTTAAATTGTTTATGTGTCTTCTCAACCGCTTACGCACCCAAATTGATACATATATCCCAACCATTTGCTTGCTGACAATTCGGACATACTTAGGACGTGACTTTGCAGTATCTCTAATGGCCGCATCATTATGTTTCTCCTTTGGTGTCTCAGAGAAGGCATCAAACTCCTCATCAGAAAAATCATCGGACACATCAGATACAGACTCAACAACTTCAGGCTCCTCCTGCTGCTCCATCCAGGTTGAGACTAGGTTTCCATAGCTGTGGTGTGACCTTTTCAATCCATTTCCATTTATTGCAAAATGTTGAGGACTCAACATTGGCGGATTGTCCACCAAAGTAAAGCCGATTCTTGCAGAACTGCTGAACACCCTCCGCAATTTCAAATTGGATGAGATGACTTGAGGGGTTGCATCCAATGAATGTTCAGGCCAGTCTAATCTACGATCGTAGTCGACACCATATATTCTACTCAAATGTAAGTTTTTACCAATACTAATAACTTTCTTCAAATCTTCTCGTCCAACATTGCAACCATTTGTAATACTAGCATACTCCTCGCTAGTAATCCCCAAAGGGAGATCATCAATCTCGTCAGCAAGTTCATCAGCAAGTTCGTCAGCAACAGAGGAGGTTCTTAGCACTGGAGAAGGTGGGGCACTGTAGCTTTTGTATTTATTTTCAGGTTCCGCAGATTTATTCAGGGTTCTGCGAATGATTGCCTCCCATTTTGGAATTGGCCTGCTACTCTCTGCCCCCAGAACGTTACCAGCATTCAGAGGGACTACCTCTTGAAAGCTGCGAAAAGTAGATATTATTAACATGAGATTAAAACCTCCAATGCATATAATAATATGGCACAGCTGTGTGCTACAATATCATTTATTTTAGATTGTGTTTTGTTTATTTCTTTTTTTGACACTTCCATTGAATTTATGCCAAGTCAGTTTGAATAAATAGCTTGAACGTGTAGAATAACTCCTTTAAAATACCTCAAATCAACACCAATCCATCATCTGCATCTAGATTTTGGGAGTTTTCATGTCTGAAACCAGTGCTAGTACTCCCTTAAATGACATAAGCATTAAGCCAATCATTTTACCTAAAACATGTGTTTAGTTTAGCTAGATTTAAAAAGGGACGTATGTGCCTCATAGCGGCATTAAATAAATAAGACCCAATTCTAAAAATGCCGATTGATCTGATTGATGAGGAATCTATTGCCAAGACAGATCAATAGGTCATTAAACCTAACCTAGTCTCATTGTTCAAACTTATGCAGCCTTAAGGTTTACACTGCACGTTCCATTAACTCAAGCATTACAATGTTGATTATGATGTGATAGAACTATTCCAATCTATTTAACTGCACATGCACAAGGAACTATTATGAAAAACAAACTGGAACTTCAAGCAAGATGTTGCTAACTGAATAGCACGATGGACAGATTGACACGACAGCCATAACAAAGGCAGACAGGCTGCGCTCACTGTTCACCAAAGTATGAAATACACACCCAATAATGTAAATATCTGCCGGCTCTTGGGTGCAAAGCCAGTCATCAATATCAAGATCTTCGTATGGTTGTCTTCCAGCGACATTCCAAGTCCCTATTGTCACCCTGCACACAACCGAGTATCAAGAAGCTTTCTCAGTCAGAATCACACAGATAGTTATGGCTGAGTTAGCTAATTAAGGGAGTTACAGCCAAACCTCACATCCTTGGTATTTATATACTGCACACGCAGTGTTTCTGATTTCCCTCTCCTGTGTCTTAAGTGATAGCCCTTAGAAGGTGTCTCTGGACCAAAGAAACACCAAAGCAATTTGAGACTCACAAGTAATCAAGTGAAACTGATTAGGTCTTCAAGATAATTAAACTTCTCATGGAATTGACTAAAAACTTTGCAGGAACTGGACTCTTTTTTGGTCCAGAGATTTAAATGAAACAAAAACTTTTTAAACATTTTTAAGATGGATATTTATGTCTTTCACCCAGAAACTAATAAAACAAGAACAGGGATTTTTCTAAATGGCTTCTTTTCTTCATTTCCATCACAAAAATCAATACCTGAGCTCATCTTCAAGTCCTAGACTAATTCATGGTCACACCAAAATTCTAGAATTTCACCCAAATTTAAGAGCGACTGATACTTAAACAATTAGATATTAAAAAGAAAAACAGAGCAAAGAAAAAAGAGATAGATAGTTTATATAGCAAGGCACCAAATAACAAAAAAAATGTTTTACAAACAAGAAAAGGAAAAAAAGGCACGAGAATTTCATATCGAGATTCTGTAGGAATGAACACTGGAGGAAAGATACAGGAATCTGATAATAGTAGAGATGATAAAATAATTGCTTTTGATAGTAAAAAATAATAATAATAATAATCAAGAAAGAAAACGAGTTTGATCCTAGCAAAGACCAAAGTAGACATATAGAATACAACCTGAAATTTGGCTTTGACAATCAGAATGGTTCTCCTGAGCCTTATGTAGATCATTGTCACGTAGGTGCACCCTTGCATCTTTAACAGAGCAAGCTGGAAATTTTTTTTTGGCAGAAAACAATATCAACAACAAAAAAAGCACCAGAAACACAGAAACAACCAACCAATGTAAACATTTCGCAACCGTACCATCATCTTCACTTTCCGTTTCCGTGTCAATCTCATCTTCGCTAAAATCATACAACTTTGGCTTTATATTCAACCATTTCTTCATCACAATGGAAGGCCAAAAAGCCTGCAACAGAAAGTGAATCTTCGAATCAGTCTAAATGCTGGTTCCTAAAAATCACAAAAAGTTATATCAGAACAAGTACCAGAGAGCCAAAAGGCACACCTCAGAACGCTTTCCTCTCTGGGTTCTCATTGTCTCACGGGATCAAATTTCCGAATGGAATCCGACTAACAACTACTAAAATATGGAACCAGGCACTGGAATCCAACTCTGACTATTTAAGGGCATTAATGTTTAAATAAGAGGCATTAGAGACCATTAAAAAACAAGATCTAACGGTGGCCAAGTTTGGTGCCAAACACAAGGAAGATTCACACTAAGTTACCAAATAGAAAGGACAGAGAACAAAGTGTGGACATATTTAACAGACATACACGCACAGCCTCAACTTGCTCAAAAAGAAATACCCAATGGACATCCCTCTCACATATCCAAAAACATCATAGCAACACTATCACTGAAAAATCAATAAAACTGCAGATAAAAACAAACCCATAAAAAATCAAAAATATCACTATCATTGTCACACAATGGTAAAGTCTAATCCAAAAATCAAAAGATTCCACAGCCATTATTAGTTTCAGTAATTCAAAGAAAGAAAAACAAAAGTTGGGTTAACCCAGAAGCTGATTACACCTAAGAATTAAGAAAAACCAACCGGGCTATTAACAATCACACAAATTGAAACCCCGAATAAATAAAATATATATAGCATTAAACAAGTCAGTATCCATCCCCACTAGATGTCCAAAGGCAAATTTAGGAACTTACACAGTTATATACAACTAAAGACAAATCAAATACTGAAAACGAAACAATCATTTAAAGATAAGAAAAACAAAGTGTAAAAAAATAATGATAATATTAAATGATCATACATACCATTACAAGATTTGCAAAGACCCCACCATGCTTGAAACAGGTAACTACCCAGTTAAACTAACCAAAGGTTGACACTAAAAAATGGAAGTTCAAGTCAAAGGGGTAATCAAAATGAGTAAAAAAACTACACTTAGAAAGAAAACAAAGGGCTAAAAATGAATTAGGACAGCTGTGAACAGATTGGTTGGACGGTTATCATATTAACGGAAATATGTATAATAAATAAATAATACTAAAATATGTGCATGAAAAGATTGATTAATGAATTTAGAACTGATGCAAAGGGACCAGCGTCACATAATAAAAGGTCGGTTCAAGCTCAGCGCACTATATGTGAAGGTAAATGACTTGCCTTCAGTTTAAAAAATAAAAAAAAAATACTAATAATAATAAAAAGTCCACTTTTTATATGTATTTTGTTTTTATTTGTTTATGATTTTTGGATGATGTGGTGACTGAAGAAGTTGATTTTGAGAATAAAGAAGACTTCTTTTATAAGAAAACCATGCAAGCAAGATCTTTATTTTTCAATACCTTTCGAATTATACTATAATCTCGATAAATTAATACTTTTAAAATTAACAAAAGTTTATTATTTAAGTGAATATTAATTAACTGAATTACAATTAAGCTTATATTGCAATTCAGGGCTAACAAACTAACTTATTGAAGATTTATTAATGTATGTCGATTAATTAGAAAAAAAAATCTCAAACTGGGTAACCAGCTCGAAGTTCTAAAGATGTGGATAAGCTGGAAGAGTGTACGGCAAGGTGTACTGTTTGTAGAGGGGACAGAGTAATGTTCAATTACACTGCATGTCTGTATTATGATTTTTTTTTTTTTTTTTGGGTATTGTTGGTGCGGACTTTGCTGACTTTTGAATTGTTCGTACAACACATGTGTGTTTAATTATAAATAAAAATTTAATTTGTGTTTTTTTTTTCCTTTATACGTCTGTATGAAAAAAGTATATATCTTGTAGAAGTTTATACCAAAACAAACTCTCATTGTTTTTAAAATATACAAATCAATAAATTTTTTGACAATTAATCAATTAATTTCTTATTATAAGTTTTTTTTTAATATAGGTACTCTTGATCATTAAAATTGTTTTAAAATAAGTTTTAGGGTGGAGCTATTTGAACCCACAAAATTTTATCTCTACACCCTCTTTTTAATTAAGAATTTTATTATCTGAATAATTTAAAAAAAACTACTTTCTCTTCTTAATTTCATATATTCTCATCAATCCATTCAAATATATTATATTAGCTCTAAATAATTGGTATTATTAATTAAAAGGAACAAAACCTATTGTTTAGAAATGAACATTAATAATTTTTTACCGGTCATAAAAATGAATGAATATCAAAAAAATTAAATTTTATCAAAAATAATTCAAAAGAGAGTGAAATTGAGTATCTAATTTGTAGAATGTGAGAGTAGAGAAAAAATATACAATTATAGGATAGAGAGAGAGAGAGATTAGTGAAGGGTAATTATGATTTTTTTTTAAATTTTAAATTTATAATAACAAATTTATTTTTAAAAATAGATGTAGAGAGAAATTTAATGGGTTCAAATAGTCTCACTCTAAGTTCTATTTGATCATTTTATCCAAATATAAAAAAAGGACAAAATTATCCTTAAAAATATGCTTAATTTAAGTATTTAATTTTATTTGATTAAATCTCAAACTTCTTTTTTATTTGTATTTTTTTAAAATAATAAAAACTTGCTGTAATTATTTCTTGAGAGTGGAGTGAAAAAAATCACCACCAATAATTTACATTATTGAGTTGGGTCATTATGGGTGAATTTGCTGGATCGTAGGATTGTTTCTAAAATTTAGCCTAATTAATTTGACTAAGTCAATCATTTTGATACAAAACCATCCCTTTATTTATTTTTTTATTTTTTCTTGATTGCAGTGATTTGGTCAAAATGTATCGGGTCTAAAAGTTTCATGCCAAATGTCTTCCAAGTCAAACCAATCTACTTATTTTCAATAGGTTGTGAAAATAGCACGAGGACGTGTGTGGGATTTTGTCAAACTTCCAGACGAGACGATTGAAACATGCTGCTTATATTGCTGCGATCTCTGTTAATTTTTTACCACAACCTTGAAAAGTCTAAAAAAGTTGTGTATATATAATCTTTCTTTTCTTTAGCTTGGGTGTTCTCATTGTTTTTTCATACAAAAACACTTTTAAGTCATGCAGCTTAGTGAAGTCAGATTTTAATACTATTAAACTGTACGCTAATAGTGTGTTTGCATTTTAAAAAAATGAGGGTGCATACACCTAAAAATAATTATACACACACCATCATTTTTTAAATAGATTTTATTCAAGTAGAATTTTTATTTTAAAAAAAAATTAGTTGTTTAATTATCAATGAGATTTTTTGGTCAAAATTGTAAAATTACTTAAGTTTTTAAAGTATGTTACGAAATTGTAAAATAAATAAAGGGATAAAATTGTGAAACAAAGGGTATTTTAGACAAAGTCCAAAATTTAAGCTTATATGATAGAGGCGAAATAGTTTATAATCATTTTTAAATTGTCTCTTTCCTTTATTTATTCCAATCAGCAGTAATTTATCATGATAAAATTCGAATTACAATTTTATTTTATTTTTATTTAATACAATTAATGGTAAAAATCGTGATCCACATGTATAAGTGCAAAGACTAAAAAGGCGGCACTATTTGATTGAAAAAGATGGGATTAGTGCATGCATGGCTGGTTAATTATTACTGGCTTTTTTTATATGCTAAGTTGACTTATCTATATAATAATACACATGTCTACTGTAGCCCACAAATAAATTAATACAAATAAATTGTACACATTATTATCTCTTTGTGTTGATGACGAAGAAGCTAATAAACCCACCAAGCCTTTGAGTATTTAGAATATTTATTCCACTTCAATATTCTATGAATATACATATTTATATAATTAGCAGATATGATGCTTAGATGGTTAAGTTAATATGATACCGGAAAAAAAAATGATATATTATTCATTGCATGCCAATGTTATACCTACGTAATGGAATGGACCACAAATCAAGAGTTTTCTTAGCCTTTTAAAATATTGCATGATGATTAATTGCAAACTACATTTGGCTATTAGCTATATTATATAAGTTTAAGCAAGTGGGGGGTGGTGGGTTTAAATCTAGTGTGAATTTTGATCAACTGGACATATTGGTAAGTGGAAAAAAGAGAGATTGAGAATTAATTATTAACGTTAGGGTTTGTATTTTTTGACACGAAGTTAAATAAGTTAGAGCTATAAAATGTCGGACTGGAGTTTAGTTCTCAATAAATTAATATGTATATGACATAATTAACAATCTTATAATTCTATATTGTTGACTCTTGATCCTGTTCTGTCGACCTGTATTTTATGCAATAATATTATATTACATTTGTTGTATTTTAACAAGTATTCAGTTACATATTTGGACTAAAATTGAGTTCAGTAAGTAAAACCACAAATATTTTTAAAAGATATATTAAGTAACAACACGATTATAGATTTTTTCTTAATTGTGCTAGGTTAGTATATATTTAATATTCGTGATTTGATTAATAAAGAAATTTAAATCCGTATCGTCCTAAATATTATTATGCAACCTTTGTTTGGCATGACACAAACAAAACTTGAACAATCACACATAATTTACACACAATTAATGTCACCCTTGATAGGGAGATTGTCAATTTTCCTCTTAATGAAATCCATATATACTACTTACTTATTATAGTTTTCATAATAACCAAAAACCCCTTGGCACTAAAAATTTAATGGAAAAGAGGAGTAAATGGGTTATTTACTTGATAGTTTAACTTAGAAATATAAAATATATATTTATTATTAAAATTTTAAAAATAACAAAAATGATAAGAAAAATATCATATTACTAATTTTTTATTCACTCAAAAAACATATATTTTCTTATTTTCTGTACTTAAATTTTTATTTTAATATCTATTAATATGATTTATTTAATTTATAATAAATATGAATAAAATTGTATTAAAAAATAAGGATAATACTACAAAATTATCCCATCGAGAAATTATTATTGATTATTATGAAAATAGTTAGAAAATAAGTGGTATATATTAATTTCAAAATAAGAGAAATTAGCAATCTCTCCCTTGTCATTATAAAGAGTTAAAGTGCATTTTAGTAAGGAAAACAGATGGTGTGCAGTGAGGAATTTGAAATACATATAGTTGTAAAGAGTGTTTGAATTTTGGGACCACTTGCGCAATCTAATGCTTAATTTTAATTAGAAGCAAAAACATGGTAATTAATTAACAACGACTAGTTTGTAATATTGTTATGTATGCTTACTTTCTTTTCATTTCTTTTATAAAGAAAAGAAACAAAATTAAGATGAAAAGAAGGAAAAGGTGCTATTGGTTTCGGCTCTAGGATATTATTATTTATTCCATGGATTATATACAAAGTGTTTCCACTACTCTAACACCTCAATTAATTCTCTTCCACTTAATAATAGTTCAATTGGTCCCCTAAATCAAAAAAAAAAAAAAAATGTTGTAGAAAGATTCTTTTAGAGCCCCTATTTTTATATATAGATTTTGACACAAGATCTTGCTCGTTAAATTACAATAATTTTGATGGCTAAAATTATTACTGATAAGGATTATTTTGTAAAAAAAATAAAGTCACCTAATGGACACAACAGCTATTATTAATACTCCGATTATCTAAACTCCTATCGACTCTAGTATTACCAATATAGGGGTTTATCTTGTAAACACAGATAATGACTCTGGTTTTTAAACCGAATATACTGTTCTGTTCTCATTCAAATAGAGTAGTCATGATGGGATTGTCTCAGAATTGTTTAGTGGGTGATACTATAGACTTGTGTGCTAACGATCGTTACAGAGGCATTGGTTTAAACTATATTTTGGCAGGGCCCTTGCTTTGATATATATGAGCCATTGTTATGAATTCTGAAACAACCAAGTCTAGCCAAGTGCAATATAGAACATGAACATTAGGAAAAAAAAATATTGAACATAAAAATTATCTTTTCAATGATTATAACAATATTTGATGAAGTAGCTTTCGACGAGACGGTTAAGGATAGTTGCAGGAATATGAAGCTCAGATCCTGATCCTTTGGGAGAAAAATAGAGAAAAAAAAAAGTTTAATCTTTTGTATCATGTTATTTAATTTTCTGATATATAGAAATAATAACTGGAAAAAAAAAAACGATTCACCATTATTATTATTATTTTATTATGCACATTAAGAACAAAGAAGAAGACAACACTGCAGGAAGAAGAGGGAGTGAATAGATAAAGATTCGGTAAGAGTAAATGGGAGAGAACTTAAAGAATGATAATAATAGTTGTGGGAGGGATCCATTATTAATTGACTTTATTTATTCACAAACTAATACCTATAAAAAAATAACCTTAACCATCAAAATTGTTGTAATTAATGGGTAAGATCGCATGTAAAAAATTGTGTATGAAAAGAAAACTTCCTATATGTGTGTGTGTATGTATATATATATAATTGATTTGAGTTCTATATTCTTCTATTCTTTGATTTTTGTGCATGGTGCCCACAAACAAATTAAAAGTAGAATCACTTTAATTTTCTTTACTAGCTGATCATCAATGTCCATTGCATTAACCAGTGCTTATTCCAATTTGCATCTGCAAAAAGCTGCCTATATCTTAGCTCAAAGTAACCCTTTACAGCCATTAATGGTTTCGTTAATTTAGCAAGTGTTTTATAAAATTTAATGTAAATTAATTTTAATAATTATCTAATTATAAATATCAGTAGTTATCTAATGTAATATTAGTAATAATTTATTTATAATATTAGTATCAAATATATATATATATATATAGGAGCGGGCACACACACACTGAAGATGAAAAGAACTAAGGTTATTTTTATGTACATTAAGTGACCTAGCTAGACATGAGAAAGTGGGGGGAAAAAGAAAGAAAAAGTACATTGGACAAACTAACATGCTCTTTATCGATCTTCTATGCTATAAATATTTATATGTTGCATGGTATCATGTGCTAGCTATAGCTTGAAGAAAGAATGGCACACCTAAAGCCTTTAGGCTTTTTAATTTATACTACTAAATGTGACACAATAATTGGATTTGTAATCTAATCCAATAATAATAATAATAATAACAAATAAAACGGCAACAAATCAAATCAGTTCCCTAACAAAAGATTAAAAAGATTTTAAAATTTTTTCTAATTTTTAGGGACATTAAAAAATAGCTTCAACTGTGAATTTGAGCCAGAAAACAACAGAATTATCGAGAACTTGCTAAAAAAGAAATCATATTATAATCCAAATATCCGACGCCAAAAATTCAAATTAGGCGTATTTGAAACGCTCTTTCGCATACCTCCTAGAACATATTAGATGGATAAAATGGCATGTAAATATCTAAAGAACAGCTGTAGATCATGAAGCCAGCATTCACATTCTATAATTAATAAAATAATTTTGGGGACTGAAAGTGAAAGGTCAATGTAAAGCCACAAGATATATGAATAAATATGAGTCGAAGATTGGCGGTTCTACAAATTAAGCAAATGCCAAATTGCCCACCACCCTATATACTAATAATGCACGCTGGCTGGCTGGCTGCCGCCTTGCCACACGCGGCTTGATGTTTCTGTATTTGTGGCTAAATTAATATAACTCTTCTTTCTTTTTTTTTTTCTTTTTTTCTTTTTAAAAAAAAAAATCTGAATAAAGTGATAAAATCTTGAATTAATAATGCATAACTTTCCCTCATCGACATAAATCTGGACAAAATGAGAGTAAATTTAAATTAAAAAAAAAGGCATATATATAAGTCTGCCTTATCAACATAATTCTGATAATTAACAGCGTGATTAATTATGCAATACACATAGATATATTCAAAGCATAAAAATTCCAATTTAAATTTATGCTTCTCCACCCGATGAATTGGAACCTTAGGCCTCCTGCATCAACTTAAGATAGCTTTGCCAATTGATTAGCGAAAGTGTTGACTAGCGAAAGAATGATATGTAAAAAGTGTAGGTGTCTTTTTCTTGTCCTAAAAAGAATGATATGTACAACTAAATTTTCTATTATTCAATTTCGATTTTATTTTTGTCTAGACATGAAGTAACAGTGAGCTGGAGCACAAGTGTTGAGCTCGTGAACACAAGGTACAAAGTACAGATCTTTCTGCCCGATTTATATAAGCTACTTGACTCCTGACTATAAATCCATGCAGTTGGGTACAAGAAAAATGTCTGAAAAATGATGATACCTGTACAAATCTGTGCGTTTGATTCTTTTTTTTTTTTTTTTCCCTATAATCCATTATAACGACTTGCGTGCCCAAAAAGTTGTTAAATGAAACTGTTCTAAGATACTCATCATTATTTCTGATAAGTGTGTGTATTTACTTTTTAACCGATTCTTCCGATTCACATGACTTATCATCTTAAATTATACAAAAAATTTATACATGTATCATTATATAATTGAGTAGTTGATAATTTTTTATATGATGTAAGTAAATTAATTATATTATCTCATTATCTATTGATAAATATTAAATATTTGGGATAAATTTTAAATCTAAGATAAAAGTTAAGTGGATTCGAGATAAGATAAGAAATACCCTCTTCTTTGAAATAATAATAATAAGTTGTCTTCTTGTTGTTGTAGTGTCAAGTGTGCGAACGTGTGTCAATGATTCGAAGAGCAATGGAGAAAGAGTTTGTCACCAAACAAATTATAATTCCAACAAAAGGTATATGAGATCATTCTTCACCAACACCAACTACTTGTAATCCAACAAGAAACTCAAAAACAAAAAAAAAAAATCAATTATCTTTTCCGCGTTTGAACCACAATGTCAAACAGATAGATGATGATAGAGAAGAAAAATTAAACAAATCAAAACCAAACCAAGCACTGAAAATGACTCCCACTAGTATTATTACTTGTATTGGTTCATCATGGGCCGTCTCATCCAATCGATTAAACAAGTTTTCAAGCAGGCAGGCTAAATTTGAATAGTGTGGGATTTATAGAAGAAAAAAGTAGATTTACCTTTATCCACCCTTAACCTTTTTGAAAGAAAATAACATGAAATGAAATATGTATCATCAAAATCAACTTCCATTACACATTTTTTGGTAATTATGTAAAAATATCCGTTGATATTGTGTTTTTGTACTGTGTTCTTGTTTGTGGACGAAAAATATCATCCAATCTGTGGAAAAAAGAATATAAGCTAAATCTCGGACTTTTAACACCATAATAAACCCTAATATAACATTATACTTTTACACACAAATCGGTAATCCATTTGATCAAGTTTGGTTTTGTAGAAGAAAAATGGAACAAGACAGGTGGGGGAATGGTTATAACTCCTGAACGATGTGTTTTCTACACAAACTCAACAAAACGGAAAGACCGTCTTCTGAAATACTCGAAGAAAGAAATTCAGTTTAGATTCTCAGGGACATCCAGAAACTCATTACATGATGGTGCAGCGGCTCCTTTCTTCTGCTGGCTGTGTAGCCACCTGTTGGAACCTGTGTGACTCAGATGGGTTGTACGTGAACTCAGACGTATCAAGCCCGTACTGGTTTATGTCAATTCAAGAACAACATTACAGTGTCAGAATCAGAACTTGGCCATAACACTCATTTTAATGATAAATAGCAACCTTAATATCCACCTATCATGTGCACTCTATATTTTAATATAACGCCTAGATAAGCTACAATCCCCCAGTTGAATAATTCTACAACTACAAACACTCCAACAAATCTCTTTTCATATGAATTGATGTGGCATTATTATATTATCAACCCATCATCTATTCTCTCTTGTTTCATTCACCTTTGTGTCTTCAATTCACTAATTCTAAGCTGCCTCAGTTGGCAGAGGTTAGTTCATTTGTAGAGTTTGAATGTCAAGTATCATTCTTGAAAGTTATTCATGATTACAGCCAGATGAAGCACTTGTATGATCTATGTACAATAAAAACGCTCTATTGTCATATTGTTGGGACCAAACTAATTTTATTACTAAGAAGAGGTTATAACTTAACAGAGGCATACTTATAAAAATTAATGTTTTGACTTAGTTATCCTAAATGCAAGTGATACAAAGTTTGCACTACATTAATAAATAATTGGAGGAACATGTCAAATCCACAGTATGCATAAAGAGGCATAGTTTCAAAAAACTAGTATATGTATCTATGTAGTGTTATGCAAAATCATCTTAAAAGTCTATCTCGTTGATATGTTTTTCTCTATTGTACATTGTATAAATCATTGCCCCAAACAACTTTAAAAAAATAATTTTCTTTCATCTTAAACCTTTAATATAAAAGCACATACATTTTGGAATATACAAATAATTATTACTTTGCGGAGGCAAATTCCTTAAGACGGAATCTAAAAAAAAAATTATATACAACTTATTACAATGTACGGTTTATTCTTATTTATAATTGGCCCAAATTAGGACTAATATTTTTTATGATTATATATAGGTTATTCTTATAAAGTGTATCACTATACAGAGGTTTTACTATATTATTAAAAAAAGTTGCTAGATTAAAAAATAAAATAAAAAAGAGAAAAGAAAAGAAAAGGACACACACCTTTTCTCTCATACGGGTACTCCAAGCATCATTTCTGCCAGGACGCTGATCAAGGGAACCAGTAACAGGCACACCTGTGGCAGGAGGTGTTGGCCTGTTGATCAAAGGCTGCCGAATCTGTTGCCTTGGGGCAATGAGCTCATCATCACTGTCATACTCCACTGGTCTGTTCGCTGCCCTGACTATAATAGCTAACAGGAAAATCAAAGCCTGCAAATTCCAAGGTTCATTCATTCAATAAGAGCTGCCATACGGGAGCATTAGAAGGTAAAAATTCCATGACTAGTCCAGTCCAACATTGCACATACAGAAAAAAGCAGTGTGATATATATACAACCAGCCTTAGATTAATGGACTAAGAAGCTCAACTCAAATCCATAGTATTATGTTTTGCATTTTACATACATCTTGAAGTGCATATCCTACTGCCTTCATGCTTAAAGTCAATAGAACATAATTGTGTATTTGAATAAGAAAAAAATCTAGGTATGATGCTCCACTGCTGTAATCACCCCAAGAAAGAGAGGGGAAGGGGTGCAAAAAAGAGAGCCAAATTGATAGGCTTTTCTTTTTCTTTCTTCCCACAGCACAACAAACCCGCCCCCCACAAAAAAAAAAATCTCTCCCCTTCTTTCCAGGTTTTTTTCAGGTTCATTTCTGCAGTCTGATGGATTACAAATTAAAATAGTGTTTAATTCTAGGTTTCATCTTCAATCGGATTTATGAATTCCCCCTTTTCTCATGCCAAGAGGAAACAACTGAATCCATGACCAAATCTCTATATATCAATTAGTGGAGCTCAGCTTGGCAAACACTAGTTCAAATTGATTTGGAACATGAGGAAGGACATGGGCAAAGAGGTGAAACAGATACTTTGAGCCCATAAAAATCAGCCAAGTTGCAGCCTGATTTTACAAGTCCACAGGAGTGCAGGACTATTATGTTAGATAATAGCAGCATCTAATTTTCAAAAGCCTACCGATTTTCCCTTCCAATAACTTCAACAGAAAATTTCCCAAGTATTTCTGACCTATATCATTGGTCCTATCAAGTATGAGAAAAGCTGAAACATAAGACTTAGAATTACAATTTCCCATAAACAGATTCGCCACGAAGCAATACTTCAATTGGTAAGGAAAGAAGTACATACATACATAAAAAATAACCACATCCACATGGAAAATAACCATATTCAAAGAACACCAAAATGATGGGGTGCTACGGATCACACTACAGAAGACAGTAGCAGAATTTTAGTAGGAAAAGAGTGCCTAAAATCAAGTAAATCCAGAATTTGAAGAAATATGAAACCAAAACTACACAGATTCCTCTGGATCTTGGATAATACTCAACCAAATGCTCCAATAAGTGCTATAGTTTTTGTCTCCTCCAAAAGCTTTTAATGTATGACATCCCAGAGATCTATGTACATACACCGGACATAGGCATAGGACTTAGTATATTGCTAGAATTTTTTTTTCCCCTGGTTATATCAGGATTTTTTGGGATTTGTATGATTATAATAATGTATTTTTATGGGAGAATTTATTATAATAACATTAATTCTTGGTTTGATATTATAATAATTAGTTTTCTTAATGGTTAAGGTTTAATTATAATAATATTGCCTTTTGGTTTAATATTTTTATATTCCTTTTTTCTACTTAGGTATGTTTCTCTATACAGGGACTGAGTGCTTAATAAAAATCACGACACGAACGAGTTGAATTTGAATATTTCCTTCTATAAATTCTCTCTAGTTTTCCCTCCATTTCTTCTCTTTTATATCCTTCTTTAAACACCACTGCCACCATCCAGCCACCGCCCATGACTCAAACTGCCACCACAATTTTAACCACACTAATTAGTTCTATCACTGTCTCCAAAGCATATACCCATAAAACACCCCTCAAAATCACCTAATAAAAAGTATTCAACTCCACCATTATTTGAACTTCAGTGATTAACTCCCTGTGTCATCAGGTTTTACAAGTACAGGAGAACACACATGTTATCTCATCCAAAATTCTTAACATTGTGATCAAAACCCATGACCTGATCCATGACCTGACTAACAGAATATGAGTGACATCCATAGGAACACTATCACGATAGATATCCTTAAGAGTAAAAACCCAATTTGAGAGAAACAAGACATCTCTAAGTGACTGAAGTGTAAGGACATCTTAGCTGCCTAAGCTACGGTAAATAGATGAGGACGAGGTTCTGGCTTAAGCTAAAACCTAATAATCGATGATATGGCTATGACATTTATATTCTACCTCCATCATTCACTGGCTCACACTTTTTTTTTTCTTTACATGGAATAAAAGTATGAAATATGGTCGTATGTTTCCATGCATCAAAATTTTTGTAGGATTTGAAGCTTATTAGAAATAAAGAACTTTAGAAAGAAACGAGGGATATTTACAAAGTATATAAGACAAGACATGAAGAACTAGAAAGAATTCATTGAGAGAAGGAAATATTTAAAATAAATTCATTCATACCTTGAGGGCTCTTGTATATACATATTTATCCAAAAAGTAATATTATAATAATAAAACCTTAATCAATAAGAAAAAGCATTGTCATAATAATAAAGCAAAACTAACTTTATCATAATAAAATATATCATGAAGATATATTAGTATTATAATAAGTCCCAGAAAATCCTAACACAGCTACGAAAATGATCTGAGCAACACAGCTACGAAAATGATCTGAGCAAATTTTGCCTACCTCTAGAATACGTATGCACGCCTTTAGGATGTCCTAAATCAGCCTTATAACAGAAAATTAAACAATCATGAATGGTAAACCCTTATCCTATTAATGATAAATAAGATAAGTGGTTCCAATGCAGTGGGTTGAACGCAAGAATTGCCAAATATTCTAGGCCCAATTATGTGAAAAAAATCACATCTCACTTTCAAAAGAATAATAAAGCCTATCTATAAAGCACGAATGAAAAAGAAAATGCACATATTAGAGTTTTATTTTATTTCTCTACAACCAAGGCAAATTTAAATGTAAGATCTACCCAACCCATCCTAAACCTGTTCTGCAGATACATTTTAAAAAATGAACAAGCTCTCACTCCATCAGAATGCTTGTCAATATTCATGATGGGTGCAAGTGAGAGAGTATCGATTTCTTATATCCTCTCATAAAGCAAATGACTCCATGTTTATCTTACCTGCAAAATAACAACTCCCAGAGCGACCCACTTCACAATATTCCAGTTTTCTTTCAGAAAATCATATATCATGTTAAAATCACCAGTTCTGTCAGCTGGAATCTCCTGGAGAAAACAAAAGAAAACATATATTGTACAGTTCAGATAACAATGAATACCATTATGATTCAAAAATCCAGTCAAAAGACTACTCACTTCTCTCCAGGATTTGTCAAAGTAAAAGAAGGCTGCACATCCCAACTCAACCAAGATCAACAAGATCATCAGCACTGAATACTATGTGGGCTTAAGGAAATCATTAATAACCAAGGAAAAAGAGGAGAATAAGCAACATAAGAAATTTAGAAACAATTAGCCATTTGAATAATTAAAAGATTACTAGTACATGTTTAAAATTTATCTGGAAAAATGCATCCAAATAAGATGGCATGTGCTGCAGCATTCATCATGTGGATTCACAATTTTCAATGTACCTTATTGCACAAATCAACCAATCACACCAATTGGGATGCACTTCGGCAATAACTTTTGGAATATATGGCACTACTCTTATTAAAATGATGAAAGACTGCAGTGCGTGACATCAATATAATATTGTCATTGCCATGTGAAACAGATGGATGATAGAAATCAAAATCCCTATAATTAGAATTAAAAAGGATTGTTAAAGTACTAAGGATACACAAGTCAGGCAACATCCATTCCGTGTTGTAGCACTAATACAACCAACACAAGAGATGACAAAGAGAACAACTCCAACACCAATAAATAAGTATATGAACCTGCAAAGGCATATGAAAAAAAAAAAATTTAAAAAAAAAACTCAAGTTGTGCAATCAAGTACTCATCAGAATTCATAAATTAATAATAATGAATACATATAAATCTCAGAATCACCATAGGACAAGAAAGACTGGATGTAGAATTCAAACTCTAAATTTTAACAATATAACACTTTTCCTTGACTTATTCAATAGAAAGGTTAAAATTGCAGACATAATAACAAATGTAGCACAACATTATGTTATTTTTTGCTCTGCTAACTTTTAGCAGCCAACAAATGCATCAGTTAACTTGACCTTGATGTACTGCAAGCAATGAGTATATAATCTATATTCTAATTAGGTGTTCATCCAGGCTCAATGTCTATGTCTTTTGCTAGTAGTAAATAGATAAAAAAATAAATCCAATAACAATCATGATATGGTTATCAAGTATTTATTGTAAACTTGTATTCAAGTAACAAGCTGGGTTATCTCGAGCCACCTCTTGCCAACCTCAAAGAAAACATTTCGTGAAAAAATTAAATTCATATCATCAACCACTCTAACTTATTATTGGTCAGTTGCCCTCTCTGTGAAAGATAGAAAAGCCTTTTTTTTCCCTCCCCTTCTCCCCTTGGGAGAAATATTTCAATTCTGTAATCATCGTAAAGGCTAAGTTTCTTGTACATATTATCGATTACCAGAAAATTTCCAAATCATGTAAGAAAGAAAGGAAAATGTACAAGAACTCTACATTTGTTAGAGCAATTTAAAATAACCATGAAGTAAATGGACTGAGAAATGGCTGCTGCTTGAAATCTCAAAATCAGGACATTGTTTATCACAGTCTGTGAAAGAATATTCTATTACACTACAAATCAAGATGAAATTATAATATCCAATATACTCAGAAAGGGCTTTAAAATAAAGGCAAAATCAGAGGAAGCATTCATACCAAGCTTTTGGCAACTTGTCGAAAATACTGTCCGCTAAAGACACAGCCATAAGCATGGGCCGACCAAGCTGTATGAAGCCCTCATCACCACTCACGGGTGAAACTGTACCCAAATTGTCTGCTCTTTTGTATTCAACAAACAAGTAAATCCCATAACCAACCATTGCCAGTCCCGCAAGGGTCAACAGAAAGTTCAGAAGCTTCAATAAACACTCCAGGCATCCTCTACAAGCCATCCTCTACAACTGCTAATATATATATCTGTTGAGGACAGTTCAATTGCGTCTCTTGTATTTCATCAACTTGCTGTCCCACCTTCAACATAAACACATTACATAAAATTGCCCTAATTAAATCATTCAAGTTCAGATTATTCATTAATCACGATCTAAGCCACATATACAAATATTCTTTCATTAAAAAAAATTTAATTTTATATGTATATATATGGAGTTCCAATTTCCAAAACAAGACGACCTAATCTGAAATTCGATTGTAAATTAAAATTTTTATCTTCATTTTCCCTAGCGAACGAAATTCATTTCACAAGCAACAAATTAAAATCCAATCAACTCAAAAGAACAAAAAATAAATAAATAAATAAATTATAGTCTAAAAGGGAATCCTGTAATAAGCTAAGCTCAGATCGTGCTCACACGACTGATTAACAGATGAGGATAAATAATAATTGAAAAAAGAAACTGATGAACTTACAGGTGTTTTTGGTTGCTGATGCTTGATTTTGGTTTTTTTTTAGCTTTCTCGTTATTTTCGTTTTTGGAATTTTATTTTTTTCTTTTTCGTTTTTGGTTTTTAATGAAAGACGGGTCTGGAAGTTCAAAATCGAATCGTTAGGACGAAAATAAGACACCTTTTCACTTATTCTGCGTTTTAATGTTTTGACAGTTGGCATTTTTGCTTTGTCCACTCCTTGTCTTTTGATTGGATCGCCCACTCTTCTTTAAATATAGGAAATTACGTTGCCCTCCTAGTCGTTTCGTTGGATTATTATTCATGGTTTAAGCGGGATGGTTGGGGGTATATTTGTAATTTTAAGGAAAAATGTGAGTTTAATTATATTTTAGTTATTAAAAATCGTATTGTAAAATTTCTTAAACTAGTATTATCTTGTTTCAGATGAAACGAAAATTGGGTAATTACTCCAGTGTGACCAGGATTCTCTTGTAACTTTGAATTTTATTTTGAGTGAAAATGGTGATAAGGAACCAAAGTATCACCCTTTCATTAAAAAAATATCATTCTTTTAGTTTAAAAATATCTTATTGTCATATTACTAATTATTTTTGTGTCCTTGCAATGGCACCATTAATTTTGCGAGCGTTTGGGGTATAGAGCACCCTTAATTTTGCGAGCGTTTGGGGTATAGAGCAGCTTGTCACGGAATGAGTGTTTTGCGCAGCTAACCCGTGCGGGTAGTAATTCACCAGCCCAAGGAATGAGCGAAGCTCGGACACTTTTGAGGGAGGTTCCCATTCGAGGATGACCTTTACTTTGTCATTCTCCATCATGATCTTCCCGCCCGCAATCTTGTGGCCAAGGAACTCCACCTCTTGTTGGGCAAACGAACACTTCTCTAGTTTGAGGAAGAGCTCGTTGTCTTGAAGTACTTGGAGGACTTGTCGCAAATGTCGGGCATGATTCTCGAGCGTGGTGCTATACACCACTATGTCGTCCAAGTACACGACCACAAAACGGTCGAGAAATGGTTGGAGTACCTTGTTCATGAGTGTGCAAAATGTGGCGGGTGCATTAGTAAGACCAAAAGGCATCACAAGGAATTCGAAAGATCCGTACCTTGTTGTGCACGCTGTCTTCGGTTCATCTCCCTTGGCAATGCGCACTTGGTAGTACCCTGAGCGCAAGTCAAGTTTGGTGAAGTACCGCGCTTTGCCAAGCTGGTCGAACAAGTCCGCAATCAAGGGAATCGGATACTTGTTCTTGATGGTGATCTTGTTGAGCGCTCTATAGTCGATGCACATCCGCAGCGATCCATCCTTGGGCTAGCGAATTGGGCAGTCCGCAACAAGCTGCTCCCTATGTTTTATTTTAAAAAATATTTTCTAAAATATAAAATGGAGAACAATTATACTGTAGCAGTTTAGTTGTCCCAAACAGACCCTTTATATGTGAGATATGATGACGACCAATGGTGGCAGCAACTTTATTTTTATTTTATTTTATTATTAATGAGACATGAGAAATAGAAGGCCATTCATCTTTTTGCCAAGTGTCGAAATCATAAAGTGAAAGGTAAAACCAACGGGCATGATTGAAAACTAGTAATAGGACGGTGGGAAAGAGATTATAAATGCAATGATGAAGTCCAATAATCCTTTCTTTTGAAAATTTTAAACTTTTTAGCTGGTGATGGAACAGTCTACTACAATGCTGAGTGGTACACAGTATGCAGAGGATAATCATAGTAGCAAGATTTTGCCACGTAGACAGGAGGATGGGTTCCATACATCCAGTTGAAAATTGGCGGGAGTATCTGTCGCGATGTTGTACTCGGAACCTAACGGTCGTTTAAGACATCAACTAACGGTCAACAAGTTACAGCATGGCAAGGGAAAATCACTAATTAAAATCAATTATATTATTCTTTTTGAAAAAAAAATCAATTAATTATTGAGTATCCCCCAACTTTGATATGACAAATATATTATCTAAGTTTCCTCTATTCTAATGTCGAATATTGATCCATTCTAAGTTTTTGGACTTTTTTAAAATTTAATATAATGGCATTATATTATTTAATTTTTTTTTTCATATTTTAATTAAGTTCAAGTATTGAATTGAAACATTTCTATTATAATGTCATACTAATAATTAATTATATAAATATAAAATTAAAATAATTGGGCATTATGCTCTGCGTGCAACTTGATTGGATGTAAATACACATGCACTCTTTTTTTGTTTTTTAGGTTATTATGAAATTTCGAAAATAAGTAACGATATTCTTCTGGCCCGTGGCCTGTGGCTGTGGGATTCCAATTGTCTCATGTTGCTCCTTAAGGCTTTCGAGGTCTTGAAATTTCTGCTCATTTATTTGTCAATTGTGCTTTTACGCAGGCTAAGGCGCTGGATAAGTATTTTGTTTTGGTGTTACTTTCCCCCATTAAATGGTCAATATTCTGAGTTACATCCCCCTCGATCTTCAAGTTATACTCCAAGTATCTATATTGTCTCTTGGTATTCTCTGCAGCTTAATGGATTAAAAGTTAATACATATGGTCTTGTTTTTTTTTTTTTTTTTAAACTGATTAAGCAACATATTATTGTATTACACACACACACATATATATATATATATATATATATACAACTGTTATGACAGCAGGTCATTGCACTGATATTTACAATTATATATATACATACGATTTACATTATTACATTGCACCTTTTGCCATGCCACTTGGTCATCAAAACTTTTTCATGCTTAAATATAGATTCTGTTCAATTCAATCAAATTTCAGATTTTTAAAAAATGCCATCTGAATGTAATTCGAATCGCATGTTGGGATCGAATTTGGATTGAAGGAAAAGTTTACATTAGTTCGAACTCGATTGCGTGAATATTTCAAATTGAATTCAGATTGGAATGAGTTCGGAACAAGCCGGATGATGATCAGATCAAATTGCAATGCAGAAATGAAACCATACAAATTAGAAAAAAAAATTGGTAGCATATGAAAAATAAATGTAGCAAACAAATTACTTTACCAAATTAACCATAAAACTAAATGCAGTCTTTAGCTAATTCTAATTCAGTCAAGTCCTAAGTATGCGCCAATCAATTGACAATTCAAATTTCCAGATCCCTAATTCAATTGGAAGCAAATATTCCATTCCCTAACCTCAACAGCCACATAAAATTACAAAGAGGCAAAAATAAATTTTGGGTTTAATTTAATAGCATCACGCAAGATTGCCATAGCTTGGTCAACGACCGATGGCTGGCGATGGTGGCATGGCGCTGGTACTTGGTGGTGAGGCGCAGTGGAGCGATTATTGGCAAGCCTGAAGGCCTGGCGCAGTGGCTGATGGATGTTGGGGTTGAGTTGATCTGCCTGTTCGAGGATTAAGGGATTTGAGAACGATAAAAGAGTGTGTTTATTTGTATATTTATTCAAAACATTTACTTAAAGATTCTTGAAACTTACCTAAATATAGATTTTCTTGACCATTGATGTAACTTATACTTTCACTTTTTTTTAAAAAAAAGAATTTCATTAAGTAAAAGTAATTACAAATTGTTTAATAACTAAAAAGGTGGAGCTAAGCTCCACACTCTAGAATCTAACATAAAACTTCCTGCCCTCACAACAACAACGTGAGCAGTAAAATTCACAGATCGACAAACAAATGAGAATTTCACTTCTTCTATATCTATAGCTAACTCTCGACACTCCTCAATGATGAGACCAAAGCCATTAGCACATAAAAAACCCTCAGTTAAAGCTTGAAAAACTTGAAGGCAGTCCATCTCAACAATAACACATGGAAGCTGCAATTCCTTTAGCCAGCTAAGAGCCTCCCGAATACCAAGAGCTTCAACCTCCCTTACTCTAAAAATTCCAGGTATGCCAGCACACCTCACTGCCAAGAAACAGCCATCTGAGTTACGAAGAACACAACCAAACCCAATCCTTCTCTGTGATTCAAAAACAGCTGCATCTACATTGCACTTAACCCAGCTAAACTTAGGCCTTTCCCAGCTCACTGCCCCATGAGCCAGCCTATGCAAATCATCATCAACATAGTACGCTTGCTTCTTAGCTACTTGCCATTGATAGAGAAGCTGCCCAGCAGAATTTAAAACCTGCTGGACAGAGCCAATTTTGTTGTTCCAGATTATGTCATTGCGATGAATCCAGATTCGCCAGCAAATCATCATAGCTATATTGCAATCCTCCCGACTGCAACGAGTAAAAAGAAGTGCAGTAGCCAACAAACCCAACAGGAGAAGAAAACCAGCATGACTTGGCAAAGCTACATTCTATCAACGCGTGCATGACAGATTCCTCATTAGCACTGCACACAGCACAAGTAGATGTAATATCCACTCACTTCTCTTTTCTTTTATTAATAACTTTTTCAATTAAAAAAAATAGTCATTTGCCTAATTTATAAGTTACCTTAAACGATTTGTTGTTGTCTAATAATTTTGTATTCGATTATATTCTAGCTGAGGTATCCCGTAATGTCCATCTATTTGACTAGTAATATAAAACTAATTAATTAATTAATTACACCTACTCATCAATACAAATTAATGGAGTAAATAAGAATAGGAATGTGATTATACTATTATTATTGTAGCTTTCATTTTTAACTAATTCAATTTTGTTTACATCACATTGTATATGAATGGATTTGTATAATTATTTTGTACTCAAATTAGTTGGCTTGGTACGTACTAAATAGAGAACTAATATTTGTACCCAAAGCCAACTGATCTACCAGTCCAATAGAGAACTAATATTTGAACGACCAACCGAAATGAACATTCTTGATCCTTGTGCATGTTTAGTTGAATGGAATAGAAAAAGCGATTTTTCATTTTTAAATGGTTACAGTCAATAGATTTATTATAATTAATGCCCAACAAGGATTATATGATTTGTTTGTTGCTCAAAAGTAGGCGCAATAATGACGGTCAAGAAAACCTCATTCTTTTCATTGTGGGAATCATGATTCCATCTAGATAGTTGAGAAATCAGGACTATCAAAAACCCTACAATGTTTTAATTTACATTTTTTATCCTTAAATATTATTTAAGGATTTATCTAGCATAATTTGTAAATTTAGTCAAAATAATACACATGTAAAATTCTAAAAAATAATTTATTAATATTCATTTGTTACAAAAAAAGAAGTAATCATATTTAAAATATAAAACAAATTATAAAATTGACACGTAATTTTTAAGCAGCAACTTTTTTTGATTGACCACTCAAATTTGAAGTATAAGATTTAACTTTACCAACTTTCTACTTTTTGGAAAAAGATATTAAATTATAAAAAAAGTACTAAACATACACCTAAATTAAAAGTTATACAAGTTCATCATTAAAAACAAATTGATGTGTTATAATACAATTGGAATAATAAGTATAAAATAAATTTAATAAATGAGAATAGGTTATGTAATAATAGTATTAACTACTTTTGTTTTTTCAGTTCATTCATATTGCACCAATTCAAATTGTACAGATGAAATTATATAACAAAATTAATATGTTTAATATTGTTCGAGTAATAGTAGAGCTGCAAACAAATTGTATAAATTATTGTGTATAAAATAAAACTAATTATGGTACTAGCACAAGAAGATATTTGTTTTATAAACATTGATTAATAAAAATATAAAATATAAAAATATGGACGTATAAATTTATTCAACTTATTTGTAACTCTACCATTATGCAAATTGTTAATACATTGATTATCAATAACGATGGATATCCGATACTGAATAACGATTCATACATAAAAATTTCTGCTTGGCTGGATATGGCTTATTAAATAATGGGCCAAGCTTTGGTAGCCTGGTCTAGCCACGCTTGAACCCATCATTCTTCGACTAATCCAAGAACCCATCATCCTTGTAATAATTATATTACAAATAATTATAATAGTAGTGATATTTAATCTTTTCATTTTATTTCCTTGTTATTTAACCTCTTCATTTTATCTTATTATCCCTCGCTTCTTAATTAACCACATAAAAAAAATTAAAATATTTTTTCTCTCTCAATTTAATTAACATAATTTCTAATTTATCCTTATTAAATATTTTCAGTTTATCACTCTTCTTCTTGAATCATGAAATTCATCTTTCTTCTCATGAAATATTTGAGAAATTGCGCAAAAGATTTGTCTTAAAGTTGCAATTCAATCAAAACTCACAATTTTAGTAACCTTAAGTCTATAATTATTTTACTCTGCCATGTTCATTTTTTTTTTTTTTTTGGTCAGAACTTCTAAAAGGTGACAACAATGGAAGTCAATTTTCATGAAGCTTACTACTCAATATGCATTTTTTCTTTAGCTGCTCCACAAAAGACTTGCATTTCAGTTTGTTCAAATATATATTCTATGAGAAATTATGAGCATTTCAACCACTCTCAATTTCATCTTTTCCATTTTTCCTGCCATGGCTCTACAAGAGCAAATGTTTTAACGGAAAGCACAAATCTGGGGGTGTGTTAAAATTAAAATTGTCCCAAAATAGTGAAACCGATAAGGAGTAAATTAGATTTTGTATGAGTTATAAAGAAAGAGAAAATTAATTTTAAAATTTTTAGTAGGGTTAAATAAGAAGTGAAAGTTACTGAATAAATTGAGGTGCTCAAACATCACCACTCTAATTACAACTAGTACACAACTAAAACTCTCATGAAACCAATTTTTCTAAAACATTCCCATATTTGGAAAAAAAAAAATCAAGAACTTTTACTGAGCGATTTTTCAAGCAGTTTTATTCAAATTAACCATTGGGTTCAAATCTTGGAAGAATTTTATTTGGCTTTACCCACCCCCTATGTTTTTCCAAAAAAAAACACATAAAAAATCATGGAAGTAGTTTTTCAAGATTTTTATATTGTAAACTATTATTACAATTTGAATTTTAAAATATTTTTAAAAATTTAGGATTTGAGAAAATAAGTCCTTAAATATTAAAATCTCCAAAAAAAATTGTATTCCTCTCCTGTGCCATTTTATGAATTTATTTTCAGTTTCTTTGTATTTCTTTTTGTTTTTCAAAATTATTTCGGAGAATGTATCCTAAATCCATATTATATTATTTTCTTTCAAATAATTAATTTTTTCATTCTTAAGGCAATAATAACCACATCCGATTTGCAAATGATGATGATGATGATAGGATACCTTAATTTTTACTGAAATGTTTATGTTCTTATCTTGGAAATTCTAAATTTATAAACAATCATGCATAGAATTAGAAACAACTTTAAATCCTCATTTTATGTAAACCTTTGAAAAGAAAAATTAAGGCAGCGTAACCTCCGAGTGACGTCGATTTGCAACTTAAATGCTTGAATGATAAGTTTGCTTCAACCATAAAAACTCGTAAATTAAAATTATAGCAATTTTATTTTATTTAATAAAATCCTTATAACTAAAGAGTCTTTTTGCACATACACTATTTGTTGATTATTGGTTGTATATAATTCTAATTTCAAAATTGAAATCAAATGATATGAATTCTAAGTTGTATTGTTTTTATATTTTTTCTTTGAAGTCCAATTCTAATTATTTTAAATGCATTTATCGGTTTCACAATGTTTATTTCTTTTCAATAAATTATATATTCTAAGACATTTTTATTGGAATAGAAAAAAAAATTAAAAGAACTTACTTTTATCATAAGTCTGACGGAGTTAAAAGTTCTAATTTTAATTCTAACAAAAATAGCGCCACACGCAATTCAACTATCTCTTTGTTAATTCAAATAAATAATATTTTGTATTAGCATTAACATAACTTTATAATGCAAAACTTAATTATCAACATATATACATATATGTATAAAGAATCGATACAGAAGAATCTAATAACAAATTTTACATCTTAAAAACATAGAAGAATATCATAAAATAAATTATTTTCAAAGAAATTTAATTAATTATTTAATTTAATAGTAATTATAAAAGATTGAGTTTTTTTACCCCTAAGGCCTCAATTTTCCTATTAGTCTGTGAACAAGGCGTGCCTTCAATATAACGTTCATTTTCAATACTCCCATGCATTCTTCATTCAACTCGAATGCCACTTCCTTTTGTAACACAAGCTGTACAGAGGCCATGCAATCTTCGAAAAGTCTTTAATAAATCCTTGATAAAAATCTGCATATCAGAAAAAAGAACGAACCTACTGTTGGAGATGAAGCTCAAATCTAGAGTTAGGAGTATGGCTAACATAACGGTTATAAATGTTTATTTGATATATCTTATTTAGTGGACATAAGTGTTTATTTAATTCCGTAAATATTTTTTAAATTATTTTTTAGTATTTGATTATTTTTTTAGTAGAATTTTTTAGGTTTAAATAAGCTAATTTACCTCTATTAGTAAGCTCAAAATTTGAGTTTTTGGGAGTAGAGATTAAATAACTTTTTAAAAAATATTTAATATAAAAAATAGCCTAAAAATATTTCATTAATTACATAATACCCTTATTTTTATACAAAACCTACACAATAAAAATTCTTGCCGCCATTTGATAATAAACGTATTGCCGCTACTTCACTTTTTTTTTATTTTTTTTATGAAATTGCCGGCACTTTAATTATACAAAACCCTACGCATGCCTACTATTTGAGAGAAAACTAATAGCCAATAATTTTGGTTGAGGAGCGTACTAGATAATGTTTCATGCTACTGTTTCACCATTGTTTTTATTATATTATTCAATATGTTTATTGTCATGACTTGGTATAGTTTCATCCTTCTTCTAAATCTGGTCTTAGTTTCCAAACAAACTCCTAACAATTGTTGGTTAATGTTTTAATTAGTTCATGTGTGTGTGCAATCTTATAGTATAATCTCTATTGGTATAAGCTTTACTCCCATAAGTTCTATTCAATAAGTTGTATCAAAAGTAGCCTAAGTTGATAATAGAACAACTTGTCAAGTCTTAGCACTTCTAGGAGCTATATGATTGCGTTGTAACATCGGCTAAAGGGATAAGTAATTCACGTGATCTAACAGGTGATTTTACTTGCTTGAAACGGCAACTAAGCTTGACGTTTTGAGCTACAAATTGAATGAGGTTTTTGTTAGAAAATTAATGGGTGAAGCAGAGCCACAACTAAAATGAAATTGGAAGAAAATAAACAACATACACAAAGAGGACACTAGAAAATTACGTGGTTTGGTTTTTAGCCTACGTCCACAGACGAAAACAGAAGGAAAATATTTCACTAGTGATATGACAATTACAAGTATTGTAATATTTTGCTCACTACCCAGAACCTCAATACACTCAATCTCTCACTCACTAGATTAACAAGAATTTTATAATTTTAAGTTCTTAAAAATCACTCATGTTTTCTCTTTTATTTCTCACAAAATTGGATGCAAAAAATGAAATGGGGAGCTCCATTTTTATAGCCAAAATTGGCTATTAAAATATTAATTTTTTTTCTTTTTCCTTGTCAAAACCGTGTGCCTCCATTTTTCTTCTTCAAACTTCTTCTTTCTTCTTTTTCTTCTTCAAGCATTTCAGCACAACAAAAAATGGCGGGCCGTGTTGAAAATGTTGATGGTTTGGCACCGCCCATTTAGAAGGGTGGTGCCAACCATAACTTTGACATTCTCCTACTTGGAGATTTGATTGAGAATCAATCAATCTCCACATCATCCTTTCTGCTTTGCCATTTTCATATTGTTTATGTCTCTGTTAGGCCATAAGAAGATATATTCCAAATAAACTTGTTCGTATTGATTGGCTTGGTCAAAACATCTTTTCGGTTCTCCTTAGTATGAATTTTCTGCAAATTTACACTTCCATCTTCTACTACTTCTCGAACAAAGTGATATTATACCCCTATGTGCTTTGTCTTAAAATGAAAGGCTGGATTTCTTGCAATGTGCAAGACACTCTAACTGTCACAATACGCATAATTTTTCTCTTGTTTGTGCCTGAGTTCTTCCAATAACTTTTGTATTCAAATAGCTTCCTTGCAAGCTTGTGTAGCCGCCATGTATTCTGCTTCTGTTGTAGATAAAGCCACAATGGTTTGCAATTTCAAAACACAGCTTACAGCTCCTCCCGCAAGTGTAAACACATAGCCAGTAGTGGATTTCCTTCTATCAAGTTATCCTGCAAAATATGAATCCATGTAGCCCCTATTAGTAAACTCTGATCCTCCATAACATAATGCAACATCTGAACTTCCTCTGATGTATCTCATAATCCTCTGATGTATCTCAGAATCCTCTTCACAACTATCCAATGCTCTCCACCAGGATTCGCCATATATCGACTGATTACTCTCACTGCTTGTGCAATGTTTAGTCTAGTACGTATCATAGCGAACATCAAACTTCTCATTGCTGATGCATACGATACTCGAGACATCTCATTCTTCTCAGCTTCATTGCTATGACACATACTTGAGGATAATTTGAAATTAATAGGAAATGGGGTAGAAATTGGCTTATAATCGTGCATGTTAAAGCGTCGCAAGATTTTCTTCAAGTAGTTCTTCTAAGAAAGCCAAATCTTCATGTTATTTCTGTCTCGATAAATTTGGATCCCTAAAATCTTATTTGCTAGTCTCAAGTCCTTAATTTCAAACTCCCTAGTCAATTGTGCCTTCAATTCTTTGACTCAATCTTTGTTGGGGTCTGCTACCAACATGTCATCCACATACAACAGCAAAATGATGAAATCATTATCTTCAAATCTCTTGTATATGCACAATGGTCAGAACTAAGTTTGTTGTATCCAAGGCTCATGATGAAGGAATCAAATCTCTTATACAAATACCTCGGTGCCTGTTTGAGACCGTATAGAGATTTGGTCAACCTGCAAACCAAGTTCTCCTTTCTTATTTGAGCAAAACCTTCTAGTTAGAGCATATAAATTTCTTCTTCAAGTTCTCCATGAAGAAATGCAGTTTTCACATCTAACTGTTCAAAATTTAAGTCAAATGTAGCACACATCGCTAAGACTACTCTAACTGTTGTAAGTCGAACCACCAGAGAAAATATCTCGTTGAAATCAATACATTCTTTCTGAGTATATCCTTTTACCACCAATCTTGCATGATACCTCTCCACTTGGTCATTGTCATCACTTTTACCACCAATCTTGCATGATACCTCTCCACTTGGTCATTGTCATCACATTTGATCTTGTAGACCCATTTTTTTACCAATGAGTTTTCTTTTGTGTGGTAGTGGTACAAGTTCTCATGTCTTATTCTTGTGTAGAGCCTCAATTTCTTCATGCATTGCTGTCATCTACAAAGTAACATCTGAGCTGTTTAAAGCTTCATAGAAAGTTGATGGCTCTCCATTCTCTGTTAAAGACAGTATGCAACATTAATATCTGTGACATAATCCGAGTGCCACACTAGTGGTCGTCTCTCACGAGTTGACCGACGAGCTTCTAGAGCCTCAGACTCTACTGATTCTTGTTCCTCGTGCTCTGGTACTACTTCAGAAGAATCTGAATCTTCTGAATTATTGTCCACATATACCGACACAGTCTCTAATTTTTCTTTTACAGTGCTATCATCACCATCTCTCATTTGCAGTTGATCTTCTACAAAGATAACATCTCTGCTGCTGATGATCTTGTGGGCAATAGAGTCCCACAGACGATACCCTTTACTCCATCAACATATCTCAAGAAGACATATCTTCTAGATTTTGTATCTAGCTTTGCTCTTTCTTGGTCATTGTACATCACGTACACGGGACATCTGAATGCATGTAGGTGAGAGTAATTTGTTGGCTTTTCAGTTCACATCTCCATTGGAGTCTTCAACCTAATTACTGTGGATGGTGTTGAGTGTTAGAAAATGCATATTTATAAAGGAGAAAACCGTCATTTTACATTTCAAGTCTTACTAACAACCCTTATTTTTATGTATTTAATATTCTTGTGATTTAATTACATGTGTTTTATTGTAATTAAGTAATTTATGTATTTTAGGGGCATTATAGTCATTTCACAATAAAGGAGAGATCAGACGGCAAAACGGACATCACTTTTGAACTCAGGACGGTCGAAAACCTTAGGAGGAGTATACAAAGAAAAATGACACTATTCACATGTACGGTACTATTCACGGGTACGGTACTGTCTACGTTACTGTTCACGACACTGTTCACATAGACGGACCAATGACGTGGCATTGATCGATGATGTGGCATTGACTGATGAGGTGTCATGATCCTGTTAAACTAAAATTCTTATATACTGTTGATGGTGACGTGGCAGCATATCAGTGGACGAAAAATCTCGCGTACGGTGCATGTATCACACAGGATTATTTTCAACCAAACAGCGTTACTGTTCATTCAGGTCAAACTGTGTTACTATTCATCCGCGTGGTCAAACCGTGGACTGTTGACTGATGACGTGGCGCAATCCTAAGCGTCCAAACTGTTTTTAATCCGATGGCCATGATTTACTCCATGTATCTATAAAAAGGGGGTCTCCCCCCCTAATTTGATATCTCTGAATCCATTTTTGGGATCCATTTTCTATAATTCCCTCTCTATCTTGTATTTTCTTCGTATTTTAATAAATTCCCATTTTGCCCCTAGTTCAATTATGAGTAGCTAATTTCCTTTCAAGTTTGGGTTGAAGGTGAAGTCTCAACATGTGTCATGGGCTTTATTTGGTAAATTTATTTTCTCTTCCCCTCTAGTTTTTATGGATGTTTTGACTTCTCGTCGACAAATAATACTAATCTTGTCTAGTACCGCCTTAGTTTCACCGGCCCTCTAGTACAAGGTTATTATTATTTGGCACGATAAGCCCTTAGCACCATATTTGATTAGAGCGTGGTTCATGAGGTGTGGATTCCCCCCTCATGATTTAATTGGTATTAATACGGATTATGTAGCCCATGATGCATGTTGATACGGATCCAAATACCCAAGTACGTCAATTTAATAGATTTGATCTTCAATTCATTCTCGCCATTTCAATTCCAGTTTTAGAATTTATTCTCGCCATTTTAATTTAAGTTTTACCATATTCCAAATCATTTCCACCATAATTCCAACCACCCATTTACAAAATTAATTCTATACACAATTAAAATCCACCTCCTCATGGGATCGACACTCGTCACCATTAGTCTATACTACAATAGATTCGTGCGCTTGCGAGTACATTAAAATTTGCACAACAAGTTTTTGGCACCGTTGCCGGGGAAGGTAAGTAATTTTAATTCTTAGAATTAATTTTTGTGAATAATTTCTTTTAATTGTTTTCTTGTAATTTTTTTTATTTTATTTTAAAAAAAGAAAAAAAAAGTGAATATACATTTAAAGGTTAGTATTTCTTTTCTTTTCTTTAAAATTCTGTAATTTAATTTTCAATTTATTATTTTTTTCTCTTTGTAATTTTTTGTTTATTTTATTAATTTAATTTTTAGTTAATTTATTTCACGTATTTGTTTTGTGTATTCTTATAGTAAGGTTGTAATAGCGCGATAAGGTTAGTATCGTAATCTCTCCATCTTCTTTATTTTTATTTGTTTTGTTTCCATCTTTATTTTTATTTTATTTGTTTTGCATGCATGGTCGTAGGTTATTATTACCTAATCTTGAACCTATAGACCTTAAACTTGAGAAAACACTTCGCACACACAAACAAGTTAAAAACAAAATGGATTTGCAACCACAGGAGAGGCCATTTAAGGACTATTTTAGTCCCTTAGCTAATTTGAACACATCATGTATAAAATACCCAAATGTAGCTGTTAGGAGTTTTGAGTTAAAACCTAGTGTGCTAAATTGTCTCCCCACATTTTATGGCCTAGAAAATGAGGACCCTTATAATCATTTGAATGATTTTCATGCCATTTGTCAAACATTTAAATATGAGAATTTTTCAGATGATGATGTTAAACTTAGACTATTCCCATTTTCTTTAAAAGATAGAGCTCGGTCATGGTTAAATACATTACCTGCCAATAGCATTTCATCATGGGAACAAATGGTTACAAAATTTTTGAATAAATATTTCCCAGTGCATAAAACCAATGCTATTCGCAGGGAAATCTCGGAGTTTACGCAGAGAGAGGACGAGCAATTTTTCGAAACATGGGAGAGATTCAATAGGCTACTCTTGAAGTGTCCACATCATGGGTACGAGAAATGGCACCAATGCCAATACTTTTTGGAAGGATTATTGCCGAATGTGCAAGAATGGCTAATGGCAACAAGTGGAGGAGAGCTAATGTCAAAAAGTGCATCAGAAATTTGGGAATTCTTCCAGCGACAAGCGGATAATTCCCAACAACGGAGTCGATCACTCAGGAACACTAGAAGAATTAAGGGAGTAAATGAGGTTCAAATTGGCGAATCAACTTCGGGAATCAAAGAAGTCAAGGAGATGGTTGAAGGTCTTGCTCGACAAATAGCATCGTTATCGACTGCTAAATCAACAGAGGCACATGACCCTGACTCATACTCTGATCAAGCCAATGCCATAGGTGTAATGAGAAAGCCATCAAATTACAACCCATACTCCAACACATATAACCCTGGATTGAGAGCCCACCCCAATTTTTCATGATCTCAAGGATTCCAACAGAATGGACCAACAACTCCAGCTCCACCAATGCAACAAATTCCTCAAGTTCCTCAAGTCTCTCAGCCCCCATTCAAACCATACAATCAAAACCAGAACTACACTCAACCCAGACCATGGGAAGATTCATTCCAGAATCTTAAGAATCTTACTCACTCCACGATTGAGCAACAGAACCGCACCATTGATGGACTACGAAATGAGTTGAGAGCGGGCTTCAACTCACAAGCTCAATCAGTTTCAAGCCTCGAGAAGATGGTGGGAAAACTTGCTTCTTCGGTTCAGACCTTGGCAATGACTGTTGAGAAGGGTAAATTTCCAAGTCAACCAGTGCCTAATCCTAAAGGAGTACATGAAGCAAGTACCAGTTCACCACAGCAGCATAGAGAGGTCAAAGCAGTCATGACCTTGCGAAAAGGAAAAAAAGTCGACAACAAAATGGAGATGCCAGTGACCAAAGAAAATCAAATTGTACCTGTGAATGTTGAGGACTCATCACCGGAGGAGAAAGAAGAAACTAACCCACAAGAATACGTTCCCAAAGCTCCATTCCCCCAGAGGTTAGCTAAAGGTAAGAAGGGAAAATCCACAGGTGAGATTCTCGAAATCTTCAAACAGGTAAGTGTTAATATCCCTTTGCTTGATGCTATTAAACAAGTTCCATCTTATGCCAAGTTTCTTAAAGACCTTTGTACGAAAAAGAGAAATATGCATGTTCAAAAGAAGGCATTTTTAACAGAAAACGTTAGTTCTATAATCTAACATAAAATTCCTTTAAAATGCAAAGACCCAGGCTCCCCCACTATCTCTTGTAGCATAGGGAACCACACAATTGAGAATGCTTTGTTGGATTTAGGAGCTAGTGTAAATTTGTTGCCTTATTCAGTGTTTGTGAAATTTGGACTTGGCGAATTACACCCAACTCTAGTGGTGTTACAACTTGCAGATCGGTCCACGAAAATATCTCGTGGTATTGTGGAGGACGTGCTTATTCAGATCGGTTGAAGAGGTCAACGCCCTACTTGACTCAGCACCATTTATGGACATTAATCAATGGAAGTCAAGAGTTGAACAACTAGCACCATCAGAGAAGAAACTCATCCCATCATCAGAATCACCACCAAAACTTGAGCTCAAACCATTGCCCAACACATTGGAATACACATTTTTTGGGGGAAGAAAGTTCTCTGCCGGTAATCATCTCTTCATCCCTCAATGACGAACAAAAAGGTAAGTTGTTAGATGTTTTAAAAGAGCATAAAGGAGCATTAGGATGGACCATAGCAGACATAAAAGGTATAAACCTTGCAGATTGCATGCATTACATTCACCTTGATGAAAATGCTAAATCTACTAGGGAAATGCAACGTCGGTTAAATCCTAACATGAAAGAAGTTGATAGAACTGAAGTCCTTAAGCTATTAGACGCAGGTATCATTTACCCAATTTCTGATAGTTCATGGGTCAGTCCTGTACAAGTTGTCCCCAAAAAGTCAGGAGTCACAGTAGTTACTAATGTTGATAATGAATTGATACCAACTAGAGTGACTACAGGATGGCGTGTTTGCATTGATTATAGAAAGTTGAATTATGTCACACGTAAAGACCATTTTCCTTTACCATTTATCGATCAAATGCTTGATAGATTAGCAGGCCATGAATTTTATTGCTTTCTAGATGGCTACTCAGGATATAATCAGATTCCCATAACACCAAAAGATCAAGAGAAAACCACTTTCACTTGTCCTTTTGGCACTTTTGCATATAGGAGGATGCCATTTGGATTATGTAATGCACCTGCTACATTTCAACGATGCATGTTGAGCATTTTTTCTGATATGGTTGAACGTTTCCTTGAAGTCTTTATGGATGATTTTTCTGTCTTTGGTGACTCGTTTGATCAATATTTACATCATCTAACACTAGTTTTGCAGAGATGTATCGAGAAGAACTTGGTCTTAAATTGGGAAAAATGTCATTTTATGGTAAAACAAGGTATTGTTCTCGGTCACATCATTTCGAGCAAAGGTATTGAGGTTGACAAAGCCAAGGTGGATCTCATTTCTAATCTTCCTCCACCCAAAACAGTCAGAGAAGTAAGATCTTTCCTTGGGCATGCTGATTTTTATAGACGTTTCATTAAAGATTTTAGCAAAGTTTGTAGACCCTTATGCAATTTACTTGCTAAGGATGTATCTTTTGTCTTTGATGATTCATGTCTTGTTGCGTTTGAAAAATTAAAGCATTTGTTGACATCATCACCCATCATTCAGCCCCCAAACTGGAGCTTACCATTTGAACTCATGTGTGATGCATCTGATTATGCAGTAGGAGCAGTATTATGACAAAGAGTTGATCGAATTCCCCACGTTATTTACTATGCTAGTATGACATTGAATGATGCACAGTTGAACTATTCAACTACTGAAAAAGAAATGCTAGCAGTAGTGTTTGCATTGGAAAAATTTCGATCTTATCTCTTTGGTTGTAAAATAATTGTATTCACAGATCATGCTGCTCTGAAATATCTTCTCACAAAGAAAGATGCAAAAGCTAGACTAATTCGTTGGGTGTTACTTTTGCAGGAATTTGACTTGGAATTCAAAGATAAAAAGGGACAGAAAATGTTGTGGCAGACCATCTCTCTCGTCTACATTTTGACACAATTACAGAGCCATTACCATTGAATGAGTCATTTCCAGATGAACAATTAATGAATGTGGAAGTATTACCTTGGTATGCTGATATAGTTAATTATCTTGTTACAGGTAAACTTCCAGAGCATTGGACCAAGCAAGACAAGGCTAAATTCTTTGCAGAGATAAAGAATTTCTTTTAGGATGACCCATATTTGTTCAAGTATTGTACAGACCAAATTGTTAGACGATGTGTCCCAGAAAGTGAAATTCAGAATATCCTTTCATTCTGCCATGAACAAGCTTGTGGAGGCCATTTCAGTGCTAAGAAAACAGCGACTAAAATTTTACAATGTGGTTTTTATTGGCCAACTATATTTCGAGATGCTTACACTTTCTGTTCTTCATGTGATAGGTGTCAACGAATGGGGAGCATTACGCGAAGGAACATGATGCCACTAAATCCAATTTTAGTGGTTGAGATTTTTGACGTATGGGGTATCGACTTCATGGGACCATTTCCTTCTTCTTTTGGCCTTCAATACATATTGGTTGCTGTTGACTATGTATCAAAATGGGTAGAAGCAATTGCATGTCGAACCAATGATCATAAGGTGGTGATAGGATTTTTGAAAAGTAACATTGTTTCACGCTTTGGATTCCCTCAAGTGATAATCAGTGATGGTGGTGCCCACTTTTGTAACAAAGCATTTAAATCTCTTTTGACAAAGTATTCAATCACACACAAAGTGGCGACTCCGTATCATCCGCAAACCAGTGGCCAAGTTGAGATCTCCAATCGAGAAATAAAGCACATATTAGAAAAAACGGTGAGGCCAGACAGGAAAGATTGGTCATTAAGACTTGATGATGCATTATGGGCATACAGAACGGCTTTCAAGACCCCGATTGGGATGTCACCCTACAGGCTAGTGTATGGAAAAGCTTGCCACCTACCTGTGGAACTCGAGTATCATGCATATTGGGCCATCAAAAAATTCAACTTTGACATGCAGCAAGCCAGCTCAGAAAGAAGATTACAACTGGCAGAACTTGAGGAAATTCGCAATGATGCATACGAAAATGCCAAAATTTACAAGCAGCGAATGAAAGTCTTCCACGACAAGCACGTTATGAGAAAATCTTTCACTCCAGGTCAGAAAGTGCTTTTATTCAATTCTCGCTTGCACCTATTCCCAGGTAAGTTACGCTCTCGATGGTCTGATCCCTTTATTGTTCATACTATTTTTCCACATGGGGCAATTGAAATTAAGGACCCAAAGAACGGTGTCACGTTTAAAGTTAACGGTCAAAGATTAAAGCCATATCTAGAGTACCAACCACATGGAGAAGACACCGAAATAAATTTGAGTGACCCACCAGAGTTGAATTGATTTTTTTTTCTTTTCGTTGATTTGATTTTGTTTTCTTTCTTTATATTATTCTTTTGTTAATTGAAATTATTTTTGCATAAGCGTGTTTGTTTAACTATTACGTTTTCTCTTATCATTTTTAATCATGAGTACCTTACTTAAACCGTTCCTCCTGAACATTCTTAAACCACTTCAACGTGTCAAAACTCATCTCAAAAGGCAGATTCAATTTTGTAAAACACAACGCATTTGTGCTCTACAACCACCAGAGTTAGTAGCCTATGTTGAGGGTTTAGAACGCCAACTCAGAGACATTGAGAGAAGTGTTTACGACATCCAGTTGGAGCTTGAGGTAAATTCAATAAGAGGACGATTTTAATTTTCGTTGTGTGTTTTAATTTGTTTTTTCTATTTGTGTGCTTTGGTTTCTTACCCCGGTGAAGTGGCGGATAACGGTACTCCGTGACAATCAAGTCGGTTACTTCAGTTTCCCATAATAACTGACATTCTGAGGCGAAGGTATGGATAGAAACGAGATCTTAGCGAAGCTTCACAAGCGATTCCCTTCACTTCCTCAGAATGCCCTCCTTACGATCTACAAAGCTCGGTCCGAACGCATGCGATTACTCATGAAGAATAACATACCTGCTGATATCCGTTGGTTAATCGAGGCGAAAGTACAATTGGCAGGTGAGTTATCTCAAAAATTTATTGCATTCATGCCTGGTTGTGGTAAAGGAAATTATGCAAGAAAATGACGAGCTCGAAGAATTTCTGTTGCTTGTCATAAGTGTGCCAGAATGAGTTGCGGTAGAAACCCATGTTCTTTAGGAATGATGTTTATAACAGGGAAGATAAGATTCAATTCATTAGGGATGGCTTGAATAAGGAGTCATTAGACGATATCCTTTTGTCTCTTGAAACGCATCCCAGTGGATATATGCAAGGAGCGATTCTCCAGTTATGGCTATTATTCCAGAAAGAGCATGCACGATATAGTCTCGGGAATCTGACTATAAACGACCATGTTTGCCAGTTTATAAGAAAACTGGATGGGAAGCCTATCCTCGACCCATAGAGGGCGTTCAAGCCGTTTCTGGACGTAAAACCAGAGGAAGATGTGAGCCACAGTCGCAACTACCTTTAAATATCCGTTTACTTTATTGTTATTTTATTTCATTTCACTGTTGTTTTATTGTTTGCATTATTGTCTTTAATAATTTAATTACTGTTTGCTTTTTCCCTTTTACTGTTTCCTTTTTGACTCACGAGCTATGTGCTTTACGTGTTATTTGACATTGACATGCTACCTCATACACAGCTGTGACCTACTGTCACCAAGACTCTTAAATGTGATTTCTTTTGTCAAGCACTCACAAATTATTTTTGAGAAGTATCACAATGGCAGCTACTCCCAATAGACAATTCAAGAACATTTGTGTGCTTTCTGGATTTACTTATGGCAAACATAAAGAGTTCGTAGAGGCAGCCATAGATCTTGGTCGAAGTATAGCAGCGAGAAAATTACACTTGGTGTATGGAGGAGGTAATCGAGGGTTATCAAAAATGGTCTCAGAAGCAGCTTTTATCAGAGGAAGTCAAGTGTCAGGCATCATCCCAAGAGTTCTAAAACCATTGGGCAGTTCGTCTGACTCATCAACTGGAGAAGAGTTAGTCGTCTCAGGTATGCAAGAAAGAATAACTGAAATGCTTAATCATGCTGATGCTTTTATTTTCCTTCCAGGAGATCTTGCAACACTCGAGGCACTTATCACACTAGCATCTTGGGCCCATCTGCATATCCACCAGAAACCCATCGGTTTGTTAAATGTTAATAACTTTTATGATGGCTTTATCGCATTTCTTAACCATGCAATAAAAAACTATTTCATTCCCTCTAATGCGAAAAAATTCTTTATTTGTGCTCACACTGCTAATGAGCTACTTGATATGTTACAAGCTTATAAACCAGAGCCGAACCCCTGGACCTTTGTGTTGGAGTGTCCAAATAATGATGGTAACAGTAGCGGCAGTAAGACGTACAAATTAGATTTAACTCTCCGCTTGTAAATATTTTCTTCTGTGTTGCACCACCCAGGTGATGTCTTCTAAACTTTACTTCTTTCTTTCAAACATTGAGGACAATGTTTCGTTCTGGTTGGGGGGAGGGAATAGTCGACAAATGTGGAATATTGGTTAAGTTTTTACTAATTTTTTGTTGTAGAAACTAACTGTTGCTAACTTTTTGTGTTGAAGATGGCTGAATATGGAGTGTAGTTACTCTAGAAACGCATCTTCATTGTTAAAAAAAAATAAAAAAATAAAAAAATAAAAAAATAAAAAAATAAAAAAAAACCAAAAAATCAAAATAAAAAAAAATTAATGAAAAACAAAAAAAAATTTCTTTTTCTTTATTAAGTTTTGATGTTCATTTTTCTTCTTCTTTTTATTTTCTCCTCTATAAATATACATTTTCCAACTTTTGAGTCGAAGATGGCTGAATATGGAGTGTAGTGCCTCTAGAAACGTATCTTCTTTAAAAAAAAAATAAATTTCTTTTTTCATCATTTTAAGTGTAACTTTTCTAATTAAACTTTCTGCATCATTTTCACATTTTTGCATGCATATTTTCATTTCATGTTTAGAATAGGTTGGGGGGTAGAATGTTGTTTAAAAAAAAAATTTATGATTTGTTTTAACATTGGATGACATGATTAATTTCAAATTTTAGTATTTGTATTATCTTTGGTCTTAAGTGATGTTACGCTATGTTTGCTACTTTACATGTTGATGTCGGAGACGAATATGAGTTGCTTGAAGAAATGAACATGTCATAAATAAGTGCCAAGTGAGTTGTTGAGCCTATCATTTTCTTGGAGAGTAACCCTTTTACCCATTCTCTAAACAGCTTAGCAGTTTATTATTTTATACACGATCTCTAGTTTTCTTTTGAGTTAACCCTTAAAAAAAAAAATATTGTTGTAAAATAAAAATAAGAAAAAGAAAAAAAAATGTGTGTTGCTACATTTAGAGGCCCATCTAACTAGTAGATATAGACGATTATTTAGAACCCTAAAAGACGATGGAAAGGCCGTCTTTGATCCGTTTGAGCCTTTCTAGCCATCCCTTTTATTAAATATCCATTGTTAACCCTTTTGAGCCTTAAAAAAAAAAACAAAAAAAAATTTTCTTTGTCAACTTATCATCTTGACCCACTCCGATTTGGAGTATTACCCAATTTCTTATAAGTTCTATCACCTATTTATGTTTGAGAAAAATGTAAATAAGTATTTTGTTTTTCAGTGAAGTTATACAAAAAAAAAACAAAACAAAAGTTGTTGTTTCAAAAGAAAAAAATAATAATAATAATAAAAGGTGAAATCCACCTTGCAACTTCAAAGAAAAAAAAAATTCTCTGCATTTATTCTCAAACATACACTTTGTTTTCCTTATTTCCCTTCTTTGTTAGCCATGTCCTTAGCCTACGTTACGTCCTAATAAAAGTCCTTCTTGATTTAGGGAACTATAGTCTGAAGTAGAAGCTAGTTATATGGGCTAAAAAGATGTAGTAATGCATAAAAAATAAAAAAATAAAAAAATAAAAAGAAGTTAAATAAATTGGGTTAACTAACATTTTTATTTGACTTAAGATCGTATTATTTCTAAGCTGAGGGCATATTTTTTTCATTTTGGTGAGAGCATGTGATATCACTTCTTTATTATTTTCTCTCTCAAGTACCATTCATTGGAGTGACTATTTTTATTGGGTTTAATTTCTTTGTGAGAGTGTCACTACTTCCAGTGAGAATTTGGGGTTTAACATGTCATTCTTGAAAGTAGCTATAACAAAGTTTACTGGGCTGATTCATGTGGATGGTTGATGTAGATGTGATGTTTCTTTAGACTGGAGATAATGCTTATACTTTTATTTGATTGCTATCATTAATCTGATTGAATAAACACGAGTGTTTCTAAAAAATAAAAAAATCAATTTGAATTTGAATTTTGTTTTCGCTTTATTTGCTAGAGACTAACAATAAGCTGGTTGGGGGGTGTGTTGAGTGTTAGAAAATGCATATTTATAAAGGAGAAAACCGTCATTTTACATTTCAAGTCTTACTAACAACCCTTATTTTTATGTATTTAATCTTCTTGTGATTTAATTACATGTGTTTTATTGTAATTAAGTAATTTATGTATTTTAGGGGCATTATAGTCATTTCACAATAAAGGAGAGATCAGACGGCAAAACGGACATCACTTTTGAACTCAGGACGGTCGAGATCCTTAGGAGGAGTATAAAAGGAAAAATGGCACTATTCACATGTACGGTACTATTCACGGGTACGGTACTGTCTACGTTACTGTTCACGACACTGTTCACATAGACGGACCAATGACGTGGCATTGACCGATGATGTGGCATTGACTGATGAGATGTCATGATCCTGTTGGACTAAAATTCTTATATACTGTTGATGGTGACGTGGCAGCATATCAGTGGACGAAAAATCTCGCGTACGGTGCATGCATCACACAGGATTATTTTTAACCAAACCGTGTTACTGTTCATCCGGGTCAAACCGTATTACTGTTCATCCGCGTGGTCAAACCGTGGACTGTTGACTGATGACGTGGCGCAATCCTGAGCGTCCAAACTGTTTTTAATCCGATGGCCATGATTTACTCCATGTATCTATAAAAAGGGAGCCTCCCCCCCCTAATTTGATATCTCTGAATTCATTTTTGGGATCCATTTTCTGTAATTCCCTCTCTATCTTGTATTTTCTTCGTATTTTAATAAATTCTCATTTTGCCCCTAGTTCAATTATGAGTAGCTAATTTCCTTTCAATCTTGGGTTGAAGGTAAAGTCTCAACATGTGTCATGGGCTTTATTTGGTAAATTTATTTTCTCTTCCCCTCTAGTTTTTGTGGATGTTTTGACTTCTCGTCGACAAATAATACTAATCTTGTCTAGTATCGTCTTGGTTTCACCGGCCCTCTAGTACAAGGTTATTATTATTTGGCACGATAAACCCTTAGCACCATATTTGATTAGAGTGTGGTTCATGAGGTGTGGATTCCCCCCTCATGATTTAATTGGTATTAATACGGATTATTTAGCCCATGATGCATGTTGATACGGATCCAAATACCCAAGTACGTCAATTTAATAGATTTGATCTTCAATTCATTCTCGCCATTTCAATTCCAGTTTTAGAATTTATTCTCGCCATTTTAATTTAAGTTTTACCATATTCCAAATCATTTCCACCATAATTCCAACCACCCATTTACAAAATTAATTCTATACACAATTAAAATCCACATCCTCGTGGGATCGACACTCGTCACCATTAGTCTATACTACAATAGATTCGTGCGCTTGCGAGTACATTAAAATTTGCACAACAGATGGCGACTGATTTACTACATAACAAGCAATTTTGGCTACTTCTACCCAAAATGAATTAGGTTTACCGGCAATCCTCAACATAGCTTTTATTCTTTCTGTAAAAATTCTGTTCATTCGCTCCGCCACTCCATTTTGTTGAGGAGTGTATGCACCGCGAACTACCTCTGTATATCTTCTTACTTACAGAAAACAAGAAACTCGCCGTCTGTATACTCTCCACTGTTATTTATCCTCAACCACTTGATCTTTTTTCCCAGATTCAAGTTCAACCCGCACTTTGTACTATTTGAATACTGAAAACACATCTGACTTTTTCTTAATTGGATACGCCCAACATCTCCTGAAGTAAAAATCAATAAAAATCAATAAAAATCACCATGTACTTTGCACCTCCTATGGATATGTCTAGTGATTCCCAAACATCATAATGAACCAAGTCTAGAATGCATTTACTTATAGTAACAGATATACGGAACTTTAATTTATGCTGCTTGTAACACAATGCTCGCAAAATGGTAAATTTACCGATTTTAGCCTTGGAAGCAATTTTCGCTTAGAGAGAATCTTCAAACCTTGTTCTGACATGTGACCAAGTTTGAAATACCACATCATCGTTGACTCTTCTTCATTTGATGCGGCTGTTGAGTACTAGAAAGTGTATATTTATAAAGGAGAAAATTGTTATTTTACACTTCAAGTCTCACTAACATCCCTACTTTTATATATTAAAGTCTTTTGTGATTTAATTATATTTGTTTTATTTTAATTAAGTATTTTATATATTTTATGGGGCATCATGGTCTTTTCACAATGAAAGAGATAATAGATAACAAAATGGACAACACTTTTGAACTTAGGACAGTTGAAAACCTTAGGAGTAACATAAAAAGGTAAACAACATTGTTCACATATATAGTCCGATGACATGACGTTGACCAATGACGTGGTATTGTATAATGACGTGGTACCAACCAATGATGTGGCAACACTTGATTGGACGAATGATGTGGTATTGACTGCTTATGTGGCGTTGATTGATGAGTTAATGTTGACCGATGATATGTCACGATTCTATTATATTAAAATGTTGATATGGTGTTGACTGGTGACGTAGCAGTATGTTAGTGGACAAAAAAAAAATTACGCATGGTACATACATATACACAGAATGACAGCCCTGATGATGTGTTCTATCCATTCATAACTTGCCACGTGGCGCAATCCTGAACGTCTAAATTGTTTTAATCCGATAGTCATGATTGACTCATTATATCTATTAAAGGGGGCTCCTCCCTAATTTGACACCTTTGAATTCATTTTTTAACTTCATTTTATGTAATTCCTTCTTTATCCTGTATTTTCTACGTATTTTAATAAATTTCCATTTTACCCCTAATTCAATTATGAGTAGCTAATTTTCTTTCAAGTTTGGGTTGAAGGTGAAGTTTCAACATGTTCCATGACTTTTATTTGGTAAATTTACTTTCTCTTCCCCTATAATTTATATGGATGTTTTGACTTTTTGTCGACAAATAGTAATAATCTTGACTAGATACCACACTAATATAACCAACTCCCTTGTCCAAGGTTATTATGATTTGGCACGATAAACCATTAACACTATATTGATTAGAGTGTGGTTTATGAGGAGTGGATACCTCTCTCATGATTTAATTGACATTAATAAGGAATATTACACCTATGGTGCATGTTAATGCAAATCCAGATACCCAAGTGCTTCATTTTAATAGATTTCACTCCAATTTATTTCTACTATTTTAATTTAAATTTTACGATAATCTAAATCACTTCCTCTACAAATCCAATAACCAACTTAGAAAAATAACTCTACACACAATTAAAATCCACCTCCTCGTGAGATAGACACTCATCACCATTGATCTATTCTACAATAGATTTGTGCACTTGTGAGTTCAATAAAATTTGCACAATAGCAACACACGCATCAGCCTCTTGAAGTGTTTTTCATTTAAGCATGAATAGATTAGCACCGATCTTTTCTACCTTCATCAATACAAGCAATCCTTTAACAATCTTCATAATTCCATTATCCACATGAGTTTTGTACCCATGACTATCCATTTGTCTCAAAGATAATAGATTTTTCTTTAAGCCGTTGACATGTCGTACCTCCCTAATTGTACGAATTGTACCATCAAACACTTTTATTTTTATAGTACCAATACCAACGATCTCCAAGGCATGATCATCTCCCATATATATAGATCATGTTGAGATAGGTTCATATGTGTGGAATCATTCTCTCCAAGAGGTTATGTGCCATGTAGCTCCTGAGTTTATGAGCCAAACATTAGATAATTATTTTCTGCCTCCTGAAACAGTTGTTGCCTCACTGTAGAGAATTTTGTCATCATCTGAGGTACTTGCTATACACATATGAGCATTTGATGACTCAGGTTCATATGTGTGGAATCATTCTCTCCGAGAAGTCATGTCCCAGGTAGCTCCTGAGTCTATGAGCCAGATGTCAGATAGCCATTTTCTGCCTTCTGAAATAGTTGTTGCCTCGCTGTAGAGAATTTTGCCATCATTCGAGGTACTTGCAACACACCCCTGAGCATTTGAGGACTCATGTTCTTTGCCCTCTCTTCTCTTTTGATTGTTCCAACACTCTTTCTTAACGTGTCCTTACCATAGTTGTAGCATTTAATATTATTCTTACTTCTGGATTTTGATCTACCATGATTGTGACCCCATTGGGGCCACGTTCTGTTGATCTCTTTCTCGTCATCGATAGCGCTTTTGCTTTTTACAAACTTACTTGTCTGTCTTCCTTACTTTTCTGCCTGCTCTCCTCATTTAATACGGAGGCTGCAATATCGTCAAAAACTAGACTGTCTGCTGGATTATTGTTCGTCAAGTTGATGATGATTTGATCATACGAGTCTGATAGACTTTGAAGTAAAAGCTCTACACGTTCATTTTCCTCTATTTTATAACCCAACGTTGTAAGTTGCGAAAATAGAGTTTTCAAAGTGTTGATATGGCCAGTCACCAATGTAGATTCCACCATTCGAAAAGTATATAATCGTCTTTTTAAGAAGATCTTATTGTGCAGCGACTTGGCCTCGTACAATTTTATAAGAATATCTCATATTTCTTTTTTTTTCTTTTTCTCTTCCACGTTGGATAACATCACATCTGCAAGTGCTAAGTGTAGATCAGCAATGACATTGCTGTCCATCTCATTTCACTTGTCATCATCAGTAATCTCTATGGGTCTTTCTCGAATTGCTGCAAAGCAATTATTTTTCCTCAAAATTGCCCACATTTTCATTTTCCACAACGAGAAATTATTCCTGTTGAACTTCTCAATTTCGTATTTTGTCGCCATCGCTTTTCACCACAAACTAAGTTTACTAGGATCAGCTCCCACCGTTTCACGTGAACAGTAACCGTATACTTGAATAATATCACCGACTCTAAAAAATATAACCAGTAGCTCTGATACCACTGTTAGGAAATTAATGGGTGAAGTAAGGCCACAACTAAAATGAAATTAGAAGAAAATAAAAAAAAGCACAAAGAGGACACAAAAAAATTACGTGGTTCGACTTTTAGCCTACGTTCACGGGCGAAGATACAAGGAAAATATTTCACTAGTGATATGAGGATCACAAGTATTATAATATTTTGCTCACTACCCAGAACCCCAATACACTCAATCTCTCACTCACTAGATTCACAAGAACTTTATAATTTTAAGCTATTAAAAATCACTCATGCTCTTTTTTTTCTCTCACAAAATTGGATGCAAAAAATGAAATGGGGAGCTCCCTTTTTATAGCCAAAATTGGCTATTAAAATATTAATTTTTTTTTTCTTTTTCCTTGTCAAAATTGTGTGCCTCCATTTTTCTTCTTCAAACTTATTCTTTGTTCTTTTTCTTCTTTAAGCATTTCGACACCACAAAAAATGGCGGGCCATGTTGAAAATGTTGATGGTTTGGCACCACCCATCTAGAAGGGTGGTGCCAACCATGACTTTGACAGTTTCGATATGTGTTTGACAGCTGGTTTGAATGGCTGTTAAAGTCGTTGATCACGCGGGAAGTCACTAAGTTCAGATAACAAATCTAGAAACCTTGGTTGGCTGTTAGAGGACCTTTCTAGATCAATTATTAGCTGCATATAAAGCTACGTGATATGTTATTTGAGAGTTTGAGTTAAGTTACGTTTCTTCTTCTTCATTGTATCCTTTAAAGCTCCAAAATAGTAAAAAACTTATCTCTCTTTTCACAGTGGATGTAGGCTCTTTGTGGCTGAACCATTTAAATCCTTTGTGCAGTGTGTGTTTGATCGATTCTGTTTTTCTTAGATTTGATTAATTTGTAAATTCTAAGTCATTGGATCAATTGCATCTAGATCTGGTTGGTTAATAGTTGTTCTTGCTTATTCAAGAATATGTGAGTGGATCTTTGGGGGGGCCAAGGTCGGTGACATGTTGTTTTTTTAGCTTAACACTTATTTTCTTTTATCAATAACACCATGTATATCTACTAATAGTAACGGTAAAGCAAGTTGTGTTTACTTGTTAGAGTGAGAGTGAGAATTCTAGATTTTTTCAATCCAATATTTACTTGCTCATTTAAAGAAGGGAATGAGATCCATGGATCCCACTGATTTTTGCAGTAAGGAGTGAGGTTCCCACTTGCATGAGGGAGATGAGTGTGGGAATGAGGGAATCTACTCTCATTTCTCTTTTTTTTTTGAACATTTCCCTTATTAAATATAATTAAATAATGTTATATTTATTTAAAAATAATAAAATCATATTTATTTAAATAATATTATTATATTCAAAGAGAATTAATAATATAACTATATACTATTTTTATTCGAAAATATAATACTATTTATTTATTTAAAAATTATAGTATTATATTTATTTAATATTAATAAATAATAATAATAATAATATTCATTTTAAGAAAACAATAATTTTGTACTTTATTATTAATAATAGAAAAAAATATCCACCGTCCACCTGTTTTTTCCAACTTTTTCAAAAATACACAATTCCTTCTTTTTTTTGGCTGAAATCTACCTAAAGTTACATTTTATTTCACTTTTCCACTTCCGTTTAGAATCCGTTAAGAAAACTAACGGAAACTTAAAAAATGACCATTTTACCCATCAAAACGAAAATTACAATTTCACCTTAAAAATTGTCAAAAATAATCAGATTAAATCTAATTATTTTCCCCATCAGTCAATAAAGAAATTAATTCCACAATCATCAAATGCAAGTTTTTTTTAAAAAAAATAGTCCAATCTCACAAACCATCAATTGAATTTAAGATAAGTAGAGTTTTATTATTCATTGAGTTATAATCTCTAGTAGTTAAGATTTTTTTGTACTTCATTAACGTACCAATAATGATATTCATTATTAAATCTGATTTTTTTTGCATTTTTAGGGTGAAATTGTAATTTTCGTTTTGGGGGTAAAATGGTCATTTTTTTAAAGTTTCCGTTAGTTTTCTTAACGGATTCCAAACGGAAGTGGAAAAGTGAAACAAAATCTAACTTTAAGTGGATTCCAGTCAAAAAAAGAAGGAATTGTGTATTTTTGAAAAAATTGTAAAAAACAGGTGGACGGTGGATATTTTCCCTTAATAATATTGTCTCTTTTGCGTTGCTTTTATCAATAACTTTTAATTTTACATAATCAAAATTGAAATTAAAATTTATAAAAAAATTTGATTTACATAATAAAGAACATTAATAATTATTTTTAATTTATATAACTTAAATTGACAAAAAAATAAATAGTTTATTTTACAAATATATTTTTTATTCACTTTTTAATTAAAAACGTCAATTCTTTAAATAAGAATTAATCTGTAATTTGAAATAATTCAATCTCAATTTAAGACCAAGTAAACACATAAATGAGATTTTAATTCTTATTATATTCTTTCATTCCAGTGTAAATCAACAATTTACTTCACTCCCACTCCACACTCCCAATCCCTCGATTTTCACTTCTTAAGATTCCCGCTCTAACAAGAAGCAAACGCTACCTAAATGTATTGAAATCGATGAGCTACTTCAATGAAAATATATGTAAATGAGAAAATCGATTTTAGAATTTTCTTTCTGATAAAGTAATTCAATAATTATAATAAATCCTTAGTGAGTCATGAAACCGATTGGAGGTATTATAATATGATAGATTTTAACTCAATAATCACAATATCAAATGGTTGCAGTAGTTGGAAAAATTGTGAGGACTTTTTTTCTTTTTTCGGTCTATTTTCTAATCTTTGAGTCAAATTAATTAATATGCATTGCTGATGTAATAGGACATTTAGTTTTTAAGATGATCCTAAATTTTAAAGGAGTCATAGTAAATTATGCATCCACAATGCTACATTTTGAAAACAAAATAATCATTTAAATAGTTTGATAAACACCAACTTTTGTTTACCATATATACTCTAAACAAGGTATGCTTGTCTTGTTAGCAAATATTTAATTCTACTTAGACATCGATGCAAGTTTTGTTAATAAGAAAATAACATTTAAAACAAATTAAAATTGTCATTCATAACAAATAGGAAATTTTTTTTTTTAAAAGTGTTTGATAAACTATTGTTGCTATGGTTTGGAAACTACTTTTATATTTATTTTACATTTGTATGATTAAAAATTTATAATATATTTACTATTTTTATTAAAATTATTATTTAAAAATCAAATTTTATAACTAAACTATTTTTTTTAATTCCAATTATAACTTAAAAGACATATCACCTTAAACACCAAATAAGCTCCCCTAAATGACTGTAAACACAAGTCATAATATGAGATGTACATTGAACGTTCGATGGTCATTGCAAAAATAAAGCTGATTGTTGAATGGGCTAATCTACAAAGAGGGTGGTCCTATTTGCCAACCCAAAGAAATCGTTCGGTGTGCAAATTGCTCCCAGTTGAGAGACTTACATGATAAACAATGCTAAAGTGGATAACTGATTCTGTTAGGGCTGTTATCTTCATAATAAACCTAGAATTACCCAGAACCTGATATAAAAAGCCGATTAGTGGACATACTTCATCATGATCGTTAGCTTTCATTTCTTTGTGATTTTACTTGTCCTTTGATTTGTTCATTAGCTCTGTAAATTCTCTGAAGACATTGGTCTTCCTCCGAGTGATTAATTAAAAACAAATGCTCAGTCTCCTTCGCAAGTTGGTAATTCGTGTCCGTTCTATTTTGATTCGTTTTGTTTCTGGATTGTTGTGTTTAATTTGATTTTTTATCATTGATCAAGATTGTGTTTTTTTCTTTTTTTCGTTTTTCTTTTCTCCTGTTTGATTTATTCTGAACTCACAATAAGTGGTATAAGAGCCTTTATTAGTTCTTACTTCTTGGCCATGTTGCTGCAAAAAGAACTTTGACTTAACATGCTCCAAATTCTTTTGCAGATTAGCCCATTCAACATTCTCCACTAGGGATGGCTACGGTCCGAGATGGGATGGGATGGCACAATCCTCTTCCGAAATTATAGATTTTTCACAAACTTTATATGTTTTCTGTTTTTGCATTGACGAGCTTCTTTTTCTAGTGCTTAGCCTGTGTCCTCTCTTCCTAACTTTGTGAATGTGTCCTCTCTTTTTAACTTTGTGAATTCTTTCTATTTTCTCTAATAAATTTCCCCACTTATTAGTTGAGGTTTTGCCAAAGTAATGATAATAATGATAATAAATCGACACTTTCACATATTACTACTCTTTTTCTTTTTTTAAAATATAAATAAAGAAATCTCTTGTGTATACCTCAAGAGATCTTATTATTAGTTGAACCAAATAACACACACAATGGACCGATAATAGTTTACATGTCCTTTATTTATTTAAACATAACACAAAAGAATAATACTACACTTTTGAAGTTTTGTTCTCCATACCTACATATAAAGTGATATAGAATGGTATTTTTGGTGTCACTTTATCGTTTTATATTTATACAAGAAGTACTAACTTTTGGAAGTATAATATTACTCAATAAAAAACATCTCAAATTTAGCCAATTAGTCACTTTTGTTGGGGTTTCTCCCATGTTGAGGAACTACAAGCAGATCAATATTGTCAATTGTTGTTGCATCATCAAGAATACGTTGTCATGGATCACAAGAAACACATATTTCCATTACAATAGGAGTCTCTGACCATTCGTTTTTACCGGATATTTTCAATAAAAAAACACTTAATCATAAGTGACATTACTAATATAATAACTAAAAGTGATACTCAATTGAATTTGCCTTATAAAATACCTGCAAAATTAATTTCCATATGCTTTTTCATAATTCAAAGAACAACTCTTCCTCTTTGGTAATGAAAAACGAACAAGTTGTGCGAGTTCTTACTTTAGGTTTGCGATTGGTAAATGTACACATTCAAGCAGCCCAATGTTGGGGCCTTGGGGCTTTTTGTTGAATTTCCTTAAAATCGGATTTCGTTTTCAAAAGTCTGAGTTTCGAATTGGGCATGGACACGTTTATATTATGTTAAGGGTAAAATATCATTTGGTCTTTATATTTTGATTTATGTATTCATTTAATTTTTTTATTTTTAAAAATATCTCAAAAATATTATTATAGTTGAATATATTGTATTATTATACTTTTTTATAATAATACCCTTCTAATAATATTCTTGACATTAATTAATTTATCTATAAAAAGTTAATTAATAAATTAACCAATAAATATCACTATGAAAGAATTAAAATTTTTTGTACTTGTACAATAGTCTTACTAATATTTATTTATAAATAAATTAATATCAACCGGCTTAAATTAATATCCTTACAATAATATTACTAATAATCTTTTTATAAAAAATTAATTTATCAAATTAATCTTAAAAGTAAAATAATAATATAAAAATTTATGTAATTTTTATGTTATTCTTAAGATTAATTTGATAGATGATCATTTTTTCTTTTTATTAATATCTCAAAAAAGAAAAAAAAAAAGATAAAAGTGTAACATTCTTTACAACATAAATATTTTGAGATATTTTTTAAATATATATACTAAACAAACACCTAACTCAAAATATAAAAGTAAATCAACATTCACCTCATAGTAATTAGTAATTTAAAAAACACAATGATTGAACACCAACCGATTATTAATTTGATGGTTAATTCATTGTCAGATATCAATTTTTTATTTTATTTTATTGTCATTTATCAATTATTAGCTAAAGTTATTAGTATTTTAACCTAATTCGTACCGACCTCATTTCCGTTTTTGTCATACAACAACACATGTCGAGGAATATAATAAGCTGGATTAGATTTTGTCGGTCGTTTTGTCATTGTCTAATTGTTGATTGGATTCTGTTGTAAAACACTAAATAGTGATTGAAACTTGAATTGTAGCGAAAGTTTATTCCAGATTCTAACCGACAAGAATATAGTAAGCTAATTTTCCAGCATTCTCTTTATATTACTCGCCTTGCATCATTCGGCTCCTTGAGTTTTTCTTTAAATTATTCTCTCTTTAAAGTTTCCTTTACTGATAATGGGTCCTGCTATGTTGCCACGCTGGTATGGTATTAATTTCTTTTTTTTTATGATCCAACCATTAAATGCAACACAAAAATAGTAAAATAATTGTAATGACAGAATGTGTTCACTTAATTTATTAACATTGCAATCTCTCTAGTTTCCTAAAAAGTATTATTGTTTTACTCTCTGGCCGCCAGCAATAATCATCATCCTCTCTCCTTCTCATGCAATCAGTGAGTAATCTTTAAATTTTCATTTTTTTTTCCTTTCTGTCTTAGTTGTTTAACTTATGTCTTTTAGTAAATATTTTTATTTATTGGCAAAGTTATTAAATAATATGAATAAGGAAGAAATAGTGAATTTTGAGAGGATTTTTATTATTGATATTGGGTAATTATAATGCATGATTTAGTATATGTATCATGAGAACCACAACCTCTTAAATACAAAATAAAGCATATGATTACTTCCTAACGTCAAAAAGACAAATCCTTTGATTTATTCCACAAATACATCAATATTTGATAATTCTCCAATTATTTCTATCATTCCTATATCTAGTTTTATAGTTAATTATCCATAATATCGAGAAAGTACATAACATTAAAAATGAATAGAAAAATAAAGAGGAGTTATTGTTTCCTCTATTTTTATTTCTCTATTTTTATTATGGGAATATAGTGGAGCTGAGTATTGGCAGAATTATTTTTTCCTTATCATTTTTTGTAGTAAAATATGTACATACTTATAAAGTTATAATGAGTTTAACAATGATATAATTCATGTAAAGATTTCTAATAATTTTATTGATTTGATTTTTATGAACCAAAATGAAAATTCAAAAGAGTTTTTTTTTTTTTTTGGGTATGAGAGATAGAAACAAATAACGTAAAGTTCTTCTGGTTGGTCAAAACCTAAAAGAGTTACTCAGTGTTTAGTTAAACTTATTTCAGATTATTTAAAAATTTTATGATTTAAGCTTTTAATAGTAATAATAAAATTTGAGATAGGTAAGTTGTCTTAGTATTTGCACATACTCAATCAAATTCAAAAAAGGTGGTTAAATCCTAATGAATTCTTAACAAGATTTTCTTTCTAACATTAACGATTGAAACTTTGTGATTAAGGATTCTCTCAAAATATAATTTTCTCCCAAAAAAAAAATATTCACTAAGCAATTGGTAGTTAATAGTTTAACAAATAAAATTAGTTAAATCTTAATCATTTACTAATAGTAAAGATCAAGTAGTACAAGATCTTTAAAACCCTAAAATAACTAAAATTCAGATGGGATATGGAAAGTGTGAAGAGAGAGATAAAAGTTGAATTTTCATGCGTTATATTCAATAAAAATAAAAATTTTTATAGCTATTGGTAATCATTAAACCAATTGATTGTGTCAAAAATTGAATAAATAAGCTTATTATCTTTGAGAGACCACCACCCAAATAAGCTTATTAATTATTATTGTTGAGAGACTACTGTCAAATCATTGAAATAAAATCAACTTAAAAATAGGATATCAAACATAGTCAATAGTAGATTGAATCCATTGATTGATTTGCTATAGACTCTTTTTTAATTTTTTTTCTTTCTTATAAATCCTCTTATCGTCTTTGAAAATTCAAAAATAAAAAAATTGTGTATGAAATTCTAAAAAGAGAGAGAGGGAGAGAGAGAGAATAAGAAACTAGATTAAAAAAAAGGTGGAGGAGAAATAAAGAACCAACATTAATATTAAACCATGGACAACGAGAGAGAGAAAAATAATAAATAAAGAACAACCATTGCAAGATAGTTTTGTCCTACTATTAGGCAACATAATGACAAACTATTTGTTTTTTGAAGAAACTTAGAAGTCATATTAATTCTTTAGTGATTTCATAAAACGAGTTATATATTTTAAAGTGAAGGGTTTATCTTTATCGACTACATTTGTAATGGTGGATTCAGAAAAATAATTTACCGAGAGCTAAATTAGGCAATAAAAAAAATTAAAAACTAAAATTTTGAATATTTACTAATACATTTATAATTGTTCTCAACACATTTTCATATTTTGAAGATGTTATGCAATATATTCAATATCAATATTATTAAAAGTATCATTTACAACATAAACAACCAGACCATCATTCATCCCATCTGATTAGAAATATGATTCTTCACAAATTCCGCCATTGAAAATATTCACTTTACTATTACTATGAAAATTGGAAGAATTAATCATATTTTGGGAACAGAAAAATGTCTTGGAAATAGAAAAATAATAAAACTTTAACTTTATTTTAAATTCATCGCCTCTTAATGGTTACAATCTATATAGATTCTATTATAATTTGGGCTCTATTGATACTTCTAAAAATGAAGGAGAAAAATCTACCTATATTTTTATACTTTTGTGAAAAAAGAGAGTTTATGAGAGTTCGAACTATTACCCTTGATATTTTCAAATCTCTAACTTGACATTGGGAGCATGTTTGATATCATGGTTGGGACAACTATAGCTTTTTTTAAGTTATAGCACTGTAATATTTACTAAACACTTGCTGCTGTGGGTTGAAAGTTAAATTAATTTTATATTACACTTATATGATGAAAAACCTATAACACAATTTTATGATTTTTTGTTAAAGTTATTAATTAAAAATTATATTTAACATATATTATTAACTTTTATTTCATAAAAACATCATTTTTTTATAACTATTATAACTTTTAAGTTTAGCATTTTAATACCGAAGAGGCATTGTTTTAGTGATTATCAAAGAACCGTCGTTCCCTTAATGGTGGGAATCATAAGTCCAACCCCTACAGCCTTTCTATGTACATTTGTACCCTTAAATGTCATTTATTGATTTTTCTAATATAATTCAAAATTTTATTAAGAACAGTATATAATTTATAAAATTCCAACAAATAATTTATTAATATTCATTTGTTACAAAGAAATTAGTTATTATATTTAAATTAAAAATTATGAAGTGATTTTCAAGTAACTTTTTTTGACTAGTCACCCGAATTTAAATAATTCTCACCCTCTCTTTTTAGAAAAAAATAAATAATTTATATATTAAATAACAAAAAATTTAATTAAAAATTACACAAGTTCATCAATGCGAACAACTTAATGTGTCATAATATATATGATCAAAACAATAACATAGGTCCAATTTAATAAATGAGAATAAGTTATGTCATAATATTATTGACTATCATTTTTTTCCTGAGTTCAATTATATTGTGCCATGTAAAATTTCACAGATTAATGTGTATAATAAAATTTGTATATCTAGTATTGTTAGAGTGATAGTAGAGCAGTAAAAAAATTGTATAAACTTACGTGTGCAAAATACAAACCAATGTGGTTCTGACACGCGAAAGTATTTGTTTGATAAATACTAGTTAATAAATAAAAATGTAAAAATAAAAATTTATTCAATCTATTTGTAACTCTATCATCACTTATATTGTTAATATATTGACTACTACTGACGATCAATATCCAATATTGAACGATTCGTACATAGTACTCGTGATTCCCAAATTATATCTTTAAAAAATGAAAACATATTTGTGTCGTCGAAGTCAAAATCTAATAAGAACTTTTGCTCTGCTTATTCAAATAATGGGCCAAGCTCTGGTAAGCTGATCTAGCCATGCTTGAACCCACCATTCTTGGGCTAACCGAAGAACAAGATCATGAGCCCATCACAAATGATTACAACTTGCACAGTACTAAAAGGTCTCATAAAACCCATTTCGTAAGATACACTCCTCTACATATACATATATACATATACATATACATATATGTATATGTATAAGTATTACTAGAATTGGACTATTGGACTATTGGAACCACCTATTATCCTCTTAAAACTCCTTTTCTAAAGATATCCAATTAAATAATTTGAAACATCAGGTAACTTTTATTGATACCCTTTTTATTCCATAAATATTTTTTATTTCATAAATATTTGTACTTCACTCATTCCTCTAAACAAACTCCCATACATGATATTTCTTTTTCTTAATTTCTTTAGGTACATAAACTAAAATTTCTATGTTTCTCTTATTGCTAACGCTAACCATGCATCTTATAAACAGGATAAATAGTTAATATTTTTTTGGGATTGATTATTTTAATGACAGTTTGTCTATTGTTCAACTTCATATAGACTTACAATTCAAAATAAGAAAAATAAAATAAATTTTTTATGTCATGAATACTCCTAAAGGCTTACAAGAAGCCGTGGGAAAGTCATGGGGTGTTTTCATTAAGAATGGCAAAATCTTAGTCAGGGTCCGAGTTCGAGTTTAGATGTCCTGGTTCTGGACTTAGATGACAAGCTAAAATGTAGGGTTTGTTTTGTTTTTCTTATTTTTTGCTTTTATACTTATAAATAATAATTAATTAATTAAATAACATTCAAAATAAGATAATTTAGGTTGCTGATTTCTGAAAATTCAAGTTCACTTGAACTTAGAACCCGACTCAAATAAGTCTAGGTTTAAGAAACCAATGTCGGATTCCGCATAATATATGCATCCGTTAGAAGTTGAAAATGGTTCTGATCAACTGAGTTTTTTCAAATTCGGGTTATCTTGCCATATGTAGTTTTTATCTATTTCTATTCATGAAAGCCATTTTTCCAGGGTTGGACACTTTCTTTTACACTAAATTAGAGCACCGTTGACATTTTTCGAGATATTTAAAGAACAATGACAAGTTCAATGTAAATTAGGGGTGGAATAAGCCAATCTTGACTAGGAGAGGCCAAAGAATTTTTTCAAGCCTATAAAATAAGTATTTTATTAATATATGTTTATTTTAATATAAAATATTGACTATTAAACTTTTTTTTTTTTACAGGGGCCATGGCCATGCTAATCCCTTAATAGATCCGCCCTGATATAAATTAATAGATTTATTTTGACAAGTGTAAACTAGTTTTCCCACAGATAAATATTATTCTTCAAGGTATTAAGAAGTGGAAGAATAAATCTGCAACCGTAAATGAAGTCTTCAAACTTTATTTGAGCCTTTGCGTTGGATATGGGTGTGGGTATGCAAAGGCTTTTCATCTAAGAGTAAACTTTTAAACAAAAATAAGAGGGGTTTTAAGAGGAGATTGGAGGTGTGCCAAGAGCACCACTCATATTATTAATACTGTTGTGATTTTGTTCTCTCCCCCACTTTACTATTTTCGGTGCGATTATATATCTTTGTTATGTATTAATTTCATTTATAATGCTTTACAGAACCGAAGTTCTGATATTTCACCGCTTACACATAAATGGTCGATGGGCCATGGCTATAAATAGCCAAGCTCACTTTGTAAGTTTGGTATCGGTTTCTTTGCATAAGAAATAATAAAATACTTAAAATCATCTTCTCTCAATTTTATTTTTATAGCTTTGATTTTCTGTTCAATTCTATAAGCCTACCTTCATTTAGTTCCCGTACTTTTTCCCTTATTTACACGTATGAGAATACTCTTGTGTAGATTCACAACAAATAAATCTTTTTTCTTCCTTTCTTTTGACTCTTCCTTACAACTTAAAAATCCATCTAATAAACCACTGTTTTTTTTTCTTTTTAATGAAAATGGATCACAACCATCCAAGATTAAAAAAAAAAAAATCAAGGACTTTCCTGAATGACTTTCAGGTAATTTTATTTGACTAACTATTAGAGTTCGAATCTTTGTTAGAGAGGTAAGAGGTTGAATAAGGGGTTGAAAAATTGATTTAGCTTTACCCACCTTTTTTTTTTTTAAATAACATGGATTATGTTATTTTCATATACTTATATCAACAATGATGAAGTCACAAATAGTTTTGTATAAACCAATGTGTACAAACTAATGTGGTACAAAGAGATTGGTTGAAAAGTGATAATAATTATTTTTTTCAATTATGTGACCTGGTTTATACGACCAATTATTAAAATTTAATTTTAAATTTTTTTTCAAATTTAGGAATTGAGAAAATAAGTCTTTTACTGCTAAAAAATCTATAAACAGTTTTATTTCTCTCCAATGCCATTTTATGAAATTAAATTAAGGAATTATTTTATTTTATTTAATTTTATTTTATTTTATTTTCAATTTCTTTAAAGTTTTTTTGTTTTTCAAAATTCTTTTGGGCAATCTACCCTAAAATCATATTATATTATTTTATTTGAAATACTTTTTTTAATTTTTCATTTTTAAACCAATAAAAAAGCATATCTGAATTGCAAATAACAACAACAACAGAACAACAACCGCAGCAATAAGTATAATAAGTTTCCTTAATGTTTCTTGAAATGATTTATGTGCTTATTTTGGAAACTCTAAATTTGGACTCACTTGTTCGATTTAACTTATTTGTTCAAATGTTGTTCCTTTCCTAAATTATGGATTTTTCACAATCTTTATTTGCTTTTTGTTTTTGTTTTTGTTTTGAGCTTCTTTTTCTAGCGCTCAGTCTATGTCCTCTCCTTTAACTTTGTAAATTCTTTCTCTTTTCTCTAATAAATTTCCTCACTTATTAATTAGTTGAGGTTTTGACAAAATAATAATAATGATAATAAATCAACACTTTCACACGCTCGAACTCTTTTTTTTTTTTTTGCGATTACCAATTTTTCCCCTACTGTAATCAATATGTACAATTTGTCTCCCGCTACTTTTATAATGCCCAATAACCCCTTTACATCATAAATTTACAGTATTATCCTTATTTTCAAACATCATTTTGTTCATATTTATTATAGATTAAATAAATCACTTGAATGGAAATTCAAATAAAAAATTAAGTACTAAAAATAAGAAATATAGTTTTGATGCGAAAAATTAATAATAAAAATATTTTTCTTGTACTTTTTTATTTTATAAAATTTTCTTATAATAAATATATCAGAAAATTATTATAAAATGATAAAATAATTATTATAAGAAAACTTCAATGATAAATAAAAATTTATTATAAAATAAATAATAAAATATTTTTCTTCTACTTTTTACATTTAATTTTAAAATCTTATAAAATATTTATTAGAAGAAAATGTTTGCAAAATAAAAAAGTGCAAGAAAAAATTTATTATTAATTTTTTTGTTCACATCAAAACATATATTTTTGTTTTTAATACTTAAATTTTTATTTATTTTCTATTCATATGATTTATTTAATTTATAATAAATATAAATAAAAGTATATTTGAAAATAATGGTAATATTTTAAACTTATCTTATCAAGAGGTTATTGACTATTATAAAAACAGTAGGGGGTAAATAGTATATATTGATTACAGTAGGGAAAAATTGGCAATCTTTTTTTTTTTTTTAATTTTTATGAAAGTCAAAGTGCATCATATAAACAAAGAAATCTCTTGTGCATATCTCAAGATTTATTATTAGTTGAACCAAACGACACATAAAATGGATCGACTATAGCTTTTATGCCCTTTTATTTATTTATTTATAACACAAAAGAATAACACTAAGCTTTTGAAGTTTGTACTCCATATCTTACATATAAATTAATTTACTGTCACTTTGTGTATATAATTGAAGTATAAACTTTTGAAAGTATAATATTACTCAATAGAAAACATATCAAATTTAGCCAATTAGCCACTTTTGTAGGATTTTTCATGTATTGAAGAACTACAAGCAAATCAATTTTGTCATTTGTTGTTACACCATCAAGAACACCTTGCCATGGCTCCCAAAAAGCACATGTTTCCTTTACAATACAAGAAACACATATCTCCTTTACAATAGAGTCTCTAACCATTGGTTTTTGCTTGAAATTTTTATACAAAAAAGACTTATCCATAAGTGACATTATTACTAATATAAGAATTAAAAATGGTACTCAACTGAACTTGTCTTATAAAATACCTGCAAAATTAGTTTCCATATGCTTCGCCATTCAGAAAACAACTCTTCCTCTTGTGTAATCAAAAGCAACTAAGTTGTGCAAGTTCTTGCTTTAGCTTTGGGATAGTATATATACACATTCAAGTAGGCCAACATTGGGGCCCGGAGCTTACTGTTTAATTTCCTTAAAATTGGATTTCGCTTTCAAAATATTGAGTTTCGAATTGGGCATAGACACGTTTATATTATATTAATTAATAATTTAAAAACATAAAAGAATTGTACACGGACCAGTAATTAATTTAATAGTTATCCCTTTAGATGATGGCCACAAGAGGCCCTAAGTCAATATCACCTTGCCTGGAAACTTATCCTACCCTTATTTATGGTGAGCTGCAAATGAAGACATTCTTGTGAGTGACTGCATGGCCAGAAGACGTGATAAACTTAGCCCTCACGGTAGTCGAAAACCGTTGAAAAGTCAATGTTCGTTCCGGCTGGCTATGGCCCCTTATTGATGTTTTTTTTCCCCCTTGGGAGGTTGCTTGTCTTCCCCGTACTAAAATTAATATATATCACTTACTTTCCTACAACTTCATAATAATAAATAACTCGTACAAATAATTTAAAGGAAAATAGGGATAAATAGGTTGTTTGTTTGATAATTTATCTTAAAAATATAAAATATATATTTATTATAAGAAAAATGTTTAAAAAATCAGAAAGTATAAGAAAAGTATCATATTATTAATTTTTTATTCACTCTAAATTTTTTTTTTAATTTTTAGTACTTAAATTTTTTATTTTAATTTTTATTAATATGATTTACTTAATTTACAATAAGTATGAATAAAAGTGTATTTAAAAATAAGGATAATACTATAAAATTATGTTGTCAAGGTTATTAGCTATAATGAAAACTGTAGGCGGTAAGTGATATATATGATTCAGTAGCGGAAAATTGTCAATCTCCCATTCTTTTTATTCTTTTGGGTCAAATATCAATTATTAGCTAAAATTACTGTATTTTAATCTAATTCATACCAACATCAATCTTGTTTTTGTTATACATAACACATATTATTAGGATACAACACATTAGATTGTGTTGTTGATTTTTTATAACCAAAGCGCCTTTTTTTAAGAACACCGTAGGGTCCGTTTGGTACAACTTCTTGAGTAGCATTTTTACAAGTAGAGCCTTTGATAAAAAGTTGTTGGATATCAGTTGTCAATTAAAAAAGCTTTTTTGAGCCATTAGATTATTTGGTTCTACAAGATTAAAAGTGCTTTTGTGGAGTAAAATTATCAAAAAGGATAACTAAGAGAACTTACTTTTAAATGATAAATTTAGACAAATCATGATCTTTTTTATCTAATATCCTCACTTTACAAAAAAAATTTAAAATAAACTTCAATTAAAATTTAAGTAAACCTCATAATTCAAACATGCAGTCATAAACTTTATCAATATGCACCAAAACTATCAGCTAAAAAGTTTAAAATAAACATAAAAAATCAACACAAATCCTTACAAACAATGAAAAAGTTAATGATGCATAAAAAGAGTGGCAATTTGATCACGTTCTCAATCCATCTCATGTATATTGAATGAACTTGGACTATGCTCTTCATTGGTTTCTTCCATTAAGCTCTCACTTTTTGTTGTACGCAACAATTCTTCATCACCATCAAATGGTCAGAATTCTTGATCTTGTCTTATAAAATTATGAAGTGCCATTGAAGCAATCACAATTTTCACTTGCTTACTCAAAGGAAAGTTAGGCATAAGACATAAGGTTTTCCAACTATTTTTTCAAACACCAAAAGTCCTCTCAATTTTTCATCTTAAGAAAGAATGTGCATGATAAAATATTTCCTTTTTTTTCCTCTTGGTTGGCTTCCACGTTAAAAATCCAAAAGATGATACCATTCACCTTTATAAGGACCTAAATAAATGTTCTTACGAAGATATCCAACATCTACTAGTTAATACTTACCTATGAAAGAAATTAAAATTAATCCATATAAACAAACTTGTATACAAATATGTAATATAATAAATAATTAACTTTGATTATATTTCAACTTACTTGTGGATCTATGAAGAAAGTGCAAATTCTCTACATGTAATGCCTCCAAAAAATATAAAGTTGTCAAGGCACTACTTTCCTATCCAGCCCATGCAAATGTAAAAGACATATTAAAATCATAGGCAGCCATAACTTTTTGAGTAGGAAACCGTTTTCTTCCAATATATGGTATTTGCTAAGGGTGGGCAATAGTCGGTTTAGTTCAGTTCAGGTCTCGAACCGAACCGAACCAAAACCAATTGGTTTAGATTGTAAACTGAACTCGAACCGAATTTAGGAACCAAACCAAACCGAACTGAAATTTAGTTCAGTTCGGTTCAGATTTTTCATTTTCTTGATTTTACAGATTTACCCTAATATTATCAGATTTTATACTTTCCACCTAATTTTACTTAATTTTGTAGTTTACACTCCCATTACCTACCAAGTACCAAACTACACTCTACATACATATTAATCACACTATATATGAATAAACAAGTATAAAACCGTTAAATCAAAAGCAAAATAATAAAAGTCTCAATATAAAATATTCGTAATTCATAAACACACTTAAACTTAAAAGTTTACTACAAATTATAAGTCCATGGCAACCAAAAAAAAGTCCATAATAGTGCATCAATATTCCATAGAACTCAACCATAACACAAGCCATAACTACATCCACCACAACATACAAGCTATAGCTACATCCACCGCAACAAATAGGCCACAAACAAGCCACAACTACATCCACCATCCACCATCCACATCACCGAAATCAAAATTCAAAATGAGCCAAAGTGAATAATTAAACTAACTAAAATGAAGTGATATTTAATAATGAATAAATACATATCAATTTATTACCTAAAAATTATTTATGTTGAACTGTAGTTTTCATGTTGATCTTCCAAGTTGGTTGGCCTGTTGTTGATTTACGAAGTTCTACATTAAAAAAAATAAAAATTGAATAAGGTTCATATTACTTAAAAAATAAATTAAAATTAAACAAATTGTATAAGGTCATAATTTTTTAAAAGTAAACTTAAATTAAAATTAAACAAAATATACATTCTGCAAGCTGATCCATAAATTTGTTGTCTTCAACTAACTTAATTAAGTCTGCTGTTAGATCCACAAAAAGTTCTAAAGGCGGACTTGGAGGCAACAATAGGCACCGGAATAGCAAGAACATCTCTTGTTATATGTGACAAAATTGGATAATTGGCACTATTCGCCACAACCAATTTTGTAATAATACTAGTGCCTCAACCATGTCCGAAGTCAAAGAACTTCTATATTGATCTAGAATACGACCTTTAGTACTAAAGGAGGACTTGGAGGCAACAGTAGACACCGAAATAGCAAGAACATCCCTTATTATATGTGACAAAATTGGATAATTGGCACTATTCACCCTCCACCATAACAAAATATCAAATTTAGTGCACAATTACCTTTTGCAATTTCTTTCCGTCTTCTCCATCAAGTAAAGATCCAACTCATTTGACAATTACGGGCTACCTCACTAACCGCAACCGCTTTACTAAATTCGGGGAAAGGATCCTCAATCATAACATCATCATCACCACCCAAATCTCAAAAATTCGAACCACTTCCACTTCCAATAGCTAAATTTTGGCTTCCACTTGTACTTCCACTTGCACTCTCACTACCACCTGGTTTATATTGTGCATTGTAAGACTCATAAAACTTAGTCAACAAATCTTTCACCATTTCCTTCATCTCAACACATTTTGTACTATCCTTGCCATATAATTTCTCAAAACAATGTGTTGCGAATTTCATTTTTCCTCGTGGATCAAGTACAGAAGTAACAATCAACATTTTATTTATCTTAAAACAGCTCACCCAATACTTATCAAATTTATCCTTCATTTTAATAGCCATCAAACCCAAAAGACTATTATTACTAGGGGACAACGATTCCAAAGATTGTTCAATTTGACATATCAAATTGTAACAAGTGTTCGATATCACCTAAAAGAAAAAAAACAATGTTAATAAAGCTAAAATAAATTCCATATCATATATCAAAATTCAAAAGCATAATAAAGATGTGATATTACCTTTAAAGAAGAAGAAAATTGCAAAGTCGTATCATAAAAAGTCTTCAGAAATTTAACTATGCGACGAGCACTCTCCCAATCACTGTACAGTGGTGGCCCCTCCATTTTCTTCTTCTCACCCTCTTTTTCATTGAAATAAGTATCAAAAAGCTTATCTTCAAGTGTCATCCGATCAAATGTCGGCTTAAATTTTAATGATGTACTCAACATGGAATATATAGAATTCCATCGAGTAGGGCAATCCAAAATCACACTTCCTCGGAATTAATCTTCTCTTGTTGCACACGAATTTGAAATGCTTGGATCATGGCGGTGGAAGACCTCACATATTTCACACCATTTTGAACACTAACTATACTCGGCTCCAATTCCTTCAACCCTTCAGTAACAATCAAATTCAATATGTCCGCACAACAACGAACATGCAAATAATCTCCCTTCATCACTACTAAGGCATCATCCCTCCAAGTCTTTAGTGGATCAATTAAGTACCTAAGAGCATCACCAAAAGGCTCTTCAAATAAGATTTTATTACTTATTTGAAGAGTCACATTAATATTTAAAGCTCCAAAAGACATTTCAATTAAAATTTTTCAAATAAGAATTGATTTTCTCTCTTCAAATTTGGTGAGTTAATTTTTCTCTCTTCAATTTGTAGTTTAATACTTTTCATTGAAGAAAGAGAGAGAAGTACTTTAATTGCTATTGATTTTTCCTTTAAAAAAATAATTATTTGATTAAAATAATATTAATTTATTTCTACTTGAAGAGTATTTTGGAGAATATCATGTATTTTTACCCTTTTATTTGCCACATAGGTAAGCAAATAGATATTTGAAGAGTAAAATTTATAGAGACTTTCGGAAATGTTCTAAGAGCACCCTCATTTGGACTTGCATTGTCAATCGTTACAACACACACTCGCTCTATGCCCCAGTCAATTAAACATTTTTCAATTTGCTTACCAATTGTCTTCGATGAATGATCATTAACTGTGTTGAAGCTAATAATCTTTCTATGTAAATTTCAATCATTGTCAATAAAGTAAGCTATGATGACCATGTAGCTAACTGTTATAATGGAAGTCCAAATATCAGTGGTCAAAGATACTCTCTGCTTATTCCAAACTAATAAGCTCTTCAATTTAGCCTTTTCCTCGACATACATATCAAGAGTATCCCTAGTAATGGTTTTTCGTGATGGAAGAAGATATCTAGGAGCAGTCACACTGCAAAAATGCTTAAAACCCGGATTCTCCACAACAAAAAACGGCAATTCATAAGACTCGATGGTTGTACCTCCAATGACGGAGGAGACTATAAAGCAGAACTCAAACTTTGTCCCTATACCAGAAAAGGCTATATACTAGGCCCCTATAGCCAATTATCGGCAATGAGAACATTCTAAGCAAGGCAAACTACCCTAGGCTAGAAATCTGCATCATATTAAGGTAATTTGCCCTTATCTCTAGGCCATCAACTCTGAAGTTCACCAACGGGCTGATAGGGCTTACAAAGCCCGAGATTGGTAACATAACAGGCATCAGACACATGATGCAAATGCTTACACGAAGCACAATAAAAAGGTACCCACTCAAAAATCACATAAAAAGTATTAACTTGTTTATTGAAATTATTAATTTAGCCTATTAGGCTAAGTCAAGCTTGTAAAAATTATTTAGATTATAGAGGTTATTAATTTATCGAGTATTAATTTATAGAGGTTATACATAACTTCTTAGTGTTTTTGAATATCTGACCAATATTTAATTGATTTCAGGATATATAATGTAATGTTTATCTGTTATCTTTCTAGATACCATGAATTGAATAGATATTTATTATAAGAATTTGAATTTGGGTAGACTTCAATTTCTTCCTTAGTTAGAATAACAATCTTCAATTTATCTTCCGAAGGTATTAAACATAAATTTACCCATATTAACTGTTAAGAAGATTAAGAAAAAAAAATTCATCAATGTGCCTTCTATTTACGGTCATCCTCTGAATAAAATGGAAAGTTAAAGTTTTGAAATCTTTGAAGAGTAAATTGAATATATACAATCTATCTGACGGATAAATTGAAGTTTTACTCCCTTTATTTTTAAGTTTTTCCAATTCGTTGGGCCATCCATCATGTTGTATGAATGGATATGTACTCAAATAATTGTTGCCCTGGTAAGTTTTAAATTTGTCTCCCATTAAGCCCCTAAATAAGTTTGTTGCTTGTCCAATAGAGAATTAATATTTGAACTACCATTCAAATGGTCATCAATCACCAAACTCATATTTTTATCAATAGACTAAGGCCTTTATTTCAACTCCATTGCCACTTGATGGTTATAATCTATAGATTTATCGTAAGTCGGGCTCTATTGATACTTTTAAAAATCTTTTAAGATGTTCAAACATTTATTTTCACTAAACCATGATGGAAAGAAATTTACCTAAATTTCATACTATTGTGAGAGAAGAGAGTCTCATGAGAGCTCGAACTATTATTCTCAACATGTTTAACAACTCCAATTTGTCATTGGGATCCTGTTTGATACAATGGTTGGGCAAGTGTAGCTTTTTGAAGCTACAACACTAGAATATTTAGGAAATACTTGTTGCAGATTGGAAGCTACGTTTTTACTTTATACTACACTTATATGATGAAAACTTATAACTCAATTTTATGATTTTTTTCAAAATCATTTTTTAAAAGTTATATTTATCATATATTATTAACTTTTAGTGCATAACTATAGCATTTTTTTTCCATAATAGCTATAGTTTTTAAATTATAGTATCTCAATCCTAAATACGGATATTGTGTTGTTGCTAAAAAGTGGATGGAATAGTTATTATCAAAGAGCTCTCCTTCCCTTACAGTGAGAATCATAATTCCACCTGAAAGTATGAGCAATCAAAGATTGTCAACCCCTACAACATTTTAATTTACACTCATACCCTTAGATGTCATTTATTGATTTTTCTAAAAGTATTTGCAAATTTATTCAAAACAACGTACAATCTATAAAATTCTAGCAGATAATTTATTAATATTCATTTGTTACAAAGCAATTAGTAATTATATGTAAATAGAAAATTACCTAGTGATTTTCAAGTAACTTTCTTTTACTGGTCACCTAAATTCAAATCATGCCCACCCTCTACCTTCTGAAAAAAAATATAAACATTTTATATATCAAATAAAAAAAATTAATTAAAATTATACAAGTTCATTGATACAAACAAATTGATGTGTCACAAATGATCAAAACAATAAGTATAATATAAGATCAATTTAATAATTAGAATAGGTTATATTACAAAAATATTGACTACCTTTTGTTTTTTCAGTTCAATAGTTCAATTATATTGTGCCATGTCAAATTGTATAGATGAATGTGTATAACAAAATTAATGCATCTAGTTTTGTTAAAGTAATAGTAGAACAATAAACAAATTGTATAAACTTTGTGTGCAAAATACAAACTAATGTGGCAATGTCACGTGAAAAGATTTGTTTGATAAGCATCAGTTAATAAAAATAAAAAAGTAAAAATACAAGTTTGTTCAATCTATTTGCAGCTCTAACAATATTTAGATTGCTAATATATATTGATTATTATTGACGATCAATATCCAATATTGAATAATGATTCGTACATATAAATACTCATGATTCCTAAATTAAATCTTAAAAAATGAAAATATTTTTGTGACTTCAAAGTCAAAAATCTAATAAGAACTTTTGCTCTGCTTACTTAAAATGGGCCAAGCTTTGGTAACCCAATCTAGCCGCGCTTTCACGCACAATTCTTGGGCTAACCCAAGAACAAGATCATAAACCCAGCACAAATAATTACGACTGGCACTCAACCAAAACTCTCAAAAAACCCATTTTTGAAGACATTCCCATATATCATTAATAGATCTTTTTTCTTCCTTTCCCTTCACTCCTTTCTTACAACTCAATAATCCATATGAACTAGTTAATCTAATAAATCATTGCTTTTTTGTTTGATAATAAGTGATAAGTTAAAAAAAAAAAACCTAAAATAAACAAATATCTAAAAAAATTAAATTCACACTTCAGACTAAAAAACAAACAGCACCTTAGACCAACTTTATCTTTTTAAAAAAGAAAAATAACATGTGATTTCATTTCTAAGATATTCATACTGTATAGTATTATGACAATTGAATTTTAAAATTTTTTAATTTAGGAATTGAGAAAATAAGCCTTTTAATACTAAAAATCTCTAAACAATTGTATTCCTCTTCAATGCCATTTTATGAAAATTAAAATAAGAAATTATTTTATTTTATTTTGAATTTCTTCAAAATTATTTCAGAGAATATACCCTTTAACCCTATTTTATTATTTATTTCAAATAATTTATTTTATATTTCATTTTTAAACTAATAATAAACCATATCCGAATAACAAATAATAATAATAAGAAGAAGACGAAGCTTCCTTAATGTTTCTTGAAATGATTTGTGTACTTTTTTTTTTAAATTCTAAATTGGGGGGGGGGGGGGGGGGGGCGTGGGAGGGGAAGGGAGATGAAAGCTACATAACCTCCGTGTGTTGTCCTTATATTGGACGGCAGTGATCCATTTTAAACATAAATGCTTGAAAGCTACCTTTGCTTCAACCACAAAAACTCACAAATTAAAAATAATAATATTTTTTAATAAAAAAATTAACCTTATAAATTAAAGACTGTGTCTGCATATGGTAATTTTTTTTACCGGTTGTACATTAATCAAATTTTATAATAGAAAAGGAAAATATAAATTTGATTTTTTTTTGTCTGAAGTCTTTTTTTTTTTTTTTAGACATCGATCAATTTCACAATTTTTAATGATGATGATGAAAAATAAACAAAAACAGCCAAAAATCTTGATGAATAGTGAAGCTCTCTAATCTTTTTTAATGTGAAGAAGATTTGAACATTAAAACTTTCATATAACTCAAGAAAATCTCATCAATTAAATAAAGACTAGTGTTCTACATCTCAAATTTTCTATCCCAAAAAACTATTTTAAATAATGTGGCATTCATAAATTGATTGATAAGATAATATAATTAATTTCACTTAAATCTTGTAAAGAATTATCAATTTCTTAATGAATGACACATTATTTGCGATAGAATTTAAAATAAAAAATAAAAAATAAAAAATGCCTATCATTACTCTTAAATGAAATGTACATGTTATTGTCAAAGTCTAAATATTGTTCCAAGTTAATTTCACTTGTTATTTAAATCGTACATCACGTGTTCCAAATTTTTTTTTTATTATTGTTGGTGCTTGGCTAATGGCTCACTGTAAGACGTAATGTAGATATTGTGGATTTAAAAGCTCAAGGATTAAGAAGTAGTGATTAAGAGAGTACTCAGCGACAATGGAACTTTGAATTGAAATTTCTTTTCTAAATTGTAGTAGATTCTCATACTATTGTTAGACTTTATTATGTTATTTATTATTTGTGGATTTATGGACTCAAGATTGTAGTGTGTAGTAACAGTGTATTACTATTCTGTAATTTTTTATAAAATATGCAGGGTAAATTACTCAAACCAACTAAACCAAATCATAGAACCAAATCAAACTGAATTAATTTGATTTAGTTTGATTCGATGTTTGGTTCTGCTATGAGTCTAACCAAACCAAACTATATAGTGTCCACCTCTACTTTCTCTTGACTCATTTCTTACAAGTTACACAATTCAATAATTCATATGAACTTGTATTTAAACTAATAAATCATTGTTTTTTTTCTTTTCTTTTTTTTTGGAAAGTGGATAACAACCATTCAAGATGAAAAAAAAGATTTTTAAAAAATCAAGGACTTTGCAGAATGATTTTCAATGATTTTTTTTAACTGACCATTAGAGTTCGAATATTAGTCAAAGAGATAAGGAGTTGAAAGCTTGATTTGGCTTTGCCCACCCTTGTCTTTAAAAAGAATTAATAATAATAAGGATTGTATTTTTCAAGATTTTTATATTTTATAAATGTTTTTTAAATTTAGGAATTGAGAAAACAAGTTTAATACAAAAAATTTCTGAACAATTTTATTCCTGTCCAATGCCATTTTATGAAAACTAAAATAAGATATTATTTTATTTTATTTTGAATTTACTTCTTCTTTTTTTTTTTTTTTTGCTTTTCAAAACTATTTCAGAGAATATACCCTAAAACCATATTGTATTATGTTCTTTCAAATAATTTATTTTATTTTTTATTTTTAAACCAACAATAAACCATATCCAAATTGCAGCAGTAACAACAACAACAATAATGATAAGTTTCCTTAATGTTTGTTGAAATGATTTATGTACTTTTTTTGGAAATTCTAAATTTAGAATCGAGCATAGAATTAGAAACAACTTTAAGTCCTTATCTTATTGAAACCTTTTGGAGAGAGAGAAAATTAAAAAAAAAAAAGGAAAAAAGAAAGCAATAGAACCTCAGCCTGAGGTCCTTATATTGGACCGCAGTGATCCATTTTCAACTTAAATACTTGAGAGCTTCCTTTGCTTCAACCATAAAAACTCACAAATAAAATATAATTTTTTTTTCAAAAGATATCCTTATAAATTAAAGACTATTTTTGCATACTATTTTTCTTTTACTTTTTCTGGTTTTATATTATTCAAATTTTGTAACTAAAATAGGAAAATATCAATCAAAGGTGTCATTTGTTTGTTTTTTTTCTAGTCTTAATTTTTTGTAGACATAAATCAATTACGTAGTGTGTTAATGATAATTATGAAAAATAAACAAGCACTACCTAAAATTTCGTCAATTAAATAAAGAATAACACTACACTTAAAATTTTATCACAAAAAATTATCTTAAATAATATGATATTCATCAATTAGTTAATAAATAATATAATTAATTCACTTAATTCTCGTAAAGAATTATCAATTAGAATGACTTGTTATTTAAAAAAATTAAAATAAAAATTTGACAGGTCTATTATTATTCTTGAATAAAATGTACATGTTCTTATCAAAGTCTAAACACCATCCCAAGTTAGTTTCACTTGTTACTTAAATCCTACAACACGTCTAAAAAGTAAAACCATTTTGGATTTGGACTCAATCAATTATGATGATCTTTATATTGAACTTTTAAAAAAATAGTAGATAAGAATGAGTAGGCTTAAAAAAGACTACACCTCACCATTTTCGTTTTCAGTAAGTTTGAAAAAGCATGATTTAAACACAAATCAGTCTCAAGTGAAAACATTTTACTTGTGACTTTTGACTATCATGTATCTAATGAATGCACCACATTAAAATCTGAAGAGATAAACATGGAGTCACAGTCAATAAAGATTCATTGTCAACTTTATTCTTAATAATGTTCATGTCAATGTCTGCAACCACAAACGTTATCCCCAAAGCCCCCACCACCACTATAACCACCAGTTTCCATTATTGGACAAGAGGCCCACCTCAAAAACCACCAAAAAATGACCCTCCCATTTACTCTAAGCTTATCATCAAAATCATTTTACACATGATAACCCCCAACACATAATACAACATTTTGTTGTTTTTTGGTGTTAGCCAGGATCTATTTACAACCACAAACTTTTTCATGGGTTACATGGGGTGTCAAATTTACATTCGTGGATGTTTCTCTGCTGTTCATTAGGAAAGCACACCTTGTTCGCCATGGCAGGCAATGGACTGGATCATTACCCAGATGGAACATCTAACATTTTGGTTGGGATATAGGTGTCCCTGGAGTGACATGACATAAGCAATGGGGACTAACAAAGGTGGATGATGCTTTACTGATCAGGCTTTCAACATGCGTCATTTATTTGTTGTTGCTGGGCCGAGGTGATGTGATGCCGCTGGCACATCAGCAGGGATGAGAGCCGTTGATGCGAGGAGGGATGGTGGAGATGCCTTGTCTCGAGAGCTCTGCAAGCACACTATCAGCTGAAGGAGGCTTAAGGCCCAACGGCAAGGGTAGCCATGGCTTGCTTATTGCCTCTTTCACAACCTTGTCAATGACCTCCTCTGCCTGCATGCGCCCAGCACATAATAAGAGACATTGTACTTTTCATTGGCTACTTTCAACATCATATATCAGACTATAGAAATTGATCAGGACATCATCAGCACGATATTTTAGTGAATAAGACTCATTACAAGATTAAATGTGATGAGAGTGAGTGAGAAAACATGTCACATTACCGGATGGAGGTCAACAGAATTCTGTGGCATAGCGTAGCTGTTATCATCCACACCTGAATTGTGATACCCTGATGCACCCTGTGTTTTGCAAAAAAAAAAAAATTTATCCGACAAGATTTGACAAATGCATTGTTTGTGGCAATTTAGTACAGGCCTTAGTATATATACTCACTTGAGGGAAAGAAGAATATGGACCATTAGGCAGAGGCATCACGGGGCAACCCCATGCATCTGCTGGCATCTGAAACATTAGAGTAGTCTAAATATCAGCCATGTAACTTTAATCCAATTCTCGATAACAAATATGCACTAGAGTGAGATAGAAAACATTACCCCGGGATAAGGCTTCCAATTCCAACTCTCTGCTTGTTGCCATGGGGGATATCCAGGTGGGGCCCACATCTGGACAGCAGCCAGGTGATTACTCGGTGCTCCCCACACAGGATAGACAGGACCAGTCGGGACTAGGTGATTAGAATGGTACGGCGGGAATGCCATTATAGGTTTATGCGGATAATAATTCCTTAGCATTTGATCTCTTGCGTGTGGCCATTTTCGGTCATCTTCTTTGGGCAAGATGTGTCTCCTATGCATTCGATATTTCTGGTTGAGGACATGAAGTGAGTCATTTGATTAGCAAAGAATAATTAACCATGAGCTTGTGAATTGGCTATTATGATTATGAAACTAAGCAAACCTAAACCTAGGCTCAAGATTGAAGAATTCTAAAATTCTGAAACCTTAAAAATTTTCCATCATGTGCCCAACCATACACCAATTTCATTTTATTAACATCTTAGTAATGATTAACAAGATTCTCAGTTTGAGAATATAAACGCTGATTTCCAATAACAAACAATCTTTCAGGATCTTGAAAATGGATAATAGTTTCTTATTTAAAAAAGACAAACTACTATTCCACCATCTAATAATGCTCAGTCAACATCTGACACCAAACTCTTAAAAGGAAATTACCTTTTAACTAAAGCAGCACGTGTTTTTCCTCATATACTTTTTCACTTCTTTTAAGAAAATTGAACGGCTTGATCATTTATAGTGAAAAACAATTTGAAGGTGCATGACATGATTCACATGAAGTCCTACTTTCAAAGTAGTCTCAGCCATATCATGTTGACTAAAAAACTTTAGCATGTTAGAAATGTAACTGGAGTGTGAGTATTGTGTGAAGATGGAATAATATTAAATTTACACTTACCTGGAGATGACTTGCTACATTATGCCTAGTCAGTCCTTCGACTTTCATCAGCTCTAGTATCCGAGAAGGAATGGCTTGATCTACGCCAAGTTGCTCCACAGCCTGCACAAATTTTTTGTGCAATTCAGGCGTCCAGTCCACCTGCCAACTCAAAAAGAAAAAAGATCCGGATATACATGTGCACTGAAAAGCATTCAGGTAACTGAAACTGCATGCCAACTCTTTGGTCATAAAGATGAACTGGGAAAATATTATTGACTAATTTTAATTGTAGAAGCATCAAGAATGAACAATTAGAAAAAAAAGAAAATGCATTAGAAAGTTATATAAGATATAGGAATTCTGAAATGTTCAGGAATAATCTATGAGACCAGAAATTTGCTAAGACATAAGCTTAATGTTGCAGAAGCTGATAAATGGATTTCTATAAACATTTGATGAAGTAATGGTGATATTTGTTACCCCAATATTTCTGAGATATTATTAATGGAATTACATATGAAGATAATTGGGTGGGAGAGGTTCAGGAGCTGAAGCACGCTCTTATCCAAACAAGGTTTCCTGTTTTAATAGGATCATGGTGTCTACAAGCAGGAAATGGCAGGATAGAGGTATAGGAGGAAGCAATATATACTTGACTGGAAGAATGATAAATTTTATCTTCACGAAATTATACACCATAAATCAAAGGCTATCAAGTTATTCAATGAATTTGTGAATACGTTGCAAATAGCACAACTAAAGGTGATTTCCTAAATTGTTCGCATTAAATCAGAGGGTACTGGTTGCTTCTTCCAAATAGATGTCAGATTCTGAAAAAGAAGTTGACAAAATTACCTTCATCTTCTTTCGATTAGCTTTATTTCCACAAGAGTTCTGAAGACCAGAAGCTTTACTTGGGTTTTCAATGACGCAATAGAACCTTTGAGATTATCTTTCTCATACGGAAGAGGAAGCATGTTGCACTCAGTCTTGGAACCATTAGTTGGGTCATGCTCGTCTTTGACTATAGTTTCCCTTGGACTCTGAGGTTTGTCTTCCTGTAATGTTCCTTCAGCAATAGAATTGCCGCAAGTAGTTTCGACGAATTTTGATTCTCCATCCTGCTCCGCACTCTCTTTTTCAGTTGAGAAGTTAGTATTATCTTGGCAATCTATGTCATCTAGTAATCGTCCTCCCTGTTTCAATTGTGGAGTTGAAGGAGCAGGATATTTATCATTTGGTTCTGACTGTTCATTGTCACTCTGTTGAGGCACCGAAACATATCTGTATTCTCCGACTTCTTGTTCTTGGATTCTCCATTTTCCAATTTAAGATGCAGCATGGAAACCACGGATTCTTTCACAGGCTTTAGTGAATCAGAGAGGGCGCTTCCCCCAGCATTGAATGCCTGCATAGGAATTAAACTATTAGACCTGTTCTCGCACAGCATTACCATATGTTTCACAGTAAATTGCAACAATAAGCAGAACTGAAATGTACCTTATGAACCACATGCTGCCATAAGTTCCTGAGTTTATCCTCTGAAAGTGGTTTCCGGAGGAATTCAACTGCACCTAGCTGAAAATTATTGTCAAATAATTGATTCATAACCATGATCTGTGAAATAAATCATGTCCGTTCATACGTGCATTTGACAATAAACTAATTAAATGAACATTGAGCAGTGCATGGAGATTAGAATAAATCTCACCGCTATGCACTTCATCATGGTGCTCAAGCAATGAATATTTGAAGTTACTGCAATAGATGAAAGTATGTACTGCATTAGAAGTGTGGTACATGTTCAGTGAAAGCAATCATTAATATGTTTCTAACACCACACAAGTGTTGATGTTGATAACGGAAAAAATAAACTTGAAAATTTAATAAGAAACTTTTAACAAGCTAAAATATAGATCCCCCAAAAACAAAGGTATAAATACAACCTGAAGATATAAGTGTAGTTTCGGAACTTACTAATAGTAGGCAAATCCTTTGCAGTTTCAAGAAACTTAAAAATTCCATCAGTGTTGCTTGTGCTTACCTACATCCATGAATGGGATGAAAATCATACAGAAACAATGAAAAATGCAATCAGGATCTATTTATCTAAATGAGAAATTTATCAAAATAATTTTTGACCTAACAAATTAAATAAGGTGAATCTTGCAATACTGTTAGCTGCTGGCATCATTGGGAAATAATTAACAAAAGATGAATGAGGCATGCAAAGCCACTAAAAGCATTGTCAAGAAACAGCTAGCCTCAGACAACAAAGATTGTTCCCTTCTATTTTGGAGGTCTGGAGTTTGTGAACAAAGCACCCTTACGATGTTAAAAAAATTAACGACACAAGTGGAATAAATTACTAGTGATTACCTCTACAATGGCAACATGGAAGTTCTCAGGTTTGTCCGAAAATGCTGACAGAGCTTCATTCTCATTGTAGAATGTGGAAACTGTAAAGGCACGGAGAGGTTACCGTTAATGCAGTGAGTAAAAAAAAAAAAAATGTGTACCAAGTTACAGAAGGTGAAACAGATATAAGCGAAAGGCAGGCCAGAGAACATGAGGTTATTTTCTAGTATTCAGTAAACAGATAAATTCAATAAGTTCACACTGTTTACACCAACTCAACTTTTAATTTTATCTTTTAGTTCATCATTTGTGCAAAATTAATTTATGACAGACTTAAACATTTCAATTAATTGAATCCCAGCTGTAGAATCTGCAGCACAACCATTTCTAAAGTAACTAACTTTCCAAAATCATATATCCGTAAACAACTGAATACCATCTAAAGCAGTGAGCAGAACAAAAGGTTCCTGAGAGAACAAAGCTGGGGGACCAGAATAATCCCAAAGAGATTGATAAAGTGAACACGTAATGAAGAAACAAATACTTCTAGATGTAGTAAGAAAACCACTCCAAAAATTGCTTAAAACAAAAGAGGGTATGGGGGGCGGTGGGAGGGGGATTCTAAATCTCTCACCAATGTAGTCCATAGCTTCAAGCTTGAATTTTAACTCGGCAGCGGCACTGCTGTCCTGATCAAGTAAGAGGACCCTGAGGCCCTTTGGAAAATCCTTCCATGCTGATAAATCATTAGCAGTGCAAACCATAGCTGGTTTGGCATCCTTTCTCAGGCCACAAACAATTGTTGCAGATCACTGCTTATGATCATCATCCAAATCAATTCTGCATGACCAAAAAAAAAAAAAAAGCATTATATTAAAAAATTAGAGTAACTACATCAAATTAAAAATGGGCTGTTAAGCCAAATTAAAGCAAGGATAATGATAAGACAGATAAAAAAGTACTGAACTATAAGAACTTTGTTGAGAGGAGCCAAAATAAACAAATTTAAAGAGAGTAAATATAATTAGTAAAGCAAGATCAGCATAAAGGGAACAGCCCATTATTAATGGAAACTTTATAACTAATAATAGCCCATGAAAGCATGATACTTTGACTGATCTGTGAAGATCAAATGATGCTTAAGATTCCATTACATACCAAACACTTGCTTTAGATTCAAATGCATGACAAGTAAGATGAGGCTATGCATGTAGTAACTGTCAGATCATTCATCAAATACTCCAAATATTTTGCTCAAAGACATCAATTAATCAAGAAATATAAAGAAAAATCTCAAAAATATCTTGTTTTGAGTGGGAGATCTCAAAGTAGGAAAACAAACAAGAAAATTTCAAAACTGAAAATAAATCAGAAAAAGAAGTGGAAAAGAAGGGGGGGGAAGCTGTAAAATGCCTTATAATACATGCATGCACATGACAAAAACAGAACCAACACAGCAAGTGCAGAAAATAGAACAAACCCAGTAAAAAGAATCTATGAAAAATAAGCATAGGAGATGTTAAAACTCACGGTAACATGCAACAATGAGCTAAGTGTGCACAAGAGTTTAATATATATATTTATTCTTTTCCTTCTTGAGTTTGGTGAAGCTTGAAAAGCTCTTGTATTTTCCTCAAGAGGTTTCTCTCACTTGCTCTTGAGCTGCATATAGAAGACTGAGGACTTGATGAGAGAGAGAGAGAGAGAGAGAGAGGATTTAAGTGCGTCTGCTGTAAGAGTCTCTGTGACCTCTGTGCAGTTGCTATCAGTTTAGTTTTGTTGTTCATAAACCACAGGATGTGCAAACCCCCCCCATAAAATATTAATAATAATAATTTCAACAACCTTTTAGATGAATATCCCAAAAACCCCATAACTTTTTGCAATAACTTTTAGGCTTTTATCCTATCTTTTTAAGTCTCGTACTTTGATCACTAATGGGCTTGCAGCCGTAGTATTAAGGGTAGACAATTTTCCAGGAAATTTCAGTAGACTTAATGTTGTATTGTAATTTATTGAGAACTTATGGGAAGTCTCTCTTTCTTTTATAATATTACACACCAAAGCATAAAACTACTAATGTAAATTAAAATATTTATCAGAGACCCACCTTCGTCTTTTCAATTATAAATGGCAATTGAATCCACTCTTTATTCATATGAGTTGAGTTCCATTTAAGAGATTTTGTGTTAACAAGCATACATTGATTTAAATTAGATTTAGTGTCATGTAATCTGAATATGTAACTTTAAAAAAATCAAAATTTAGTTCTAAATAATATAGAAAACTCACTCTTACATTTTAAAAGAATTTATCATAGCTTTTCATTATTATTATTTGATTCTTTACTAGAAAGTTATAAGACAATGCTTTTGAATAATAGGACCCTCAACTAACTTTTAAACCTTATTTCATGTAACCAACTGATTACCACTATCACAACACCCTTTTAGGTCTATTTTTGAACCAAAGTTTCCTTTCATGATTATGCTTTGCTTTTTGGTAGTGTTCTGGCTTAATTATGATTTTACAGCCAACAATTGAGTAATAATGCACAAGGTTTTGATTACCAAACCTTAGCTTTGCGGAAAAGCACCAAAGTTCACCTAATACATATAGTTAAAAAGGATTTAGCTGACAATCATTAATTATTATTCATGATTATGAGTTAAAACCTTTGATATTTACTTTTTTCTTATAGGTAAAAATGTTTATAAAGAAAAAAGATTAACTTTTTCCATAAAAATACCATTCTACTCATTTCCGAAAATTAATACAAAATTCATAATATTTCAAAATCTATTACAAAACCATTAGCCTAAGATCCCTTAAGTCAAAACTTAATTATCAATAAGTAGTTTTGTAACTTTGCTTTTATTATAGGATCTAACTGTGTACGATACTCTTGAGATACCATAACCTATATCAATAAAAATCAACATCTGACCATCTAATGACATCTAGGTTATAAGGTATAATACTCATCAAGTTTTGTAGTCATAACTTCTAGTATAACTTTAAAGTTAATATTGTTTAAGGGTAGAGAAAATATACTAATTTAAAATTTCAAGACAGTGTTTAGTTATTGATTTATAATCTTCTGATATTAAATATTTATCATTGAATTGCATGAGACCAACAAATAAAAATTTGTATCAAAATTTTAAGTTAAAAAATCAAATTAGATCAATTTATAATAATTAATTTTATTCATTTTTATCTCACACAATATTCCTTTCTACTTTCTACATTGTTTTCTAAAATTACCACAAAAGTTAAAAAAAAAACATGGTTTTTGAAATAATTCAATTTTCTCATGATCACTATCAATATCAGCATATATTCATATTCTTTCCTCTTTCCACTTTCATAGTAATTACTTAGTTTGCTTTTTGAAAAAAAAAATAAAAATTCACTTGTGTTGATGTTAATTGTGAAACACAAAAGTATACATAAGAAAAAATGGCATAAAATTTCATTCTAAATGGAGCCCTTGTCTGTGTGTATTATGAATTTGAAAGGCTATGGCAGCTGACAGAAAACAAAAACAAAAAAACAAAAAACAAAGAACGCACTGCATGATTTGATACCAACACTGTACTATTTGTAGGACACACATCAGAACAAATAAATGATAGAAGGTCAAATTTGTAATTTACTCAAACACAATTCCATAATCAAGTGTTTGTTTAAGCGTAAACTGGTAGTTAGTTCGTTAAGTAAATTCTTAAACAAAGAGTAGGTATCCGCCGCAGTTGACTCCACCTTATTACTGTGTGGCAAAGACATTCAAAAGCTCCTATTTATCGTTTACTTTTGGTATAATTTAAAGGGTCCAGCCTGAGTGTAATTTTAATATCATATCACAGCTGTATTTAATTATTAAATTTAATTATAATATATGTGTACAGCTGAATTCAATGATTAAGTATCACTGTAATATAGTACCTATAGTTGCACTGTAAGTTTTATCTTAATTTAAATTCATCTTTTGAGAATGAGATGTATGAAAAATTAAAATTTTTAAAAATTACTATCATATAATGAGTCTCCTTAATTTATATTTACTATCACACAATATATACTTATTGATCCACTTAACCTTATTGTTTTACTGCTCATTTTTACATTGAGAAGTCCAATTATAAATTACAATAAATATAACTTTAAAAACTCTTAAATAAATTCGCATAAAAATCACTTTCCAACCATTTTTTCCTACAATCTACCATAATATATAATTTTAGTTTTCTAATTATTAAATAATTAAAAAAGTCAATAAAATCTAATTATTTAACTCTTTCGTTGGAAGATTCTAGACAATTATATTTTCTCAATAGATTTCTTTAAACAAAAACTATTTTCCTCTCTCTTCTCTCCCTCGGGATTGTAATTAGAATTGGGATTACTTGCATAAATTCTTTAATGTTACTCAAATTAGATGTGGGTATAACAACCGTAGTCACTGCACAACGTCATAAATTACAAGGAAAATTACGTTGACACTAAATGTTTAATTTTTGCAAGTTAAATTATCTTTTTATATATGTGTGTGTGTGTATATATCTTAGTGTACGGACGGATAATTTGTCTTTTGTCATGTCAAAAAGTTGGATAAAAGTTAAAAAGACACGGAGAAAGTCACGTGCCAACCGTGACGACCTTTTAGATCACGACTCACGAGTGACGAGACCAAAATGTAACTGGAATTATTGTTTCAATAAATTCAATTTTTTTAAAAAAATTAATTTTAATGTTTAGACGAAATCTGTTTCCTCCCACAAAGTTTGTTGGCATTCACAGTTTATGGTTCTCGTTATTATTATTGGAGGTGAGTTTTTCTGCATTTGCATGGACTAGTTTACTCGTTATATTTTATTTTAGAATTTAGTTTAGTTTTTATATTTAAAAAATATTTTAAAATACTTATATTATTAAATATATTATATTCTTATTCTTAGTTTTTTCTTTTTTTCACAATAATATCTTTGTAATAGTGTTATTTAGAATATTAATGAAAAGAAAAAAAATGGTAATTCATCAAATTAGCCTTACAAATAAAATAAAAGTTAGTGTAAATTTTTATGTTATTATTGTAATTTTATGATTAATTTGGTAAATTAAATTTTTATATACAATTACCAATAAGATTGTTGAAAGGATGTTAAACATTAATTTAATGCGGTTGATATTAATTTATTTTTAAATAATTATTAGCAAGATTGTTGCAAAAGTAAAAAAATTACTAGTTCTTTTATATTCATGTTTATTAGTTAATTTACTAATTAATGAATACTAGTTAATTTGTTTAATTAATTTTTTAAATAATTAATTAATGTTAAGAATATTGTTGCCAAGGTATTATTATTATAAAAGTACAGGAAAATTAAGGACAAAAATGTAATATATTTTAATAATAGGAGTATATTGAGATATTTTCCAAAATATAAAAACTAACGAGCACTTAAGTTAAGATACAGATTACCTCCAAAATATTGTTGAAAAAAACATTTATATATATTGATATTTAAAATTTTTTTCATACGGTAATCCTCAAATATTATTTTACAACTTCATATTTAAGAAAATTAGATTTTTTTAATCAAGAAATATATATTACAATCTATTGGTCCCACTTAAAAATCTCTCCAGACATTGTTTTAGTCTAAATATTTTAAATATTTAGGTCTAGAATGGACTAATTATTTTTCAAATATTTTGATCACGTATGCATGAAATTATATGCTTTAAAACATCCAAGATTTTAACTAATATCATAGAATTATTATTATTATTCTTCTTCTTTTTTGAAGGGCTCGGTTCGGCTCCTCATGGATGCTATTCGGTGAATTGCCTTATTTAGGTGGTTTTCTATGAACTTTTTTTTTTGGATGATTTGTATTTTTTATATTTTAATATTTTGTTGAACAACAAGCCTTGTAAATATATAAGCCTCAGGTTCGGATAAGATTAAAATAATAATAATAATAATAATAATAATAATAATAATTCATTTTTCCATAAATTGATAAAACATTCATGGCCCACATAAAATATTATGAAGGGAAAATGATAGTTTATCTCAAGGTTTAAGAAAATGATAGTTACACCCCTAAATTTTTAATAAGAGATACCAAAACCTATATTAACTAAAATTTTGATTTTAAATTTTTTAATAAATACAAATGAATATAATGTAAATAATTTAATTTGTCTAGTAGACTAATAATACTAAAATATTGTTAATATTTAAAATAATTTTAAAATTATAAATTATTATATTTATTTTAATAATATATTTGCATTTATTATAAAGATTTTAAATAAATTGTTGGGTTAAATAGATTTTACCATTACTAAAATATGTCTCACATATTAATAATATTAAATTATTTTATATAATATTCAAAAAAATTCAAAAAAATTTATATTTATTTTAATATTATGCTTCTATTTATTATAAAAGTTACTTTAATATAATAAAATATGTCTAATGGATAGTAAAATATTAAAAAATTTCAGTATTGAAATTATTTTAAAATGAAAATATTATTACATTTATTTTAATAGAATACTTCTATTTATTGTAAAATATTAAAGTCAATATAGCCAAAAAGTATTATGGCTTAAAAATGTTTTGATATCCTTATTGAAAACTTAAGAGTGTGTAGATCATTTTCCAAATTTTAAGGGTGTAACTATCCTTTTTCAATTGAACAAAAACTAGAACAATAAATTGTTATTCATGGTTTATGTATAAAAGGGTCAAAATCTTAACTTTGGTCAAAAAAAAAATTTAGTAATTTAATTTTAAAAAATCAATTTGAGAAGGGTTTCTCATTTATTTATGGCTTTAATTCACTTTGAGATATGAGTGGTAACCCAAAGTTAAGTGTTATTTAATTATCAATAAGTATTGAGTTATTGGATGTACCTTTTGTGTTGGAAATATGTTACGTATAGGGTCAGTTTGGGATTGCAGTTGAAATTTGATAAACTGCTTATTTCATAATTTTTTATGAAAATAATGTTTGGTAAATTTTGTAAAAGTAGCTTATTTTATAATTTTTTCCATTTGTCAGCAGCTTTTAAAAGTAGGTATCGGGTTGCTTTTCATAAGCAGCTTATTTAATAAATACTACACTTTTTTTAAAATTCCTATTATAACCGTATATTTTAATAAAAAGACAATTGTATCTTACTTATCCATAAACCCTATTATATAAATCATTAGATATCATATTATCGTCATAATTTAGTTACTGCTATAACCACGTATGTTCTCTCCAGTTTTGATCCGATAAGTTCATATTCTAATTTCATAATTATGCCTTTTAAAGTTTAATCTATGTATATTTATATTTTTATTAATTAATTGTTTCAAATCCGTTGGCAATCTATTTTCAAAAGAAAAATTTGTGGTACTTTTTTTGTCATATTATGAAGTTCTTTAGATTTTTTTTTAACTGAGTTTTTTCATGTAATTTTACATATTTAAGAAAAAAAGATATGTCTAATCAATTTATTAAACATACTCTAAAAATAAAAAGCAATTAAAACTTATGTCTATTTTTGTCATTATATAATAAAATAGCAATTTCATAATATAATTTACTAAACGTATATACTCTACTTTTCAAACTCACAGCAACTGCAATAGTACAATTTACTAAACACCAAACTACTTTTTTAATCAGCAGCTTATTTTATCTGCACAATACAAGTATCTTATTTTATCAGCCTCCGCAATCCCAAACTGACCCATAATATAACTTAGGCACACCTTAATCTTAATTAGATTTGTACCTAAGAATCAATTGTAACATCAATCATGTACTTAGCCACACCGTATTCCCTATACTAGTTTAATGTATTTGAAGACTTTTTCCTAATTACACTATTATGAGCAGGTAGAGATAAGCCCAAGCATACAGAAAAAATAATATGGTGGTTTTATAAAATGTGATGTCTCAACCGTCTAAGCTTTGAAGTTTTAATTTGCTTTAAACTAGTTTCATTTATGTCAAATTAGTGTTGTAGGTTGACAATTACATCAATATAGATAGAGAGTACTATGTAGGTAGGATTAGGAATATTATGTTTCTCATTTCCTTAATTAACATGAGATAATGGGTTGGGACTGGTACCCAATTGTGACTTGTTGGCAGGTATAATCATTCAAAATTTATCTATTTAGTTAATAACTCAAAACTAAATTAAATGCAAACTTGTTTCAATTTGTTTATTCTTTATTTTGTCCCAAAGCGGTTTGATAGAGTGATTTTTAAACAGGTTTGATTAATTGATGATCTAAATTTAAATCTTAAAAATTTAGAGATTAAACAATTAATTTTGACTTTATCCATATCTTTAAATTTTATTAAAAAGCCCAACAAACAAACATTGTTTTGAGATCAGAGAAATCATTTATAACTCCTAGGAAAGTAATAATTGACTTAATTTTCAAATTATTGAAAGAGGTTTATATTTAAATATGTCTGATAAGTGAACATGCAATTGCAAAAAATAAAAAATAAAAGTATTGATTAAAAGCATGGTATTAAATTTAAATCAATAAAAGAAATTTGTAACTCAAATCATAAAATTTCTTTAGCATATCATTAAATTTTAGTGAATGAAGTCAATTTTTTTTTTTTTATTGTGAGAAATTTGTAGTGAACAAAGATTGTTCTTATGTTGTTAGATGTTACCCTAACTAAGGCTTAAGTCATAGGTGATGAATTTGAAGAAGAAGTGGCAATGCAACAATAATATTATTATGAAAACTTGTTAAATGTCAAAATAATTTTGTTACTTCTAAAGAAAAAAATTTATTGTGCACGATCACTATATATATATATAGATAGATGGATGGATGCACCACTAAAGTTGGGTGCAACTAGTAAGACCCTTTAACATTTTTCAATACTCATTTACTGTATAATATAATATATTTTCCAAGGACAATCACATACAAAATAAACTAATCAAATTTTTTCTCTAAAAAAAACTGTAGAATGAATGTAAAATTTTAGTAAAAAATCAAATTTCTATTGAACTATGAGAAACAACTAGACTTTGGTACATCTTTCTCTCTCTCTCTCTCTGCTGCTAACAATTAGAACACTCCTATTTTATTTGAACTTGAATTACTCAATGTTTTTTACGAGATAATTTTTGCAATTATTAGAAATTGACTAGAGATTAGTTGCTTATTTTGAAAGGATTCTTTTGAAAAATGTATAATGTAATCTGCATATATGTCAATTTCAAATAAAAATGAGTTCTCTAAAGTTGTGGTCACTTTTTTCCTTAAAATTTTTGTTTGTCATTATTGCCTCTTTACAGCTTTCATAATACTTGGTCTGGGTTTCAGCTCCCATGTTGAAAGAAGTTGCAAGAGAGACAAAGGTTCTAATTCAAATTTAGCAAATTATACATTTGGCCTCTTTATTTTACATATTTCTGGATATAGACGTTTCAAATTTATAATTTATTCATTCTAGCTCCTCCCAATAAATTAAAATTCTAGTCCACCACTAATGCTCCCCATGAAACAACTATATATAGAAATTTTTAACGTCAAGAAGTTAATGAAGTATTATAAATATTGGGAGAAATTAAGGTGGCAATCTTCTATTATTTTTCTAAGGACAAGCAATTAATTTTTATGGTTCATATCATATTCTTTTACGTACGTCAACTTTAATTTCTTTGCTTTTCCATGATTCTAGACATGTATATAAGACTCATTCAAAAAGCCCAAATTGTCAAACACGAGAATAAGGAAAAAAAAAAAAATAAGAGATTTTCAATTGGCATTTTGTGTAGTTTCTATCAGCCATCAATTTTTTTTTTTTTTGAAAATTAATAGCTAGCCATAGTTGAGCTTATCATTTTATGAATTACTTAAGGGAAGTCCTACATGACCCTCCAATGGATCTTTGCCTCCTCAATCTATCCCTTTTCATATTGTCATCATAATTTGAAAGGATTCAATCAAATTTCAGCTGGGAAAAAGTTCCCTTTGAGCACCTGCAATTCAAACTCTTCGTTGGAAATATTCGAAGGATAAAAACAAGGCCAAGGAAAATCTCTGCCTTTGGATGGATAAAAAAGGTGTCACACCAATTTTTGTTGATTATTTAAGCCACAAAATTAATTACAACCAGACAAAACTTTCACTCCCTTTTACACTTTAATTAAGAACCACAAATTTCTTGCTGAGGTGTTTATTACACATACACATGCTGTGTTTTTGTCTTATTCTTAATTGGATTTTCTACTTTTGTGGATCAATTATGGCATGATTAGCATAATTTTTTATGCTTTAAATCATATGATCAAAGATCTGCAGTTTTTGCTTTTTCATTTCAAACACTAAAAGCTTAGGGCCCTTTCTTTTCTTTTCTTTTTTCTTTTTTAAATATGAATGATACTAAAATCTTACTAAGAAAAAAGAGACTGGAAAAGTAAGGGCATCGGTCGCCGAATTGGCATTTGCCATTGTAGCTTGAAGCTAGAGTTCGTAAGATGGATCATATTTTTTCTTAATTTAAGTACTCTTAATTTTTTATAAATTTTATATTATATGTATTTTAATGTTAGTAAATAATTAAAATTTAATTATTTTTTTAATTTATTAATCATTAATTATATTAATAAAATTTACTCATATGAAGAGAAGATCTTGATCCTCGTAAGATACGTAACGACTGAAAATTGAGTCACTTTCCAATCAAATGAAATTTCATCCCTTAGAAACTGCAAGGTCAATAACCTTAATGATCGCATAGATCTGAACATAGAATTTGGACCGTTTGATTCGTGGTTGAATAATAATCTTAAAATTTAGAATACAATTCAAACACTTGAATTGTCCTAGGCATGTTCGGCATATGGATATGATTGAGATCGGGTTATTTCAATAAATTTTAATGCAATAAATCACGTATTTAGTGCAAATTAAGTGATTTTGTAATTATTCAAAATGGTGCACGTTCGTCTTACTTGTTCAACACTTGAACTCTAAAATTTTATTGAAAAATTTACTTGATTGATTTTTGTAACTTATTTATGATTTTCTGACAGTTATTTTGAGTAGAAAAAGTAAATTTTTGTAATTTTATTTGAAATAGGAAATAAATATTATCACAATAATATTTCTATTAAATATATTTATTTCCTAAACTACAAAATCTAATCTCTTTTTTTCTTTTTGACTTACAAGAACATAAATGTCAAATAGCTACGTTTAATTTTTTTATTTATAAATATAAATAAGATTCTTGAATTAAAAAAATATATATGTCATTCATGCATTTGTATTTAGATTCATTCAGATTTCAGCTAAATTCAGTTTATTAAGATTTTAGACAAAAAAATTATATTAAAGTAAACACATTAATGATAATACAACTTATTCTAATTCTGATTTCTCATTTTAATTTCAGTCCATTTCATTTCCAACGATTTTGATTTTAACCCATTCTGATTTCTACCTATTCCGAGTAAACACACCATTAGTTTAGTGCAATCCAATTCTATCTATTATAAGCTTATATACAAAATTCTTCCTTAGTCTTATTTTTTAATTTTTTTTTTGTAAGAATCGAGCTAATTTTCACTCAATAACCGATCATTTCCTAGATAAGTTCTTGATTTATAATATGGTTTAATTATGAACAAACATTTAAACTAAGGCTTGTTTGTAAATCGTCTCAAGTCTGAAATTTTTATTTAATTCAGATTTTTAAAAAAAAATTGCTTTTTTTTTTGTAATTTATATCTAATTTTCATATATTCACATCTGAATAGAAAAAAGGACAACTTTGGCGGCTTTTATTTGAATAAAAAAGATCTAAATTAGAAGTAAATATTATTTCCTAAATTATAAAACACAATCCTCCTTTTTTGTTTCCATTTATAAAGACATAAATATCAAAAGTCTTATTTAAGATTTTTTATTTATAAAAATAAATAAAATACCACATATGCTTAAATATTAAAAAATATTTATGTCATTCAGAGAAATTCAGAAGCATTCAAATTTTAGATAACAAACAAATACTATCGAAATTGATTGATTCTTTAAAAAGTGAACTAAAGTAAACCCGAATAACATTAAAAAAAATTGATATGCTTACAAATTAACACAAAGAATTGTATCTCGAATAATGTTACGATTAATGTATCATTTATTTATTAATAATATGAAATTATCTCATTAATGAATGTAAAAAAAGTCAATAATTAATAAATATATAACAATCATTAATTAGTTATACGTCATTTGGATAAACTATTTTCAAATTTCGTAACTACATCGCTACTCTTAAAATAATGCATTCTCTATATATCAAATTTCTTTTTCCTACGAAATATCCATAAGCAATCAGCTATCTTATTTATTGCAAAATGACCCATCTAACTTTCAAAGTCAACATATTTTTGCTAAATATGAGGACTTATCATCATAAATCTAGCACTCGCTGTTATTTATTACTGTTCTTTATTTTCTTCAATTTTTTATTTATTATTTCAATTTAGGTTATTTTTTTTGGGGAATTTTGATGAGCCATATACTTAAATCGATATCACTTCCCTATCAGATTATATCCCAAACCTTACTCAGTCATGTCTTTTAACGTCTTAATCCGTGGGTAGACGCCAATCTTGTTGCTATCATTTTGTGTGTGTGTGTGTGTGTAGAAGGTGCTGACACATACGTTGACAATGTTATGAATGGACTCATCTGTATTTGTGCATGAATATATATATAGAGTCTACTATGCGCAGATTTTAAAATAAAAAGATATTAGACCATTGGACTCAAATTTAACGGTCTCAATTAAGATCTTGTATTCTAATTAAAATTTGTGATCTCTAATTAAATAATTATTATATGTATTGAGTAATGATCTAGTGAGCAATAGTGCTCACCTTATAGTGGATTAGAGTACTCACTAAATCATCTTTCTATCCACACAAATAGAGGTAGCATCGAGCACAAGTAAAAAAAATATATTCCCAATAATATATTTAGTGACACGGGGGCAACAATCCACCATTGACTACCACCAGCTCAACGACCCTCAACCTATACGTGGGTAAAATTTATAGATGTAAGCGAGAGAATTTGCTGCAAAGTGTGGGGTGTTGCAGGAGTGGGGACGATTGTAACTAATAATGGCCGTACACTAGCCAATTCTATTAGAAGGGTATTGTGTTGTATGCCCAGCAATGAGCTGGATGTGAGTGTCGGCTTAAAGTTAGAGAAATGATCCGGCAAAAATGAAGCAAAAGGGGGCTCAAATTAGACCAAATGGTTTTTGTTTCTATTGAAACTGTGAACGGGTGGGTGAATGTCTCCATCATATAATTCCGGGTCCAGGTGGGTTAGCCCAAGTTTAGTTGTCAACAGCAGCTCTCAAGTTCCACACAACACATTACGCATTTTGCTCGATGAAAGAGGGAGAGGGAGGGTGATGATGTGGTAATAATTGTATTTCAAACTCATCCAATGATGGAGTAAAATTATGATTATTTTGTTAAGAGTAAATGCAGCTTAACTCCTTCATAAATGAACATATTTTTATTTATCTTTTCATTTAGTAAAACTCAACCGACCATGTTTATCGTTAAGAAGATAAAAAGATTAATTAAAAAAAAATCTTCTTAAGCGACTCTTATTTATTCCAATTTTTTTGAATGATAAATAAGGGTGCATTTACTTTTTCAATAATTTAAAACGTGAACGAAAGTACATCAATTTATCTAGAGTTGAATGGAATTAACCTTTTGTCGTTTGTCTTAAAGTTTAAGCGGAGTGTTACTTTTAGCCCATAGTTTTGGGTCCTAGGGTAGAGTTTAGTCATTCATTCATGCCTTCATTTTCAAGAATACTGATTTTGCATTTTCAAGATTTTCATGCATTGGACATCATTTTGAAACTTTTGCAATCTAAAGACATGACATGTGATCTATAATTTTCAGTATTAGAATGGCTGCAGCTTTTTATAACTAAGCTGAGAAAATTTTGAGGTAAGAGATGTTACACGAGAAGCAATTGTCAGGTAGTTCTACCATCTCAACTTTAATAGTTTTTTGACATCTGATAGAGTGATAAATTTAAAAGTGCACTCACCGTGGATTTTACTACACCACTCAATTTGAACATACTAACAATGTTTATTGTGAGATTCACTGTTTTATCACATGATAGAATAACATTGGACCTCAACAATTACCCTACACGAGTTTTTTCAATTTATAGAGCTCATTTAAGTCAAATCCATTTATAATTCAATTGAGTATGTATATTTAAAGAGGAGTTGTGCCTCTGGAGACACAGGGTTTTGGATTCTCTCTTGTAGTTTGTGGATTTTTTTTTTTAATATTTCGAAGGAAATTCAGTCACCATCTCTGCTCTGATTTAATATTTTAGATTGTAATTTAATTTTTTTAAAAAGGAGGTGGTGCAATCTAAATCCATAATATTTGATCACCATCAGTACTCGCGTGTGTATTTATTTGAAAAATCACTATGTAATAAGTAGTTACATTAAAATAAATGTAAGAATATATGTATTTTAAAATGATTTCAATATTTAAAAGATATTTTGATATTTCACAATCTATTAGATAATTTTGTTATTTTAAAGTAAATTTTATAATAAACAGAATCATAATATTAAAATAAATGTATTAAAATTTAAATTATTTTTATTATTATGTAAAATAATAATTTTAACATTATTAGTATGTGAGTTTTTTTTAATTGTAAAATTATTTAAGGCAAATATTTTTTAAAGCCTCTACAATAAATAAAAATATATCACTAAAATGAATATAATTATTTACATTGTTAAATTTATAAAAAAAATTAAAATATTTTAATATTATCAGTCTATTGTATAAATTACATTATTTATATAATATTTGTATTTATTATAAATTTTAAAGTTAATTTTTTCAGATAATAGATGTAAATGATATAATGATCAAAATGGTGTTTTAGTGTCTTTTTCTTTTTTAAATTTAAAAATATTGTGATTACTTTTCTAAATTTCAAGAGTAAATGTGACACTATATGTTGAAAATCTAGAAGAGATCATGTACTACTCCTCTCGTGTCTAGACTTTGATTCTCTGTTTATTTTGTTTGTATTCAAAAAATCTTTGGCATTGTACTATGTATATCCCAACCTAACAGAGTGATGAAAGGGGATTTGTGGAAGTTTAATCCCAACTAAGTCAAGTGAGCTAATAATGCATGCGCCGCGCCGAACATAATCCAAAGAGTGATGACGAGTTCATGCATGCTTTCTTTGGTTTTGTCGTCACTGAGCAGGTCAGTTTACTCTGGAACTCTACGTCTGTCTGTCCAACACACATGCATATCACAAGGGTGAAATATGAGGGTGAAGTGAAGAGCCTAGAAACTAAAGCGACTTGTCATTGTTAGCTAATGAGGTAAAAGAAAAAAAAATATATTGAAAGAAAGCCAAAAACATCTACCCTGACCATCATGTTCTTGGTTTGCTCAGCGGTCGACCATTATTGATGGCGATAGGTTGGACCCATGTTAGATTTTGTGGTGATTGTTAGGGTAGTGGTTTTGTTTGTGCATCCTCACATGACAGACCACAGCAACAGTTTTACACGCCCACAGATTCCATTTTTCCAACAAGGGGTTTCTTGATTTCAAAAGCAAAATGATACTTGAAATTTGAAAATTGACATATGCTAATTACTGGCCGGTGCTTTTCTGCAACCAAACAGTACTGAGTGTGCCACAACCACGACACAGTATCACAATAACGTATCTATAAAAGCTTTAAGATCGATTTATACGATACACTGTTACAGTAGCTCAAGCCATTGCATGCCCACTAAAAAGTTAGGATAAAGAAGTGCACGGGATAAATTTGCGCACAATGATTTTGAACTCCACTAGAGCAAGAAAAGTCTCATTAATTGGCTTTTTTTCAAGTCATCGTTTTGAATTAATAATATATCATTTCAAAGTTTACGAAAAAGAGAACGACGCTGTCTAATGAATTGTCTCCAAATTCTATCGTTTAAGATTCTAATCGCAATCAGAATTAAATGCTTTTTTTTTTCTCTCTTAATATTAAGACAAAATATGACAAAATATTTCCAAATTACCCATATAGGTAATTTTATATGTTAGAGCTATCTTCATTATAAAAGGGGAATAAAATAAAACTCCATTTGTGAGATGGTTGATGAATAAATAAAAAAGATTGCTATTTCTTGCTTCTGTTTTGCGTCATTCCAACTGGTACAATGATGGCTCATTTGTTGATGAAATCAATCTTGTGGGATTTAGATTCTTTGCATGCATTAATTTTGGATATAGAAAGCAAACCCTTCGTAACATAAAAAAATTCACAAAAAAAAAAAAAAATTTGCTATAACGAATTAACGACCCCAAATCTAAGTCCAGGAGGCAAAAAATTTTCTTATCAAATCGATATGAAGATCTTTCACATAATTGAAGCAAGGGCCAAGGGGGAAAAGGAAAGTCTAAAAGCTTTACTTCAACAAATATAAAAATGTGATCAGTATGAAAAAATAAATCTCAATCATGCATAAATAATACAGAGAATTCTTCAGAAGCTAGGTGAATGAAGATAAAGAATATTATTAGTGCTTTGAAAAATATGTCGTGACATTCATAAAGATTGGATACTCTTTCAAAGGTATAATTTTCTTTTTAAACTAAAATTGAGCACAAGTGATCAAACATATTAGATGTGTGCACTATGGAGGGCTAATATTTTACTAGTTAGTTCGCTGAAGTGTCCCATTAAAAAACTAGTAAGGAACTAACAATGCTTGAAAAGATATAAGGAATTTAAAAAAATGAAATCAACAAACTAAATATTTCACTATTTGATCAATTCAGTACACAATAATGATTATAAAGAACATGGTTTGATTCTTGACATCACTACAAGATTATTTGATCTTTGACTCGATTATTTAGGGAGCTACACAAATTACATTCTTGCATTCCCCTGCCAAATTTTATGGGAAAATACTTGGCAAAATTGATTGTATAGATTCTCTGCGTCACCGAAAAACTCGTATTAGTAACTTACACTTGCCAATGAGAACTCTTCAGTCCTCCAACCGAGAGCAATTCAATCACTACTCAAGATGTTATCTTCATTTAACTTTCATGGACCAATCAGTAAGATGGCTTAATCGGATGTGCTATTTCCTGCACTGCCAACCCAATACTGTTTGACAGCAATCAATATCTTCTCAGGAATGAGGGGTCCATCCTCGTGATCCATCATTTTGGTATCCCATCGCATGCCTTCGGCAAATTTTCTAACCTTGTTCAGGGCATCAACTTTGTCCCGGAAGATGACTGCCCCTTCTGGCCGCAAGATGCGGTCCATTTCCAGAAGGATGTCTTCTGGTTTACACCTGTTCAATCGTACATATTTGATGACATTAAGAGGCAGTGAAAAAATTTGAGCTCATATAAAGAAAACGTGTATCCTAGAATTAAGACCTCAGCTAATCATGATTTTTTGTTACTAAGATGATATATGGTGCAGCAGCCTACAAGCTGACTTCATCTGAGACAGACAGATTACCCAAAGAAGAAAATCTTTTGCATCAATTTCAGCTACAAACCTTGGAAAGTCATATTCATGACATTGAGCTTAATACCAAATTACTTGCTCACAAATATCAAACATATTGCCGGTAAAGGATAAATTAACAATATTTCTGCATTTCAAGTGGAAAATAGACTTTCCTAATATGAGTTTCCAATCTGAGAAATAATTTTAGGTTATAATTAATTTTGTGTAGCTATGCGGTTCTCCTCACTGGTCCAAAGTTGCAGCATTGTGCATTTATGAATTGGTTTCAAGTATACAAGTTTTTTATATGGGATTTGAGTCAGCACGCAGGAGAAAGAAGATAATGAGGCTTACGTGTTCTCATACAAGCTAAATACACCATTAGCATGAATAAGGTCATATGTCCTTGGATATGTAGAGAATCCTTCACACCTGGAAAAAGAGGAGAAAAAACACCGTTATTGAGATTCCAAAGAACATAAATCCCTAAATTTCAGTTAAACTTCATATTCATCCCTTGCTAAGAGAAAAAATAAGAGCAAAAAATGATTTGAAGGTAAAAACGTTGATTAGTCTTTCACAATGTGAGTTAAATGCATCTCAAAAGGCCAATCTTATGCCACTTTGGAGTTTCTCTTAAGCTCCTATTTTTCTTTCTATTTCACTTGCAAACACTTACTCATGAATAAAACATAAAAAATAAGTCTATCCTATCACCCACTTCGGATTGAGTGGTGAGGTTGATCCACTAGCAACAGTTCTAAAAATAAGGAAGTTCATAAAGTGTATTTCATCCCAGAAAGTACCATAAGTTATTATTTCTACTTTAATATGACTTTACAAACAGGTAAAGCTTTTCAAGCAGGTTGTACAATGGGAAAAATTCATTTTCAACAAAGAGCACCAGTACTAAAAATAAATATGTGCAGAAATGCAGGTGCAAATTAGGAACCATAATCACAAACAGAACAGGTAAAATTATTGGAACATACCAGTCATGGTATATGCCAATTAGGCCTCTCTCATAAATGACACCTAAAGTGTTCATCGCAGTTGTCGGTACAACATTCATTACCCAAGATTTTGGCGATTCAAGCGCCGCTGCAAACCCCCCAAGGCCTGCATTCATGTCCATCACATTTCGATATCTTCTGGTGCCAATCAAACTGTTCATCTTTTTGTAAGCATTTACATGCTTTTTCCAAAGTTTACTATCCTCTTGGTAAGACTCGCCAGTTACTCCCACAACTTCTCCGTTAGCTATTCGTGGAGGGACATCGAAAAGCCTGGATGGGAACTTCTTTAAGTCCCCTCCTGCTACTTCTTTTGTACTGGATACTTCAGGGAAAGGGGTTATGCAAGTTTCCATCTGTTTGTACCTGAAATGCATCACAAAAAAATTAAATAAGATGGAAATACTAAGAAACCTTTGCTGCAGCCTGACCTCCAACAATGTCACAACTCACATTCCCAATGAAGATACAACAGTTATTAGACTGACTTTCAAATTTATCCGTTCAGCAATATCACCAATGCACAGATGAATTAACACAGAGTTCATCTGAAACTAGATTTGGTTTCCTATTTGAAATTAAACAGGCAATCAGAAAGGTAAGTCTAATGGACAATGATAGGGCATAACGATGAATAGTTGAATTCTGAGTTGCTTCATTATCTAAATTTTTTGTGGTCAGAAGATACCCATATTGTTCTCATAAACATAAATGATCTGCCAAAATAATAATAATTGAGGGGTCAGCAGAACTGGACTTGCAGTATTCTGGGGAGCTGCCCAGGAAGGTACTTAATGAAGATTAAATATATCCATCACCATACAATTGCCTAAAACCTGAATTAGCCATAAAATAGAATAATTATGATAGTATAGATGGATGTTAAAGTGAACATTCCATGTCCCTAACAAGGAGATGATCCTAGAGAGGCAAAGAACTAATGCAATTAAGCAAAAGAAGGTGCAGGTGAACTCACCAAATATCATCAGGATCCCTTGATTTGCATTTGTTGGCAGACTTCCTCTTGCAGGATTTGTCATTTTTTTTCTTTCTCCAGATGGCAATATCTCCCTTCTCATACTTTTTCTCCCAGCAAAGAGACTCAGCAAGCTCTTCAATGCTTCTTTGTTCTGCTCGAAGTTCTTCCTTAGATCGCTTCCATGTTTGATAATATGTCTTCCAATTAATTGGAGGTCCAGATAAGATCCAGTATCCACCAGGTCTGAGGACTCGATCAACTTCCATAAGATACATCCCATCTGTACACAGAAGTCCATACATTGAATGGTCAACAGCTTCCACCAGATACACAAAGGTTTATACCAAAAGGTCTAGCTAAGTTATTTAGTTTTATTTTATTTTATTTTATTTTTCAAGTATTGCATGAATGGAAATAAAATCCCCTCCCCACCCTATGTAAGCGAGGTTCAATCTTTAGATCTCTTGTACAACACCAAGAGGTTTTACAAATTGAAACAATTAGGCAGTAGCACCCAATTAATACCATGAGTAACCATGAAAAAGAATGTAGCAGAAAACAGAATGAAAATTTGTAGCCTAGGGCCTTTCAACCAGAAGTCCTATTTTATCTCCCAAAATAAACAATCACTTGATTAATAGCTCAATTCAGTTTGATGCCACCTTAATCCCAACTACTAATGTAATTATGAAGCATATATAATTTGTATTTTGATACCTTTTCCTTTTAAAAATTTTTTAATTGATACCATTTCCGTATATTCTCAATCAAGCCCAAGAAAAATCTGACTCCATTCAAGATATATAACTAAATTGTCTTTTGATACAAGCAACTAAAAAAGAGTTAACATGAAACTATAAGGAAAATTTGTGTTTATAACACAACTTTGCTATGCGAGTTTATAAACAGACCTGCTAATAACTAGTTAAAAATATGCAGGTATATTTAGCAACTCAATGGATTCTAATTGACTGTTGATCTAAAAAAAGATTCCAATTTCATGAGATCACAGATATCATTCATATTTCACTCCTCAACAAAAGGTAACATAATATCTGATAAATCTATATGCTTTCAACTTTTTCTTTTTCTTTTTTTATTTTATTTTTTTGATAAGAAACTATATATTATATTAATGATGAAGAAACATTACAAGAAGTGGACCAGCTGTCCACCGAGAAAGCAGAAAAATGAAAACTTTTTCTGTGCTATACAAAATATGCCAATCCCCTGTACAAAAACTAGTGATAAGTGCATATTTTCCATATATTTTGCTATTAATTTCTCCAAATTTTCCATATATTTTGCTATTAATTTCTCCATCTTTTTCTTGTTTTCGTCTTAAATATTCTAGTTATTTTAGTTAATTTTTAATTTAGTAAATAATTTTATTGTGTTAATTTTTATCTTAGTTTTTTTTTATTTTGTTATTTTAGGTATATTATGAGATTAAAGAGAAATTAAATCGGAACATTTAAGAAGAAATCTGCTTGAAGGAATTAGAAAAGAAAATAACTGAAGATTTTTGGAAGCCAATTAATTACTTGATGCACATTCGGAAGCATATGGGATTTCAAGGAGATTAATAAAGACTTTGGGAACAAGCATGCATAAAATGGAAACTTGTTTAATGTGCATGGCTTTATAAGTTGCATGCAAGATTCACGTTACCAATTAAAAAAGATTTCATGCATAAGGCTTGCCTAAACTAAATTGCAAATGCATGGCATTATATATGGAAAGCAAATTGAAGTAAAATGAAATTGTTAAAGTGGACAGCATGTTCATGGCAATTAAAGGAAGCAAATCAATTGCTTTAAATTGGAAATAAAATCCAATAAGGATTCGGCCAACCATATGTATAATAAAAAGCCAACCTTTGGCTTTTAATAGCCAATCGGCAGCCAAGAGGAAATGAAGAGAGAGCAGCGGCAAGAAGAGAAGAAAAGAAAAATAGAGGCAGCCGCTTGAATTAATCTTCATGCCTGGTTTTATTGACTCTTTTATTCCCAATTCAATTATGTTATGCTAGATTTTCTATTTAGTTGAGGGTGAATTAAAAACCTCAAACATGCTATGCAATTAATTTTTAATTTCTATCATTCAATTTATTTAATTGAGATTGTATATGTTCTTCTATAATTAATGTTTATGGTTTTATTCTTGTCTTGTTTGAGTGGCCAATTAGATAGGACTTGAATAAATTCTATTGCTAGATTAAAATACCTGATCTGTAATTGTCTTGATATTTTAATCATTAGTAGCAGGTTGGAATCAATGATTTCAATCGGAGAATATAACCTAGATTAAATAATTTGAGCTTGTGCGTTTATTGCCTAGAACAACCTAATATCTTTCTCTACTTAATGATTTCATTATCTTAAATTTAAAGAGCTTGTTTTAAATTATTTAATGGTTAGAGATTAAGTGAAAAGCTTGTTTTGCCTAACGACACACTCAGGAAAGATTGAGACTAACAAAGCTTATTGTTGTCTAAGGTAGTTTCAATAGGAATTGATGATAGAATTGATATATTATGTGCATGTTTGGTGGTGGCGAATGATCCTTTAACTAAAGTTTTCATCATTATTATTTCTTTCTCCTTTAACTAGAGTTTTTGTTAAATTATTGTTTTCATAGTTTTAATTTCTTTATTTCTTGCTATTTATTTAAAAATTCATAAAAACCCCCTTTTATTTATAATTGGCATTTTCTTTAATTAGATTAATTTATATTATTATTACTACTATTATTTTATTTTAAATCATGCTTTAGAGTTGATAATAAATACAATTAACATAGTTTTCGTGGGATTGATCCTTACTCGCTTTGTATTAGTTATTTATATTAGTAGTAAGGTTTTAAATTTGGTGCACCCTAATGACACTACCAACTAGACCAACCTAGACACCTATCTCAAAACACTCTCCCAACTTAGATGAATGAAGAAAAAAATATGAATCTTGGAACTCCTTAGAAACTGAAGCCCAAAACAAAGTTAGAAGACAGATTCTATCCCATAATTCTTCAATATTGTCTGCACTTTTGTCTTCAAAAATAAGAAGATTTCTTTCTTGCCATACTACCCAAAACAGAGCTGCCACATTTATATCCAAAGAGTTTTGGCCTTTTTTCCTTTACTAAAGGCATAGGAATTCTCCATAAGAATAAAATGAAAAGAACCCGAAATGACACACAAAATGTTAGCCTCTTTGGACAACCTACTCCACAACTTTGAAGTCACCAAACAATAAAGAAAAAGATGATTAGAAGTTTCTGCACTTGTTTTGCATATCACACACCAAGAAGGAGATAGACACATATTAGGGAACTTTCTTTGAATTTCTTTCCCAGGGTTTAATTTTCCTTGAGCCAAGGCCCACAAAACGACTTGAATTTTAAGAGGAATACTAGCCAAGGAGACATCATTAATCAACCATTTAAGATAAGATTTACCAGAATAATGTCCTGATGCCTTCCAAACTCCACAATCTAAAGTTGAAAGCACAACCTATATGCTTTCAACTTTTAATATGTAGGAATGAACATCCTGACACATCACCGCTTTTTGACAAAATATGGATGTCTTTGGATTCAACATAATTAAAATGAGTATCATAAGATCTAAAAATATTTATTGTCAGATTATAGAAAATTATATATGCAGTCCTTTTTTTCAATTATAGATTTTTAAACCATGTATTATATACAGAATACACTAAAATGCAATATGGTTCTACAATATTGACAATAGAGGCCTTACCATTTGAAGTCCATGGTATCAGACACCGAGAGCATTGAGCCATATCAAAGGCTCGTGAAGGATATGGAAGATGTATTGTTCCAAGAACACCAATAACAGCAGGTACACCTCGCTCTAATGCAAACTGTACCTGTGCTTCGTGATTGTCCCTCGGAGCAAAGGACATAGTCAGTACATTTCTTTTTAAAAGGTATGCACCCCAGCTTGCAACCTACAAAATAATTGACATTATCAGTTTAGGAGAATATTACAAACTTAAATTAATTAGACAAGAAGCAATGCTTGAATGCGATTTGATAATATACTGTCTGAGCCTAATTAGGAAGAACAAACAATAATACCATTACATGTTTAGAAAATATAAACAAATAAAGAGAAAGATGCAAGAAGAACATGATACATAACAATCCAAACTGTTAGGGACAAACACATAAAGCTACAATAGTTTTCAGCATAGGCCAGTTGAGCAGTGTACTTCCCAAAATGTGGTATTTCCATGTATAGAAAGAAATTATGTAGAGGATGATAATGCATCCACCATATGGCACTATTCTACATATTACACAAATGACCCTGGTAACTCAAAGTGATCCAGACCTATCAAGATTGCTAATATTCAACTGAAAGCACACAGTCATGTTACTAGCGGTCAATTAAAAAAAAAAAAAATTTCTCTGAATAATTAACATATGACATATGCAGAGGTTATTCGAGTTCAGTAACATACTCCACATCCAGTGTCCAGTGCTGTTCTGACAGAGCCATCTTTAATTGGGATAACTGATGCAAGCTCATCAATATATGCATCAGCACCTTGTGGAAACATTGTTCCTCCACCTGGAAATTTAAAAACATTCCCCTGAAACTGCACCCAGTTCTGTACAGCCTTTTCAACTGTTAGGCTTTTATGAGGAACATTTGCATAATGAACATAGTCCCGACCCTTTGGCCATGGAAATGGGGTCATATACCCCTTGGGAGCAGGTATAAGACAATGCAATTTTTCATCTTCAGGAGGACAATGTCTTTCCCTGTATATCATATTCTCTCTTGGAAATTTCATAGCTCGGTCTTGTTCCTGACAAGGAGTATAATCACTGTATTTAACATCACAGGGCTTAAACACTTTAGCTTTAGGCTCAGAAGGTTCAACAATCTCCACATCATTGTGGTGAGTTTCAAAGCTCAAATCAGTAAAGATATTACAGTCTGCCTGCTTGGTTATTTGTGACGCTATAGTATCACCTTTTCCAAAACCACTCTTCTGCCATGCTCCAAGTATGTAAAAGAAACCGCACAAAACAATGACAATAAGTATAGACAGTGGACTCCTTGTTCTGCTTCCTGATGAATTATGCTTCCCCATTATATGCCTGGGACAATTCCTTGAAGCAACTGTGAGATGTAACTTAGTCAAAAAACAATCACTTTGCACTAGTAATTAGCAAAGTAGTTACAGCAATCATAAAGGATGTTTATTTTTGGAGAAAAGATAGTCATCATCAACCAACACAGTACAAATGCTTCAATCAGTCACGGGAGTCATACACAGATCTCAACTGCTTTCTCAAAATTAATTGTTGTTACACATGGAAAGGAGAAGACGGTGAAATAGCAACCCAAGTTATGAAATCCTTGTTTTGTAAAGTTATCTAGCACGCAGGTAGAATTAAATAAAAGCCCACAGTTCTAAAAGGCAGCGACAAACCCTTTAGCTCTATGCAACTTCCGCAAACCCTATCTGCCAAAGTCAATATTTCTTTCTTGGAATGCATTGATGAATTTTATCTACTGAAATATCATGTTTCACATTTGCCTTCAACACTCAATTTACTCATTGATGTCAAACCCGAGTCATTCATTTTTCAAATTATTAATAACTATCTATAGATAACTTTTTCCTCGTATCAAGAAAATGCCATATGAATGTCTCAAAAACATTTATACAAGGGGAAAAAAGTTAAGAATGACAATTGATAAATCCATTAACATATAAGTATAAAAAAAAAAAAAAACAAGTAGCAAAGATCCTATATTTAGTGGAAAAAGAAAATAAAATTAATACTACCAATTTTGTTTACCAGATTTGACCTTAAAAGTCGTTCTATAATATACAATTTGATCCAAAGGTTAACCAATAAAGAGAAAGAGTAGCCAAATCATATAACCAACTTACTGAAAGCACATGATAAAGTTCCAAAACATAATTAAAAGTTATAGGAACTCATCAAAAGTGAAATAAAGTTCCAAAGTTGATGTGGATTGTGGACGGTACACAGCAAGATCTGAAAAGAAAAGCATGCATGCATGATCAAATCAAGGATTCATATCAAACTCAAATCTCCTCACATATTGTAGGTACTACTCTTAATCCTGAATAACGCCATTTCCCTTCTCGTCAAGCTCAAACATCTTTCATACTCAAGAACACATGCAAAGCTTTTTTTTTTTTTTTTGCCACAGTCTCATTGAAACAGCTACGAAAATCACACTTAAATAACAGTTAAATATGAACAAACAATAGAATTAGCCATTAACTCTATCATCAATGATAAAGAGTTTGAAAAGTAACTGCAACAACTTCATTTTCAAGAACCCAGAAAGCAAAAAAGTAAAGGGGCCGCAGATCTTAAGAGAAAATAAGGCAACAATAAGCAAACACAGACACAGACACACACATTTGGCATAATCTAATAAAAATGGCAATGATTAAAAAAGGTAGAAATGTAACAAAACATTCACCTGAATATGAAAGCTCTCCAATGAGGAGCAACAGAAGAGCTCTTTCTTGAACTTTCACTCACACACACAGTCTCTCTCTCTCTCTCTCTAGATCGCTGAAGTGCTCGAACTGGTAAGTGCCACTGCGCGAGTGAGCTTCAAAGAGGAGAGAGAACGGGTGGAGAGACGGTATATTTGTGGTCACCTCTTTTATACTCTGTCGGATTGATAATATCCACAGAATCCCTAATGTTTTAATTTTTCTCAATATGAGTACAATTTATCTATTTGTATTAAATAAGTCCCTAACCACCACTAACTCCTAATAATAAATTATGCTCATGAATTATGATATATTCAATGTTGGTTTCACATTACATTTCACAAAGTACCGAACTGTATTAGTATAAAACACTATTTGGGTAGGTCTTTATGGAAATTCTTTAATTTTGAGATGTCATTTTGTATACTTTTTTCATTATTTTTTGTCTTTTTTATTAGTTTTATTATTTTATATACTTTTCATTAATATTATGAAATATGAATATTGCGTTAGCTATCACAATGGCTCTAGTCTTTAGCCACTACTTACCACTATTGGTGTATCTATTGAAGTTGTCAATGATATCATTAAGATCCTCGTATGTTTCTCGCTACACAACTTGCTATCGATATCAAAATTTGAACTATCCTTCACTTAAGAATTACATTTTGGCTAGCGTATATATCATTACTCAATAATAATGATGGTGAATACCATGTCATATTCCCTAAAATTAAAAAATGATGGAGGTGATAAGTTTTCACTTGCCGCTAATTGATGGTAATGTTAATCGGTAGCTGAATTTTATAATATATATATCTATGTATTTGTATATGTAACAGCGATAATTAAATGCTTGTGTAGATTAGTTGATAAGAATTCTTATTGTTTTAGCTGGATTTTTATTAAGATCCAATTCGAACCATTAGGTGTCTCATTGAATCCAATTCAAATCTGGTTAAAATAAATAGAATGCTTATTTTGGGGGAGATTAGGCTAGGTTGGATTTAAATGTGTATTTCTATTGTTCAGGGTATGAGGTATAACTAAAGTGATCTGATAGGTGAGTTGCGGTGATTTGAAAGGTTACTTGAGGTGATTTGGGAGGTGAGCTACGGTATTCTAAGTTTGGAATATTATGATGAGCTTGTGAAGCTCGTGCAAGTTAATTTAAGGAGTTGACGTAGGGAACTCAATAGAAATTCAAGAATAGCTCTAAAGAGTTTATCTGTTAACTCCATAGAGATTGTAGGATAATTCTTGCAAACTCATATATGAAATATGCTAGGCATCTAAACCATCATAATAAATAGAAAATAAGTACAAATAGTAAAGAACACACTATTTTATGTGGTTCGGTCATTTGGCTTCCATCTACTCGGTAGCTCATCTTCAATCCACTAAATAAATGAAGTATTACATGATTTGCTTTCCAAAATCATCAAAACCTTAATAAATGTTGCTTATGGTGGATAATAAAATGAGAGAAATGTAGGTCTTATGAATATTAGAGAGTTTTCTAAAAAAAATAGTAGAGGAGCTTATTTGAGAGGTGAGGTGGCTAAGATTTTCCATGAAGGTATAAAATGAAGGGAGAAGAAGGTAAAGTAGCCTCTTAAAAAATCATATCTAGAAAAAAGGACCATGGGTTGGATGGAGCAAAAGGAGAGAGAGTGCTAGAGATAGATAAAGTTCCCTCAAGATTGAATATGTAGAAGTTATATAAGAGTGTTCATGAGGGTATATTAGTAATTTTAGACATGTGGCACTCATTTAATGACTGACCTCCCTTAGATCAGACTATTTGAGTAATTTGTCTTGTGGTCGTTTGATGGTGACATTTATGAGCTTGAGAGACAAGGAAACCTCCAACCACCTTTTGTCTTCCATGGTTGGACACATGGCAGCCTTCTAGCATTGTGGTCCTGTTACTTTTATAGTGGTACAAAAGGACAATTTACTTGGTCTTTTCTCATTGTTTGGCTAGAGAATCTTCATTCTTATTAGCTCGCCATCCTTATTCAGAAGAAGATATTTTTATTCTCTCTTATGATGGCATGCATTGTTCACGTGCTAACGCTGACCGTCGAAATCTAGCTTTCAATAATACCCTTTAATATTGTGTATTTATGAAAACTGCTTTTTCTTCAAGGAACTTACTTTCTATCTCTCTGTGAGCTATCTAACCCCAATTAACTTCCCTTAGTTAACTTTTTTGCCGCGTGTTATTGAGTTATTGACCCATGTTAGCACTCATATTTTCCTTAAACACTAAATTTACCCATTTTAACGTTAATAATTAATGACTGATGGTAGCTATTGGAAGCAGAAAGCAACAATGCATTTGTTTTTAAACTAATTAATAAATCATTATTTTAAATAATTAATTATAAATTAAAATTTTACTATAAAACGTTGAATAATATAAATGAAAAATTTAAGATATTTTAAAATAGACCATTCCCTAGATCAACCCACCAATACACTTCCTAAAAAGTTATTTCAGTCACTTGAATAGAGTTTGGGGCTTGTTTAGTAGAGATGGACATTATATGTCCTTCTATGAGGAAACAATAAAAATATAGGGTTCTAAATCATATTACATACTTGGTATTATAATTATCAAAATCCTGCAGTGAATCCGGAGTATTTTGACTTATTGGATTATAAAAGATTTATCACTAAACGACAATATATTTTTTTTAAATCTTAACGAAAATTATATATGCAAATATTCTTTAGAAAGTAAAAACAGTGATAAATAAATGTACAAAATGGTGAGAAAATGATGACAAAATAATTTCAAAATAGATAAATTTAGATTAATCTCAATAAATTTTTTATTGTGAATATGAGTAGATTTTTTATTTTAACATATAAAGTACTAATTTCATCCAAAATCTTGGACTGTATGAAAATCTAAAAAAATTTATTATGTTATGTGGTTTAATAGTATAATGTCATTATTTATGACTTAATAACTTTTTTAAATTTATAAATAACTTTTTTAAATTTATATGATGCACAATGAATCAAAATTTCTCAAGTGGGATTTTACTTTAATGATTTTATTTTTTTAATAATAAAAATCTTTAAGATGCATAAAAAGATAAACTATTTCACCCTTATTTTTTACTTCCAATATATCTCTTCATCAATTAGCATATGCGTAGATCTAGTAATAAAACAGTTTATGGACTTGCTAAATACGCCATTAGAAGTGGAGTCTCGAATGTCTGGATGGAGTCATTCCCAACTGACATTGCTTGCATTCTCAATTTTGTTAATTAATGAAAATATTTATCTTTTCTTTTGAAAAGAAAGATAAATTATTTCACAAATTTTATTTTTTTTTTAAATTCAAAATCATTTTGCTATTAAAAATTTAAAAACAAGTAGACGTTTTGTAAACATTAATCATTGCTCTGGAAAAAGTATATAGATGCCATTGATGATCAATTTCTGCCGACACTCTCTATGAATTAATGTTGAAGTTGATTGATGTAAATAAGATATCCATGCTATGAATTATGTAAATAAGATAAGATATGATTAAATTATTAAGAGAATAAGAGTACGTGGAAAGAGGCTATTCATGCTAAAGCAATAACGACAACTTTGAAAGGAGAGAATGGGCGACCACTCCATGCCAGTGTGCTCCACTCACTAACCTAAGCTTGACCAAATTAATTTTTGATAGAGGATGGACATTATTCAACTCGGCTCGGTCCAAATATCAAACTATATTGAATTGTTTTAATTTGGTTCAATTCTTAAATTCGGTTTGATTCAATTTAATTTTATATGATTCAATTTGTGAAATATAAATTTATTTCTTTTAAATTAGCTAAATTTTGATATTTTTCACCCAAATTTAATTATTCTTTTAATCCAATTCAGTTATAATCACTAATCATTTATGTTTTATGTCAAAATACAAGTAAAAAAATTATTAATTACATAATTTTTTTTTAAAATTTTAATAACTCAATCGATCGGTTTTCAATTTAGTTCAGCTCAAACAAAAAAACCGATCGATTTATATTTTCTAAACTATTCGGTTCGCACTGACCGAACCAAACCGAATTTCCATTGCTATTTCTGATGACTTCCACCTTTGATATGCCTAGGGGCAAATAAAAATTAGACTACTAAGAAGATCTTGTTACAAAAAGAACAAAGTAAACAAAAATACTTGAAGTAAACATATAACAAGCAGATTATAAACCCATCTCCTTAGAGAGCCAGCTTTCTATCATTGAGATTTGAGGAACATTCCAAATGCTACCCACAATGCTGCCCACCGGCACAGGGTATTAGAGACTGCAGTGACCAATTCTACGACGAATCCATGTCAAAAGATTAGTGCTTTAGGCTCTGCAACAAGATTGTGATTGTACACATCAATTGAATAATTTGCACGGTTATATTAACATACAATAAAAAGATGCAGCTTCAGAAGAGACACTGAAGCGAACATTGATCAACAAGAAGTAACAAAATTAAAATGGAACAAGAACAATATTAGCAGCTCACCAGCGTTCAGTGGGCTCTGTTGTTGACCAAACTTCATGTCCCTGCCTTCAGCTGATCTCCATTTGCTGGCCTCTCCTTTCTTTCTCATTTTTGAAGAGCTCAGAGAGCCTTCAACTAACACCCAAAAAAAAAAAAAAAAAGAGCTTTGAAATTGAAGCGTAAAAAGAAATTGAATTAATAACATTCCAAGAAGACACATGATACATTTTGGCATAACCAAATTTCAAAATTCAGATAATGATCTACATTCTGACCCCAGCATTTCACCTATATGAATTGCAGACGAATATTAAAGACATTCGGGATCTCAAATCACATATGCACATATGGTTTGCAAAAATTGGTATCCACTTCAGATTCCATCCACCCAATTCCTAGGTCAAGAATTTCCGAGTGACGGAGAGCAAAACTATGACTGGATATGAATCTCCTCAGAGCAAAGTGATTTATCACCCAACAAGATTATAAAATTCTAATTTCATCCTTGTCCTCTAACATCAAACTATTGGCAAAAAATGTAGGCCATTGGCCTTTTTTACAAACGTGAAACTTCTTGAAAACCTTGAAAAATGACTTAAAGCACTGCATTATTCTATCAACAAAAAAGCCAGCTCAACTGGAACAAGTCAACAACCACATTGGTCCTATTTTACCCAAAGATGAGGTAGAGACTTTTTCAGATTCATGGTGCCTTCTCTGCTGCAGGTTGGAACCTCCTACACATGATCTGATGTAGGAAAGCAGTTGTGATAATTTGCAGGAAATTTAAATCCAGCACCACAAGTAACACTAATTTTGGGGCTCAACTAACCAGCTGCTAGGACAATTAAAAGAATATATATATATATATACACACACACGCACACACGCACACATGTATAAACAAATAGATAAATAGATAGATAGATAGACCATGAAAAAAGATCAAGAAGACGCCCTCATGAGTTATGACCAAGAACTAGCATTGCTCCGTAATTTAATACGCTAAAGCTCTCAACAAAATTATTTGTCTACGCTTATTGAACTGATCGTAGCACGACTTCGTAGAAATAACTCAACTTAATTTTTATGAATTTCCTCTTTAGGTAGACGCAAAGAAAGAATAACTCCAAACCAAAAATAAATAAATAGCCATGGCTATATCAAGCCTTCCATAACAACAATAAGCACAGTTGCCAAATACTAAAGAGCAACAACTGAGCCAACTACTCAAGAATCCTGTCCAAGCAATACATGAAAGTGATAACAATCATAATGACAGTCTAATTCAATTACAATCAGTGTTTTACTAACCACTCATCATATATAATCTGACATCTACAAAGCTCTTGCAAGTGCAAGAAGTAACCCATCCATAAAACAACAAGGCATTTTAATATTAATTTTTTCATTTTTAGAAGAAAAAGGAAGTAGTATTTGCTCTATCTTCTAAGTAAAAAATTATACAAGTAAAATGCAGCCTTTTTTCTCTGAATTTCATTCCACCAAAATTGAAGATATGTTTACATAAGCCTGCTCAATCTTTTGTCTACAAAAGAAGCCCCTTCAACAAATATTAATTTTCATGTTTAGTTTAGTTGAAACAAAAATAACAACCAGGTGAGAAAATAAGCAGAAATCTGGAAGAATGTGTAAATTAACATGTAAAAATTTTTAGGCCTTTAGTACCTTGCCATTCCCATACCACTTTTGATTCACCATTCAATAACTTTGGATATTGATCCACTCTCGAGTCCTCCTGTACCAACTCCTCCACCTTCAAATATAAACAGACATTAACTTTTTAATGTATAACATAATGCAAAATAATTCTGCAACTTTCTCACATGCCCACAGCTGTTGGATCACACAGCTTTTCAGAGAGCATACCAAACATGGAAAAATGTTACAACACTAGAGCAACAGAGACAATGATGATCTGAAAAGGCAACTAATGAGTTTTCTTGGGACCTCCTGACGTACTGCTTTAAAAAAATTCAGCTAAGTGTTCTTGTTAAGGGCGCAACAAGACAATAAATAAATAAACATCCAGCATACGTCAGGAGGTTATGGGGCATGCAAATGACAGATTCAACTCCAAGCACCTAAAAAACAAAAAAGTATAGGAATCGTAATAGTTAGCTGGGACATGAGAGGCTAAGACTACAAGGAAATATCATGCTATGAAGAAATGAGTGACACGTAAAGCAATTCATGAAGTTCAAAAAAAAAAAAAAAGAAGTCAGTTCAAGGCAAAAAGAAAGGCCTTTAAATGAGGCATAATAACATTCATTATAAGGGTATGGAACAGAATAACTTCAGCTAGATATTTCTCTGAAATGTATTCTGTGCTGCATCTTGGACAAAATACAACAGAGCTACTCATAAAAATAACTGACTAGCAAGTGTAATTTGTCAAAGCTTGTCGGATGACTACATTGCTAGGAACCTGATTTTAACAAAAAAGGCCACCACAATTATCATTAACAGTAAACAGACTCTCTTGCGCAAGCACAAAAAATACTACCCCATGCTATTTTAAACATGATCAGAAATTCACCCAAAAAATATAACACAAAATTAGTTCCATTGGAAATTTTTAATACATATAATCAAGGATGCTTTAATCCATAGAAAATAATTAATCCAAGATTAAAAGATGGCCTAGTGAAAAGGCATAAAAAGAATACCTTCTTCCATATCACAGGGTCCTTTCTTTCGTTGGGCAAAAGAAGATGATCTCGTAACCTAGAGGCAACTACCCATGGTTCACATTCACCATTTACACTCTTTGACATCAATGCATTCTCCTCAAGTATCTCACAAACCTATAAAAAATAGCAAGAATCAGTCAATTTACGGCTACTTAATGTCAAATAAACACAGCATGTGCTAGTGATAAGTTTTAGATTAAACTCTTCTGGCTATTTCTATTTTCCTTTTTCCTTTTCTTCTTAATCTTTCTATACCCTATTTTCCTTCCCACACGTTCTATGAACATAAAACAAGGTGGCTCACAAGGGATAACCTTTACCAAAATGATAACATTCATGGGGACATCCATTTGGCAATAGTTTGTTCCAATACACAATATAAGGGAGGTTTCATGATTATCCTCCGTTAGTCATTGATCTAAACAATATGGTCAAAACCAAAGATTGAAGTACCATTGAAGAAATTCTTCAAATGGATTGCAGACAAAACATTCTAGAATATAGGGTGGTGGCTTCTACAAGATCTTAACTTGCAGCAGGTAACAACAAATTGGTATATTAAAAACAAGGAAACCATTGAATGTGACAAAGGGGGAAAAAATGGATTGTACACCTGGTGGTAAAGCTCTTCCACTCTGATAGCAAAATACCGTCTCCTGTGGACTTTCCAGAGCAACAATAAACATCCCACAAGCTGTATATCTCAATTTTGTTAACAAGCTTCAACATTTTGATACTAAATCTAAAGCACTCAAAGTCTGCCTTTCAGAATGAAGTACCAATGAACAGACAGGCACAATAATTAGAGCATGAGTGGAGACCCATTGATGAATGCGACAGGATAATGACTTGTAATGTTCTGCTAGCAATTCTGGACACTTCAACTCTTTCATCCTACGTACATAAAGAAAAGATATTTTAGAGCAACTGTACCGAAACATTCAAAGATTCAAAAAATAAAAATTCAAGTTAGAGATTGAATAATATACCCATAAGAATTAGTCCTTGACTCCAGATATCTACCAACAGTCTCCATTGTCCTTTTCTTTGTATACAAGTAAACAGGATTATCCAACTCAAATATTTTCAACTCATGTCCATCTAAATCATTCCATATGTCATTCTCTTCAACCTGAAAATGGTATGTATTTATAACCATTACTCTCAACAGTCATCCCAAGAGTCTTATAATTATTTTTTCTTTTTTAAATGTCATAAAGTTTAAAAGATTTCAAAGTAACAGACCCAAATTGATCCAGTTCCATCGCACAAAAATTGAGCATAAGCTCTACAAAGACGTTTTTCTACCCATCTTGACTGCAGTTCCATCACATATAAATTGCCAATTAGAAAATATACAACATATTGAAAATCAAAATCATTAAGTCAATTTGTATAAATAATATTAGTTTCTAGGAGTGATCAAGATTGTGAGGACATACAAGTCTCCCAGCTGTTTCATTAATATCTCCATCTTCTACACACAACTTCCCATGCTTCCTATAGCCATGAAAACATTCCAACTTACCTTGATGACATTCGCCGTTACTTGGACAGGGCTCACAAGAATCTGCAATGGTGTACATTCGTCAAAAGCTCATTCTGATGCAAGTAACAAGCATCAAAGAAGAATACATCCCCCAGCAGCCAGCATCATTGGTTACATCTTTAATAATACTCGAAAAAACCTCGAGATAGACTACCAACAAAGCAATAGAAATAACAATTTAAAAAGTAATACTTACTTTGTACAAACTGAAATGACATAATTCTATTTGGTGGGATAAAAACATAAAATGATTAAAAAAATCATGTGAGCCATGAGGTGTTTTCATCCCACAGATGAAGTAATATTACGTCATGTCAGTTTGTACATGAATCTGCAGCTCTTTCTTACTCATACCAACAATTGGTTAATAACAAGTACATAAAGGTAATAGCTTCTACATGAACCAAGTAATCAGAGAGCAATTCAAAAACTACCCACAAGCGTAATCACTCAACTCAAGTTCAACAAAGCATTATTATTAATGGAAACAAAAGATGACCCAAAAATCAAGACAATAATAATAATGGTAATAAAGGGTTAAATTTTACAAACCGGTGAGAGATTGAGGGGAGTCTAGTAATAAGTTGGAGTCGCAGAAAGGTTTTGATGTTGAGTTAAGAAAGTTGGCCAAGTAGTTGCAGGTTAAAGCGACGGAAGAGGCGACGGCTACTACTGTTATGAGCCTCAACAAGTCTTGTTTTGATGGGAATAAGCTCTGTGGCGGTTCCGTCATCCAGCTCCATGATGATGAAGAAGAAGAAGAAGAAGAATTGGATTTTGGTTTTGGTCTCTTCTTCTTTGTTGAAGAAGACATTGAAGCAGAATTAAAATGCGAAATTCTCAAAATGTATATTAGAAAATAGATTTAATCTTGACAATAACTTCATCGCGAAAAAGGGGTAGAGTTTTTATTAAAATAAAAATTATTTTACTATTGAGTTTTTATTATAAAAACTTTAGTTGTTTTATTGTAAACAACAATTTTTGTTCAAAATTATTTTAATAAAAAAATTTTAAAAATATATTATGAATATGATGAAATAAGGTAGTGTTTATATTTTAAATTGGTGTGACAATATTGGAATTGGCATTGTGGAGTGAGAATAGAAAAAGATTGTTTACTTACATTTAAATGAGAGTATGAAATTGAAATTAGAATCAAAATTTAATTTATATATTTATTTTTTCTTACATTAGGAGTAAATAGTTTTAAATTATAGTTTTACTCATATTTAAAGAATTATAGTTTTTAATTACAAAATTAATAAAAATTATATTTAAAAATAAAATATTTATTTTATTATATTTGTAAATTAGTAATAATTATTAATATTCTCAATTATGTAAATCTTAATTTTTATTAATTTTACTTTTAATTATGTAAATTAAAATTATGATAAAAGCAATACAAATGAAATATTATTATTAATAATATATTACAAAATTAATATTTTCTAAGAATAAACTATTTATTATTATTAATATTAATATTAAATAAATATAATACTCTTATTTTAAATAAATATAATAATATTATATTTTCAAAAAAGTATATAGTAATATTATTAATTTTTTATGAATATAATAATAATATTTTTAAGTAATTTTAACTTAGAATTAATGTAGATTATTATTTTTAACTAAATATAATAATATTATATTTAAATGACTTTAATATTATTATTTTTAATAAATGTAATTTATAAAATAATAAAATAATATTATTTAAATAAATATGATATTATTTATTTTTATTAAATATAATTATATCAAAATTTAATAAAATAAGAGTAAAAAAGAAAGAGGTGTGAGTGGATTTCCAATCCCACCCCTCATTCCAAATATGGATAGAGTCCACGAAGTGAGATTCTCACTTCTCTCTTATAATACATAAGTAAATATTGGAGTAGGAGAAGCTCACATTCATCATTTCCACTCCAGTAAGTAAATATTATATAATATTGTAAAATAAATAAAAAGTAATTTTGATAATTCAATTTTTTTCAAAAGCTTTTCCAACCTTCTTGAAGACTTATTTTGGGTTGCTTTTTAAAAGTTAAAAATTAAATTTTAATAATTGATAAATTTTTCCAAAAACTACTTTTGGTAAAATCACTTCATTTTTATCTTATAGATTTTGAATAATAGGGGAGTAGCTTTTTACAATTTGATTTTGATAATCAATTATTTTAAAAAATACAACATTACCAAACTAGTCTTTAATCCCAAAAACTCTATTGAAAGCAACAATTGTGAACAGTCAACAGTTGACCTTAGAAGCACGTTGGCATGCCACCTAAGCTACATCCATCTACAGCCAGCTGATGAGAGAAATGAGTTGCATTTAACGAGATGGCAAAACGGTTATCCTTAGGAATATCGGCACATGAGCATGGGGGGATGGAGATTCTAGAAGCTCTATATCATTGGTTAACAATAGCTATATTCACGGATCAATTTTTGTTTATTTCCAAGTGTTGTCCTTAAATAGGCCAATACTTGTAAAGTTTCATTCATTCAAATTATTCATATTAATGGAAATGCCATTGACTCATGCTCTGCTGGCATTAATAAGCAATTTTAAATGAATTTAAGTTAGTATTAGAGCCAACTTTGAGCTATGACAAGCAATATTAATACTCAAACAGATATGAATCTGAATGATCAAATGGATAACTTGAATAAAAATGAAAATAAAAACTCATCTCAAAATGTTGAACAACAAAATTCAGGCCTTAATACTAGAACCACTAGCAACACGCTTTCACCCACTCAGCACATCACTAGTAATACCTATGTTTTCACCACTCCCATCAAGCTGACTCAAAACAACTTCATGCTTTGTAGGTCTCAAGTAATTTCCAGTATTAGAGCTAATGAGCTTAAGAGATTCATAGATGGCAGTAATGTTTGCCCTCCTAGAGTTTTTGTGAACCCTGGACTAAATCAAACAACAATAACCACACCTAACCCATAATATCAAATCTGTAAGAAACAAGACCATATTCTCTTAAGTTGGCTGCTTTCATCACTTGGTGAAGGGGTTTTAGGCATTGTGGTAGATTATTCTACCTCATTTGAGGTTTGAACAACTCTTGCCAATCAATTTGGTGCAAGAACAAGGGCTAAAATTATTACATCTTAGGACTCAAATCCAAACCACCAAAAAGGGGTCACTTGCCATCCATGAGTATTTCCCTAGAATAAAGTATATACTAAATGCAATTAGAGCTGCAAGGAACAATAAGAGTGATGATGATTTCATTATATGTGTGTTGGCTGGATTAAGACTTGAATATAATTCAGTTGTGACCAATATCAACTAAATGCAGGAGAGTCCCTCACTCTTAGAGTTTTATGGCATGTTGCTTGGCCAAGCGAATAAAACATAACAAAATCTAAGCTTAGGGGTTGTAGAGGCAAGTTATACACAAATGAGAACTGGGAGAAGAAATTGGAATAATCGTGACAGGGTTGGGAATCAACACCAACCTAGAAACCCTGAAAGTGGCTTAAGAAATGGCCAAGGAAATCTGAATTCTCAGAATAAAAGCAAAGGCAAAGTTGTGGCTGATGATGATAGCTTAGATCCAAAGGGACCATGTCAAATCTTCTGAAAAATGGGACACATAGATGTTGAATGCTAGCACAAGTTAAAAAAGAATTATGTGCCACAACCAAGTAGAAAGAGAGAACTAAGAGGTGTATATGTGGCAGCAGCTAATGGCCAAAGCAGTAGATCTTGATACCTAGACAGTAGTGCTACCAATCATGTGACCAACGCCCTTGGAAACATAAACATCAAATTTGACTATCAAGGTAATGAGAAGCTTGTTAGAAATAGTGAAAAACTTTTAATCTCTCATATTGGTAATTCTATGTTGCCCACTTACAATCCACACACATTGCCTTAAATGGTATATAATATGTGCCTAATATTACTAAAAATCTCATTAGTATATTTCTAGATTATTGCATGACAATGATATTGATGTTGAGTTTAAAAAATCTAGGTGTTTTGTCAAGGACAAGAAGCAAAGACAAATTCTGGTGAAATGAGTGGCTAGAGAGGGGCTTTATGAGTTACTGTATTTGCCTACTCACCTGAATGGCAACAAAACCTTTTATGCTGCTGTGTTATCTGCATCTTCAATGTCCGAGTCAATAAATTGCATCAGCAGTCCAGTGTCCATGTTGTCTTTTAATTTGAATAGTAATAAGTCAATTAATGTTAGTGTTGGGTCCATTAAAACTGATGAGTCAAGCAGTAATGTTTTGAGAGACATAAAAGAGATTGATCTCTGGCATCTTAGACTAGGGCATCTAAATGTGTTTGCTCTAAAAAGCACTTTGATGTCTTGTAATCAGTTTAAGATAAATTGAGATGTCATTCCTTTATTTTGATGTGCATGTCAGTATGGAAAACAATCTAAACAGAACTTCAAAAGCTCTGAAACTAAAACCAACAAAGCCTTGGAATTGATTCACATTGACTTATGAGGACAAGCACCAATTCCCTCAACTTATGGACACATATATTATATATCCTTTATAGATGATAAAAACAGATATACCTAATTGTTTCCTTTAACATCAAAATCCCAAGCCTTTGACACCTTTGTTACTTTCAAAAATCAAATAAAGAACCAATTGAATTTGAAAATTAAAGCATTGCAGACAAATATGGGAGGAGAGTTTAAAGTTTTTAGACCATTTCTTGAGAAAGAGAGAATAACATTGAGACAATCATGTCCCTATTTATATGAACAAAATGGTAAAGCTGAGAGAAAACACAAACATGTTGTGGAAAATTGGTCTCACATTCCTAGTTGAAGCCAAAATGCCATTAAAATATTGTCAAGAAGCTTTTACCCATGCCACCTTTATTATAAACAAATTAGCCTCACATGTGATTGAAATCAAAACCCCATTTGAACTGCTTTATCAATGCAAATCAAATTACTTAGATATTAAAGTGTTTGGATGTGAGTGTTACCCCTTTTTGAGACCATATAATAAACACAAGGTTGATTTCTATACTGCCAAGTGCATATTGCTAGGGATAAGTATAACTAATAAAGAATATGTTGCATGCATCATTAAGGTAGAATACACATCTCTGCTAGTGTTAGGTTCAATGAAAGTTCATTTTCATTATCAAATGACTCTAATTTCAGTAGGCAAGAGTCCATAAGTCAAGATAATTCTACCACTCTTCTAGAAAGATTTCAGGTTGTCATTCTCCTCTAGCTAATGCGCGTCGAGTTTAGCTAATGCGTCCAGTTATTGCATTAGGTTTAGCTTCCTTTTTTTTTTTTTTTTACTTTGTAATAATAATAAATGAATATAATTTTTAATTTAATATTATATAATATTATTTTTACATTATAATTTTAATATATATTAATAAATTTATTGTTTAATAATATTATATTTTAATATTTATTATAGTAAATGTACAACTAAATAATGTATTATTTAATTATATTATATTAATTAATATGTAAAATTATATTAATTAATGTATATATAATTGATTAATTTTAATAAGTTAATATAACTAATAATAAATACTTAAATAATATAATATAATATTACATTATTTAATTATATTACAATAATTAAACTAGTTATTTTTAAATAATTTAATATAACTAATAATAAATATTTAAATATGAATAAATTCGAATAATATTAATTAAAAATTAATAAAATATATAATTATTAGATTGTTGGCACAATTCATTTTTTTAGCACAATTCATTAATATTTTCTAAATAAATAATTTAAATTAGTCTCAAAAATTAATACAATAAAATGCAATATCAAATATAATATAATTAAAATTAATACAGTACAGTGTAGTACTAAACATTATACAACATTATTATAATACATTACTAATACAATACAACATAATAAAATACGCCTACATTAAAATAATATAATGCGAAAGTATAATAATAGTATGGTAGTGAATCGCTTTCCAGTGAAAGAGAATCCCAAGTCTACTCCAATGCCAAATCCACAGCAATGTCAATAATCATGACAACTATGAACTTAAAGACTACCTGTAAGGTAGTTCTTCCTATTCACATTTTCTCTCACTTCTCTCTACTTCTCACCAGCTAGATGGGCATATGAACAATGCACAAACATGGCCAATTAAAGACCCATATGATGGTAATGACATAATACAAAATGCAATAAAACCTCTACACAGAAATTCAGTAAAGAACTTTTGTTTTACATAAAAGTAAGTACTAGCATATAATATTATACTTGTTCAAGAGCATCCAACAAAATATGGCCAATTAGTTAAAAGTACAAGCTCATAATTTATAAGAATATATGATCTTATGGATTAAATGCCCAAACTCCCAATACTTAGCCACTTGCAAGTTTACATTTTAGTAGTCGAACAAAGCAATCAGAAAAAGAAAAATGCCATTTATGCTAGAGAGATTGGAAGATCCAAACATACTTAGCATTAGGATGAACAGACAACTAACTTTCGATCTTTCAATACAACTCAAAACAGAAGTATCTTCCTGATCCCCTTTAAATTCTAGAAATTTACCCAAGACAAATTTGTTGCCTTCAAGCTGTAACCTGCAAAAAAATAGAAAAGAAAATGTTAGGCCACAAGTGCGTTTCACATATGCAAGGCGCAAGGGTAATTCCGGAAATACCAATGGTGGCTGACGTGTCAGTAAGTAGTATAGAAAGAGAGTTTGTTATGCATTTCTGTTAGTAATAAGTTGATGATATTCTGTTTTGATAATTGGTTAGAGTTTTCTGTTTTTCTATTTGGGCGTAGAAGTGAAGAGGTTATATGGAGAGGAGCTGTTTTTTGGGAAGGGGATCGGGAGAATTATTTTGTAAGTGAGCTTGCTCATTTTGGGAGAGATACCAAGCCTCTCGAATGCTTGGGTGTTTTGGTTTATTTCTGTGGATAAATTCCAGTTTTCCTACTTCCCACAACATTCTGCTCTCTACTATGTTGTTTATCTAACCATTTCAGTTCAGGGCTTATCAAATTGGTATCAGAGCAGTCACGTACCTGGAAAATGATTGGCAAAAATGTTGCACAACGAATGGATTCCATGGAGGAGGTGATGGGTGCTGCGCAGGAGGAGTTTCAACGGGAAATGGGATTGTTGAAGGATGAAATACAGACGATGAACAAACGATTCGAACAGTTCATCAAACTTCAAGAGGATACGGGAGGTTTGTATTCGTATAGAGGGGAAAAGATGCTCAGCCCCAACTCCGGCGGTGGGTCGAGCTCAGGCGGAACTCGCTATGATTTCCGATTCCGAAAACTTGAGATGCCACTGTTCGATGACTCAAATTCGGATGGCTGGATTCTGAAGGCTGAACGATATTTTACCGTAAATCGGTTATCCAATGATGAAAAACTTGAGGCGGCGATAATAGCTTTCGAGGGAGATGCCCAGTTGTGGTATCAATGGGAGAATAAGAAGAGATCCATGGTAGTTTGGGAAGAGATGAGTGCACTAATCTTGAAACAATTTCGAGTACTCCAAGTCGGTTCTCTCTATGAACAATGGCTAGCCTTCACTCAAGATAGCAGTGTGCGAGAATACCGCCGGAAATTCATCAAACTTTCGGCGGCGTTGGAGAACATTACAGACGAACTAGCTCTGGGAAATTTTATCAACGGGTTGAAGCCTGAAATCCGGGCCGAGATTCGAATCATGGAACCTAGTAATTTAGGCCGGGCCATGGACTTAGCCCAAAGATTGAGGAGAAACTGTGATTGACCAAGGCCCATAAAACAGAGGGTCAACGTGAGGTGTGAACTTCCATTCTGAAGCTTCGCGATCTTCGTTTGGGGCAAATCATAACACGGCCTGATTTTCGGGAGAGGTTAGGAGGTTGTCCGATTCAGAATTACAGAAGAAAAGAGAAAAGGGACTATGTTATCGATGTGATGGAAAATAGGCACCTAGGCATCGCTGCAAGAAGAAAGAATTGACTGTCCTTCTCACCTACGATGTGGAAAAAGCAGAGCAGGAAGAGGAAGCAGAGCAGGAAGAGGAAGAAGGTTCGGGTGAAGGCGATCCCAAACTGGAAACGGTCGAAATCAATCAAGTGGTAGATGTCTCTCTTAACTCGGTGGTTGGTCTGACTACACCAAAGGTGATGAAGCTTAAAGGGACTATCGGGGAGCAAGAGGTGGTGGTACTGATTGATTCAAGAGCAACCCACAATTTTATTTCCCTAGATTTGGTTAGTAAGATGCAGATACCCATTGTTAAAACTGGGGCTTATGGGGTGACTATGGGTACTGGAGCGGCTGTAAGGGGAGAAGGTTTATGTCGGGGAGTGACTATTCATCTACAGGGAATAGATATTGTAGAGGAATTCTTGCCGCTTGGGTTGGGGAGCTCGGATGCTATATTAGGAGTTCAGTGGCTTGAAACTTTGGGGATGACACACACAAATTAGAAGACACAGGTGATGAAGTTCAGGCTTGGAAATGAATCTGTTACTCTACGAGGGGATCCTTCCCTTGGCAAGACTTTGGTTTCATTGAAGGCAATGATGCGCACCATTAAGCATGAGAGAGTTGGAGTTTTGGTGGAATGTAATCAATTTGAAGGTTTGTGCGAAGTGAGGCCTGAGGTGCCAACTAATCTAAACCAAGTCCTAGCAGAATACGAATTGGTTTTTAATATGCCCATGGGCTTACCACTTACCAGGGGACATGAGCATTCCATTTTGCTCAAAGATGACAGTCAACCTGTTAGTGTCCGACCATATCGCTATCCTCATGCCCAGAAGGATGAGATTGAAAGACTGATTCAGGAGATGTTAGATGCGGGAATAATCCAAGTCAGCAATAGTCCATTCTCGAGCCCAGTTTTGTTGGTTAAAAAGAAAGACCGATCGTGGCGTTTTTGTGTGGATTACAGGGCTCTCAACAAAGCGACGGTACCAGATAAGTATCTCATCCTTATCATTGATGAACTCCTAGATGAGCTACATGGTGCCAGAATTTTTTCCAAGCTAGATTTAAAATCGAGTTACCATCAAATTAGAGTCAGTAGTTAGGATGTTCATAAGACTGCTTTTCAAACGCATGATGGACACTACGAGTTTCTCGTCATGCCTTTCAGACTAACGAATGCCCCAGCGACTTTCCAATCCTTGATGAATGATGTCTTCCGGCCTTATCTTCGGAAGTTTGTTCTAGTATTCTTCGATGACATTCTAATTTACAGCCCTTCAGTGGAATCCCATAAGCAGCACTTGGCTCTCGTCTTGGGAATATTGTAGGCCAACAACTTTTATGCCAACCGAAAAAAATGTGAGTTTGGAAGGACTCAAGTGGCATACTTAGGCCATATCATCTCTGGACAAGGGGTGGCAGCGGATCCAAGTAAAATCCAAGCCATGAACTCGTGGCCAACGCCCACTAATCTGAAAGCGTTAAGGGGATTTCTAGGATTGACGGGGTATTGTAGAAATTTCGTGGCTGGGTATGCTAGAATCGCATTGCCATTGACTGATCAGCTCAAGAAAGATAGGTTTGGGTGGAGTCAAGAAGCTGCAGCGACATTTGAAGAACTCAAACAAGCTATGTCTTCGGTCTCTGTGTTGACAATGCCTGATTTCACAAAGCCATTTATTGTTGAGACTGATGCTTCTGGTTTTGGGTTAGGAGCTGTTCTACTACAGGGGCAACAGCCAGTAGCTTACTACAATCAAGTTTTGGGGCCCCAGGCTCGCGTTAAGTCCATATATGAGAAAGAACTAATGGCCATAGTGTTTGCAATCCTGAAATGGCGGCCGTACTTGCTGGGAAGGCGATTCATTGTGCGAACAGACCAACAGAGCTTAAAATTTCTTTTGGAGCAGAGGATTGTTGGAGTTGAAAATAAAAAATGGATCACTAAAATCATGGCATATGATTTTGATATTCAATATCGTAGTGGGGCAAGTAATCGAGTAGCGGATGCACTCTCACGCTTAACAGAACCAGCAGAGTGTTAAGCTTTGGCGATTCCTCAGTGGCAACATTGGGATTCCTTAAATGTTGAGTTGGCAGCGGATACCTTTCTGAAGAAATTAAGGGAAGACATAACTTCGGGTACACAATCTCACGTGGGGTTCTCAGTTGAGCATGGAGTATTGTTCTACAAGAGTCGGTTGGTTATTCCTCAGACTTTTAAGTTTCTTTCTGCTCTCATAGGAGAGTTTCACACCACTCCGATTGGGGGACATTCGGGAGAAACAAAAACTTACCAACGCTTAGCAGCAGAATTGTATTGGATAGGTATGCGCAAGGATGTCACCAGATTTGTACGGGAATGCACCATCTGCCAGCAGAATAAGTACTTAGCCACTACTCCCACATGGTTACTTCAACCTATTCCACTACTAGCCTAGGTTTGGGAGGAAGTTACACTTGATTTTATTGAGGGGCTACCTTGATCTGAAGGGTGGGATGCCATCTTAGTAGTGGTGGACAGGCTGAGTAAGTATGCTCACTTCATAGGATTGAAACATCATTTTTTTGCTGTTTCGGTTGCTAGAATCTTTGTTCGTGAAATCGTTAGGCTTCAGGGGATACCACAGTCAATTATCTCTGATCGAGATAGGATATTCTTGAGCCATTTTTAGAGCAAATTGTTCAAGCTGCAGGGAACTACTCTCAAAAGAAGCACCGCCTATCATCCACAATCTGACGGACAAACAGAAGTTGTCAATCGTTGTCTGGAAACGTATCTACGCTGCTTTGCTTCTGGAAAACCTCGAAGTTGGGCTCATTGGTTGGCATGGGCTGAGTATTGGTATAATACTTCATTCCACTCTTCTACATGTTGTACTCCATTTTGTGCTCTCTATGGAAGGGATCCACCCCCTCTTATTCGGTATGAGCAAGGAGTCGCTTTGGTATCTTTGGTAGAACAGTTAATGGAGGATCGTAATGCCATACTGGACGATCTGAGGATGCAGTTGCTTCGTGCCCAGCAGCGGATGAAGCTGCAAGCTGATCAAAAGCGCCATCATCTAGAGTTCAATACAGGTGATTTGGTATTTCTGAAACTAAGACATTACCGGCAACGCTCCCTCGCTCACCGTAAGTTTGAGAAATTAGCTGCACGTTACTACGGTCCATTTAAGGTTCTTCAGCGTATCGGGAAGGTGGCATACAAACTAGAACTGCCTCAAACAGTAAAACTCCACCCTGTCTTTCATGTTTCACAGTTGAGGGCAGCACTTGGTGTGTCATCCTTTTCCCCCACAGTTGACTCCTGAGCTTGAACTCGTGGTGGAACCTGAAAAATTATTGGGTGTTCGTCCTAAGGTTAATGGTCAATTCGGTGAAATGGAGGTGTTGCTCAAATGGAAATCCTTGCCGGAGTTTGAGGCCACTTGGGAGGATTTTCATCTGATCCAAGAACAATTTCCCGATTTCCACCTTGAGGACAAGGTGAAAGTTTGGGCGGATGGTAATGTTAGGCCATAAGTGCGTTTCACATATGCAAGGCGCAAGGGTAATTCCGGAAATACCAATCGTGGCTGACGTGTCAGCAAGTAGTATAGAAAGAGAGTTTGTTATGCATTTCTGTTAGTAATAAGTTGATGATATTCTGTTTTGATAATTGGTTAGAGTTTTCTGTTATTCTATTTGGGCGTAGAAGTGAGGAGGTTATATGGAGAAGAGCTGTTTTTTGGGAAGGGGATCGGGAGAATTATTTTGTAAGTGAGCTTGCTCATTTTGGGAGAGATACCAAGCCTTTCGAATGCTTGGGTGTTTTGGTTTATTTCTGTGGATAAATTCCAGTTTTTCTACTTCCCACAACATTCTGGTCTCTACTGTGTTGTTTATCTAACCATTTCAGTTCAGGGCTTATCAGAAAACTTTCATGTTTTCTTTCCAAATGACAACCTTAATCAATCATCTGAGAACATCATCACATATACGGCTAAGAACTTGGACTAATGGGACAATCGGAAGGCTAACTTAAGCCGAAGACGAAGATCAACATCATGAATTGAATATGGTTCTTAAACCAATCAATTCCAACTTTATCTGAATTTTTTTGACATGAGGTAAATCTAAAGTTTCTTGACATGAGGTAGGTAGAGGCATAAGGTGCCATCAAGAAGCTAAACTTGGGGATTGTTGAATGCTCAAGCAATTAACAGTGGAATAGATAATGCTTGCCAAGTTAAAAAGAGCAAGAAGCTTTTACCACAGAAAAATGATTATAAATTGCCTAGTTCACCAAACAAAATAGCTTTTGTCATTCAATTCTAAAATGGAGGTCATAAATCAATATTATATACAAAGGAAATAAAAAAAAAGTCAAAAGATTTATGACTTGTTGAATAACCTGCTATAACATGCAATCTCAGAACTGCAACAATAAGTTACTCAAATTCTGCAATATAGGGCCACTTTTAAATATGAATGCAGAATGTAAAATTCCAAAACAAATTCATATCCCCAAAAAAAAAAAAATGCACTGATGGTCCAAACAGCAGCTATCTCAAAAAACCTACATCCTGCTTATTTCAAAAAACAAAAATCAAAAGACAAGCAAAAGAAAAAAAGAAAATAGGCAGCATACATTCTCATAAACCCATGTCTCGAACTGTGTTTCTAACACCAGTGCACTATTTCCACAATTTTGAAGCCAATTGTGAACCAATTTTGGTGCAACATCATTTTTAGACTTTCAATACCTGATATTGGTCACTTACTTAGCTTAAGCTTTTGGGTTAAGCAGTTTTTTAACATGGAACCAAAGCTAAGGTCTGGTTTTCGTACCCCGACATTTTATGCGCTTTTGTCTCTATTAATTTCCTAGTAATTTCATGGACTTTTTATTATTATTAGAAAAGGATCCACATCAATACACTTTGATTTCATCCAATCTCACAGGATCCATGATACACGAGAAAGGACGCGTTAGACCTTAAATACTACTTACTATTGGGACCTTGCATTTTAGATTAAAACTACTTGCTGAAGTGGTTTCATAATACTATTATAGCAGTCTCCCAGAAGAACAAAAATTAAAAACACTTCTATTTAAAACTTTCTTTGTTGTATCTTCAATTAGTATCTTTAAAAATAGTTATGCATTTCTTTCTTCATACCATCCTACAATCCTTACTAGTTACCATTCTCATTCACGGATGAAGATACCACAATACTACATCTTATGCAGGCGATTCAACAGTGTTTCAATTTGCAATTTTAGCTGTCTAGTCAGTCTAGATGTCTCATAAAAATGAAAACATACAAAATAGAAAAATATGGGGACAAATTAAATGAGCTTTGGAGATTTTGAGGCACAAATGGAATCATACCTATCCCACATTGGAGCGGTCTGAAGAATAAAATTGAGTTTGGGATGATCTGGCTTCAGTTGTGTCAATTGGTCATAGGTAATGACCTCCGACAGGTTTAAAGAAATGGGGCTACAACCCAAAAATATGAAATAAAATTATAAGTTCCATAAGAAGACTGCACCAAAAAAACATTTGCAGCACATCCAGTGAATTAGATTCCAAATTCATGCTCCAATTTCTCAAAAAATTATTTCAATTGTCATACACAATATCATTCATATCTAACTGCAGTTTAATATTTGAAAATGAGAAGCTAGGGATGCAATGAAAGGCATCCTCATCACAAGATGTATATGCTTAAAAGCAGGGTAATAATCCTCTAGGTCAACCGAATCATTAAGAAAATTTCTAACCCCAAAATCAGTCCTCAAATATTACTACCAAACATGGCACAGCGTGCCGAAATCATAGAAGCACTAATCATATGGCAAATAGATATGAATTTAACACTTAAAAAAATAAATATGAATTTAACACTTAAAAAAATAAATGACATGACATGCCTAGCAACAATATAAATATGTTAACGCACACCGTAATTTTGGATTAGGAAGTATCACTTTGCAAGATAAACATCTTTCTCTTGTAGGAATTCCCCTTTATTCAAGATATGATTCAAGAATTGAAGCTTGATTTTTAACTTCGTCCACCTGAAACAGAGAGATTCAAAGAAACAATTCAAATAAGCAATCATACATATTTCTTTTCTTAATTCTTAATTTCTCACTTTTATATAAAACTGCAACAAGTGAAAATAGGGACCCAGCAAGAAAAACAGCATAGGCAATATCTTTGAAAAGCCTGCAAAAAATTGTGTGAAATAATGAAAAACGATGGAGTCCCATCATTCCATACCATAGGATAGTTGTTTTAGATAAAAACATAGTTGTTATAGGTAAAAACATCAGGAACCACTTAGTTCATAGTCATATAACCTGTGACAAGAAAAAAAAAATTCATTTAGACCATTAATATCAACTAATTATGACAATTTGGTCCAATGGTTATTACTGCACACATTTCACAGAAAAATATGACTTTGGAGATAACCATTAAGTTAGATATAAGATTTTTTTAGTTAGTAGTTGAATTTTATGGAAACTGTTGGCAAAAACCATCATAGAAGAATTGCTTAGTAATAAAGAAAAAGCCACTTTTAACTATAACTAACCGGATTAGGGTGAACTGCTTCACCCATGCAAACCCAGCTGCCATCATTAGTGATTGATACAAGTCCAGAAAAATTCTTGACAGATATCACCACTGCCTCCCTGTAACTATATACTTTGATGTTATCACATACATATGACCCTATATCACAAATTTTCACAATTGACAAGAATGTTGAAAGAAAAGAGAAGAAGAACTAAACCCATGAACATAAATACAAAGAATGTAAGAAGGATTAGAACCCATGACGTCGTGATCAATTTGGCTCTAACATCATGTTAAGCTATCATTAAAAGCTAATTAATTACATGGCAAGTGAATGCCCATTGATAGTAGTTAAGCTCTTAACATATGTAACCAACCCAAACAAGTCAGAAATAATTACAGTGGGAGCAAGGACAGAGCTAGTATATTGGTTCAGAAAATCTACTAAGAGACTTATACCATTGAGCCCCCTTGAGTTTTACTATAAAAAGCAGTAGTGCCCCTAAGCCTATATCTTGATCCGCCAGTACATTCATTTTACATTAATCCAGAGAAAAAAAATAGAACATTTACCCATTCTTGACAAGAACGATATCAATATTCTACAGAGAACGTGTTTCATGATTAGGAATTCGGAGCCTCACATATGCTGTTCCTCCATAAAGCTCCTCAAGTCTACAAATTTGTTATATGTAATGATGTGATAAAAGTTTTAAAATAATAACAATAATAATAAAAATCAGACTCTAATAATAAGATAAAAAAACTATAACCCATATAACTTAAAGTGTTACCTATTAGCAACTGAGACTGTAACAGTATAATTAGAAGTCTCCGCGTCCGAAACGACGTCGTCGTCGGCAATCCGCTTGAAGATTTTGTAAATGACCAAACTGCAGAGAAACCCCACACATAGAGTCGTTAAAGAGCCTTTCTGTTAAGAATAAAATATGCTGAGTCACCTGCTGAGTCATCAAGCCACGTTGGAAGTCAGTTTTGCAGTTAGTTAGAGAGCTTATCAGCTTCCATCCAAAAGTTTGTTATGTGTATTAGAATATGTGCTCACGAGTGTTATGAGATTGTAACCTTGAGAAGATTCTCATACCACTATAAAATGTATTGTGACACAATTAATAAAAATGTTGACGCTTTGCATTTTCTCTCAGTCAAAATTTTCTCTCTGTTTTTCTAAGTAACCAAACAAAATCTACAGAGCATTTTGTATTTTAACTTGGTATCAGAGCCTAAATCCAATGGCCTTAATCGATTCTAATCAACAGTCAAACAACACTTCCATAACTTCTTTCACCTTCACAAATCCAATTAAGCTTGATCATGCAAACTATACGATCTAGAAACAGCAAGTACTTTCTTCAATTCGTGGCAATGGTCTTGAAGGCTATATTGATGGATCAAGGATCTGTCCTAGTCAATTTCTTTCTCCAGAGGCTAGATCTGAAGGTTCTTCTTCTTCTAGCATCGAAGGTCAAGAGAATCCAGAGTATGCAGCCTGGAGACGTCAAGATCAGCTCCTGTTCAGCTGGATTTAGTCGTCCATGAATGTAGATATTCTCAGTCTTGTGGTAAGCTCTAAGACTTCTTTTGAGTTGTGGAAAAATCTAGAAAAACAATTTGGATCTGAATCTATGGCTAAGAAAGTTCATCTAAAAATGCTTTTGAGTAACCTACGAAAAGGATCTCTAACCATATCTGAGTATTTTACAAAGCTTAAGTCAGTTACAGATGGTCTTGCTTTAGCTGGTAGCCCTATGCATGATTTGGATTTAATCACTCATCTTATTACTGGTCTACATCAATCATATTATCCTGTAGTAGTCTATATTGAGGCAAACATGTTGAAAATGGATCTTAGTGAGGCTTATGCTATGCTTCTCACACATGAGGCTAGACTTGAGAATAATAAGCTTCATGATAGTAAGGAAACTAAGAATAATTATGCAGCAAATGTAGCTCAGGCTGGAAATTTTTCAAAGAAAGGTAATAACAATAATTAAAACAACTGGAAGGCTGGAGGATACAATTGGAATAATAACTCTGGTGGAAGAGGTGGTTTTAGTGGTAATGGAAGAGGTGGTTACCAAGGGTTCAATCCAGGAAGAGGAAACTGGAATAATAACAATTTCAGAGGTGTTGCTGGTGGATTTAACAGTGGATTTCCTGGTCCTGGTGGCTTCAATAACAATTATGGCAGAGGTGGTTTCAACTCAGGAGGTGCTGGAAAGAATTTTGCTCAGGGAACTGGTGTTGCTTGTCAGATATGCTTCAGGTTTAATCACACAGCAGCTGATTGCAGAGACAAGTTCAACAGAAATTTTATCCCAAATTTTCCAGCTCCAGCTCCAAATCACTTCTCTAATCAACATCAAGGACCAAGAGCAGCCTTCATAACAACATCTGAAAGAGCTGCTGATCAGGGATGGTTTCTAGATAGTGGTGCAACTCACCATTTAACCAATACAGTTTAGAATCTGAGTGATGGTAAGATCTATTTTGGCTCAAACTTACTTACTGTTGGTAATGGCCAAGGTCTTAGAATTACTCACATAGGCTATACACAATTTCACACTTCTTTTGGCACCTGCTTACAACTACAGAATATTTTGTGTGTCCCTCAAATTACCAAGAACCTCATTAGTATTTCCAAACTCCTCACTGATAATGATATAACTATTGAATTTTTCTCTGATGTTTGCTTTTTAAAGGACAAGGTGAATGGCACTCTGTTGGCTCAGGGGATTGCTAAAGATGGCCTATACAAACTACTGTCAAAAGAGGAATCTCTCTCTTCTTCCACTTCTTTCTGCCAGTGTCTCATCCTAGTTCTATGATGTCCACTCTTTTCTGCAATAATGTAGTTACTTCTGTTCAAAGTTCAAATAATGACTTCTGTTTTAAGTCTACATTTCCGTAAGCTTTCAAACTTCAAGTTCTGTGTCAGCAAATGTATTGCACAATAGACTTGGTTATCCAAGTAAACATGTCATACAAACTATTCTAAAAAACAATTGTTTAATGTCAGCCAATGTTAGTAAGTCAAATTTTCTTTTCTGTGATGCCTGTCAACTTGGAAAGTTATATCAATTAGACTTTCCAACTACTGAAATCAAAACAAAATACCCCTTAAAATTAATACACACAGACTTATGGAGACCAGCACCAATTTTATCATTGGATGGTTATAGATACTATATTTCCTTTGTTGATGACTTCACCCGATATTGTTGGATCTTTCCCTTAGTTTTAAAATTCGATGCTCTTATTACTTTTAAAAACTTTAAGAGCTTAGTTGAAAAACAATTCAATCTGCCTATCAGAATTCTGCAGTCTGATATAGGAGGTGAATTCAAAGTTTTTCAGTCATTTCTTCAACAAGAAGGTATCCAAGTTAGATTTAGTTGTCCCTATACTCACCATCAAAATAGTGTTGTTGAGAGAAAATATAGACACTTAGTAGAAACTGGATTAACACTCCTTGCTCAAGCAAAAATGCCTATTTCTTTCTGGTGAGAGGCTTTCCATACAACCTCTTATCTCATTAATAGAATGCCTACCACTACACTGAACAACTTATCTCCCTATCAAAAGCTTCATAATCAGCCACCAAACTATAAACTTTTCAGAGTTTTTGGTTGTGCTTGCTATCCTTTTCTCAGGCCTTATAATGACTACAAGCTTGACTTTCATTCTAAAAAATGCTTGTTCTTAGGTTACAACCCTCTTCACAAAGGATATAGGTGTCTCACAAAGTCAGGCAAAGTATATGTTGCTGCTCATATTGTTTTTAATAAGTCTGATTTTCCCTATTCAGAGTTGTTCTCTTCATTTGAGTCTTCTTCCAATTCTCTGTTATCGTACTCTCCATCTATTTGTATCCTCAATGACAGTGGCTTGCATCAGTCATCAGTTACATCTCTTGCTTCAGCAGAGTTACCAACTTCACATTCACCTCAACATCCTTACCAAGCCCCACACTCTCTTTGTCCCTCTCCAGTCTCAGATTCCTACAACTCATCATCACCACATTCTTCATCACATAATGCTTTAGCCAATCCCTCTGATGAATTACAACCATCATCTCAACCTGTCATTTCCACTCATCAGATGGTTACTCGAGCCAAATCTGGTATTTTTAAACCAAAGACCTACCTTACAGCTACCCAAGACCTTAAACCAGTGAGTGTTAAAGCAGCCCTAATTGATACAAAATGGAAAATGGCTATGCAAGAAGAGTATAATGCTTTGCAGAAGAATGGCACTTGGACATTAGTTCCAGCTGAAATAGCTACAAAACTTGTTGGCAATAGGTGGGTTTTTCGAGTTAAATATAACCCAGATGGTAGCATTTCCAAGTATAAGGCTCGGTTGGTTGCAAAAGGTTTTCATCAAACTTATGGAGTAGATTTCTTTGAAACCTTTAGTCCAGTTGTTAAACCCTGCACTGTTCGTATTGTTCTTAGCTTAGCAGTCATGCATTGTTGGCCAGTTCGGCAATTGGATGTTAACAATGCCTTTCTTAATGGCATGCTTATTGAAGATGTGTTTATGCCTCAGCCAGAAGGCTTTATCAGCTCTCAGTTTCCCAATCATGTCTGCAAGTTACAAAAAGCCCTTTATGGTCTTAAGCATGCTCCAAGGGCTTGGTATGATCGATTGAAAGGGTCTTTAGTTCAGTGGGGTTTCAGATCTTCAAAGTCAGATACTTCACTGTTTTTCAAGCATATTGGCAATAATGTTCTCATCATCCTTGTTTATGTAGATGATATCCTGATAACAGGCTCTAGTGATGTTTATATTTCAGAGGTTATTAGTCTACTTAGCTCAGAATTTGCACTTAAAGATTTAGGAGATTTTAACTACTTTCTTGGGGTAGAAGTAACTCCATCTACTGAAGGATTACATCTATCTCAAACTAAGTATGTTGGTGACATCTTAAGAAAAGCTCATATGCTTGAGAGTAAAGGCTGTAATACACCTATCAGTGTTGCTGATAAGTTGCAGAAGGACAAAGGTTGCTCATTTACAAATCCCTCACTTTACAGAAGCATCATTGGTTTTCTGCAGTATCTGACACTGACCAGACCAGATATTGCGTTCACTGTAAACAAATTGAGTCAGTTTTTAGCTGCTCCAACTATCTTGCATTGGCAGGCTTGCAAGAGGGTGTTACGATATCTACAGAGCACAACACATTTTGGACTGCAGTTCTTCAAGTCAAGTTCTCTAAGTCTCACAACATATTCTAATGCAGATTGGGGGTCTGATCCAAATGATAGAAGATATGTTGGAGGGTATTGTGTTTATCTTGGATCCAATCTTGTGTCTTGGTCATCTAAGAAACAGAACATTGTTTCCAGGTCATCTGCTGAGTCTGAGTATAGAGCATTGGCCTTAGCTACATCTGAGGTTTTGTGGATTACATATCTGTTGAAAGAGCTCAAAGTATCACTTCCCAAACCTCCTATTCTTTACTGTGATAACAATAGTGTTGAAGCTTTGGCTAACAATCCTAAGTATCATTCCAGAACTAAACATATAGAATTGGATTTACATTTTGTCAGAGAACACATTGCCAACAAGGATCTCTTCATTGAACATGTGTCTAGTTCTGATAAGTTAGCTGATGTACTTACCAAACCTCTGAGTTTTGATCATTTTGCCTATATGCGAACTAAGCTCAATGTCTGCCCACGACCTTGAGCTTACGGGGGCATGTTAAGAATAAAATATGCTGAGTCACCTGCTGAGTCATCAAACCACGCTGGAAGTCAGTTTTGCAGTTAGTTAGAGAGCTTATCAGCTTCCCTCCAAAAATTTGTTATGTATATTAGAATCTGTGCTCACGAGTGTTATGAGATTATAACCTTGAGAAGATTCTCACACCACTATAAAATGTATTGTGACGCAATTAATAAAAATGTTGATGCTTTGCATTTTCTCTCAGTCAAAATTTTCTCTGTTTTTCTAAGTAACCAAACAAAATCTATAGAGCATTTTGTATTTTAACTCTTTCATCTGCGCCGTTTGGATCTTAGAAATTTTGTTCCTTTTTTTAATTTTGCTGGAAAATATAATGTAACTATCATACCTGCTCTATTTTTCTTTTTGAAAAGTGGTTGCTTAGAAAGGGTTTTTTTTTTTTTTGGCGGGTTTTATTGGCTGACTACCGTTGACCATACATTCATAGTGCCTATCAAATTGCGTTAAGCTGTGATGCAGTGTAACACAGACTATATTATGTATAATAATATTTTATATTATCAGTTTATATTAAATTAATATCACTTAGACTTATTAATATTTTAGTTTTTTATTGTTAGTTTTATTAAATTAATTATATTAATTTAGTAATTATATTAAATATTTTTGCTGCTGGCGCTATTTTAGGCTGTTGTGTTCCGGTGTCTTTTGAATTCAATTGTTATACTTTTAGAGTTTTCATCGTCTTATCTATGTAACGGTATATAATTACAAACAGAAAATAAGCTTTCATTCGTTGTATACCTATAGTTAAAAGTTTTAAAATATAAAATTTTGACTGTAAATCGAAAGAAAAAGAAAGCTTCATTAGCTCGGGTGACAAGGATTCCAATGATATCCAAAATGTATGAATAATAGTCTGTAGCTAAGGTTAAAAGGAATAAAATGGAAAGTTATTGAAAAGCTAAATTATATACACACTATGTGTGCGTTTGAGATTAAGATGTTATATCTTTTAAGGTATAACTATTGTAAAAAAAAAGTTATAATTATGAAACAAAAGTTAATAATATTTAGTAAATAATAATTTTCATAAAATTATTAAAGATATAATAGATTTTACATCATATAAGTGAAAAATCATATTATTATAACTTTCAAGTTATAGCAGTTAATGTTTACTAAACATTTTAGTACTGTAGTTTAAAAACTACAACTATCCAACTTCAATCTCAATCACACCCTATTTAAGCTTGGTTACAACTTTCAAGTGTGAGATTAATTAAGGGAGTTGGTTTTCATGAATTGTCAAGTTTAAACATTATATATATGCAAGTGCCTTTGAAACCATCTTTTTGTGGCATATGTTAGGCGTCAGAGACAAGGCGTATTGTCTTATATTAATTTTTGCCTCGATGACTATATATCCATGACTATTTTCTATTTTGCTTCTCAAACATGTGAAAATTATTCAAGCTTCCAAGGCACGGTGAGCTGCTTCACTGACATTTTTGTTTCTGCTTCACTGACATTTTTGTTTTACTTACAGCTTATGAACTAACTGCATACACTGTCATGGATGAATGATGATTGTCTATTTCACCAGAAATTTTGTATCATTAATGGATTTTTTCTCTTTTCTTTTTCAGCTGTTCTCTTAATCAGTAAATTTCTTTGATGAGCGTGACTGCATGTTTAATCTTATGTTCCCAATATGTTTCATATAGTTTGCGAGTAATAAGTGAAAAACATACTGTGCCAGGACTTAGATTAGATCTAGAGATACCCCAAGGCAAAAGAGGAAAAAGAAAACTTTAAACTAATTAGCCGATGAAATTAATTAAACTTGGAGACTCACTAAACAAAGGGGCTAGGAGAACTGCATGAGTAACCATTTTGTATTATTTACAAGGATGCTAGGAGATTGTTGGAGATGCCACGGAAAGTACAAAAAGGATGAACATAAGCCGTCACGGCTTAGGAACAAGCTGCATAGAGTCTTATGTATACATGAATGAAGATTGTTTCTGTCACGAGAATTTTTAATATCATAAATAAATGGATATGGATCTTTTACTTTCTTTTTCTTTTATTCTTTTTCAGTTAATCAGTATATTTCTTTGATGAGCAAAACTAAATGTTTAATCTAACATTCCCAATATGTTCCATACAGTTTGCACATAAATAAGTGAAAAATATATTGTGCCAGGAGTTAGACTAGATCTAGAGATACCCATAACCAAATAAATCTCGGAACTAACTAGCTGGCGAAATTAAACTTGACAACTCACTAAACAAAAGGGCCATGAACAAAAATGGCATGCCTTCCATCCAAGGTACTGAAACAATGACCAACAGTGATACACTGAAATTGAAAAGATTTTTCGATTCCCACTAAACACACTATTTGGGAGGGGTAAAGAGCCTTAACTATGACTACACCCCGAATCCGAATTAGTCGGGGCCCAATGCGGTCGCCGGAAATCGGGTGGTTTAAACCAAAAAAAAAGAAATTGAAAAGATTTTTAGCCTTACCAGAAAAATACAGTTTGATATTTTACATTATCATATACTGTGAAAACAAAGAAATACAACAAAATCCAAAATGAAAGAAATACAGCAAAAACAAAAATTACCAGTAGATAATGATTCTGGGTTTTGTTTATGGCCTGTTTGGAAGGTAATCTTCACCAAAATGAAGACCCTTCACAGTGGTTGCCGTCTGCACCACTGCACATCTATATAAATTTCTAGAGCCATTTTCTGGTCTAAGCCAAAACTCGGCTTTGGAGCTTTCCTTCAGAGATCAATAGCATGCACACCATCACCTTTTGCCAGCGGCAGAAATCATCAATGCATGATCTTCCTTTAGGTCTGTCAAGTCCGATCTGCCACTATTGTTTTCAACAAGCATTCCCATTTAACAAGCTGAACTAAATTTTCCAAAACTTGGCCCTACTGTTACATGTAGATATTACATATGATAGAAATCAACTTGAGTATCCAAGTGCCCTAAATAACCACTCTCAAAGACTACAAAGTTTGGAATACAATACACCATGAGTGAAGCAATATTACAACATTAATAATAATATAATATGCTCCTAGAGCATTTAATTGTACTTGACATATGCTACTGAAGTACTATTAATACTCAAAGACTGTGTTTACCCATTCATTGAAGGATTCGGTTTCAGTGTTCGTGTAACTGCCATCCACCACATAAACTCCATTATCTGACTTTGATGAGAAGAAGTCAGGAGTGGTCTGTCCAGTTTCATCAGGAGAGTACTTATTCTGAAAATCCCTCCATGAATTGAACTGGCCGTCTACCTGCTCACTGTCAAATTGAGAATTCAATAAACCACTACCATAACTAGAACCATTAGAACATGATGATTCCTGTTCTGGAGAAACTGGTGACTGCAGTGCCGAGAAAGAGGCATCATTCAGCCCAGTATAGCCACCACCCTGTGGATTGAATTCTGAAAGTTGTCGAGCTTCTGCCTCAACAGAATTTTCAACAATATTTTCGGAAACATGATTTCTAGAATGAGAAATCGAATGGTCTCTTACTTGAACTTCAGAGACCAAAACACTATTTTCTGTAACATGATTGTTATTAGAAACCAAATCTTCTTTTCTTGTAACATGATTTCTATTAGTATCTTCTGCAAGATGATTTCTTTTAGAAGTCAAATTTTGACTAGATTGATCTTCATCACTAATGGAAACACCAAGCTTCTGATCCCGTTTTCTTTTAGAAGTCAAATTTTGACTAGATTGATCTTATCACTAGTGGAAGCACCAAGCTTCTTAGCCCGTTTCCTTTTTAGTGGAAACAACACCAAACTTCATCTGATCCCGTTTTCTTTCTAGGCGACACACAACAAAGTCCTTCTACAATCAACACGGCAGAAATAGAATAAGTTCACCAATTGACTGCTGTATTGTCAATTATTTTTCACGAAAATAAACAGAGTACTTACAACACATATGCAATTCTAAAACAGAAACTGATACCTTATAAACAGGGTCATCTTCAACAGCTATTTCGTGCATAACCCACTCAGTCTTAGCTTTCTTGGAAGCAGAATCATGGCGGGAGAAAGACAAAATCCCTTTGGTACCAATCACTTCGGTACTGTATTTTCGCTTGATTTTAGAACCATTGCCAGTCTTTTTCCAGGTTCCTTCCTTGTTCCTCTATTTACCCGTTTACTCTTGGCATACTTGTAATCAGGCTCACAGAAAAAGTATCATACCTCTTCCTCAGACTGAATCTCAGAATGGCCTGCATCGCAGCAAATGATTCCATTAATTTCTGAATTTTAGTTACTAAACTAATTAATCTTGAACAGACATCGTGTTGAGTACTTGGTTGGCAAGATTACTTACAGGGTAGCTCCCAGGGCTCAAAGCTGTAGAAATCAATTTCCTTGATCGTACGGACGGAGAAACCAGGGTCAAGTCTCTTCATCTTCAGGAGACGCATGATTTCTTCATCAGTTGGGTAGAATCTGAACCCTACGAGACTGTTCATTTCTGATTCAGCACCCAGGTGAAACATAGAGTAATACTGAGAGAGTGAAAGCTTCTTCTGTCCAATTTGGTCTGCGAAAACTAGAAAGAGTCGGTGGGCAATATAATCCTTGGAAGTGGTCATACATGCAGCGCAAAGACTTAATTTCTACTCGATTGCTACAGCACAAGTTGAAATAATGAGTGTACTGTTATCTAGGTTCGTGGAACTAATGGGTATCACTATAATCTTAGTAAAATGTAGAGTTAGTATTTAAAAAAAAAATCTCTTTTCTTTTAACATCTTTACTTCTTTTAATAAATTTAATTGAAAAGAAATAAAGCTGGCCGAGAGTATAATAATAAGTGGGTTGAGTTATTTACACTTTAAATATTATTTTAAACACTTTTTAAAATGTTAAAACATACTTAAACTTTTTAAGTTAATTAATTTTATTTATTTAAAAAACTAACAACACTATTAGCACACTACTTTTTAGAGATATGACATATACTTACAATAATATAATTCATCAACTGGAGTCTTTCAAGAACAACTCATCTGATATGATTGATCTTTAGCTTTGCAAGTTCTTCTGATATAGGACATTTTTGTGGATTAGCTCAAGACAAGTTTGATCCAAGGTACGTACAAGTGGAGGTAAAGTTGATGGGTGGAAAAGCAATTGCTATGATCTCACAATGAAAGAAACCACTCTTCCCCTTTTTACCATCCATGGACAGTCTTGCATCAGGTCTATGAACCATTCGTACGAGTACTATAAACAAGAATTCCATTGGTATGTTTAACAAGCTGATGAAGATTCAAGACTTGCCATATGCCACACATAGACATCAAATACAGACCAAGTGGATTATCCAGGTACTACAAACAACATTATTCCTAGAGGACTTGATTGTTATTTAAATGTGCTACTTAATTAATATCTCAGTAGTTCATTTACCATTTACCCACACCCACTACTTAATTAATATTCTCAGTAGTTCATTTACCATTTACCCACACCCATTTCTTCCCTTGTAGGTATATATAATTTGTTAGTGGTTATTGCGCCAATAGGAAGCGTTTCATGGCTTAGGCTCATGTCCATTGATCTAAAGAACATATGCATGTGGTAAATTAATCAAACATAACAACATAGCACTATATTCCTATTAAACAAGCACCAACTTTCATGAACTAGGTAATCCAATCACATATAGAAATAACTATTTTCTAATATATGGAACACAGCGGGGTATACATTCCTCATGCATGAAGCATTATCAAAATTTCTACAACAATATTCTCCACTAGCTAGCGGAGACTGAAGAGGGGAGGATGAGCAAGTTCAGTTTCTACAAGAGGGTATTGTCATGGATAGCCCCATTGTGAATTCACGTCTTCCTGCTGCTCGCAGCCGTTAAATTGAAAATTCAGCGCATCACAGTCATTACTGAAGCCATCAGAACATCTCTAATCTAGTGATTCCAGTGGGAATCCATTACAACCGTAGAGAGCATCAAATTGAGCAAACACCAAAGGTTCTTCCTAAAACCAACGTAGGAAGAAACACAATTTCGATACGTATTCCTCATGCACGAAATATATAAATTAGCATTTGAAATTGTTATATAGCAATCGTTCACCCCCTACCTAAAAAGGTTTGCTCTGCAACTTGATCTCTAAAATAAGAAAGCAAATGGTAATTGGCAATTGTAGAGATTCTACCTGAATTAACATTGGACAAATAGGGCAATAGCTCTGTATGTATATATTTCTAGTGCATTAGAGATATTATGCTTGCTTTTCTTGCCATTGGAAAAGCATTTTCTGCAACATGATTTCTACAGGACAAATTTAAATTGTGACTGGTAACAGTTGGGATTCTTCCTGAAATTAGAGCCAATGACAAAGTAGCATATTAGTCCCAAAAACAGTTTTCTGCTACACCACATTCATAAGTTGATATTCATATCTGCCACAAGTTTTGTTCTTTTCTCACCTTGGAAAAGTATTTTCTGCAACATGATTTCTGAAGCAAGACCATGAACAAGGCTTATTAGTTCTGGATACGTTTATAATATATATGTATAAGTTGATTTTGAAAAATGGCCAAATTCAAACCTTTTTTTCACCACTGAAAATTTTTCTTTTTTCTGCAACATGATTTCTGGAATCAAACCAAATGATGACTTGATAGTAGCTGCAATTCTTCCTGAAATAAGAACCGTAAATAGCATTAGTTCCAAATATATTT